>CM040981.1:12655938-12689697 GCA_022985145.1 Pangasius djambal | reverse complement strand
AAAAAAAAAAAAAAAAAAAAAAAAAAAAAAAAAAAAAAAAAAAAAAAAAAAAAAAAAAAAAAAAAAAATAAAAAAAAAAAAAAAAAAAAAAAAAAAAAAAAAAAAAAAAAAAAAAAAAAAAAAAAAAAAAAAAAAAAAAAAAAAAAAAAAAAAAAAAAAAAAAAAAAAAAAAAAAAAAAAAAAAAAAAAAAAAAAAAAAGAAGTCAAATTTAATTAAAAAGAAGTCAACTTTAAAACAAGTCCATGTAGCAAACCTTACAGGTTCGGGTGGAAATGAGGAGGCAGGCTTGGGAACAACTCAGAGGCCACTTTAAGAATTTAACTTCATATAGTCAAGTAGTCAAATAAAAAAAAGAAGTCACCATTTAAAAAAGAAGTCAATTTCTAAAAAAGAAGACAACTATATAAACTTTTTTTTAAAGTCAACTTTAATAAAGACATCAACTTTAAATACCCAACTTTAAAAAATATGAGTCAACTTAAAGAAGTCAATTTTAAAGAATTAAACTTTTAAAAAATAAGTCAACTTTAAATAAATAAGTCAATTTTTTAAAGAGTTTACTTTAAGTATAAAACATCAAGTAAAAAATGAACTTTTTTACTTGACCTTTATTTTATAAAGTTGACTCAATTAAAAAAAAAAAAATGTCAACTTTAAATAAAAAGAAATCAACTTTAAAGAAAGAAGTCAGCTAAAAAGATGTCAACTTTTAAAAGTCAACTTTAAATAAAATGTCAACTTTAAAAAAGAACTCAACTTAAAAAAAGTTAACTTTAAATGAAGAGTCTACTTTAAATAAAAAGTCAACTTTTTTAAGTCAGCTTTTAAAAAAGCCAACTTTTACTTGCCACACTCAGAGTAACAATTAACAGAATGTGTAAAAATTTCACAACACCAGAGGAAGTGGCTGCCTTATTTTCTTTTCTTTGATATTACTCCTCCTACTTGTGCTGCTGTTTAAACTTGAATTTCCCCTATAGGGAATAAAGGTACATCTTATCTTATCTTTATAGAGTCCATGCAAGTCTGTTTCATGTTGTCCCCAACTGTCGCTACCTTGATTTCTGGTATACTTTATGGACTTATTCTCAACTGGATTTCGGGATTAGGTATGTGGATTAATAGCTACTGACAGTCTTAACGTTTGTGCATGCTCTCTAAATATGAGACTTGTGTGTTACATATGATGTACAGCTGTTGGTTAAAAACTATTCTGGAAGAGATGTTTCTTACAAACTGTTCTGTTCTACTATAAGAATGGAGGAAAACCCCTTGCTTATTATTTGATAGGGAGGACCCCTTTCTGTGATTATATGTAGTATAGTTTTTTTTTAATTGTTATCAGTATTGTTTTTAAAAAAGTCAACTTTAAAAAATAAGTCAAATTTAAGAAAAAAGAAGTCAAGTTTAAGTAAAACAAAGTTAGGTTTAAAAAAAATTAAATCAGTTATCTTCAGATAAAAAGTCACATTTTAAAAAGAGAGTCAACTTTTTTAAAGTTTGAAGAATGAAGTCAATTTTAAAAAAAGTTAACTTTAAATAAAAAGGGGCAACTTTTAATAAAAGAATTCCACTTAAAAAAAGTCAACTTTAATTTAAAAGCAACATTAAATGAACAACATTAAATGAAGAGTCAACTTAAAAAAAGACGTCAGGTTTAAAAAGAAGTCAACTTTAAATAAAAGGAGTCAAATTTTAAAAAAGGAGTCAAATTAAAGAAACAAGTCAATTTAAAAAAAAATAAAAAGGCAACTTAAAAAGAGTCAACTTTAAGAAAGAAATCAACCACATATGTGCATGTCAGTTACTGCAAATAGTTTTAGCAATAATCTCCCAGAGTTTTCAACTTCGACTGGATCACTAGAGTCAATGTTCTGCTACACTCTAGCTGTAGCTCCACTTAAAAGAAAAATAATTAGAGAGAAAAAAACTAGCACTCTGGTGTAATGATCATACACACACCTCAATATAGACCACTCAAAAATTAGAACATAAATGGTGCCAAATGAAATTGGTATTATTCCAATTAATTTCACTAATTTCCTGTGTACTAGATACCTTACCTACACCTTTTTTCAAACAGATACTTCCAGAAGCATTCAAACCTTTTCTAAAAATAATCAATTCTTCCCTTAGCACTGGCTATGTACCTAAATCCTTTAAACTAGCAGTTAACAAACCTCTGATTTTAAAAAAACCTGACCTTGACCCCTTCATAGGAATAACATTAATGAAATCTATAAAGTCAGGATTTAGGCCTTAACAGAACCCCAGGCAGTTGTAAGCAGCCTACTAAATAAACCATTAATTATGACAAGTAGTATTATAAAGTGTACTCAACCAAATGCTAATCTTCACAGGAAGATGAAGATGATGAAACCACTTCTGCCACAGAGAGGCCTACAGAGGAAATATTAATATAATGTCTACACATCAAACAATCTACACATTCACATTTCTTCACATTTTTGTGTGGAGTAGCCTATAGAATCAAAGTTTATATTTAAGTATAAACTGATATTATTATCTCTCCTCCACCCGCCCAGAGTGTGGAAGAACAGCAGGAGGAGGGTCCATCAAATTCTGCTGCACAGATAAACACAGTTCAGTAAATGCCAGAGTTTAATTCTGTACAATTCATGAAGAACTACATAATATAACTCTAATCTACTGTATTTTCAGTTACCAGTTAAGGAGTTATATAGACTTCATCTTATTAAAAAAATAGAAAAAAAAAACAGCAAACAAATTATATACTAGGACCGCCAGATCTGGAAATCAACATCCTGAAAGAAAAGCTAAAGGTGAGTGTATGGTCACAGGTGAATTGTATGAATTATTGGAAGAATTTGAAAATCTAACAGTTGCTTTTGTATTTGATGGAAATAAAGAAGACCAAATAAATTATTGTGATTTGTATTTATTCATTTTGTTTCTTTTGTGGGTGCTTGTTGATTAATCTGAAAAGAAATTGCGGCATATAATATCTCTGACTACCCTTCCATCCTGGAAATCTGCAGGGTGGATGGGGTCTTCCTCGGGGTCTTGTATTTGTAGGGCAGGGTGTTGCTCCCCTCTAATTATGGCAATATTATGGAGAACAACACATGCCGCAATAATGTCGCAGGCCCTCGTGATGTAGGCACTGAAAAACTGAAAACGTGCTTTCAACAGGCCTATGGTCATCTCTACCCGGGCTCTCATCCTGCAGTATGCCACATTGAAGTGCTGCTGGGGGCCTGGTTCAGGTTCTGGGTAAGGGGTTATTAGTGTTGGTTGGCATGGGTAACCCCTATCTCCCAGCAGAAGGCCATTAATCTCCCCTGTAAGAACGTTCACATTGCTTTAGTGCTACAGAAGTGCCCCTGTAAGTGTGTAGTGCGTACATGCATTGAAATAAGTGTATAGGGCATACATGTACTTAACACATTCCAGCCTGTTGCTCAGGGTCTACTCACGATACATTTGTGAGTCATGAACAGAGCCGGGCCACTTGGCCTCCACATTTGTGATGATATGTGCAGTATGATCTTGACAGTGCAAAGAATGAGACATGTGAGTTACAGTATTATGATGTAGTCTTTGACCATTAGAAACAGTAGGTTAGTCAGTGTACCTGCACATTAATACTGTGGATAGACCTAATGTTGACATAGTCAGCTTCATTTTCGGAGGGTGCAATGATGGGAATATGTGTGCCATCAATGCATCCAACCACATTTGGAAATCCTGAAGGGAATTCTAATTATTAGGTTACTTCCAGAGGTCGCAGCAACGTTATTAACTGATCATCATTTTTCAGAGTAGTCTCATTTAAAATGATTTCTACGCCACTAACCTGCAATCCTGTGAAACTCCTCTTTGATGACTCTCAGGGGTTTGTGCCCAGGAAACACCACAAAAATTCGCAGAAAGCGTTTGAGAGCGAGGCACACTTTCCTTACTGTTCTGCATACAGTGGCCTTACTAATGTGCTCTCCATCCCCAATGTTATACAGAAAACTACCGTTTGCAACGAAAGAAACGTAAAGCAACACAAAGCATCTGATGTAAGAGCACGGCCATGATGGCTGATGTTTCTGATGTAAGGATGGATGAGATTATGGATATAGTCAATTGACTGTCTAGAAAAACGGTACCGCTCAAATAAAAATGCATGAGGATATGACAAAAAAATCCACTCAGGGCCTCAATCCTCTCTCGACATAAATGTAACTCCCTGCGAATTAATGCAGCCTCCTCATCTACAGGATCCTCTACAAAAGGACATGCAATTTTCACTTTTTAGACAGTCTGCAAGACGGAAATATGTGCAATGAATGAATGTACCGAAAGAATGAATGAGGTATTTAAACACCGCTTCCATTTTGAAAAAGGGGAGGAGACCGAAAGAAACTTCGGGTTTAACGAAGAAAACCTGCTCCCGACCAGGTTAGGTTCACAGAGTAAGTTACCACGGTAACTGACTCAGAGTATAGGTTACCTCTCTTTCAGAAACTGGCTTGACTTACCCTGCATTCTCGGGTTTGAGATACCTCCGTTTCTGAAACGGAAAACCCAGAGTTTCCCACATTTCAGGGTTAACATACTTGGAGTTTTCACTTAACCTCCTTTCTGAAATGGGCCGCTGGTCGTGTACTGAGAGACTGTGCAGTAGAACTCACTAATGTCTTCACAGACATATTAAACATCTCACTTAGTCAGGCTGTTGTTCCCACATGCTTCAAAGCCACCACCATCATTCCAGTCCCGAAGAAGTTGTCCCCCTCCTGCTTCAATGACTACCATCCAGTTGCACTTTCTCCTATCCTAATGAAGTGCTTTCAATGACTAGTCATGCACCACATCAAGTCTTTCCTCCCCCCCTCCCTTGACCCCTTTCAGTTTGCATAACCACTCGACCGATGATGCCATCGCCACTGCTCTCCACTCAGCCCTCACACATTTGGACAAAAAAGACTCATATGTTAGAATGCTGTTCATAGATTTCAGCTCAGCATTCAACACAATCATCCCTCAACAGCTCATTCACAAATTGGTCGAGCTGGGACTCAACACCTCGCTGTGCACTGGCTGTTGGACTTCCTGACTGGGAGACCTCAAGCAGTACGGGTCGGCGGCAACACATGCAGCACCATCACATTGAACACAGGGGCCCCTCAAGGATGTGTGCTGAGCCCCCTTTTCTTCACTCTGCTGGCCCATGACTGCACACCGTCACACAGTTCCAATCTCTTCATTAAGTTTGCGGATGACACGACTGTGGTGGGTCTCATTAGGAACAAAGAGCCAGAGCCCCGGCTCCCATCATGTGCACCTTCTACAGAGGCACCATCGAGAGCATTCTGACGAGCTGCATCACTGTGTGGTATGGCGCCTGCAACGCGTCCTGCCGAAACACCCTCCAATGCATAGTGAGAGCAGCTGAGAAGACTGCTGGTGTCTCTCTCCCCTCCCTCCAAGACATCTACAGCACCCGTCTCACCCGCAAAGCCCTCTGCGTTGCGGGTGATCCCACCCACCCAACACACAGCTTCTTCAGTCTGCTGCCATGAGGGAGGAGACTGTGGAGTCTTCAGGCCAGGACCAGCAGACTGAAGGACAACTTCATCCACCAGGCTGTAAGGAAGCTCAACAAGCAGAATTGACAATGAAGAAGACTTTGACTTGAAATATGATCACGAGTTAGTAATGTAGTGTAGTAATGATCTGTGATCTAAAACTTCTCTAATATTTGTAAGTAATATCACAAACATCATGTAGAAGTTAATCTTTTATTTCATTAAAAGTATTTATACAATTCAGTTTCCTTGTTTATTCTGATTTCTTTTCAGTCCGGTGTTTGCATTTGACACAAAAATTTCAATTTGACAGACACATTCTGCTTCTATTGTTGTTTTGGTGACTCCTTTTCGATTCTTAACTTGTATTTCTTTTTCCACTTGGAAATTCTTGACAGATCCTGAACAATATGTCATTGCAATGAGTTGCTAACAACTACTGGTCTTGCTGTCCCCTCTGGCTCTCTCTGTTATTTGTAGGTCATCTGGAGCAGCCTTTTACAAGTGCTTAAGCTGCCACAGGCAACTCACAAGCAAACCACTTAAAGCCAATATTCTAATGGCAAAAACTGCCTTACCTTTTTAATGCCGGCACCGGTTTGAGTGGATCGCTCCCAGAAGCCCGCCACAGCTCAGCCCTCCTGGCTCCTACCCAGTCCCATCTAGGGTGCCAATTGTTGTAGCCAATAATGAAGATCAAAGATCACTCTGGAGAGCAGAGGTTCAAGGCCATAGACTTTTCTATTCTTTCAAAAAAATAAAGCCGAGCGGTTCTCTGCAGAGAATATGAAAGATCACGTTCAGGCCTAGGATACAGATGCCTATATAAGGCCATAAAGATCACTTTCAGGCCTCCATGTCACCTTGTGCACTATACCAGTTCCATACATCTATAACATTGAGGATTACATGTTATCAAATATGAGTACACATTTCATGATTAACATTTTATGGTTACAATATTTCTATACCCTAAGTCTAAGTAGTGACAATACTGCTCTTGTGCAATTCACTGGTAGTCTTCCACTGATAAAAGAACTCTTAAAAACCTCAAGCAGGTCCACTCCTAAAAGTCTCCAGAAATGTTTGTAAAATTAATTCGGTATTCCATCAATTCAAAGTGCACGTCCGTCCTGAGCTGCTGAACTGCAGTAGCCACTTCCTGCAGTTCAAGACCTGCACCTAGCATGCTGCTCTGTTCCTGAGACAGAATTCCGGTCTGTGTAGAATTTTGTGACTTCTCTCCTCATTTCACCTGCCTCTGTTCCAGAGGTTCCATCTGCTCGTCTGAGGTACAACATCTGGTTCTGGGGTTTTACTGTTCTGGTGAGATTGAAGAAAAAGGGGGCATCCATATCCTAAATGCTGGAAATCTGAGATCTTTTTAGGGCTGTTTTGGCTTCTTTGTGAAGAAAGGAACTTAAAAACTTCCTCCTTCCTTCCAGTAAACTGCCCATGCTAGCAGTATTCTTGCAAATCATTTTCCTTTCTATTAAGGCTATTTCTGTTTCAAGTTCTTGAATTGTGCCCTTTATTATTTCTGATACATGTGCTGTGTATGTCTGACAAAATCTTTAATTTGTGATTTCCCTACCTCTCACCAAGAAACCAGGCTCTTAAAGTTCCCTTTTCTTTTTCTCCACTCATCCCAAAAAACCTTAAATTTTTCACAGACCCCCATCCTGAAGTAGCTTTGTGTTAAAGTGCCAGTATGATCTATGCTTTTTTGTGCTTGATGTCATTAAGTATATTGTGACTAAGTTGTGATCTGAAAACTCAGTAAGGCACATGACTGCTTTATAAAGTCTGCTTCTATTTTTTTTTTTTTTTTTTTGGTAAAATCTGTCTAGTCCTGCTGCAGTTATCCTTGTGTTAGTAACTTTGACCCATGTGTATTGCTTTGTTCCCTGGTTTTACTCCCTCCACTCATCGACCAGGCCACACTGACTGATAAGCCCCTCTAGTGCCTTAACAGACTGTGGGTGTGGTTCCTGCCCATTTCTGTCTAGAGTAAAACCTGTGGTGTAGTTCCAGTCCCCTCCCATTACTTCTAATTACATCTAGATTTTTCCATTGTATCAATTCTCCTACTACTGCTCTTTTATTTCTGTCCCTGCCACCACTGATATTTAGAGACCCTGTTTTTAACTTCTCCATTGGAGGGACTAGAAGGAAAAAGAAAGAACAATTGAGGACAGCAGTGCAAAGAGAGGAAAACACCCAGTGTGATGTCTTCATTTGAGCTTTTTTTTGACCAAGTTCTTCTGTAACTTTGCTAGATGAATTTTTAGACAGTATCTCGTTCTTTGATCTAGTTCATCATAACTTGCTGTTCTTTGTATTTTTACTATGGATACTATGAATTTATCAATGTTTTCAAAAAAATCTTTGACCTCAACTGATTTACCAAAAGTCTCATCCAAGAAGTCAGTTATTTCAGTTAATGTATGGAACTGTTGATCTCCCCCAAACTGTGACACACTGATGTCTGTCAGTTGTCTTCTTGCAGCTCCTGCTCTGTTTGAGAGCTTACTGGTTCCTCATCTCTAACTGAAATCCCCATGCTAACTGACCCCTCCCCGCGCCGTCTGACACCCCCACCCTGGCTCATGCACCTGCTCTGCACTGCGTGTTGCCCAGAGTTCCTCTGTTCTTTTCACCTCTGCACCTTTTCCTACAGATATCTGCACATCTGACCCATCAGTTAATTTTCCACATTCTTTTTTTTCCACCCACCTGTTCACCATCTACCTGTTCCTCATCTATCTGTTCAATACTGCTCGGTGCATTAACCCTGGCAATGGTTTGGTCAGCGTCCTGCCCTCTGGCAGTATCTGACTGCTCCACACCATGGCTCATTCCAACCTGCCTTTCTGTCCTGACCCCACTGGGCCCAGCTTCCTCCCTGTCCTGTGGGCAAAGAAACTTTTTATGCCCAGTGTCCCCGCATTCGAAGCACCTCATGCTCCCAGTGCTGGCATACAGCATGTATGATTTTCCCTCATGCCATACTCTGAATGAGATATCCAGTGTGGACTCATTCAAAAACATGAGCACTGTGCTCCTGAAAGAGACAACATGCTTTAGTGTGGGGTTTTTACAGTTTAGAGGGACCATTCTCACACTGCTCACTATTTTCCCGAAGCGAGACAACTCCGGCTCGATATCCTTATTGGGAATAAACGGAGGAATGTTTGACAGTGACTTTTGTTGTTGTTGCACCCAGCGGCGCAATGGAATAGCACTACACTTACCATTATTCTGTCTTCAATCAGCTGATGCACAAGCTCCCTGTCTTTTACAAACACCACCACGGCTTTAATCATCCGTGATGCTGACACAATTTTTTTATATCTGACACTCTCACCTACCGTCAGTAGCACCTCCTCCACCTAGACCTCGGAGTTCACCTCACACCACACCCCATGCCGGAGTGAGAGAAGACGGGCTCCACTGCTCAGGTGAGCCGCCATCCCTGCACTCTGCCACGAGATCAACAGCTCCCCGCGGCGACAAATAAATCTATTTTCACCGCTTATTTTTTTTTTTTTACTGTTATTATTCTCCTAGTGATTGTGCTTTAAAGTTTCAGTGCTGAATGTTTTAAGGATTAGAAAAAGCTTATTCGCTCTCGCTCCACATGCCAATCTCACCCACCAACTCCCAGCATGGACCAGAGAGAGAAAGAGAGAGAGAGACTTTTACAATTCTTTAATTTCACACAGGTCATGGTTTACACAGTAAGATCAGAGTGACTCAATAAATAAGTAAATATTCTTTAAAAGGGCATTTAAATAAATTAGGCTAAACATAACAGTGAACAGTTTGAGTATGTAATTGTGATGTTCCTATCGGGCTAATGCTGGTGTACAAAAAAGTTCTTCCTCAACTACAGAGCACAGAGCACTCCTCACAACACCACATTGCTTTAAACATCTCCAAATCCCCCATACTCTTAAAAAATTAAAATCAATCAGAATTCTTGATTTAATTAGTATGGAGAAAATTCATATGGTATCACAGTCTGTGTTTTGTGATTTTGTTTTTTCAGCTCAGGTATATTGCCATTTTGGCCTAACCAAAGATAAAATTAATCAGCTGGCACTTGAATCTGTTTCTCCTGACAAATTTAAAACCAAGAATGAAAATCTGAAGAGTAAAACATAAAATGGCCTTAAAATGCTTTATAAAAACACAAAAAAAAAGACTGCAACCTGGGGCAGTATATAAAAGCATGAAAAATGGTTTCGCTATGTGAACAAAATGGACATTCCTGTGTGACCTCAGGGTTTAAAATAGTGATAAAAGAATTCACAGAGATATTACCATGTAAAATCCTCCATTGGAGGTCAGCAACTTTTTTGGTTAATGGTGGTTTGTACAGTCCCCTCCACTCTGGTTTAATATCATCATTCAAACCAAGTTCACTTCGCCATGGTGTATCCATCCTCCCATTCAGTTTTTTCTTGTTTAAAACTTTCACGCAAGCCCTGTACAGCAGTTTGCCCAACACTGTTTTGATGTTCATTTCTCCCTCACCCCTGCACTCCAGGAGGGGACCCACACATCCGTCTAGGTCCGGAGTGATGCTCAGCTGGGGAAAGGGTTCTTCCTCTGCAGGAATGATCTCGCTGGTTTTATTGGCCATCAGCTGAACACGCTCCTCTGATGTTAGGGTGGACCTCCAGTATGTAAGAGCTTGTTGACCACACGCAGGGACCTCAGTCCCATACAAGCCGCCAAGTCCTCTGCCCGTGCTAGGTCGGTCCCTGTGATGTTCACCAGCTGCCGGAGTGTCCCCGAGGAGACCAGAGCCCTGGACAGTGTAGGGCCGGCCACACTAGAAATGTCCAAGCACCCACCATACACCAGGGGCTCTTCCAGCAGCCAGTATAATGTTCTGTACCCCTTATTTTGTTTTTTGAAAAAAGTCCAAATTTTTGGACTTTGGAATTTTTTTAAAAAACCCACAATAAAAATCTGGTAATCCAGCAATGTCCAGCATACTTGTGTCCATTAAAATCAGAGTTCTGTTAAGGCCCAGTCTCCCTACCATGCACAACAGTCTGTAAGCCACTGCTCTCCGTATTAGTTTCCATACCAGTGTCCGCCCCCTGTAGGATATCTTAGGGACCAGCCACTTCCACCTGCTTAATCTGCCCTTTACATGTTCAACCACACCCTCCCAGATTTTATTTAAATACCCAGTGCTGCCCAAATAAACTCCTAGATATTTAAAACCACCATCAAGCCTCCTGGTAGTGTAGGCTGCCCCCCACCCCACTCACCAACTAAAATAGCTTCACTTTTGGACCAGTTGACCTTAGCAGATGATAAAATCTCAAAGTCTTGTAAAATATCAATTAAAATATTCACATCTGTCTGTGCTCCTACCATTATGACCAGGTCATCTGCATATGCTGAAAGAAAGAGAGGAGCAGTGGAGTGAGGTACATTAAAACCAGAGAGCTGACTTCTCAGTTTACATAAAAGGGGTTCAATTGCTAGAGTATACAGCATACCTGACAGGGAACAGCCTTGTCTAATGTCTAATGCCTCTGTACACTCTAAAAGGGGCACCTAAACCTTCAGTACATTCTCAATTTCACTGTACAAAGTGTTGATCATGGCTATAAAACCTGGGTTGAACTCAAAGGTTTCCAGCATCTTCCACAAGTATTCGTGTTCGACCCGGTCAAAAGCCTTTTCCTGATGTAGAAAAATGAGACCAGTCCTTAAGCCCAATTGCCCAGAGACGTCCAAAATGTCACAAATTAGATATACATTGTCAAATATCGCTCTGCCAGGCACACAGTACATTTGGTCATGGTGAATAATCTGCTCCATTACCTTCTTCAGTCTTGAGGCTAATGCTATTGAAAGCAACTTGCAGTCAGGTGGACCGGGTGCCAGTTCTTCAGGTATGTCAGGTCTCCCTTTTTTGGCAGTAGGGTCAGGACGGCCCTCCTGCAGTTTAACGGGAGCTTACCCCGCTTCACACTGTCCTGTAAGACTTCTAGCACGTCCTGCCCTATTACTGCTCAGAAGGTTTTGTAGAAATCTACAGGGAGATCTATGCCTCATGGAGCTCTCCTAGTGTCAGCTCCCTGTCTAATTCTCTTGCAGCTTGCTCTGACAGTTCCGGCAAGTTCTCCAGAAAGCTTTCCTCCACCATCTGTCAATATTCAATATTCCCTCGAACTCTTGTGGTCTCCAAAGACTAAAGTTCCACTAATCCAATCTCCAGAGCTTTCAGAGATCTGACAATGTCTCTTGTGACGTTGAGAGTGTTATTAAAAAATATTTAAAAATATTTTAATTTGTATTTTAGCCACTTCCCACCACTGCTGTATAGTACTTGCTAAAATACTTATACAATATTCTAGGTATATCTATGGTAAACCGATTAATGCCAACTGATGAACACAGGGCTCTTCTTACCCATATTGACATAACCATGGGATTATACAGTATAACAGGATTAAAGAATTGACTGTTTAATCCCTACGGACATTTTATTATATAGGAATTTTAATAAAGAGGGAAGAGAAAAGCCACTGACAGAAGTATGAATTTGAATTTACGCAATAAACACCACTGAACTGAACACAAAACCACTGAAAGTCTCACTCATGGTTACTGTTGAGTAGTGAAGTACATCACAGCTGAGAGAAAATCTCTAAGTACCTTATTTCTTACTTTATATGTGAGGTTGTCTTATCAAATATACAGATAATGATCTTTCAAACATTATGCAAATAAATTTTTTTCTGACAGAACTAGTTAGCTAGTCAGGTTACTTGTTTTCTAACTCTAATACTAAACATAGATTTTGCAATTTATTGTTACTTAGCCAGCATTATTACCTAAATTTACTACTATCTAATAATAATCTAATGTTAGCTAGCACCAGACTTTAGTCATCTATTGCCAAATGGTCTAGATAAACACAGGCTAACTAGGCTAATTTTAGCAGTTACAATACCAGAATTAGAATGCTCACCAAATTTGCTCTCACTGGTACGACTACCAAGTATTTTTGCAAGACAAATGTTATCAGATATTATTCAATTTTCAATTCAATTCTATTTGTATAACGCTTTTAACAATTAACATTGTCTCAAAGCAGCTTTACAGAACATAAAAAACAGAAAAACATGCAAACAAACAAAACATGCAACAGTCCTAGATGTTAAACAAAATTATCCCTAGTGAGCAAGCCTGAGGCGACTGAGGTGACTGTGGCAAGGAAAAACTCCCTTAGATGATATGAGGAAGAAACCTTGAGAGGAACCAGACTCAAAAGGGAACCCATCCTCATTTAGTTGACACTGGTGAATGTGACAGAACAATGTCCTTTCTGCATTTATGTATAGTCATGTAGCGTTTTATGTGTATATTGATTTGTAGGTTATCTTCCTCAAAGTCCACATAGGGTTGGCAGCGTTGCTTTAAATACCCAAATCCTCACGAGGCAGAAACCAGCTGGAGCTGGTCCATCTCTGGATGCCTCAGGATCCTTGTAGGGTTGGCCTCTGTCTACTTGAGCTGACACAATCTCTATGTGCCTCGGAATGGGTAGAAGAAGGGAAACAAGTAGAAAGGAATTAGCGTAGCTGCTGTTCATAATATTAGCAAGCACTAAATCATAATGTATGTAGTAAGTGTATGCCTGGCTAAAGATATATGTCTTTAATCTATGCTTGAACTGGGAGACTGTGTCTGAGACCCGAACACTGCCAGGAAGGCTATTCCAAAGTTTAGGAGCTAAATACGAAAACGCTCTACCCCCTTTTGTAGACTTTGATATTCTGGGAACTACCAGAAGTCCGGAGTTTTGAGATCTTAAGGCACGAGGTGGATTGTGACGTGTTAGAAGACTGGTTAGATACATGGAAGCTAAACCATTTAGAGCCTTATACTTAAGTAGTGCTTGTTTATAATCAATTCTAAACTTAACAGGTAGCCAGTGCAGTGATGATAATATCGGGGTTATGTGATCATCTTTTCTTGACCTAGTAAGAACTCTGGCGGCTGCATTCTGGACTAACTGTAGCTTGTTTATTGAAGACGCAGGACAACCACCTAGCAATGCATTACAATAGTCCAGTCTGGAGGTCATGAATGCATGAACTAGCTTTTCTGCATCAGATACCGATAAAATGTTCCTAAGCTTGGCAATGTTTCTAAGGTGGAAGAAGGCTGTTTTAGTAATATTGGAAATATGATTTTCAAAAGACAAGCTGCTGTCTAATATTACGCCCAGGTCTTTCACTGTCGAGCTAGTAGTAATAGTACATCCTTCTAAATGCAAGTTGAATTGTGAGAGCTTTTGTGTACTGGTTTTTGGACCAATAAGTAACATTTCTGTCTTATCAGGATTTAGTAATAGAAAATTATCAGTCATCCAATCTTTTATATCTTTGACACACTCAGTTAATCTAGGCAATTTATTTATTTCACCTGGTTTTGATGAGATGTATAACTGGGTATTGTCAGCATAACAATGGAAACTAATCCCATGTCTTCTAATGATGTTACCCAAGGGAAGCATGTAAATTGAGAACAGCAGAGGTCCTAAAACTGATCCTTGTGGAATCCCATATTTCACTGGCAATATAGGAATTCAAACAATTTCTTTGAAACTAGTAATGAGTCCACTCTTTGTGTGTGTGTGTGTGCGTGCGTGCATGTATGCGTCCCCAGGATCCTATGCCAGGTTATTGTTTGTGGACTTCAGCTCTGCCTTCAACACTATCGTCCCATCTCTGCTCCGAGGGAGGTTCTCACAGCTGAACGTGCCGGACTCATTGTGCAGGTGGATCACAGACTTCCTGACAGAAAGATGGCAGTTTGTGAGGCTGGAGAAGTATGTCTCGGACTCCCGAATCATCAGCACTGGATCCCCTCAAGGCTGTGTCCTCTCTCCTCTGTTATTCTCCCTGTATACCAACAGCTGCACATCTGGACACCAGTCTGTCAAACTCCTGGTGCAGCATGAACAACCTGGAGCTCAACACGATTTCAGGAAGGACCCAGCCCCCCTCCCACCCGTCATCCTCTGTGACACTCCGGTGACCTCGGTCGAGTCCTTCTGCTTCCTGGGAACCACCATCACCCAGGAGCTCAAGTGGGAGCAGAACTTCAGCTCCCTCACCAAGAAGGCTCAGCAGAGGCTGTACTTCTTGTGGCAACTGAAGAAGTTTCACCTCCCTGTGAAGATGATGGTCAACTTCTACAGTGCCATCATCAAATCGATTCTCACTTCCTCCATCACAGTCTGGTTTGCTGCTGCCACGGCCAGTGACAAGGCCAAGCTGGAGCGCATCATCCACTCCGATGAGAAGGTGATCGACTGCAGCCTCCCATCACTCCAGGACTTGTATGTCTCCAGGACCCAGAGACGTGCAGCCAGGGTGGCAGCCGACCCCTCTCACCCCGGACATGTTCTCTTCCAGCACCTCCCCTCTGGCAAGAGGCTCTGGTCCATCAGGATCAGGACCTCACGCCACAAGAACAGCTTCTTCCCCACTGCAGTCAGCCTGCTGAACAGTGCCCCAATTCCCCCCAGGCGACCCCCCCCCCAACCTACTGTCAGTCACTCTCCCCTCTGAAGCTGCAATATTTTTTCTATCTCCCATGTACACTCACTTTTTCTGTACATAACTATTTATATTTTTAATTTAATATATTCTATCTTGTCTGCTGTTTACATATTTCATATTTATATATAGCATGTTCATCTTGCACCTTGGTCTCTTGCACTTCAGTATTGTTTTACCCTTGTTACTGTGTCACATTTTTGTATTCTTCATTTCTGTATCCCCCTTGACCTTATATCTTTGATTCTGTGTTTTCACCTGACATCAAGACAAATTCCTAGTACTGTAGAGTGTCCTTTACCATACCTGGCAATAAATTGTTTCTGATTCTGTGTGTCATTCCCCTAGAAAACTTGTACCAAGTTATTGACTGTACTTACATAATGTCCCCAGTTTTAAAGACCAACTGAACGATGAGACATGGCTAACAGCTGACTGATAAAACAAAGTTAACTATAGTTATCTGAACTAGGTTGTACCTAAGAATTTTTTTTTAAATTATTTATCAGTGTTTTATGTTTTTATACTGTATTGCATTAATAATGGATTTCTTTGCTTGATGTTCACAAAATATTTTATTGGTAATGGCAGACTGTTTTATGACACTGTTATAAATAAACTTTATGAAACTTGATAATTGTCAAATGACTTGAGTGACTCATTTTTATAAAATTAAAAAAGCAAGAAAATGTTGATGCTTTTTAAAAGCATTTCCTAATAAATTTCCTACGAATTACTTAAAAAAAATGTCTGTTGTTGCATATATCTATGCTAATATCTATTTGTTTATTATGTGGGAATAAAATGATCAATTTTAAAATTAAATTAACCCAGTATATTGGTCAACGTAAACAAACTAGCTGGGTTACATTTACCCAGCATGTGATCTGTCTAAATTGGGTTGTTTACAACCCAGCATTTTTTAGAGTGTCATATCTGGACATAAATATGAATATATAATAATAGAAGAGAATGTGGCAAATAGTAGATGGAATGTGACAGGCAGTAAAATAACTTTTTTGTTTAATATTTACAAGGACCGACATCATCATGTGAACATAAACTTCATATATATAAACAACATAAACACACTCTATGAAAACCTTTGAACATAAACTGAAAAGGTTTCATATAAATGTGACTTTAAAAACATTTTTGTCCAAACCTAATCAAAAGTTGTGTAAGTCCTATGCTGCCGGATAGTAAAGAGAACAGTGAGAGGTAGCAGGAGTCTGAGCAGACATATCTAGGTACACTCTGTATCAGTGGCACTGTTTACAAGTCCCCACTGAATCAGCTTGTCTTCTTTACTGCAATTACTTACATGCCACATTACATTTTGAAGTTGATCTCATAAATACTGAAATTGTTTAGAAGGATGAATTACCCAGGAGGCCATACTTACCATGAAGTCAGCTTCATTTGATTGGAGTTAATGGCAGACTAACAGCAGGAGCACAAGAGAAGAAACTGTGTGGCTTTACCTCTGGAATCTACATTCCTTCAAGGAAAAAAGATGAAAGCAACAGTGACCTACTTGTGACAATGTGATTGTTATCTGACTTGTGTTGCAACACGGACCAATTTGAGTGTAGTGCTGTGTGTGCTGAATGCTGTCTAGTAAAGATAGCGACAAGGACACATATTGCTCGTCTGAGTTATTTATTCACTCACTCTTGAGAAACACTACTAAAATCAAAGATTCCAAAGCATCATCATAAAGAAGTGGGCCAGAAACAGGAGGCAACTGCTGAGTAATGGCCAAGGTCGCCTGCCTCATCCCTCAAATGCCAGGACCAAGAAAGGGAGTCTGCTTAGTAGAGAGCATGGAGAATTGGGCCACAGGGACAGTGGGGGGCTCAACCTGTCAAAGTCAGAAAGTGACTTTCATAAGTTCAACTCTGAAAGCCTTTACTACCCTGGCTTCAGTGAAGAAAGGTCCTAGATGTGAAATTCATTCATCAAAAAAAAAAAAAATTGCTGCAACTTTAAAATGATCGGTATGTATACTAACAACATCTGACTTCCAATGTGTTGGAATGTTAGACCAAAGTCACTCATGAATGTCTCACATGCAAGAAGTGACTGCATGTTGACAGTTTTGAAATGAGTGAAAAGAAAGATGATAAGCATCCAAAGGAGCAACAAGGACCTAAGTGTTCAGTAGAGACTATGGGGCAGGTAGTTCATGGTAGAGCATGTGTTTCTGTCATTTCCTTGTCTTTTCTTTGTTCACCAATGTTTAAAGTACATGATTTAAGCTAATTTGTCCATTGCTAGAGATAAATGAAGTTGAGTTAGTTTTGTCTCATACAATCTGCAGTTTAATGGATGAGGTCATGAACTACATCTAATCTGAGAGCAAATTCAATTTTGACACATCCATCTTCTGGGAATACCAGTCTGATTCCAAATGTAATTGCACCTGACAGAAAGCCATCACAATGTCATCCATCAGATTTCAAACACATCAGCTTTCAAACACAAATCCATCAAAGCTTTAACACATTTTTATTCTCTCACATTTTGTACTTATAGGTGAAGAGTGCACCAATCCATGCTGAAAAAACCCCAAAAGATATCACTGGCACTTCATGATTCAAGATTCAAGATTCAAGATTCAAAGAACTTTATTAATCCCAGGGGGAAATTGCTTTGCCATGTTACAATTGCTCTCAAGAAGGAAGAAAGAAAAGAAAGAAAGAAGAAAATAAAAATAAAAAATAAAATAAAAATAAAAATAAATTTGTACCTATACAGTATATAAAAAGTAAATCAATAAATTAAAAATGCGTAATGAAACATACCCATAATGATGTAAATGTTGAGTATGATAAGTCCAGTGTGCTAACGGTGATCAAGAACAGAAAAATAGGCATAAATAAATTTGTATTGCACAAATGATGTAGTAAATGATGTAGTAAACATTGCTATTCTATAGTAGTGGTCCTTGTGTAAAAGGAATTGAGGTCAATTTTGTTGAATGTGCTCCAAATAGATTCTCACCTATATTAAACCAATGGCATAGCTTTCTTTTAAAGGAATTACATGACAACCGTTTATTCATAATGGCTGAGGAATAAACTAACCAGTTATTGTGAATTAAAAATTGTTAATTATGTATCATTTGGTTTTGTTGTGGTCATGTCAAACTGATGATTTAGAAGGATAGAAAGAAATCTTGAGGCTAATTAAAGGCATATAGACATACTCCCGTGTGTATCTTTTTGCCAACCCTGTACATTCTTCCATTCAAATACATATTTGGTTCTTAATGTACCTTCTTTTCATTCAGAATATTACTATTATTAGAAATATGAACTTGGTTTATTTTGATACCCCACAGTATCTTTTATTGTCCAGGGGAGTAGGAATTAGTGAAGTGACTTGTGGCCAAATATGGTGACCCATACTCGGAATTTGTGCTCTGCAATTAACTCATCCAAGTGCACACACACAGTAGTGAACACACACATCCGGAGCAGTGGGCAGCCTTTTTTTGTCCTTGTGCTACGTCACACTACGTTACAGCGTTCATCCTAGTTCCTTCTAGGCAGTCTGATTAGTGCCAAGAACGATGACAAATGCCAAACCATTTCAGCCTGTTTCATTCTCATAATGAACAAGATCCCTAATTAGTAAGTGGATAAATTCTCTCTGTCTCATTTTCTCTCTGTTTGTATTTTATGTTTATGGTATTCTATGTTTTTGCCAATTACTGTTAATTAATAATCTGAAAAGGCCATGTGCCAGTAGTAGCAGTAAAGCTTTTATATATATCAGTTTTCATATTGCATGCATGTGCATCTTGTTGCCTATTCCTTCATCATCAGCATTCTATGAATCTCCCATACTTTAATGGCAGTAAATATGATTCCCAGTCATATGGAGATTAATTGCTCCTGTTCTTCTCAAATTAATGAAAGTGACACTTTCTCGTTACTTTCTTTACATAATGCAGTGGAACAATTTAAGTCTTATGTGAACTTTACTCAAGGAAGTGCAAGCACCAAAGAGGGGATACAGATGTAGCCATTGAGAATGCGCATCAAAGGAAAAGGGATCCTGCAATTGCGGGTGCAGGAAAGACAAGACCAGTAGGGGCGAGTCATGTTTCATTTGAACAAACATGGCTTACTAGTAGATACAGTAGTTCTGCTAGTTTCCAACCAAATGGTGCTGTTTCTTGTACTGAAGCCCATGTTCTGCTTGTGCTTGACCAGCGGATCTGTGAACCTCTCCCAGAACTGTTTTGCAACAAGCAGCAGCACATTAAATGTTGTAAAGCCTACACTGAAAAAATGGAAGGTGTGGTCGGTTAGATTAAAGAAAAAATATTACATATGGTTTACTTAAAAATATTACATTTTAAAATAAACATAATTTCACTGGTTATGCTAAACCTAATTTAAACAAGTTTCTGATTACAAGATTGAATTATGCAAAGTGAGCGTGATCAATTCAGTAGTACAGGTACTACAACTATAGTACCGTATTTAACAATGTAATCAAAAATAGCAATTGAAAAAACCCTATGACAAGTAGTTGCAATGCAAGCATATTAACTCATGTTTATCACATTCAGAGTAAATATTAATTTTTAATAGTCACAAACTTCAGTCTTAAAAGAGTCGAGATTAGAATATGAAGATAGAATATTAGAACTCAAATTATTTAAAGGATGACTGCTTTTGTATAGGCAGTGATCTGATCCTTATACTCCTTCTCTCTCATCCTCCCATTTTAAAATCATATACTTATAATAAAATGATTTATTAATATCATTATTTATATTAGATCTAAAACCATAAATGTCAGGTGATGCGTTACCTCAGTGATTCTCAAAGTGGGATCTGCAAACCATAACCAGGTCGTCCTGTTTAACAGCTCATTTGACTGGGTTTAATCTGAACCCCAACTAATCAAAAACATGTAGCCTTATGAAAAACATCAACTTGCAGTTAACGTGTATTGTGAATGGAAAGTTCAAGAATAAAAACTCTATGGCTCCCATAAATAGCCAGAGTATTACTATACACATATGAATAATGAGTCTAATATTTGAAATAAATAAATGTGTGCTGAGGGGGTTTGAAGAGTATATTTTACAGTTTTAAGAGGTCTCTTGCTGCAAAACGTTTGATAACCTCTGCTTTAACTATTGGACAACTGGTATTAATCAATTGGTAATAAATGTTTTGCAGATTGACACAGTGCTGTCACTAATATCACCAAGACAGCAATCTTTAGTATGGAAAAAAAAAACATTAATGATATTATAATCCTAATCTGTATAAACCTGTGCCCTCATTCGGCGTGCAATAAGGCATAATCCTATACTGTATAAGCCTGTGCCCTCATGTGGCATGTAATAAGGCATAATCCTTTACTGTATAAGCCTGTGCCCTCATGCGCCATGAAATAAGATATAATCCTACACTGTATAAGCCTGTGCCCTAACACATCAAGTCCACCAAGAAACGTGCGTTTCTTGACTAACTAAGATCAGTTCATTGGTGATATTTAATGGTAATATTTTACCATATTTCAATAATATTTACCTGATAACTGTATCCAGTTGCATATTTAGTGAAAATTATAACTTAATCATGTTATAATTCACTGTAGATCCCATGCTAGTTCCATGGCTAATGGTGGCCATATTTGTTGTGGCATTTGCTATTTCTCATCCGCACTCCCATAGTGCCTTGCGAAGTAGCTTTAGCTTTAAAGTTTGCAACTTTTCCCAGAGAGAGAGCTTTTTCCCCCAGAGAGACCGCGCTTTTTTCCCAGACAGAGAGAGAGAGAGAGAGAGAGAGCTCTCTTTTCCCAGAGAGAGAGCTTTTTTTCCCAGACAGAAAAAAAACACCCATCCACCCTAACCCCACCTACCACTATAAAAACCCGCCCACCCTAACCCCATTTACTTCAACACTTCTTGTGTTCATGTGTTACCATTAATGTATATGATGTTGCATGTAGTTATTAATTTTGCTACATATTTATTTGGCATCTTTTTGTTTGTTTGTTTTGTTTTACTATTTTTCACTTTATGTCTTGTTCAATTTCTAGTTCTCTTGCTCTGTTGTATGTTGCTTGGGCAATATTGGGCAAAATATTTTGTCATGCCAATAAAGAGAGAGATTTTTCCCAGACAGAGTGCTTTTTTCCCCCAGAGAAAGAGAGCACTCTTCTTTTTTTAGGTTCCTTGCCCTTCTGGGCCACCGAACACTTCAGAGTTTTTAGTATTATTTTTAAATAGTGTTGACCCATGACAGTTTACACCCACAATGAAGTCATAAGAAACTGAGGTGGTACGACTTTTCCCCCTAATTATATATATATATATTTTTTTTTTAAAGTGCATTATATTGCAAAATTCGGGACCCATGAAGAAAATAAACAAAAATATGTAGCAAAAAATGTACTTAATTTATATAATTTTTAATTTTTAAATAAAAAGCACCTCAAATTTGTAAAAATCACTGTCTAGAGACATGTGGGCTTGGAGGGTTGGCCTGAGTAATGTGCCCTCTGTCAGCTCTGTAGGTCTCTAATGCATACATGCTTCATTGGCTGCCTTATTCTTATACATTGCTACTGAACTGAATATATAAAAATCTAGGATTATTTCTTCTGCCTTCTATCAAAGTGGAGATACAGTATATTGATCTAGTGACAATAAAAACATTCTATATTTAAGAACCCTCTCATTTTATGCAATTTTAAAGATGACCAGTTTAGTTTGACACCATTTACAGTCTAACTTTTCCAGTGGTCTGTTTTAAAATGCATATTGGTATACTAAGGTGTTAGCTTTTTTTCTCCCTATTTACAATATGCTGAGATAAAAGATGGGCTTTAAAATGGAGAAAATTACAGACATTCTTTACCATGTTTTGACATTTAATTCTATTTATTTGGAATGCTATCAGACTAAATCCTTGACATGGTAGGGGTTATCAATAATTTACTAATAACTCACATGACCAATTTCATACAAATTATGCCAAAAGTGTTATTTCTCTAGCCACTCGCTTTCTCCCTAAAGCATTAACCAAATTTAAGTTTTCATGGGCCTGAATAAATTCTAACAAAAGTATGAAAGTTCTATTTCTAGTATTCCTTAAATTGTTTGTTATTGTCTTAGACCTATAATTCAAACTTTATTATTCAGTGGTTTTGAGACCAAACACATATGAACATATTAAACGAATCACAAATATTATGAAAGACCACATGTTTTCACGTGACCCATATTTTCACACTAGAGCAATAATATATGGAATTCGCAGAAGAGCTGTAGTATCAGGTGTTGGTCTTTAGTATGATTCAGTGATTAATTCCAAATCTCCAAATGTATCCCCAGCGTAGAAACCTACAAATTTGTTTAAAGAAATGATGGAGCACAAAGGCAAGAGAGACGGGAGATAAGGACATGTATGTTTTACCAGAGAAAAGCCTGTGTCAGGCTTTGTGAGAAGATACACAGTCCCTTTTAAAAGTATCACCACGGCAAGGCCAATTCTTCTTCTTTTTTTTTCTTTTTTTTCTGTACCCTGAAGACTTAAGACATTTGAGTTTGAGATCAAAAGATGAATATAAGAATTTATAGCAGAATTTGAGCTTTAATTTCCTGATATTTACATCTAGATGTGTAAAAAAAATAAATAAATAAAAAATAAAAAAAAATTAGAAAGTGGCACCTTTTGTTTAAACCCACCCATTTTTCAAATGATCAAAAATATTGGAGCATGTGGCCGACAGGTTTGGCCTGTTACTCTTGGTTTGAGCCCTGGGTTTTCCCTGTAAAGACTGCATTTGTTATTGAAAAGGACAAACTAACATGATGTTACGATCGCCAGCTGGAGTGCCCACGAACTCCTCTAGAGGGCACTCCACCTCAGACTCTGGCTATTGTTCCTGGACTCAATTTCCCATGTGTTCCTTGTCCCTCATGTGATCTTGTCATGTGCTCCATTGTCTGTGTGTCATGTTCTGATTGGTTAGTTTTGTCATGTGTTCTCCTTGCCCCTGTTCAAAAGTCGCTCACACCCGCTCCTAGTTTGCTGTTGATTGTTTGGTGTTTCGTGTTTCTAAGTTTCTTAGTCTCCGTGTTGCCTAGTTTCCTGTGTTTCGACCCTTGGACTGTTTTCCCTGTTTTTGATTGTTTGCCGCCTGCCCTGACCATTGCCCGTGTTTTGGATTACTCTTTTGCCTTTGCCTCAGATTAGACTGTTTGCTGGTGCTCGACCCTGCCTGTTTTTGACCACGATTGCAATAAAGCCTTGCGTTTGGATCCCCAACTCCGTTGACCTGACTCTACACGTTACAGAATCAACAGCCACACCCGGATCCAGCGGCTTTCTGAGCATTCCAATGCCAATCATGGACCCAGTCAGCCAACTACTGCACCTTCGGCAAAGAGACCTATCCATTGAGGAATACGTTCAGCAATTTGTGAGTTGTCATATCAAGTCCCACTATATGATGAAATTTTCTTTAAGGACTTGTTCCGTTTTGGACTTAATGAGCCAACAAGGTCGTTGTTACCTGGAGGGGAATCTAATTGCAGTTTAAGAGACTTTATGGACTATGCACTGTTGTCATGTGGCTCTCCTTTTACTGTGGGAGAGGCAGAGGACTTTGAAACCCCAAGGAATTTTTTGGGGGGGGGCCAGCAGCGGCAAGCTCCGGCTGCAGCGGAGCTTGACCCATCATGGCCACCAGCAGGTCCAGTGATTATGGTTGCCACTCCTGTGTTCTCTGCGCTTTCCTGTTCTGTGATCCCCAACCCAGAGCCTCGTCCCAAGATGGCCGCCAACCCAGAGCCTCGTCCCAAGATGGCCGCCAACCCAGAGCCACTTCACAAGATGGCCACCAGTCCAGAGCCACTTCACAAGATGGCTGCCAGTCCAGAGCCACTTCACAAGATGTCTGTCACACCAGAGTCTCCAGCCATTATCGATGTCAAGCCTCAGTCTTCAGCCATCACGGATGCCACTCCTGTATTCCCGAGCATTGTGGATGTTGCATTTGAAGACACCAAGGCTTTCCAAGGGCGTTTGAGGCTGGTGTCCAGTCTGGTAGACCCACCGTTGATGTCGGTGCGTGCAGCAGGCATTCCAGGAGCTTCAGCATTTGTCGTCACAGAGACACTTCCTCTGTCCTCAGTGCTCCCTGTAATGGCGGTTGCCATCCTGTGTGTTTGGGCTGCACACTGCTTTGTTCTCGCTCCAGTCCATGAATTTACCCCCAAGTCTGCTCCAGTCCATGAATCTGTTCCTGAGCCTACTCCAGAGCCCACTCCAGTCCTCGAATCCGCTCCAGTCTGTGAACCTGTTCCTGAGTCTGCTCCAGAGCCCGCTTCAGCTCCCAAGGTGGCAGCTCCTGCTGCTGAACCTCTCGAGTCAGCGGCGTCTGCTCCAGCTCCCGAGGTGGCAGCTCCCGCTGCAGAACCTCCCGAGTTGGCGGCGTCCGCTTCTGAACCCTCTGACTGCCCTGTCACGGCAAAGGAGGCCGTCTCCGAGCTCTTTGCCTGCCCTGTCACGGTCAAGGAGGCCGTCTCCGAGCTCTTTGCCTGCCCTGTCATGGCCAAGGAGGCCATCTATGAACTCTCAGCCTGTCCTGTCTCGACTGCAGAGGCCATTATTAACCTCTCGGTGCCAGTCCCGCCTGATCCGCCTTGGTGGACACCTGCCTCATTAGCACTACATTGGTGGACATTTGCTCTGCTGTGGGGATCTTTGCTCCCCTCTGTTCTGCTGTGGTGGTCGTCTGCTCCACCGTGGGGATCTTCGGACCCCTCTGCTCTGCCCTGGTGCCCGCCAGCGCCGTCTGCTCCGCCCTGGTGCCCGCCAGCGCCGTCAGCACCGCCTGCTCCGCCCTGGTGCCCGTCAGCTCCGTCTGCTCCGCCCTGGTGCCCGCCAACGCCGTCAGCGCCGTCCGCTCCACCCTGGTGCCCGTCAGCGCCGTCTGCTCCGCCCTGGTGGCCGTCAGCTCCGTCTGCTCCGCCCTGGTGCCCGCCAACGCCGTCAGCGCCGTCTGCTCCACCCTGGTGCCCGTCAGCACCGTCTGCTCCGCCCTGGTGCCCGTCAGCGCCGTCTGCTCCGCCCTGGTGCTATTCTGTTCCAGCTGCTCCACCGGCTCTGCCTCAGTCCCCTGTTCCTCCACTTCCACATGGACCTGGCCCTCCACCCCTCCCCCTGTTCCGCCTCCGCTCCACCTCCCTCCTGGGCTCATGTCTATTTCTGTTGAGGAGCGTCTGGAAGCCGCTCCTTGGGGGGGGGCGCTATATTACGATCGCCAGCTGGAGTGCCCACAAACTCCTCTAGAGGGCCCTCCACCTCAGACTCTGGCTATTGTTCCTGGACTCAATTTCCCATGTGTTCCTTGTCCCTCATGTGATCTTGTCATGTGCTCCATTGTCTGTGTGTCATGTTCTGATTGGTTAGTTTTGTCATGTGTTCTCCTTGCCCCTGTTTAAAAGTCGCTCACACCCGCTCCTAGTTTGCTGTTGATTGTTTGGTGTTTCGTGTTTCTAAGTTTCTTAGTCTCCGTGTTGCCTAGTTTCCTGTGTTTTGACCCTTGGACTGTTTTCCCTGTTTTTGATTGTTTGCCACCTGCCCTGACCATTGCCCATGTTTTGGATTACTCTTTTGCCTTTGCCTCAGATTAGACTATTTGCTGGTGCTCGACCCTGCCTGTTTTTGACCACGATTGCAATAAAGCCTTGCGTTTGGATCCCCAACTCCGTTGTCCTGACTCTACACGTTACACATGAAGACCAGAGAGCTGAGAACCATTTTGAAGCTGAAAACAGAGGGAAAATTGATCAGAGCCATTGCACAAGCAGTGGGAATAGCCAGTGCAACAATTTGGAATGTCCTGAAAAATAAAGAAACCACTGGTGTTCTAACAATCGGACATCAAACAGGAAAACAACAGAAGTTGATGACAAACATTGTGATGACAAACACTGTCATTAGTAATTGCTTTATTTGTGATAAATGCATGTTAGTTAGATCTCTGACGGAGAAGATTACAGCATTAGAGGTGCGCATCCAGACTCTAGAGAAGGTTAGTGAGAGTGAGAGCAGTGTAGTTTCTGTAGGGGAAAGTCTGGATGATTTAGGTGGAGTTAGTAAATCCCCCAACTCTGGCATTAGAGCCCTCACAGCGGGGTGAATGGGTGACGACTCGGCAGCATAATCGCAAAGCCAAAGATAATGTTAAGGCTCACCCACGGGAGCACCACTCCTCTCCGCTTCACGTGTCCAACAGGTTTGTTCTCCTCAGTGAAGCACCTGCTGAGAAACCTGAAAGAGCTCTGGTTATAGGTGACTCTATCTTGCGGCACGTGAACTTAGTTAGGCCTTTATGGGCACCAGCAGCTTTAGTTAGGTGTATACCAGGAGCCAGAGCGCCGGACATAGCAGGTAATCTTAGGGTCTTAGGCAAGCACGGGTTCTCAAAGATAGTTATTCATGTAGGAGCTAATGATATACGCCTTCGTCAGTCAGAGGTTACTAAGAGTAACATTGTAGAGGTGTGTAAATTGGGCGATGTCTGATGCTGTTGTATGCTCTGGCCCCATTCCAATGCGGCGTGGCGATGTAGCTTATAGCAGATTATGGTTACTGAACTGCTGGATGTCCAGGTGGTGCTCCAAAAACCATGTGGGCTTTATAGATAATTGGACTATCATTGAGGGCAAGACTGCCTTTTAGGGCGGGACGATCTCCATCCCACTCGGGAAGGTGCTGCTCTCATTTCTTGCAGCATAGCACATAGTCTCAGAACAGGCCTAGTTAATCTGTGACAATCCAGGGCCAAGGCCAGGGAGCAGACAAGCTGGCTAAACCGACCGTCTGCTGGCTGCACTGAGTCGTCTCTTAGGTTCCACCGTACTGAGACTGTGTCTGTTCCCCGAGCTAAACAAATTTATAGACATACTCAGACAGTTTGTCTTAGTAACCTAATTAATGTAAAATTAAATCAAACCGAATGCGTAGCCAGCACCGTTGATCTGAAGCTAGGACTATTGAATATTAGATCTCTTGCGTCCATAGCTCTTACTGTTAATGAAACCATTATTGGTCAGGAGTTTGATGTACTGTGTTTAACAGAATTAAACCAAATGAGTTTGTAGCATTAAATGAAGCTAGTCCTCCCAGGTACAATTACATACATCAGCCCCATCTAACTGGCAAAGGTGGAGGCGTCGCAGTCATCTATAATGATAATCTAGGCATCACACAAAAACCTAGTCATAAATTCAACGTGTTTGAAGTTGTTTATACTAACATAACATACATAGCCACTAAAAATAAGTATACCCAGGTGATTCCACTAATTATTACCCCAGGGTCATATTCAGAATTCCGAATGGAAGGAGAGCCTTTTGAGCTATAGGAAAGCTATAGGAAAGCTCTTAGTGCTGCTAGATCAATGTATCTCTCCACCCTAATTGAAAATAACAGAAATAATCCTAGATTCTTATTTAATACTGTAGCAAAATTAACTAGGAATAAGACCACAATAGAAACACGCACACAATATTATATTGCATTGATGACTTCATGAATTTTTTCAATGATAAAATTGAAAATATCAGGCAAAAAATTAAAACTATTAATTTAAAACCGGACAGTTTTATAACTAACCCTGTAGATGATAATATAATAATATCAGATCAACAATTACAATGTTTTACTCCCCTTGAAGAGACCGAACTAATTTCACTAATTTCATCATGAAAATCATCAACCTGTATACTAGATCCTTTACCTGCAAGTTTCTTCAAACAGATAATTCCTGAAATAATCAAACCTCTTTTAAAGATAATCAATTCTTCCCTTAGCATTGGCTATGTACCTAAATGTTTTAAACTAGCAGTTATCAAGCCCTTGATTAAAAAACCTGATCTTGACCCCTGTCAGCTGTCTAGCTATAGACCAATATCAAACCTCCCCTTTATCTCCAAGATCCTAGAAAAGGTTGTAGCACAGAAGCTATGCTCTTACTTACATAGGAATAACATTTGTGAAATGTATTAGTCAGGATTTAGGCCTCATAATAGCACAGAGACAGCACTGGGTAAAGTGGTAAATGACTTACTTCTGGCCTCTGATCAGGGTTGTGTCTCCTTGCTTGTGCTGCTTGACCTTAGTGCAGCTTTTGATACCATTGATCATGCTATTCTCCTCGATAGACTAGAAAACGTAGTAGGCATTAAGGGAACGGCCCTCTCCTGGCTCAGGTCTTATTTGACTGTTCGTTATCAATTTGTAGATGTAAATGGTGACTTCTCTTCTCATACTAAGGTAAAGTTTGGTGTCCCGCAAGGCTCTGTTTTAGGTCCACTGCTCTTTTTTTATATATGCTACCCCTGGGCTAAATTATTCGTAAATAATTAGCTTCCACTGTTATGCTGATGACACACAGTTGTTTGTTTCAGCAAAGCCAGATGACAGATACCAGCTTAATAAAGTAGAGGAATGTGTAAAAGACATTAGAAACTGGATGTTTATTAACTTTCTCTTACTTAATTCTGACAAGACAGAAGTACTTGTACTAGGACCACATGCAGTTAGAAGTGAGCTTTATGATTACATAATAACTATGGATGGCCTTTCTGTTTCATCATGTGCAGCAGTAAAAGACCTTGGTGTGATTATCGACTCATGCTCATGTAGATAATGTCACTAGGATCACATTCTTTCATCTCAGAAATATTGCTAAAATAAGAAATATGTTGTCACTACACGACACAGAAAAATTAGTTCATGCTTTTGTTACCTCTAGGTTGGATTATTGTAATGCCTTACTGTCTGGATGTTCCAGGAGATGCATAAACAAGCTCCAGTTAGTCCAGAATGCAGCAGCAAGAGTTCTTACTAGAACCAGAAGATATGACCACATCACCCCTATCTTATCCACACTGCAATGGCTCCCAATCAAATTTTGTATTGATTATAAAATACTACTATTGACCTATAAAGCACTAAATGGTCTCGCGCCACAGTGCCTGAGCGAACTTTTGGTCTTTTATTATCTGCCACGCCTACTTAGATCAAAAGGTGCAGGCTATTTGTTGGTACCTTGAATAGTGAGGGCTACAGCTGGGGGTAGAGTTTTCTCTTACAAAGCCCCACAGTTATGGAACAGCCTTCCACTTAGTGTTCAGGACTCAGACACAGTCTCAGTGTTTAAGTCTAGGCAGAAAAATATTTGTTTAGTCAAGCCTTTTGTGGCTAGTTTTTTCTTAGGTACAGGGACAGGTCTGGAGGGTTCACAGGCATAGAGTGTTGTGGTGAACAGTTGCATAGTTTTTGTTAGTCCTTTTTTTCCTAGAAACATCCCATTATAGTTAATAATACAAAAAATAATAATAATAGCTTTAGTTTATAGCCCTTCAAAGGCTCACAGAGATGTTGATATGGCTCAGGCAGAATTGGAATTTGACACCCTGATAAACATACACCATAGGGCGCATAATGATAACATTCTAACATTTACACAAACTTCCAGGGACCCAGGAGCTGTGAGGCAGCAACACTAGAAGAAGCCTTTATTTGTCACATATATATTACATCACAGTGAAATTCTTTTCTTTGCACATCCCAGCTTATTAAGAAGATGGAGTCAGAGTGCAGGTCCAGCTATAATATGGTACTCCTGGAGCAGGTAGGGTTAAGTGCCATGCTCAAAGGCCCAACAGTGGCAACTTGGTGTTGGTGCTTGAACATCCAACCTTCTGATCTGTAACAATAATTACCGTGCTACCCTTTTATTAAGATAGCATCCTAAAATGGTCAAGACAATTAATTTTGCAATCAGCAGTATTTTATGACAATAAATACTGTGATAGACCTGTTCCTACTCTTGCCATCCTGAGGCCTATCAGCCCCTGCTTCATAAAGCTTCATCTTTATTGACTGACTCATTACGACCAGCTTGCCTTATTCAAGTGCAAGTAAATTAGAAAGTTATACCTACAGTTAAATTTACAAACTGATACAAAAAAAATTGATCCATGATTAGAGACAATCTATACTGTTAAATGTGCAATGGAATAGAAAATTCTATTCTGTTCTATTTTGTTCTTGGGATTACAATATGTTTGCTTTATTTATTATTTTATATATTTACTCATTTTTATTTTATAATGTTTGTAACTAGTCAGAATTAATATATTATACTTTATTGTTTTCTATTAAGCTGCATTACATTTACAATGTGATGCTATAAAAATATTATAATGTGGCGGTATTTCTTTATTACAGACAAGACCAATGACATGTACGTATGATAGTATTAAAAAGCCAAGTAAATTAAAGAAAATTACAGTCAGTTGTTCACAGGCGCAAACTATTGTTATTACAGCTGAGCACTACCAGGCTCTCTACAGTTGGCAAAACACACTAATCTCCACCAACAAGAACTGTCTCTCATGTAGTATTTTGGTAAATTTCCTACTATGGTTAAACTCAAGAAAGTCATCAATTCCCTTATCTGAGGCAAAGCTCCAGGGTATCTAAGAAAATCTTATTCTGACTGAGGTCACAACATGCTGAGTATGATTTATGAAAGAGCATGAACAATAGCTGATATCCATATATGGGGGGTGGTCTGAGGGTATTGGGGTACAATATTAAGAAAAAAAATTAATGCTGTAAGTAATTGTAATTTTCTACAACAGGGTTGATATTCTGAGATTACTGCCCATGCCTGACACTGAAAAAGAAACATACTTGGACTTAAACACTGGACTTTGATTGATCTTTCCCCAAATACACCGCAGTTCATTAACCTATACCTAAAGCTCCAGAGGGTTTGATCTATAAGAGAGTACCCAGTGGTATCATGTTGCTTCTGTAAATAATGAACAACAATAATTAGAGACAAACTAAGCAGAGGAGAAGGAGAGTAAAATTGCATGCAATACTCAGTAATGCAGTCCTTCAGGTCACTAAGCTACTCATATCCTTATTCTACTCTTCTTGCAAAACACTGGCAAATTAGTAGACTATATCAGACAGATAAATTTATGATGCCTGGAGAATTGCATGTCAATATTCACTATCAGATGATTAAATCTAGGATTAATAACTCCCTAGCTACAAAAAAGAGAGTAAAAAGTCAGACATAACATTGCTTGATGCATAATCCATTGCTGAGTTAAGAATTAACCCCAGCACATTCACACTGGATTTTTAAAAATTAATGTGCTTGTGATTGCAGTGATTACAATGTTCTCATAAGTGCATGTCAAGAAAGAGGAACAGATATTAAGTAGGTTGGCAATGTCAAAAGAGCAATCTATGTACAATATGTTAGAAAGAGACATAGATCAATCAGGCTTACACAATCAAGCTTACACATGCTGGAACATGCAAAATTGATCTCAGCACTCATGCCAGCAAACAGAAATTAATCAAGGACAGATCATTTCATCAGAGCATGAACAGACATTTTTACTCTAAATTCCATCTCTTTCAAAGTGTGATTTCTGAGAGGCACTCACTGTCAGAATGCCCCTGGATCTGGGTCCTGGGAGATAGCCCAGATAGGCCAACATGCTGTCTGATAGATGGATCTCAACAAATCTCTTCATCTCAGTAGGAGTGAGGAAGAGGGGAGGTGTAATGAGGTGAACCTACGAAAACTGCCTCTATTTTGTCCTATTTTGACACCCCTATAATATAATCAGACCTTATTTGTATGTATTAGCACAGATTTACACAGTAAGAAAATGAATCACTTAATATAGCATAATAGCTTAATCAAACTCTTAAAGTCTCTTCCTGTCAGGAAAAAAGTAGATCTTAGAAATGTACTTCCTGAAAACCTTCAATGTTTGTCTAACTTTGATTGTTACAATAACATCTTTTCTTGGGTTATAGTGCCCATCCAACAGCCATGCTGAGAATACTTCAGTCCAATCAAAGCCTGTTCTTAGTTTACTAATAATTTTCTTTATAATCAAAACTAAAACAAATCAAGATACAACAGGATATCAGGAATTATCCAAGACTAGATCCAAGAGTCAAATGCATGTTCCACATAATTCAACATAGAATGTCAGGCATTACATACATGCCATGCTCATCTGCAAGTGCAGTACTGCTTAGAGGTCCACCAACGAGCCATCCAAAGCCTGTTTGGACTGGATCCTTTTATGTCCTCCCCCGTCGGGATGTTCTGTTGGCTAACAGGAATAGCGCTTTGAGTGAAGACCTCTAGGAGCTCCAGGATGTTGTTATTAGCCAGGCTGCTCACATCCAGTCTGCTTAATCTACAAGTTTCCAAGTATTTAGGAATGTGTACATTTCAATGACACAGCAACCTTTGATGTTTTCACTTTGACAGGTAGGATTGTCACTTTACCAGGTGCAGGCCCCTGTATGTTTAGTGGATACCAAGGTAATGGTGATGAGATTACTGCTTTTGATGGTTCTGCCACTGTTGTCTCTTTTAGCTGCCATGGGTGCTTTTATTTACCCTACCATGCCCTCAGGTGGTACAATCTGAATATGTAGGAGAGTAGAATGTGTCTCGTTACAGAAATGGCAATTAAGATGCTTATTGCATGTTTTACTTACATGTCTTTTAGTTAGACAGGCAGAGTCCAGTGTTGGCACTCATTGGTGTTACTATTGTGACAAAACATTTCTTACAGCTGGATTTTGAATAAGAAAGTTCTGTTCTAAACTTCTTCATTGTGCTAATTACAGGATCTTGCATGCCTCCAAAGGCAGGATCTTGAATGATCTTTGCTTTTCTTTCTATAAACTTGACCAGATCTTGAAACCTGGGTCTTTTCTGCATTGTTCCAATATGTCACATACAGGTGATCTCTATTCTTCTCCAAGTTTAAGGCATTTTTCATGTAGGCAGTAGTGATTTTAAAATTGGCACCAAAGTGACATTTAACTATTTTTCTTAAGCATTCACATGGAATGTTTCCCCATCCACGTAGAAACAACATCATCATTTTGGATCATTGCTATAATCTCATTCATTTTGTGAGTGCAGCATCCAGGTATAATCCAGTCAGTTTTGGCTATATATATATATATATACAGTCAGGTCCGTAAATATTGGGACATGCCCAGGCCATGACATTACCACCAAAAACAGGAAGGCCAGATTAGAGTTTGCCAAACGACATCTAAAAAAGCCTTCACAGTTCTGGAACAACATCCTATGGACAGATGAGACCAAGATCAACTTGTACTAGGGGGATGGGAAGCGAAGAGTATGCAGAAGGAAAGGGACAGCAGGATGAATTCTGAAGTGTTTCGGGCAATATTATCTGCTCATATTCAGCCAAATGCTTCAGAACTCATTGGACGGCGCTTCACAGTGCAGATGGACAATGACCCAAAGCATACTGCAAAAGCAACAAAAGAGTTTTTGAAGGGAAAGAAGTGGACTGTTATGCAATGGCCAAGTCAATCACCTGACCTGAATCCGATTGAGCATGCATTTCACTTGCTGAAGACAAAACTGAAGGGAAAATGCCCCAAGAACAAGCAGGAACTGAAGACAGTTGCAGTAGAGGCCTGGCAGAGCATCACCAGGGATGAAA
>CM040981.1:12613903-12647626 GCA_022985145.1 Pangasius djambal | reverse complement strand
GATACAGGTCACCAACTTTTCCTGCTCCAAAACAGCCCCAGACCATTACACTGCCACCTCCATGTTTCACAGTGGGTGTGATACAGGCATCTAACATCTTCTCACCAACTCTGCGCCTCACGTAAAATCGCCTCTTTGAGCCAAAAACTTCAAACTTGGATTCATCTGTCCAAAGCACCTTCATCCAATCGTCTGCTGTTCAGTTTCTGTACTTCTTTGCCCACTGCAGTCTCTTTCTTTTATTGTTTAAATTTAACAGTGGTTTCTTAGTTAATACACGGCCACGCAGACCTGCTTGTTGAAGTCTCCGACGGACAGTAGAACATGACACTGGTACATCACGTGTACTATTAAGCTCAGCTGTCAGCTCTGGACAAGTTAGGCGTCTGTTGCGAAGGCTGGACACTCTCACATATTTGTCCTCATTAGAAGAGGTACATCTTGGTCTTCCACTCCTCTTTCTGTCTTTATTGGACCCAGACTTTGCCTTCCGTTCCAAACAGTAGTAGACACCTTTGGCCAGGTTTAAAGCAGTAATCAGGTATCGCAGCTACCCATGGGGCATGTCTGACTTTGATGTGTATATATTGCCATTATTATGTAATAAAAAAAACAATTATTGTTATTATCTTTAGTGATAATGACAAGTTACTTTAATGCATTTACACCAGGAAATGATAAAGATTAATGCTGATATTGTCACTTTGCTTAGGGTGTTTCCAAACTTTTGGAGGGCAGTGTATAGTTATTAATTTACATAGGTCGACAACATCCATTAATCTTAAAAAACATCCAAATGCTTATTTGTAGGTATATGTTTATATTAATTTACATTAAAAGCTTACTATTAATTGTCAAAATATAATTGCACATGTGTAAACATACCACTGAAACTGGTTTTGTGCAACAGGCCTCAGTTGTCCTTTGCATAATGTAAACCTACCATTGACTTATACCTACAATTGCATGCTATTAATTATTTTTTTCTGAACTAGATGAGGAAGACTCCCTAGCACCAAAGACATGCATTGCAAGCATACCTACATGTGAGTTAATTGTTTTGATGAGCTTAGTTGTCCACTGCATAATTTAAACCCAACATTGACTTAAACCCACTGTTATATTCCAACATTTTAGTCACACCAAGGACAAGAATTTTTTTAGTGACAGGACTGGACAAAAAGAGACTTGTGAGTTGTTTTTTTTCTATTTGTTGTAGACACACATAGGCATTACATCTCATATAGTTGCTTCTTATTTTTCAGGTCTTTTCACAAGTACCCCACAAACAGAGACTGCCATTACTTCAAATACATCTGAAGTGGAAGGACATTATGAAGGTGGAACAGAAAATTAAAAGATTATACTAGAGCCATTCCACCGAATGGGTGCTATTTTCACCCCCGGGACATTATATGTAGAAATATGCATGAATACTAACTGTAAAATACATTTTATTATTAAGCAAATTGTCCTGCACATCAGTATAACTGCAAATAAAATATATAAAATATAATATATTATAAAATATAATATAAAATAAATATACATTTAAAATATATAATTTAAAATATTATTAAAAACTACCTAGAACAGTGAAAAAAAATAGCATTTGTTACCTGTCTCCACTCGCTAACAATACACTTTACCATGAAATTATAATGATTAAAATCCTTTAGAAATCTTTTTTTTGCATTCTTATATGACTCCATAGCCCATCTATCCTTTAAATATTTTCATAAGAAATACACAATGTTTTAGTTAATACACATTGTAGTCGTGTCCCCATGTTTTCACTCAGTCCTGTTACCCTAACACCCCCCTACCAACCCCCATTCCATTCCACAAGTCACATTTTCAACAGGAAATGAAGGCCATGAGAAGACCAAAATTAGGTTATTTTCTGAATATTTGATCATATCATAACTATGACTGAGAAGGTAAATGTCAACCTACTGTCCTATTACCTAAATTATTTCTAAGATGTTATGGTAGATTTTAAAAATACAATTTTTTTTTGTAAATCATAAGAATGTGGTCAGTGTCCTCATGCTGTTAGAATGTACTGTGTTAAAAACTCAGTCATGTTACTTTCAGTCCTGTTATTCATATAAAAAGTAACAGGACTTAGTAACAGTAACAGGAGTGAATATTGTTTTCTGGTTTATTTATTTATTAGTGTGAGTATTAGCCAATATAATATTATTCACCTGATTTTTAAGTTTTACAGTTGAAATTATTGAAGTTGTTCACATTTAAGATCAGTTGTACAATGCGAATACAATACTGATAGGTGCTTCTTGCTGCCCAGATGTGCCCTGTTAAACTGATTGTTTAAAGAATTAATAGCTCTGAATGTCTACTCATGGTTTCGCCTGTACTTCACAGTTCAGAGCTATTTGTTGTTAAAAAAGATAAATCAACGAAGACCAGAGAGCCTTCTTTGGGAGAAAATCAAGGCATTTTGAAGCTGAGAAAAGAGAGAATCTATAAACGCCATTGCACAAGCATTGGGCATAGCCAATAAAACAATTTGGAATGCCCTGAAAAAGAAAGACACCACTGATGTACTGACAACCAGACATGGAAGAGATTGGCCAAGGAAAACAACAACATCTCTAGGTTACGCATGTAACCATGGTTCCTCGAGGGAACAAGGCGCTGCGTCGAAACACTATGGGAACACCCTCAGCGTGACCACGCTATGAATCACGTGTAATCAGTCCAATGGATGGGCGAGACGTCACGGGCGGGGTGACGTAGCGACCAGGAAGCTTAAGAGTACATGCGGTGGATACATCGACAGCTTCTGAAAAATGAAGCAAGCGCTCACAGGGATGCCGGAAGTATGGCACTGAGACGCAGCGTCTCGTTCCCTCGGGGAACCATGGTTACATGCGTAACCAAGAGACGTTCCCCTTCAGGAACTCGAGCTGCGTCAAAATGCTATGGGAATGAGTATGCCCACGCCGCCAGACTTACAAATCCCTCCCCAGTGTGGAAGAGCACAGCTAGGGCAAGAGAACAGAAAAGCCTGGAGTGGCTCGCATATCAAGGCCATAGAACCTGATGTACATACAGTTAAGCCTCTGCTGGTCGGGCTCCCAAAAGGGAGGAGGCCATGGCAGCTTTTCACACTATGCTTATCCACGGGTTAAAGGAGATTCTAAACGTTCTAAAAGTTAAGGAAATTTGTGCCTATTATAATCAATTACATGTCTACATTGGATGTGTCGCCACACTGCATCACATAAACAGTAGAACAGGTTTCCAATATGTCTGTGAAATATGTCTTTTGAAAATAAAACAGGATGCAGCCCATTCACATATTTTAATCATTGTTGAAGTCTACTCAAGCTCAGAGATGATTGTTCTGTGCCTTATGTATGCAAGTTTGAATGTTCAGTGTCCAGTGTAGACAGAATCAAGCTCATGTGCCATCTGTCATGCACAATGTAGACAGGGTGTTAGTGTACTGAGTCAATTGAAAATAAGAATAATCCTGGGTTAAAATTTTCAGGTGTGAAAAGCTCTTAAAAAAAAAAAAAAGCTCTTGTTTAAAAGTGTTTTTTTTTGATGCAAACAAATTATTTATAAAAAATAGCTTTTCAGAGGCATGTCACAAGAAGCATCTGAAGGTGTCTACAAAGGTGTTTGCCGATTGCATTGCACACACCTTAAAGTATGCTCCATATCTAAGGACAAGGGTAAGTCATTCCTTTGTTTTTATAGAGTTTTTATAACAACATGCATGTGTACCACATGGTGGGCTATAATTTATTGGCATATTACCAAGGCTTAATGCACATATCTGATCTTTTGACATACATACATTTTTTCCTTCCTTGACTGTTTTTCCCCTGACTGTATTTAGATTAATTACCCACCATGAAGCTGTCAGTCAATGCCATGTATCTATTTTTATTAATTTTTCAATCAGTAGCAATTAATTTTACAAAAAGAGAAGACGTCTCCCATGATTCAACCATAAGAAATTTCTAGGCACTCAGTAACCTTCCCTGAGCAGTCAGTGATATTTTCAAAAAATATTTTCAATATTTTAAGTATTTGGACAATGATGGAGTTTTTGTGATTTTTGCCACAATGTTTTTCATTACCACAATGAATTTGAAATAAAACAATCGAAGTGAAGACGTTCAGCTTTATTTTAAGAGGTAATTTTTTGTTTATTTTTTATTTCTTTATTTTTTGTTTTTTCAGCCTAATGATGGCCTCCTTCACTTGGATCCATGGACTTCATATTGGTAGCTCCAGTCGAACAGCTGCCAAATGTCAACGCAATACCTGATATCGACTCCAGACCTTTTATCTGCTTCATTTGTCTTGAAGTAACGAGGGAATGGACCGCACCTGGTCAATTAACTTCTTGTCAGTCAATTGTCCAAATACCTTTGAGCAGAATTCTTTCCTTGGTGAAGAAAAACCCCTTCACAACCTCAACAGAAGTCAAGAGTACTCTGGAGAAGGTAGGCGTATCATTGTCAAAATTCATGAATGTAAATACAGAGGGTTTACAACAAGGTGCAAACCACTGGTTACATTCAAGAACAGGAAAGCCAGATTAGACTTTGCCAGAAAACATCTAAAAAAAAAAAGCCTCCCATGTTCTGGAATAAGATTCTTTAGACTGATGAAACCAAGATTAACTTGTACCAGAATGATGGGAAGAGAAAAGTATGGCGAAAGGAACAGCTCATAATCCAAAGTATACCACATCGTGTGTGAAACATGGTGGAGGCAGTGTTATGGCATGGGCATGTATGGCTGCCAATGGAACGGGCTCACTGGTGTTTATTGATGTGACTGCTGACAGAAGTAGCAAGATGAATTCTGAGGTGTATAGGGCTATACTCTTCTCACATTCAGCCAAATGCTACAAAACTGATAGAATGCCGCTTCACAGTGCAGGTGGATAATGACCCAAACATACTGCGAAAGCAACTCAAGACTTTTTGAAGGCAAAGAAATGGAATATTCTTCAATGGCCAAGTCAGTCACCTGATCTCAACCCAATAGAGCATGCTTTTCACTTACTGAAGACAAGACTGAAAGCAGAAAGACCCACAAACAAGCAGCAACTGAAGGTGGCTGCAGTGAAGGCCTGGCAAAGCATCTCCAGGGAGGAAACTCAGAATTTGAGTTTTGAGAACATGGGCTCCAGACTTCAGGCAGTCATTGACTGCAAAGGATTTTCATCCAAGTATTAAAATTATGGTTATATTTACAATTGTCACTTTGTCCAAATATCTTTGAGCCCCTGAAAATGGAGATATTTGTGGAACCTCTTAAAATAAAGCTGAAAGTCTACACTTCGATCACATCTTTATTGATTTATTTCAGATCCATTGTGGTGATGCATAAAGGCATAATCACAAAAACTCTGTCATTGTCCAAATGAAATATGTCTGTTCTGTAACTTTGACCACATTACCATATTACAATTATTACAAGTGTGATTCTTATTAAGCTGATTAAGTTTAAATGAGTCTTAGTCTATCCATAATATTCTTGTTCTTTTCCATTTTTCTCAAAAATTAAAATTGGTTGACGGTTGTAATCGAAATATTTCCCATAGTTTTAAGGATTGTTTCGCTGTGGAACATAAGCAATATAGTAGTATCCAAGCTGTTCCTTTATATACATATATTAGAACCTAGGCTCCATTGGGAGTAAAGTGACCATGCAAGCTCAACAAAACAAAAAAACACACACAATAGAAGCATGAACAATATTTCTTGGCTAAGGTGCAAAGCAAGATTTTCAATGAATGAATAATGGTCTGTTCCTCACACAAAGCTATCATGTGGTATCCAAGATACATGGGCTAAACTATTCTTTGTACTTCACCTTAAGGTCTAACACTGGTACTGTGGCGCAATCACAACATTGTTTGAGTCGCTTTTCCAGGCCAACATGCTTGGTCGGCTCTTCTGGACTTTGTATAAAAAGCGTGTTTGGTTTAGTATTTTTCCTTGTAGCCTTTTAGCCAAACTGAATGTTATATTATGAGAATAAGACAATCAAAAATAATACCTTGAGGCAATCTGCTCACTTCGCAGGTGGTGAATAAGGAAAGTGGACACCAGTAGTGTGTAATGTGTACACATAGGCTTATATACTATTACTGTTAATATTATACAGTACACACACATGTATGTTTAATTTGAGGCTCCATAATGAGAATTTATGAAATGTGTACATGTGAAATATTCATGTTGTTATTAATAATGTGCATGAAAATTTGAGTTGCATCCAAATTTCTATTTGTGGTTTTTGTGTGTTTTTTCTACCATTGAAACCACTTTTTTTGAAAATGTTAAGTTTTAATAAATGTTTCATATGACATCATTTTATATGATGTCTTTATAATGAGAAGGTATCCATTTAGTTATTTGTAGGTTTTTTCCTCAAAAGACATTTCCTCATTAACATTCTTAGAATGCTGAGTTTTAATACAGATGACATTGAACGTTTTCAGGATAGTAGGAATGCTATCCTTCAAATGTTCTATTAAAGTTAGGAAAACTGGACATTTTCACATACTTGGAATATTACAAATAAACATTCAAAAATGTTATATTGTGAGAAATTAAAGTTGGAAAATGTTAAAAAAATAAAAAATAAATAAAAAAAATTAAAAAAAAAAGAGAAACAACATTACCCTTTCAATAACATTCTAAGCACAACAAGAAAAGTGCAAATTGTGATGTTAATATAATGTTAAAAATAAAAAAAATGTTATGAGGGAAAATAAAGTTAGCAAAATGTAAAAATTTTTATCGTTCTTAGAATATTAAAAATAAACATTCAAAGAATGTTATATTTTGGGTGAAAAGTTAGAAGAATATTGTAAGAAATGTTTTTGTAACCTTTAAATAACATTATAATCATGACAAGAAACTGGACAACTGGACATTTTAATGTTTTAGAAACTTTGACACATTCTTCACACAACCAAAATGGAATGTTTGGAAACGTTTTCAGAACCTACATTTGTTACCTGGGCATGCGGTTATCTAATCAGCCAATCGTGTAGCATCAGTGCAATGCAAAAATCATCCAGATACAGGTCAAGAGTTTCAGGTAATGTTCACATCAAACATAAGAATGGGATGAAAAAAGGATCTCTGTGACTTTAACCGTGGTATGGTTGTTGATGCAATATGGGCTGGTATGAGTATTTCAGAAACTGGTAAGGATTTTTACACACAACAGTCTTTAGAGTGTACACAGAGATCACACTTTTTCTTCATTCTGATAAACATTGTCTTGATGGTAAATGTACATCATGGCTGCTATGTGGGGCTTAGTGTCAGATGCTCAACGGCAACGATACCTAAAACATATATCTAAGTAGTATGTTTGGATTCAGAATTAAATGGGAAGGTTTTTTATTTGTTGTTGTCACTTTGTACAGCATATAATGATACCTCCTATTTTCAGCCTGCATTCCTGAAATAATTGTGTTGGTTACATTAAATGAAACATTAGCAGTATGTACTTTCCAGTAATAGCCTAAGAAGATGGATGGCATGAAGAATTTCTTCAGAAGTTCATTGTAGATTGATGAATGTGAATGAATGCCATAACAGTGTTGCACTGCTGGATATTTAGTCAATTAAAAATTTTATCTTGGTAAAAAGAATGTAGATCAATCCAGTCAAACCTGGCAAATATGATTTTTCAAAACAGAAGGGATGGGCAGCTAATCAATCTTGAAAGTAGTTGCTGTCTGTAGGTGTTAAGTTATATCATGGAAAGCAGTTGGTGAGAGAAGACAAGAAGATGAGAGGCAGAGAATAAATGGACATGACCACAATGCCTTCTAAATCAGCGGGTTAAGAAAATGTATAAAATCAGCCGGCAGTGAATGAGGAAGGATTAAAGCATAATTTAAAGAAGGAACTGCACATAGACAGACATCCTCATAAGGAAACAGAGATTGTTATGCTGAGAATAAGAGGTGATGCTCAAGTGTCAGATTGAACTGCAAGAAAAGAATAGCTCAATTCTGTAAATGACATTGCATTCTAAACAGCAGTCTGGGGTGAACATGAACATGCAAGCAAAGACAAGATGTGGCTATTTTAAAACACTCGAAAGTATTAACAGCATACTAAAATGTGATGCAAGTAAGATAAAGGGGAAAGCTTAGTGCACTAGGTCAGAAAAAGCACAAGAACTCAACACAAGCTTTTCCTGTCAACAATGTCAACAATGCAGAAAATGATACCTTAGCAAGTGAAGATATTTTGAATTAAGATATTTTAATTCAAGTGTTTATGTATGTGCATATTTATAGTGACTGCAGGCCGGCGTGCCGTGCACAAAAAGGGAAAAATGAAAACACTCCTCACGCAGCTAGGACAGCAGGGCAGGACAGCGCCATTTCAGCACCCGTGTTTTGGACAGTCAAAGTGCACATGGCTCTGAGATGGGGCAGCTCTCTGCCGCTCTACTGTCAAGGAGAAGACGACAGACAATAAAAGAGAGCAGCAGCTACAGAGAGAGGAGTGTGCTAGTACCACGTACATCGCACCATGACTGAAGAGCTGCAGAGACCCCAAACCAAAACATGGCTGCTGTGACCCCTCTGCCCGACCCACCCCAAGATGCCCAACACCTCCTCAATAAAATGACCTGAAGATGACGACCCTGAGACCTACCTCCAGACCTTTGTTTAGAGCGCTGCCCAAGGAAGGGTGGGCCCAGATTCTCGCTCCCCTTCTCACTGCAGAATTCCAGCTGACCTTTCACACCCTCTCGCCAGGGACGGCTACCGATTATTACCATATATTGGTAAAAGAAAAAATCCTGGCTCGCAGCAGATTGTCCCCCACCTCCTGGGAGGCAGAGTATCACAGCTAGACCTACCACCAAGAAGCCACCCCCCATACCCAAATGGACTGTGCACTACTCAGCGATGGCTCCAGCCAGACAAACACACTGCTGCTGAGGTCGTAGAGAGAGTGGCTATGGATCCATCCCTGAGGGTTCTGCCATCCGAAGGGAGAAAGGCTGTCAGCATGCGCTCCCCTGGCAACCCCAGAGAGATGGTGGAAGCCCTTGAGTGTGCACTCGCCACCCTGGCGATTGGCAGGGGGATCAGGAGGGAGTTTGCCCCAATCTGCATCGGGATGGCCCACCCTGATGCCAGCAGCCCACCAATAGCAGGTGCAGGAAAGTATCAGCTGGCTGCCCTGCCTACACCTCCCCAACCGATGAGCCCATGCCCACTGAGCTGGACTGGCCCCCACCTCAACAGGCCCTCAAGCACTGGCTAGCAGGCTGCACCATCAATACCCGTGCCCCACTGCACACCCACCTCAGCCCTCCTGGACTCAGTGAGCACCATCACTCTTGCATGACCAGTGGTCCTTTCCCAGAACGCCCAGATATGCAGGATGCTGGCCACCTCGTGTCCATCTTAGAAAAATTTCCAAGATGGCGGCGCGGCAGTAGCATGCAACGGCCACTCCGGATACAAAATGGTGCTTTTTTTTGTCCTTAGGCCGACTTTTTAACGGCACATGGACATCGGAGCTACCGATGTTCATGTATACCACCGCCAGACACTTATAAACTTCAGATACAACAATACAGCCACTCTCCAGGATGATCTGGTGGAGAAACTACGCGATCTTGGCTTGCTGCGGGGACCAGGCCTCCAGCCCTCGGCGTCGCCTGATGCCGGTGGCCGGGGGAGGGGATGACGTAAGCGGTGTGCAAGAAAGCAGAAGCGCGGCAAGAGGGCAGGGGTTCCTGCTAGGCTAAAAACAAACCCTAGCCGGCCGGCTCTCCCGTCCATCCTGCTCTCCAATGTCTGCTCCCTGGACAATAAACTGGATTACATCCGACTCCAGCAAACTACACGGCGTGAGTTTAGAGACTGCTGCGTCTTTGTTTTCACGGAGACGTGGCTCAGCGACAGAGTTCCGGACGCCGCCATTCAGCTAGACGGGCTAGCCTCGTTTCGTGCCAACAGAAACACAGCTCTGTGTGGTAAGGCTCGCGGCGGCAGCGTGTGTGTTTACATCAACACGGAAGGGTACAAGAACTCTGTGCTAGTCTCTAGTTACTGCTCATCGCTGGTGGAGTTTGTGACTGTTAGATGTAGACCTTTTTATTTACCACGGGAATTCACTACTGTTCTTATAACCGGTGTGTACATTGCCCCTAGTGCTAATGCTAAGGAGGTGCTCTGTGTACAGTACTGTATGGGGCTATTAGCGAGCTGCAGAATTCAAACCCTGATGGACTGTTTATTGTTGCCGGAAATTTCAACCATGCAAATCTCAAGTCAGTGCTCCCTAAATTCCATCAGCATGTGGACTTTGCAACAAGAGGGAAGAAAGTGCTGGACCTTGTTTACACAAACATCCCCGGTGCGTACCGGGCGGAGCCCCGCCCCCACCTCGGCTACTCAGACCACATCTCTGTTATGCTAATCCTAGCATACATACCGCTAGTCAGACGCTCCAAACCGGTTCTGAAGCAGGTGAAAACCTGGCTAGCAGGAGCCATCTCTGCTCTTCAGGACTGTTTTGAACACACTGACTGGCACATGTTCAGGGAAGCGGCAACTGACGACGACTTCACCGACTTGGAGGAATACGCGACATCAGTGACCTGCTATATCAGCAAGTGCATTGATGACGTCTCCAAGACCATCACCTCATGCTCCAACCAGAAACCGTGGATGACTGCAGAGGTGCGTGCACTACTTAGGACCCGGGACTCTGCCTTCAGAGCAGTTGACAAGGTGGCCCTAAGAACAGCGAGGGCCAAACTGTCCCAGGCCATCAGAGAGACAAAGCGCACACACGCTCAGAGAATCCACAACCACTTCAAGGCCAGCAGAGACACGCGGCGCATGTGGCAGGGCATCCAGAACAGCACAAACTACAGGACACCACCATCTGCCTGTGACAGTGATGCCTCCCTCCTAGATGCGCTGAATGACTTTTTGAGGCACAGAACAGCATGATGGCGAGGAAGACCACCCCTTCTACTGTCTTGTTCTGTCTTGTGATGTCCGCACGTTTGCACTTGTGCACCTTATGTTTAATTTATGTAGTCCCCGTAGTTCTGTGTTGTCTTATGTAGCACCTTGGTCCTGGAGAAATGTTGTTTCGTTTCACTATGTACTTGTATATGGCTGAAATGACAAACTCCACTTGACTTGAATTGATATGAGGGAAGTCCCAGCTACCTGAGTCTGGGTTGGGAGCCATGCCGGTGAATGGCTGCTGCTGGTGGTCCTCATCCCCAAGCCACAGTGTCTCTGCTGCTTGGACATGACTGGCCTGGCTTCCAGACCAGAGCCACGGCCCCTGAGATGTTGAAGAGGCCACAACACTGACAGAGGCGGCTACCAAAGGAGCTATCACAGGGCCGGCCGTCCTGCCTAGCCCTGGAAGAGGACAATGCTGGGACCAGAGTGGAGACCCCCCCCACCCAATACTAACCCAATATCTTGTGTGTTCCAACAGGTCACTCATGAGAGGAGCTTTGGGCGTGAATAGAAGGAAGACAACCGGCTGAAGCACTGTTGGTGCTAGGTGCATCTCAATGAAGAAGCAAGGAAGAACATCCCCACCTGGCACAGCCTGCCTCCTACTTCCTGGCCAGGCGTGGCCTTTTCTAGTATCATACAGAGTGCTGGGGCCAAGAGTTTGACCTCCTGGTGGTCTAGTCTAGTCCTTCAGTTTGTGTCAACTGTTGAGGCATGTACTCCAGATCCTCCTCATCCAGTGTGAAAAAGGGAATCAGGTTAGAGACATGATGGACTCCACACTCCGCACAGCTTGTAATCCAGGTCCGACATCACCTCAGCAATCCTGTATAGGCCTTTGTAGACAGGAGCTAGTTTGGCAGCATAATGCTGAGGCATCTGACCATGGGTGAGCTTTCAGCCTAACCAAACTGCCGACATAGCATGAAACCCCTCGCTGTTTATCGTAGTGTTTCTCCTGGGTCATTTGACTGCTTGTCAAAGATTCCCTCACTTGGTCATATGCCTCCTGCAAGGATGAGGTGAGCTCGATCTTGTAATCATGAACAGAGTTGGCCATGCACCCTGGGCTCAGTGACATCTATAAATCACATAGGCTCGTATTGAGACCCACCACGGTCGTGTCATTGGCGAACTTGATGTGATTCGAGCTGTGCATTGCTACACAGTCATGAGTCAGCAGAGTGAACAGCAGTGGACTGAGCACACAGCCCTGTGGGGCCCCAGTGCTCAGTGTGGTAGTGTTGGAGATGAGGTCTCCCACTCAAAATCCAGGATCCAGTTGCAGAGGAAGGTGTTCAGGCTCAGCAGGTTCAGCTTTCCAATCAGGTGCTGAGGAATGATTGTGTTGAATGCTGAACTGAAGTCTATGAACAGCATTTGAACATATGTGTCTTTATTGTCCAGGTTGGTGAGGGCCAGATGGAGAGTGGTGGAGATGGCATCATCTGTTGAGCGGTTGGGGCGGTAAGCGAATTGCAGGGGGTCCAGTGAGGGGGGCAGCAGGGTCTTGATGTGCCTCATGCGCACTTCATGATGATGCGTGCACGTGCAACAGGATGGTAGTCATTGAGGCAGGACACTAACGAATTCTTTGGCACGGGGACAATGGTGGTGGCCTTGAAGCAACGTCGGATCAACGGTGCTGCTCCGGGAGGTGCTGGCAGATGTTTTCATGGACATCTTCAACTGGTCTGCACATCCTCTGAGCACCCTGTCAGGAATGTTGTCTACTCCAGCAGCCTTCCGCAAGTTGACTCTGTGTAGAGTCTCTCACGTTGGCCGTGGTTAGACACAGCACCTGGTCATTAAGAGGAGGGGTGGTCTTCCTTGCCATCATGCCATTCTGTGCCTCGAACCGAGCGTAGAAGTCACTCAGTGCATTGGGGAGGGAGGCATCACTGTCACAGGCAGGTGAGGTTGTCCTGTAGTTTGTGACGGTCTGGATGCCCTGCCACATGCGCCAAGTGTCTCCGCTGGCCTTGAAGTGGCTGTGGATTCTCTGTGTGTGTGTGTGTGTGTGTGCGCTTTGCCTCTCTGATGGCCCAGGACAGTTTGGCCCTCACTGTTCTTAGGTCCACCTTGTCGCCTGCTCTGAAGGCGGAGTCTCGAGTCCTCAGTAGCGCACGCACCTCTGCAGTCATCCACGGCTTCTGGTTGGAGCGTGTGGTGATGGTCTTGGAGACGTCATCAATGCACTTGCTGATATAGCTGGTCACTGATGTCGGTACGCACCAGAGATGTTTGTGTAAACAAGATCCAGCGTGTTCTTCCCTCTCATTGCAAAGTCCACATGCTGATGGAATTTAGGGAGCACTGACTTGAGATTTGCATGGTTGAAATTTCATATAAACAGTCCGTCAGGGTTTGAATTCTGCAGCTCGCTAATAGCCCCATACAGTTCACAGAGCACCTCCTTAGCATTAGCACTGGGGGGGAATGTATACTCCGATTATAAGGAAAGTGGTGAATTCCCATGGTAAATAAAATGGTCTGCATCTAACAGTCACAAACTCCACCAGCGATGAGCAGTAACTAGAAACTAGCACCGAGTTCTTGCACCATTCCGTGTTGATGTAAACACACAAGCCACCGCCACGAGCTTTACAACACAGAGCTGTGTTTCTGCCGGTACGAAATGAGGCTAGCCTGTCTAGCTGAATGGCGTAACTCTGTCGCTGAGCCACGTCTCTGTGAAAACAAAGACACAGCAGTCTCTAAACTCATGCCATGTAGCTTGCTGGAGTTGAATGTAATCCAATTTATTGTCCAGGGAGCAGACATTGGAGAGCAGGATGGACGGGAGATCTGGCCAGATAGGGTTTGTTTTTAGCCTAGCACGGACTCCCGCCCTCTTGCCGCGCTTCTGCTTTCTCGCGCACCGCTTGTGATGTCCCCTCCCCCGGCATCAGGCGACGCCGAGAGCTGGAGGCCTGGTCCCCGCAGTAAGCCGAGATCGCATAGCTTCTCCAGCAGATCATCATGCAGAGTAACTGTAGTGTTGTTTCTGAAGTTTAGAAGTGTCTGGCGGTGGTATGCACGAACACCAGTAGCTCCAATGTCCATGTGCCGTTAAAAGTCGGGCTAAGGACAAAAATAGCACCATTTTGTATCCGGAGTGGCTGCTGCATGCTACTGCCGTGCCGCCATCTGTGTAAAGTCATCCCTAGGAATTGTCGTACATATTTAACTGTCTGGTGTGGGAAATTGTTTGTTTGCTGCCACGTTACCCACATCAGGGCTAATGCCTTTGCTGGTCACCAGGTAACCCAAGTACAGCAACTTTGGCATACAGAAATGGCATTTGGCCAGTTTCAAGGAAAAACCAGCATCTGCTAAGCACCTCAACACCCTACTAAGGTCTGTTAAGTGTTGGTCAAAGCTTGGGAAGGTGACTACAATATCATCAAGATACACCATGCAGCAGTTAGGGGTAAGTCCTGCCAGAGCTGCATTCGTTAGTCTTTGGAATGTAACCCAATAATAACCCAAAAGGCATCACCTTAAACTGATAGAGTCCTTTGTGCAAAACAAAAGCTGTCTTTGGTCTTGGGTCTGGAGCCATTTCAGCACCCGTGTTTTGGACAGTCATAGTGCACATGTCTCTGAGGTGGGGTGGCCTAATCCTGAGTGGCTGGCAGCCAATTGCCACAGCCACAGCTATGTACCATTAGGGAGAGGACAATAGAGGATGGAGTGGCAGCTACAGAGATGTGAGCATGCTAGTATCCCATACTAATGTAATAAAAGTCACTAAACCTAATTTTGATCTCTCCTGTGTCTGTGTTAAAAGGTAAAAAATAGATAAAATATAAAAAGTCTAGAGTTGATATCAGGTATTGAGTTGGCATTTGGCAGCTGTTTTACTGGAGCTACCAATATGAAGTCCAAGGAGATCTCAATGCAAGTGAAGGAGGCCATCATTAGGCTGAAAAAAAACAACATAAATCTATAATAAAAGATAGCAAAAACCTTAGGTGTGGCGAAATCAATAGTTGGGTACATTCTTAAAAAGAAAGAAAGCACTGGTGAGCTCAATAACATCGAAAGACCTATAAGACCACAGAAGACAACTAAGTGGATGATTGCAGAATCTTTTCCTTGGTAAAGAAAAACCCCATCACAACATCAACATAAGTCAAGAATGCTCTGGTGAAAGAAAGGAACAGCTCATGATCCAAAGTATACCACATCATGTGTCAAACATGCTAGAGGAGGTGTTATTGCATGGGCATGTATGGCTGCCAATGGAACGGGCTCACTGGTGTTTATTGATGATGTGACTGCTGCCAGAAGTAGCAAGATGAATTCTGAGGTGTATAGGGCTATACTCTCTGCTCACATTCAGCCAAATGCTACAAAACTGATAGGACGCCGCTTCACGGTGCAGGTGGATCATGACCCAACACATACAGCGAAAGCAACTCAAGACTTTTTGAAGGCAAAGAAATGGAATATTCTTCAATGGCCAAGTCAGTCACCTGATCTCAGCCCAAGAAGACAAGACTGAAGAGCATCTCCAGGGAGGAAACTCGGAATTTGAGTTTTGAGAACATGGGCCCCAGACTTAAGGCAGTCAATGACTGCAAAGGATTTTCATCCAAGTGTTAAAATTATGGTTATATTTACAATTATGTCACTTTTTCCAAATACCTTTGAGCCCCTGAAAATGGAGGTACTTTGTTGAAAATGGCTGTAATTCCTAAATGGTAAATGACGTATTTTTGTGGAACCTCTTTAAATAATGCTAGTTGATTACATCTTGATTGTTTTATTCAATCCATTGTGGTGGTGTATTAAGGCAAAATCTTTTAGGTTGGGTGAGTAAAAATAAAAAAACAAAATAATGTGGTTGCATAAGTGTGCCCACCCTTAAACTAATACTTTGTTAAAGCACCTTTTGATTTTATTACAGCACACAGTCTTTTTGGGTACAAGTCTATCAGCATGGCACATCTTGACTTGGCAATATTCGCCCACTCTTCATTGCAAAAACGCTCCAAATCTGTCAGATTGTGAGGGCATCTCCTGTGCACGGCCCTCTTCAGATCTGTTTCAATCGGATTCAGGTCTGGGCTCTGGCTGGGCCATTCCGAAACTTTAATCTTCTTCTCATGAAGCCATTCTTTTGTTGATTTGGATGTATGCTTTGGGTCGTTATCATGCTGAAAGATGAAGTTCTTCTTCAGCTTTCTAGCAGAAGCCTGAAGGTTTTGTGCCAATATTCACTGGTATTTGGAACTGTTCATAATTTCCTTCACCTTGACTAAGGCCCCAGTTCCAGCTGAAGAAAAACAGCCCCAAAGCATGATGCTACCACCACGCTTCGCTGTGGGTTTGGTGTTCTTGAAGTGAAGTGAAGTGACTTGTGGCCCATACTTAGAATTTGTGCTCTGCATTTAACCCATCCAAGTTGTAACTGTTCCCCCTCTCTTTCAAAGTAAGGGCCGCGACAAAATATTTTGAGGGAGGGGACCACCAACCACTCTTAATATAGGTACCTTCAATAATAATCACACAGATGGGGTTTACCAAGTTATTATTGGAAATCAGAAAATGGCATGAACAATAAGGGCAAATAAAAAAGCAAACAAACAAAAGAAATCAGCAGGCCCCAAAACTTGTATAAACAGACCCATTCGGAGCAGAAGGTGTGAATTATGGATGAAAAGTAAACCTGCACTTTGACCAATGTGAGACGCGAATGTCTTTTGATGGATGATTATTGTACTTAGCGTTGATTGAGGATGATGTTGTTGAAGATGATGACAAAGATGGTGATGATGAAGATACACAGGTTGTCCAGACGAACCGCCATCCGCCACTTGCTTCCAGGCAAACGTCCCTGACTTGAGTGTACTGTATAATCCCAATGAGTGCATGATAGGGTGTGAAGTAGCAATCTTAGCATTCACACAATGCTTCCCGTATTCACAAAATGAGCATACCAGCAGCAAAACTACCAGTATAAGAGAGTCCTTCTAGAATACAAACTGAGGGTTAGCATGTTAACAAACACATTCAACCTGAAGCAAACATGAGAAACAGATTACAAATCATATATAAAGTCAACTGAAAAAAACCCAAGAACAAACCAAACAGATAAACACTTACATTGATTGAGCCTGAAACACACACATTTCTCCATCTGGACTCTTCAGCATTGCAGGTAGCATAAAAGGAAGGCCATGCTTCCTCCTAACCAAACGATTCTCTCCCTCTACTACTACACCTGTATTTAAGTTAGAGGAGAAGAGCAGCTTAGTGCCCCTAGAGGGCTGTAGTAGACCTGCAATCTACTGTAGACCTGTAGTAACAGCAAATGGGCAGTTACAAAGTGCGCACACACACTATTGAGAGTGGAAGAGAGCGCTGGTCACTGATTCCCCCACCTTCAATCCCTGCCGGCCTGAGACTATAACCCACGACCTTCAGGTTCATCTTCGGATTATAAGTCAGACTCTCTAACCATTAGGCCACGACTGCCATGAAGTCTTCTGGTGATGTGCAGTGTTCTTTTTGCACCAAACATACCTTTTGGCCAAAAAGTTCAACTTTGGTTTCATCAGACCATAACACATTTTCCCACATGCTTTTGGGAGACTTCAAATGTGTTTTTGCAAAATTTAGCCAGGCTTGGGTGTTTTTCTTTGTAAGAAAAGGCTTCCGTCTTGCCACCCTACCCCATAGCCCAGACATATGAGGAATACAGGAGATTGTTGTCACATGTACTACACAGTCAATACTTGCCAGAATTTCCTGCAGCTCCTTTAATGTTGCTGTAGGCCTCTTGGCAGCCTCCCTGACCAGTTTTCTTCTCGTCTTTTCATCAATTTTGGAGGGACGCCCAGTTCTTGGTAATGTCGCTGTTGCGCCACATTTTCTCCACTTAATAATGATGGTCTTCACTGTGTTCCATTTTATATCTAATGCCTTGGAAATTCTTTTGTACCCTTCTTCTGACTGACACCTTTTAATAATCAGATCCCTCTGATGCTGTGGAAGCTCTTTGTGGACCATGGCTTTTGCTGCAAGATGCGACTAAGAAAATGTCAGGAAAAGCCTACTAGAACAGCTGAACTTTATTTGGGGTTAATCAGAGGCACTTTAAATGATGGCAGGTGTGTACTGACTCCTATTTAACATGAATTTGAATGTGATTGCTTAATTCTGAACACAGCCACATCCCCAGTTATAAGCACACTTATGCAACCTTATAAACACCTATAAGTGTGCACATGTATGCACACTTATGCAACCACATTATTTTGTTTTTTTTTTTATTTTTACTCATCCCCCCTAAAAGATTTCAGTTTGTTTTTCAGATGAGTTGTACAGGTCACATTAAATGTGGAAAAAGTTCTGAAATTATTTATCTTGGTTTAATTTTTTTTACATCACCAGAAACCTGGCATTTTAACAGGGGTGTGTAGACTTTTTATATCCACTGTGTGTATATATATATATATATATATATATATATATATATATATATATATATTTATTTATTTGTGTGTGTGTGTGTGTGTGTGTGTGTGTGTATGCACAGGCGTCCTCCTTGGGAAACCATTTAACATCCTGGTTAAACTCCTATGGCGACCAGAGAGTGGCGACGGGGGCAGGTTGTGAGATCTGGAAGCCCCTAGTCATAAACTGCCACATTAGGCAGTGAGTGCTAGACTCAGTCGCTGGGCTCTTGGAATGAGGCAGAAAGAGCCCTTCGCCAGCTGCACCCATGACTGAGCAGCCCTCTTTAGGATCCACTCTGCTCACCCCACATGGGGAAGGGGCTAGAAAAGGTGCCCTAAAAATAGCCTGCCTCAAACCTCCTGACTGGATTACCACGTCCAGAGGGATCACCATTTGCGGTCAGAAACATAAAATTATGAACTTTGGAGCCTGGAACGTACGCACATTGATGGATAGTGCAACCATCGATCGACCAGTGAGGAGAACAACAATCATTGCTATTGAACTGAGAAGATATAGGATCAACCTAGACGCCCTCTCTGAAAACCGACTAGCAGACGAAGGACAACTGAAAGAGGAGAAAGGTGGCTACACTTTCTTCTGGAAAGGAAAAGCTGCTGATGAGCCCAGGATCCATGGTGTTGGAACTGCCATTAGGAACCAGCTTATCAGCCACCTCTATGAACTTCCTGTGGGGATTAGTGAGTGTCATGACCATCTGTCTGGTGCTTGCAAACAACCAGATAGCAACAGTTGTGAGCACCTATGCCCCTAATTTAGACTCTGAAGAGGAAGTAAAAGAAACCTTGTATGCCTGCTTAGATGAGACACTGTCGAGAATCCCCAAGGAAGATAAGATTATTCTCCTTGGAGACTTCAATGCCCGGGTTGGCGGGGATCAACACCTCTGGAAGGGCACTATAGGAAAGGAAGGCATCGGAAACATCAACACTAGTGGAGTTATGCAATTGTGTTAAGCATGATCTCATCATCACTAATACTCTCTTTTGCCAGAAAAATTTTAAGGCATCTTGGAGACATCCCCGTTCCAAACAGTGGCATCTCATTGACTATGTCATTGTACGAGCCAGGGACCACCGTGACGTGAACATCACAAGGGCCATGGTCAACGCAGATGACTGCTGGACAGATCATCGCCTCATCCGCTCCACAGTGTCAATCAAACTTAAGAGGAAGAGGAGAATTCAAAAAAAGCAGATCTGACCAAGACTGAACCTTGACAGCCTTGATGAAACTGCCACCCAGCAGCAACTTCAGGCCTCTCTTGGGGAAAGCCTCCAACAAGAATACCCTGATGACATCGAAGGGCACTGGAGTCTGTTAAAGTCTACCATCCTTGCTACCTGCAAAACCATTCTTGGGTACAAGTCCAGAAAACATCAGGACTGGTTTGATGAGAATGACACAGATAGAACAACTCATCTCCAAGAAAAGGAAAGCCTTCTGTGCCTGGGAAAATGATGTAACCTGCAAGGCCAAAAGGCTGGTTCACTCCAGAGCCAAGACAGATGTCCAGAGATGGGTAAGGGAGCTAAAAAACTCTTGGTGGACAGAAAGGGCTCTTGAAATCCAGAGACTGGCAGACTCTGGTGATACCAGGGGCTTTTTCAGTGCTACCAAGGCCATCTATGGTCCAAGCTATCATGGCCTAAACCCCCTGCGCTCAAAGGACAGTCAGGAGCTGTTGAAGGACAATGAGTCCATTAATGCCTGATGGAAAGAGTATTTCCAAAAACTCCTCAACAGTGACAGCTCAACTGAAATTGACATTACCAAACATATCCCCCAGAGTCCCATCAGAGAAGACATGGGAGAACCTCCAACTATAATAGAGGTTCAAGACTCCATCAGGAGCCTTAAGAACAACAAGGCCGCCGGTCCGGATGGAATCCCAGCTGAGATCCTAAAGGAAGGCAGTTCGGAGCTCCTGTACCACATTCATGCCCTACTCCTCAAAGTCTGGGGAAAAGGAAGAACTTCCCTCAGAGCTCAGGGATGCTCTAATAGTGACTATATTTAAGAAGGCGGACAAGGTTGAATGTGGAAATTACAGGGTCATCTCGCTCCTGTCAACAACAGGCAAAGTTCTTGCTTATGTTCTTGCAAACCGACTACTACCACTGTCTGAGGAAATACTCCCAGAATCACAATGTGGCTTCCGCCCATTCAGAGGTACAGCAGACATGATATTCACAGCACGGCAACTGCAGGAAAAATGCCGTGAACAAAGGCAGCCTTTGTACATGGCATTTATAGACCTGACAAAGGCTTTTGACTCGGTAGAGCGCAAGGCCCTGTGGAGCATACTATCAAGGCACGGCTGTCATGGCAAGTATATTAGAATACTGAGGCTCCTACATGACGGCATGTCAGTCACAGTGCTCAGCAATGGCAACTCAGGGTCTGAGCCTTTTAGAGTGGAAACAGGGGTCAAACAGGGATGCATCATTGCACCCATCCTATTTGCCATCTTCATTGCAGCCATACTCCAACTCATTGGCGAAGAGCTGCCACAGGGGATTCCAATCATGTACAGAACTGATGGCAGACTCTTCAACCTTAACAGGTTTAAGGCCAAGAGTAAAGTTAACTGCACTACAATTACAGAGTTACAATACGCAGATGATAATGTCATCGCTGCACACTCCGCAGAAGACCTCCAGGGCATTCTGAATGCTTTTGCCAAGGTGTACAGAGCCCTGGGCCTAAAATTAAACATCAAGAAGACTCAGGTCCTCTATCAATCTTCACCTAACCAGCCAGCTATCCAGCCAAACAGAAAAGTGGACAATACCACTCTTGAAAATGTGGACCACTTCCCTTACCTCGGCAGCCTTCTTTCCTCAAAAGCTGACATAGACTCTGAGGTTAACCATCGCCTGAGTTGTGCCAGTGGAGCCTACGCCAGGTTCAGGAAAAGAGTCTTTGAAGATTGAGACTGATCAGTCCAAACAAAACTCCTGGTCTATAGAGCTGTTGTCCTCCCAACCCTGCTGTATGTAGCCGAGTCATGGACCACCTACAGCAGACACCTGAGAGCCATGGAACAATACCATCAAAGATCCTTACAAAAGATTCTGAGGATCAGCTGGGAGGACAGACGCACCAACATCAGCATCTTGGAGGAAGCCAACATGACCAGCATCACCACTACTATAATGCAGCACCAACTTCGATGGACGGGCCATGTCATCCGCATGCCCGATACACATCTCCCCAAACAGATTCTGTACTCTCAGCTGAAGAAAGGTAGTCGAGCAACTGGTGGACAAAAGAAATGTTATAAGGACAACATCAAGGCCATTTTGAAGAAAGCCCATATTACTTTGAGAAACTGGGAACACATTGCACTGGACAGAAACTCCTGGAAGAAATCCATGCAGGAAGGTGGAGCACATCATGAAATAGAATTCTGCCGTGCCGCAGAGATAAAGTGACAGCTTCGCAAGGAGAAAGATAAAAAGGTTCAATCATCATCAACGATTACCACTCTCTCCTGTCCACATTGCACCAAAGTATGCGGCTCGCAGATTGGCCTCTACAGTCATCTGAACTCCCACAAGTAGACTCAAAAGAGAAGACGGTCATACTCGTTTCGAGTGACCGCCGATGATGATGTACATGAGTAATATCTACAAATAGGCTTATAATCTTAATTGTTTAAAAATAATCATATTTTAAACACATATGATCTTATTTGTTTCAAAGAAATCTAATAAAGAGAAATTTTAGTTGAATTTGCCTATATTAAAGTTATTTTTACTTGCTATGGTATTTTTCACACTGAGTGTGCCATTCTCTCACACTGATTGCCTGAAAAACAATCAATAGTGCACCATTACTGATAAATATGTCATGTAAATCGGACCACTTTTCTATGGTAACAAGGCCAAACTGATCACGGTTTAATGCAGATAAAATGTTAATGGCCAGCACATATTCCTTGGATTGTTTTGACAATGTAACAGCAGAATACTCAAAGCCAAATGTTCAAATATTCACAAATGAACAGATACTGACATACTTGGGGCTATATGGTTAATCTGTATAGAATTGTCTCCTGATTACAAGGAGAAAAATTTTCTTCTGCATGTGGAGTTGAACACAATATCATCTAAGTTAAAAGTTAAAATAAGTAATCAACTTATCCAATTTACTGTGTATTTACTCTGGGGATGTACCAGGGGTATAGTCGTTGTACCTTAATTAGAAACATAACAAGAACCCTGGTGCTTCAATCACCATTCACCAGTTAATATGAATGGTCATCACTTCAACTGAATAACAGCAGCTGACACCAGTACAGTCAAATATTAATATAGTTAAATAAATAATTACTTATGCATGTACCTCTGTAACGTGTAGAGTCAAGACAACGGAGTTGGGGATCCAAACGCAAGGCTTTATTTACAATCGTGGTCAAAAAAGGCAGGGTCGAGCACCAGCAAACAGTATAATCTGAGATAGTGGCAAAAGAGTAATCCAGGAACACAGGCAAAGGTCAGCGCCGGCAGCAAACAATCAGAAACAGGGAGAACAGTCCACGGCTCAAAACACAGGTAAACTAGGCAACTTGGAAACTTGGAAACTACAAACACGAAACACGAATACAATCAAACAATCAACAGCAAACTAGGAGCAGGTGTGAGTAACCTTTATACAGGGCAAAGAGAACACATGACAAAACTAACCAATGGGAACAAGACACATGTAAGCAAGGAACCAATCAGAGCAGAACACACAAACAGGGGTAGCACATGAAAAGATCACATGAGGGAACACATGGGAAATGGAGTCCAGACAACAATAGCAAGAGTCCGGGGTGGAGTGCCCTCTAGTGGAGTTCGTGGGCACTCCAGCTGGTGATCGTAACAACCTCCTTGTTTATAGAATAAGTTTTTGACGTACAATGGTGAACACATTTCAATATGAATTCAAATGAACATATGGTATGTATAACAGTGTTATATTGTGATACAAAATACATTCCTTTCTTTTCCTCTACACCCAACTTGAAAATAACAGTTTTACTTATTTACACTTGGAGATACCAAGCAAAGGAGATCATGAGAAATTAATGAATGGTCAATTGTTTAAGGTTTGATTATACAAATGAAGTCATTCATGGTTATTATGGACCTAGGGCTAATTAGAGAAATAATCAAAGATGTGTTATATAACTCCATATCCATTCTTTTATTCACAAGAGCCGCAATCAAGCTACAGCATCAGGTTACTGTTTTAATCAGTGCACCTCCTGTGCACAAGTCTAGATCCCTAGTAGATTAGCGCAATTAAATTTTGCATATTAATTATAGACAATGCCAAAGGGCATGTTCTATCTTAGCTGGGTTGAACCTGATGAGGATTTTTTTCCCCTCTCCCAAGCTCAAGTGTCTGCTTATCTTGTACCTCTTTATCACTATTATAGTGTGAGTTTCCATTGTATTGCACAATCCAGAAGAAGATATCTCTTTTTATACACAAAGATATGTATCATGTTGTTCCAGGACTTTGTCAACCAGTGGGTGTGTCATGCTCTGAATATTGCCCTTGTGGCCACTACCTGTTTGCACTGTTACTGTTTTGTTTCATCCTCTTCTGCTCTGTGTAGTTTTTATTAATTGGTATTTATTTGTACACCCAACGGCATATTGTACAAACCAACAGCATATAACTGCTGTTCATGATCTGTCACAAGGAGGAAAGCACTATCTGCATACATGAGCTCACAGACACCTGTGACTGGCTCATGTCCCTGAGATTGACAGGGATGCAAAAGTATGGAATCCATCCTACCTAGAGAGCTGGCCCAGTTTTGCTTTCTGGAGTACCAGGTACAGATGTCTGTGGCATCAACAGGGTTAGAACTCTCAATCTCCTGATGATAGGGCAAACACTTTTCTGTAGTGACAGAGTATTTTTTCTATAGAAAAAGTGCTTGCTGGAGTCCTAAAAAGTCCTAAAATGCTGGTGAACAGAGGAATGGAAATCAGTTAAGGTTCAAAATTAAATTTTGAAAGTAACTCCTCTAGATGCACCATGGGTTCCCAAACTAGGGGTTGCGAACACATGTGGAGTTGCTTGAGTACAAATGGGGTCACAAAAGAAACACCTGTTTTGTTTTATTAATTTATACTACAAATTAATATGTAAAATATCGCTCTAAATACTAAATAGATTTTGTATATTGAAATGCTATTAGGCGTTGCATTCAGTCAAGCCACCTTTAAATGAAGGCCTGATCTTGACAGACAGCACTAAGTGTGGGAATTCAACAATAGAAACAGACAAACATTCACTGTATCACTACCTCAGCTAAAACTAGCATTCTGTCTCAAATTGCATACATATTCACTATTCTGGGTACAAACTGTTACTGGGTACAAACACTAACCGGTTTTCCAGTTTTTATTCATACCATATTGTTTTGCTATGTGTAAAACAGAACAAAAATACTTTTAAATGTTAACTGACTATTAATATATAAGAGGATAGCCACTTTGCTAGTAAATGTGCTACAGAATTGAACTTACAGCAATGGCCGTGCTACATTCTCTTTTCATCCTCTTTGGTGTAATCATAGGTTCTTCGTGCTCTCTGTGCAAGGTCACCTGCTAGAGCACAGCTACCTGATGACATGAACTGTTCTGAGAAGTGATCAGCTGTTTCAGAAGGTCGCGATCACTGACTGGACTTAGTGTTCACGCACGGCCCTGTTTATTCCCCGAGATAGAGAAACAAAGATTACTTCTGCACGTCATTCCAAAAAAACTTTTAAATCTTTTGAAAGATTTTTCTGTGAAAGGTAAAAAAAACCTTTAAACTTTACCACCACTGATTTTTTTAGAAACACTATCACTCTTATAGCCTTCTGCTTTTTTTCTATTGTGACTGAAATTTTAGTATTATATATTGTGATTGGAATTCAGGTTTATCAGTTGTCTGTATAAGTTTTTGCTGCTAACTAAAAATATGCTTAAACACTGTTTTGTTTATTCTTCTTTTTGCAGACACAAATGTCTGGCTCCTAATGGTTATCAAACAGTTGACCATATACAATTGCACTGATAAGTATATAAATTAAGGACATAAGGACAGTGACACAATTTTCATATTTTTGCCTCTGTACACCACCACAATGGATTTGAAATAAAGCAATCAAGATGTGAAGTGTAGACTTTCAGCTTTAATACAAGTAGTTTAACAAAAAAATAAAATTTTACATAGTACCTCCATTTTCACAGGCTCAAAAGTAATTGGACAATTGACTGATATCCAGTTTCGTGGGCCTCATTATTTCATGACAAGCAGATAAAAGGTCTGGAGTTGTTTCCAAGTGTTGAGTTTGAGGTAGGCATTTCAATGCTAAAGTAAACAATCAAGATTATACTTTGCTAGAAAACATAAAAAAGCCTGTCCAGTTCTGGAAGAAGAATTTTTGGACAGATAAACCAAGATTAACTTGTACCAGAATGATGGGAAGAGAAGAGTATGGAGAAGGAAAGGAAGGGTCCATGAGCCAGAGCATACCACATCATCTGTCAAACATGGTGGAGGCAGTGTTATGGCATGGGTATGTATGGCTCCCAAAGGACCTGGGTCACTGGTGTTTATTGATGATGTGACTGTAGGATAGAAGTAGCAGTATGAATTCTGAAGTGTATAGAGATATACTTTCTGCTCACATTCAGTCACATGCTGCAAAACTGATAGGATGTGGCTTCACAGTACAGATGGATAATGACCCAAAACATAGCGTGAAAGCAACCCAAGAGCTTCTTAAGGCAAAGAAATGTACTATCTTGAATTGCTGAGTCAGTCACCTGACCTCAACCCAATTCAACATGCTTTGCACTTACTGAAGACAAAACTGAAGGCAGAAAGACATACAAACGAGCAGCAACTGAAAGCGGCTGCAGTAAACACCTGGCAAAGCACCTCAAGGGAGGAAACTCAGCATCTGGTGATATCTTTTGGCTACAGACTTCATGCAGTCATTGACTGCAAAATATTTCCATCTAAGTATTAAAAATAATCTTTACATTTATAATTGTTAGTTTTCAAATTACTTTTGAGCCTGTGAAAATGGAGGGACTATGTAAAAAATGGATATAATTCCTAAACAGTTATTAACTGTTATTAATGCAATATTTGTGTTAAACCCTTTGAATTAAAACTGAAAGTCTACACTTCAAATACAGTTGATTGCTTTATTTCAAGTCCATTGTGGTGGTGTACAGAGGCAAATTACTAAAATTGTGTCACAGTCTACATACTTATGGACCTGACTGTATATTGTAATGAGGTCATTTAGGAGCCAGACGCTAGACACTCATGTGTCGGGCACCTAGTGGCTATCAATCAGCTGATCATGGATTTTGTGAGGAAGTGCTGGTATTCATCGCATTTATTAAATGAGCCAGGGCATTTTATGTTTGACCAGTATGAATCAGGACACCTGTATGTTAATTAGGTGTTTCAATTGCTGGCATTGGACAAGTACATTGGATGATCAGTGATTGTTAAGTTAGTGATGATTAAGGCCAAATTTATTATAACAAGGTGCAAACATGCAACTATTCCAATTGCTTTGAGCAACTCTTATTGTGTCTTTTTAATTTAATGAATCAAACCTTTCATATGGTAACTGAAAATATGGAATATGTCCACTAGCACATCTCTCAATTTAAAATTTATTGTCACATCTCATGTCAAAACCAATTAGAATTGTTCATGATGGCATGAGTGTAACGGAGTGTAATGTTACATCCAGTATCCAAATTCTCCAATATGATATGACACAAAACACTGCAAAAAACACAAAGCAATACTTTAAGTAAAAAATGTTGGGCTGTTCTAAACAGACCAGCAGTAAACCCAGGTAATATTCCCAAATATGAAAGAAGAATCTGAAATAGGGATTTGAGAGAGAGAAGCTCTATCTTTCTGAAAGAAATTCACCCTTGGCTTTTTAAGAATTTAACTGTAAATATTTCATTTTTCTCCTATGGTCTGAGAATAAAGAAAAATTCCATGACCACCCTAGACAATATAAAATAAAATTTGATTTACCTTTCTTTTCTCCTTCTGCAGTAAATGTCCAATAGGGTCATATTTTACATTCTAACCTACATTATATTTTATTACATTTAATGCATTTAAAGTGTCAAGTTACTGAGGATTTACTGAGGTGCTCCATTTCAAGATGCTTTCCAGCTGGAAAGGATAGCATTTGATTGGCCTCACCACATTTAGGCCGTTTCACATTTTTCACTAGAAAAACATAATCTTTAGCTTTGTTTTTCAGGGAATTGACTACATACTCAGGGCATCCAAGGCCTTTCAAGTAGGAAGGTTTCCATCTTCATATTAAGTCTCTGTGTCCATCTGTAGCAACCGTTAAAAGATCCTTTTTCCACCAAGCAGGGGTGCTTCTTGACCAGTGCTCTGACACTTCACGAAAGTCTCCACTGCTGGGAAAAGCTTTATCCTTGTAGATCTCATCATGTAACTTCTTCAAAATGTCTGATTTTGCCTTGTGCCATTTTCCTTGAAGGAAGCATTTCCTTTGTCTGACTGGAGTTAAGTATCAAAAGAGAACCGAGGAATGTTAAGTTGTTTTGGTCAATGTTTAGTTCGTGAGGAAACTGACTCTGTGGAAGCTGAGGAGAGTATTACTGTAGTATCAGTATAACAAGAGCAAACGGGCAAAGTATAATCATTATATATCATTTCACTTGTTTGAGTTGTGGATGGGTCTGCAGTTGGCAGAGGGAAAACCCGAATGGACTGAGCAAAGATCAAGTGCAAGATTCCTTACCGAGAGAAACTGAACAAGGAAGCAAAGGAATGCTACTTCGAGAAAATAAAGGAAATTAATTGGGTCAAACCGTACAAACAAAAAGAGTGGATGGGTGATCTCAACGAGCTACTGCAAATTACATTTCCAGATGTGTTTTCCTACCTTGTTTGTGGTGTGAGTGCTTACACATTCAAGCAGTTCAGAAATTATAAATCTCTCAAGGCCCACCTTCACGTTACTAATGGATGGGTGCAGGACCTGCAGATTTTCAGAGTCAACGACCAGAAAACCATTGTTCGCACAAAGGTAGGTAATCACCACAATTTGTCTTTCACTTAGGCTACATTTTGGTTAAGTTGTTTACTTTCATTAAGTGTGCCTTCCAGGCAAAACACTTGCTGCTGCTGCTGTTCTTTCTGCACTGTTTTGGACTAGATTCTCTTCTGATGATTAGTGTAAATGTGGAGGCTATTTTGATTGTGTTTTTATTATTATTCATTTTATTCTTATTTTATTGTTATTTATGTCTTAGAGTTTGCACTCTTAATGCCTCCATGAACCTCCACTCAAGCCATGGGTGAGCCTCATTTCCAGTGGCCAAGTGGAATGTGCATACTGCATATGCATGGCTGGCATAGCAGAGTCTTACACACATGTTGGGGGTCTCCTGTATAAATTTAAGTAGCAGTCCAGATACGGGGGACCATGATAGTCACTGCTGTTCCAGCCTGGAATGATGACCACTAGTGTGGACAAGGTCAAAGCAGAGGTGGGGTACAAGATCGACTTCTCCCCTGGCACAGCTAAATAGAAGGCGCTTGACAAGTGCATCAGTGGAGAGAGAAGAATGTCAGGGATACAGACTTATGTTGGCTACACGAGTCCATGTGGGCACAAGCCCACACATTTGGACCTGTCACGCCTACTTTAGATTTTGCACACTCACAGCAAGGCTGTTTGTCTTTCTGGAATGGAGAACTACTACCAACCTTATGCAGACCCTGTTAGCCATGTGTAGTGCAAAGGTCCTTACTACACCTTCGTGACCCAGGAAAGGATGGATGTGAACTGTCTGTCCTGCTCCAGCACTGTGAGGGCCTCACACATGTGGTAGTGGTAATAGAGACACAGGTGGCTGTGGTGGAAGCTCAGACGAGATAGCAACATCGATCACCTGCCTGGTACACATCAAGAGCAAGAAAAATAACAGCTTCTACTATCCATGCTGTTGTGCCCACCAGTGTTGCCAGACCAGCTATGTCAACTGTGAGGAGGGTTTGCTATCCCAAAAAAACAGTAGCCTCAGCTGCCATCAGATGGGGGATAGACAACAAGGAAGAAGCAAGGCAGACCTATGTCACACTGACAGCATTCCAGCACGGGAACCTTTAAGTGGAGCAATGTTGGTTTTGTGATGGTGGGCCAGCAGCCCGTGCACCGAAGAAACACTATGCTCCTCGCACGACTGTCAGTAGGGTGCTGACCGGACAGCACCAGTTCAGGACCCCTTTTGTTTTGGACAGCCAGAGTGCGCGTGGCTGCAAGACAGAGCACCGAAATTCAGCACGGCTGGTGCCCAATCATTGCCGCGGCGCTAATCTACCCTCACAGGGGCAACGAGGAGATATATAAGGAGCCAGCAGCCGCTCTCGGGAAAAAAATGTAGGCACACTTTACAGCCTTACTAATGTGTGCTCTATTTTTTCCTCTAGACGTAGACATCAGCGCCGGTGAGCAACTGCCACCCGAGCTTGCCGATCTCTGCCTCTGGGTGTCTGTGCTCAGCCCATCCGTGATCTCGCGTTGCTACAGTTTATAAGAAATTCCTCATTTCCTGAAATAGGGGCATCACCTGATGGGTTTATTCACTGCACATGGGGGAAAGGCTGTCTGAAATTCAAATGCACATTTAAGTACAACAACAACTCCATCCTGCAGGGCTGTGCAGATGACAACTTTTGTCTCCAGCTAACTGGTGGGAAGTTAAACTTGAAGCGGACACACCAGTACTACAGCCAAGCACAAATGCAGATCTTTGTGACTGGGTCAGAGTTTTGTGACTTTGTAGTATGGATGCAGAAAGACTGTGCTGTGGTTCGGATCTTACCGAATGTGGACTTCTGGACAACACTTCTGACAGACATACAGGAGTTCTTCCACAAAGTTTCACTACCCATGCTTGTGGCTTGTTACTACACCCAAGCAGCTTCCACAATGCCACCTGCTTTAACCGATGGCTTGTTTTACAGCCATCTCACACAAGAAGGCCAAGAAAACAGGCACTAGAAAACATAAACAATCTGTGGTGCCTTTGCAGAGGGCCTGAACACTAGGATGACATGGCCTTCCACCTCAGCTGTGTGGGACTCAGTAGCACCTACAGCAAGTGTGCCGTGGCTCTGTGCCACATGCACACAGATAGACTAAAACAGTGGAGCGCAAGTGTGTTTTTGTATTTATATATTCCTTTTTGATTGCACTTTTTTGTTCAATAGTTTTGATGTTTTTTATTTAAATTTACATGTTGTTTCAATGCAATAGGTTTTCATTTTACTTTTTGTATTAACTTGATTATATTTACAGCATTTGGCAACCACTCTTATCCAGAGTGACTTACAATTATCTTATTTATACAACTAAGCAGTTGAGGGCCCAGCTGTGGCAGCTTGGTGGTGCTGGGATTTGAACTCTCAACCTTCCGATCAAAAGTCCAACATCTTAACCACTGAGCTACCACTTCTGTTTTTAGCTTAGTTGTTAGTACTTGAAGGTTACACTGCCATTTTACCTCTTTTAACTGTTGTATTTATGTTACTGTGAACTGTACACATTTATGTCAGCATACTATGTTACACAAATAAAGAGATTCAGAATTGAAATACTTTATCATTTATTATGTTAATATGGTATGCAACATATGAATAACGCTGTTAATGCAGGATATGCAGTTCATATTTAGTTAACATTTATGTCATGGTTTACACTTTCATAACAACACTGGGGCACATTTTAGTCAAGGCAGAGCACACATTCACAATCTTTTCAAGGAATATCATGTCCTTGCCTTCACATGGGAGTACCATGCTCACTGATACAGTCTCACTTAGTATGGTGTACTTGGTGCGTACACATCCAATCACCCTCTCCACATGGACCCTGAGGTGACCTATCTGGTGTGTCTCCTCCACATATTTTGCATCCAGCTGGCAGTGTCCTCTTGTGAATGCAAGGATTTTCACTTCTGCCCACATTAGCATGACACTGTCCCTGATGTCAAATCCATGATCTCCCAACACCAAGTCTCCAGGCAATAGTTTATAAAGAAGGCCACTATTCTCAGTCATATGCTTGTCACTGATATAACCTCCCCACCCTTTGGAAATGAAAGAGATAGCTCCCTGTGGTGTACTGCCAGTGAGATACTTTAGGGTGTGCTTGTGTTTGTTGTGGGTAAATGTCTATGCTCTAGCTTTCAGATTTGATGCTCTCTCAATGTTAATTTCAAAGCAGTCTACAATAATGGCAACAAGATTGCCAAAAGCCTCCATAAACTGATGTGGCATGCTGCCTAGCAAGCAATGTCTCTCTGGCTAGTGCACCCAAGGGGTAAGGTATGTAAACATTGCACCTATGGTGTCTCTGAACATGGTGGACACAGTCTGTCAATCTTTTCAGAAGAGGATTGTGAGACCTTGCTGTCTCTTTGTCCTCTGATTAAACCGCCCAGAATACATTGATTCAGAGATGTAACGATGGTATCCATTCAGGCGAAGTATTCTGCAACGATTCGCTGGAGGCGGGTTGAGTAGGATCCATTAGCAGTTTAATAGCATAATATCCAAAACAGCAGGCAGAAAACGTAGTCGAGAAAAAGAAAGCAAAGTCCGATAAACCAGGAAGTCAAGCAGCGATGTAACCAAATCCAAAAACACAAGGCAAAGGCAGAAAACCGTAAACGTGAACAGGGTCAAGCACAAAAGACAATAAAAACACTAAGGCAGAGGGAAAAGGCTTGGTAATGTCCTGAAAACAATACTTCACGTCCTAGTGTGGTGAGCACTCTGTTTAAATGTCCGTAAAACCCCGGAAGTGTTTCTTGTGGGTGGCGTCAAAACTCAGGTGAGGGCTCCCTCTGGCGGGCAGGTGCCGGTGGTGGCACTACAGACCCATTAACTGACTTTATCAACTTTAACTTTAATATCCTGTAAATGTATGGTAGTAACAGTAAACTTATTTGTACGTTTGCTCCCAATTTTATGGATTTGCGTGTCTTCATGCAGCAAAACAAGATGGTGACCGATCTGAAAATATATGAACCAAGTCTTGATGATTTCAGTGGTCACGTGGCTTAGTTTAAATACCAGTCAACGAAACTAACTTATGTTAGAACAATGACAAGGGAGAAAAGTAAATTTATTGAGTCAGATCAAGTATAAACGTTTCTTTAGAATAACAACAAGGCATATGAACTTTTTTTCAGTGTGGCCAGACTTTTTCGAGTTGACAGAAAGAATACAGTAACTCAGACAACTGCTCTGTACAATTGTGGTGAGCAGAAAAGCATCTCAGAACACACAACACTTCGAGGTGGATGGGCTACAACAGAAGACCATGTCTGGTTCCATTTCTCAAGGTTCAAGGTTCTTTAGTGTCACATACATATCACATACCTGTGAAGTAATGTAGTTTAAATGTTTTGTGTGGGTTCCGTGCACTAAAGTAGGTAGCCTTCCTTAGCAGCTCCATCTTGCCTTAATTCTGTCAGTTAAGAACAGAATGCTGAGGCTTCAGAGGGCACAGGCTCACCAAAACTGGACAGTTGTTGACTGGAAATATGCAGCCTGGTCTGATGAATCTCGATTTTTGATGTGGCACACAGATGGTAGGGTCAGAATTTGGCACCAATTGTCCAGACCGGTGGAGGTGGTGGTGGATAATCCTTTTTTCATCCCCCAATGGGGAAATTTGCATTGTTACAGCTGCAGATATAAATATATAAAAAATTAAAAATAAATAATTATAAGAATATAAAAGAGAGACCCACCAAGAATACACAAAAACACAAACACACAACAGTATTAAAGTGACCAAACTGCATTATTCCCATGAGACGGGGGGTTACCAAAGATTTATTGTCCAATTTAGTACAAGAGATTTATTGTCCAGTTAAGTGATGGGGTCTGCTGGGAGTAGTGCTGGTTGTACAGACTTACAGCAGCACTAAAGGAGCTGCCCAGTGCCACCAGAGTCTCATGCATGGGGTGGGAGTCATTCTCCAGCATACGTGGTAGCTTGGCCATCATCCTCCTTTCTCCCACCACCTGCAAGAGTGCGTCCCACGACAGAGCTGGCCCTCCTTATGATTTTATTCAATTCAATTTCAATTCAGTTA
>CM040981.1:12595212-12613803 GCA_022985145.1 Pangasius djambal | reverse complement strand
GCATAACTAAAAGGAGAACCAGAGGGAGACAAAGACGTGAGAGATCCCTGGTGTGCAAAGCTCACAGTCACTCTCACCGCCAACAAACCTGAGTGACCAGTGAGAGTGAGGAAGACAGCATCCAAGCACACCAGATCACTATAAGACTCAACATCCCTGAGTCCCCCAGATCTACTCCTTTACCTAAAACGCCTATTCATTTTATCCAGTCTCTCCCTGTCTGCAGCAGAGACGCCACTGCCTGAGGGGCCCCTGTACTGCAGACTACCATGTCAGACACACAGTTCTGAGCCCTCACATACTGTGGATGGTTGGTAAGGTATTCCAGGATCCAGGATGCAAGGTGCTGTTCCACTCCTGTGTGTTCCAGCTTGTCTCTCAGAAGTGCAGGCTTTATAGTGTTGAAAGCACTGGAAAAATAAAAAAAACATGATTCTCACAGTGCTCCCAGGCTTGTCCAGGTGAGAGAGGGCCCTGTGCAGGAGGAAGATGACTGCATTGTCCATCCCAATGCCAGGCTGGTGAGGAAACTGGAGTGGGTCCATTGATGGGCTCACCAGATGGCAGAGATACACAAGGACCAGCCTCTCCGGAGTCTTCATCAGGTGGGATGTCAGAGCCACTGGTCTGTAGCTGTCCTTGGGATGTGGCGTCTTCGGCACCAGAACCACGCAGGATATTTTCCACAGCTGTGGCACTCTCCCCAGTTTCAGGCTCATAGTGAAGATGAACTCCACTGTCCCACATAGCTGGTCTGCACAGGAATTGAGGAGCCTAGCGCTGATGCCATCAGGACCAGGAGCCTTCATTGCCTTTATTTTCCTGAGTGCAGCTCTCACCTGGTCTGTAGCAAGGGACATGCTAGAGCAGGGGAACTGTGTGCTGGAGGGTGTGGATGGGGGGTGGAGTTGTGACAGAAGGTGTGGAGGATGGGGTTATGGTGGAAGTGACTGAGGGAGGTGGCTGTGAGCTAGAAGTCCAGGAGAGGCTAGGGGTGGGGGTGGGACAGACTGCTGGGAGTACAGAGATGGTGGGGCACAGCTGAGATGGCTGGTTAATGGTGTGGGGAATGTTTTCTGGGCACTTTGGGCCTGTTAATTCCAATCAATCATTGCTTGAATGCCACAGCCTATTTGAGTATTGTTGCTGACCATGTGCATCCCTTCATGGCCACAATTTACCCATCTTCTAATGGCTACTTCCAGCATGATAATGCACCATGTCACAAAGCAAAAGTCATTTCAAAATGGTTTCCTGAAGATGACAATGAGTTCAAAGTTCTTCAGTGGCCTTCCCAGTTATCGCATCTGAATCCAATAGAACACCTTTGCGATTTGGTAGAACGGTAGATTCACAACCTGAAAATGCACCTTAAAAATCTGCAGGTGTGAGGCAATCATGTGAACATGGACCTGAATCTCAAAGGAATGTTGCCAACATATTGTGGAATGCATGCCACAAAGAATTGGGGCTGTTTTGAGAGCAAAGGGATGGTAGTCCTATACTATCCAGTATTAGTATAGTGTTCCTAATAAAGTGTTCAGTGAGTGTACATATTGGAGCCACCTAGTCTACATGGGGACCCTTTTGCCATTGTTTTGCAAATTCTTTCCCAGCAAACGAATTACCATAAAACACTTTGGGGTGAGTTTACCCAGCTGGGTGTCCACTCTGCCATAAAATACATTGTCTCTGCCATTTGATACTCTGATCAGTCCATGTAAATATACACTTCAAAGAGGTGCATGGGGTATATGTAGGGATCTGTGGAAGAGGCTGTTCCATCTAGTCTCGAGAGAATCTCACATCTGATCTCTCTCTCTGATGCAATACGATCCATATTCTATGTTGGCAACTCTGTCCATTGACTCTGTAAATTCTCTCTATTTTTTTCTGTCTGTATACATATCTTATATTCCTATTTGTATTTTTTTTATAATAAACACTGTTATTAATTTATTCCTAAATACTCAGTACTTCTTTTGAAGAAAAGCATGAATAGTGCATGATTTGTATGATTACTAGAAATAGTTTTTTTTATCTGAAGTTTTAGTACTTTAGATACATTTGAAAGCAACCTCTGACAAGCTAGTATAAAAGACTAATACTGGCAAGTTTAAATGAAAACCTCTGACAAAGTAAATAGGAAAGGCCTACGCTTGCATGTTGATAGAAACCTACTTTCTAGTGAAAGCTTACAACAAAGCTGTTTAGATTAAATGTGCAATTGAACACTGAGATTTTATACATTTAATACCTTAACTAAAAGGTTATTAAGCTAAGAAATTGTTGGAGTCAGATACTAAAGTGGATTAAGTATTGGAGCCAGATCTTTAATTAAATATTGGAGTCAGAAAAGTTAAAAGAACGCATTTAACCTTAGACTGTGCCTATAAGATGGTTATAAGGTAGCAGTGGAATCAGATAATATAATTTTATATTTAGTACTACAGTAGTTCTGAAGGTAAGACTAATGTAATGTAAGACTAATCCCTACTTAGATAATAGTGAACTCCTACTAACATACTTACTGAGTAATTAATAGATGTGCATTAATTGAGAACTACTCATTTGTTCCTGCTTAGTTCCTGCATAGTTATCTATGAGTTGTGGTACAATACAACAGTATTGTAAATTGGTAGATAGCCTGCTGGGGATGTAGCTCAGTGTTAGGGTGTGTGCTTCACATGTACATAGTCCTGCATCAAAACCTAGCATCTCCAAAGGGGACACACATAGTAAGCATATGTGTGGTCACTCTAGAACTAGGGAATTAGGCATCTCGCTCCTGACACCTTGCAGCCACTCAATGGAGACATGTTAGTGATACACATTCATTATATTATTGTTGCTCCTCTTCTTTCTGTCTTTGTCACCAGCCCCTCTTTTTATCATACTCCAGAGAGAAATTAGTTTGCTCAATGCAATTTACTATTTAGCTAAGTCAATACCAATTCCACAAAAACTGAAATACAGCAAAACATTGCTTTTGATGGTGTTTTTCACCTCCCATTGAATATATCTATTATAGTCCTGCACAAATCATCTGTGGGGAAACTGTGAGGTATTCTATCTGATTCCCATAAGCCACCTGATCACGATACTTATGTCAAATGACTGTCTCCACCTGATCCATGTTTATGTTTAATGAACACTATTTAAGTCACGTCTTATACAGCCCTGCTCTTCGAACAGTGTCTTATTCAAAATTTGGATTATGATACCTTTATTCCTGCCCTGTGGAGGTTGTTGGTAATGTCACAGACTGTTGTTTTTGAGTTTTTCTTCACAGCTCTTACTATCTTTCTGCCATCAACTGCTGTTGTATTCCTTGGCCGACCTGTGCCATGTCTGATTGTTGGTACACCAATGTTTTCTTGTTTCAGGACATTCCAAATTGTTGTATTGACTATGCCCAATGATTGTGCAATGGCTATGATCAATTTTCCCTTTTTTCTCAGCTTCAAAATGGCTTGCTTTTCTCCCATAGACAGCTCTCTGGCCTTCATGTTGGTTTATCCATTTGTTTAAGAACAAATGCAGTCTTCATAGGTGAAACCCAGGGATCAATCCAAAAGTACACATTCAGAGCTATTAATTATTTAAACAATCAATCTAACAGGGAACATCTAGGCAACAAGAAACACCTGTCAGTTACATGGTCCAGTATTTTTGATCACTAGAAAAATGGGTGGGTTCAAACAAAAAGTGCCATGTTCTAAGTTGTTTAACAAATCTAGATGTAAATATCAGGAAAGTTGAAATTGTGATCTATCATCTTATATTGATCTTTTTATCTCAAACCAAAATGTTTTCAGCATATAGCAAAAAGGAAAGACTCGTCCTTGCTATTCCAATACTTTTGGACTCTATATATTCAGACAATTCTTACTCTTACTGTTTTGTCAGTACACTACTATTTATATATTCCATGTCCTAGTTATTGTTTATAATTTGACAGATCTTCTTGAGATGTGTACTAGTCTGATAGATTGGTTTCAACATTAACATTAGTACAGTGTGGATGAGTTTGGTAAGGGGAATACAGTCTTATTCACAAAGAACTAGTGTGGCTGAAGATTTTCATTCCAAACCAACGAGAGCACACCTGCCATAAAAACCTTTGCCATACTGGCTCTTAGCAAACTTTGGACTATCTTAAGATGAGGTTCCCACAATCATGGACGAGCAATTTAAAGTAGCAATTTGCTGGAATATCTTTAGGAGGTGAAGGAATCCAGAGAACCCTGAGGAAACCCACAGAGGTACAGGAGGAACATGCAACACACTGCCAGATAGTTGTCCAAGATCAGGATCAAAAGGAGAACTCTGGAGGTGTGACGCAGCAATGCTACCAAATGTGAAAGTGAAGAATGGCTGTCAAGTTAGGTGTAAGTTGTGTAAAGAGTTTCAATGCATGCTGCAAAGGTGACTTTAGCTATAAAAGGTGACAATAGCTATAAAATTTGCTATTGGGTGACTTGCTATACTAAAGCATAAGAATATATTTTTTTAATTTACATCCTAACTTTATTAATTTCATCCTAATGTAATATGTAATATCATTAAAGCTATAGTGTTCCTTTATTCAATGTATAATTTGTTTTACTGCTATTATTTTTAATACTTAGAAATAAATACTCCTTCTGATACTAGTAGAAGTATTAGAAATAATACTTCTACCAGTATTAGAATTATTAGAAATAATAGCACCTATAAAGCACCTACACTGTAAGGAGCAGACATGAGTGGAATTAAAGTGGCAGTGCAGTGCAAACATTGTCAACAATGTAAGCATTGTAAACAGCCATAAATTGAACAGGGATATACAGTATTGTGTAGAGTGAATATGAGAAAAGACAAGACAAGACAAGAAAAGAAAAGAAAAGAAAAGAAAAGAAAAGAAAAGAAAAGAAAAGAAAAGAAAAGAAAAGGGAGAAATGAATAGAAGTAAAGTGGCAGTGCACATGTATATGAATAGTGGAAAAGTTCAACTCTTGTCCAGCGAGCTTATCCTGAGACTGGCTCAGTGCGAAATAGTGTCCCAGTACAGTGATGAGCTGTTGTACATTGTTGTACAGTCCAGAGGGCAAACCAAGCCTTCTTGATCAGTTTGTTATGTTTTATTGCAACTTCAGCTCTGATGCCACCTCCCCAGTATACTGCGACAAATAAAACTGCACTGGCTCCCACAGACTGGTAGATCTCCAACATCTTGCTGCAAACATTAAAGGACTGGAGCTTCTTCAGTAGAGTCTGCTCATCCCTTTCCTATATAGCTCTGGCACCTTTTCCGATTGAAGGCTCAATTTAAGAGGTGCTGGAAGATCCCACACAGCTAGTTGGTACAAAGCTTCAGTAATCTGGGAGTGATTCTCTCAGGCCCTGCAGCTTTCCCAGGTTTCAGCTTCTCCAACTGTCTCTTCACCTGGCTGGTAGTGACAGATAGGTGAGGGGGTGGTAGATGTGAGTCTCTTAAGGATGGCTGTTGGGTGAGAGGGGGTGACTGATTGTGAGATGGGCAGGGGAGAATTGGTGTAGACAACAGGGTAGGGAAAGATGTTTGATCTTGGGGGAGTTGGGGAAGAGTGGTGGTGAGAGAGTGGAGGAAATGGGGGGAGAGCGTTGTGCTGAACCTATTGATGAACAAATTCAGCTCATTAGCTCTTTTTAGAGCATCCCCACAGGTTGAGATTTTGCTTTGAAGCAGGTGATCTGCTTCATGCCAACCCACACCTCTTTTGCGTTGTTCTGCCCTCCAGCCTCTTTCTGTAGGTTACTTTGTTCTCCCTTGGTCTTGCCTTTAACTCCTTCTGCACCCTTTTCATCTGCCTGAGAGCCTGTTTCTTCTTATTTACTACTTCCTTCAGGTCCTTGGTGATCCAGGGTTTGTTATTAGGAAAACAATACACCTGCCTGACTAAAACTATAGTGTCCATGCAGAAATTGTTGTAGTCCATGATGCAGTCCGTCATGTTGTTAGGTAGCCGAATGTACGATATCATGTACGATTGCTTCTGTGTCAGATGCTGGGGGGATGTAAACAATGACCATAATGGCAGCCATGAATTCCCTCTGCAGATAATGTGGATGCAAACCAACAGCCAACAGTTCAATGTTTAGGCAACTGTGATATTCCTTCACAGTAAAGTCCCGGGTTACACCATCTGTTGTTTACAAACAGTGCTGCCACTCCACCTTTCTTCTTACCACTCAGTCAAGTGACTCACTGTCTGAATACTGGGGAAGGAAGCATTGAAGTCTGGAATATCCTCATGCAGCCATGTCTTGGTGAAACAAAGCAATTGCAGTCTGAATACTCCCTCTGGGTCCAAATAAGTGCACTGAGGTCGTCCATCTTATTGCCAAGAGACCTAAAGTTCCCCATGATGATGGAAGGAATAAATGGCTTGTAGCATCTTCTCTTTGCCTTTGTTTTGCATCCAGCTCTGCATCCTCTGTAGGGTTTCAGCAGTTCTTCGGGAATATTGAACTGCATTCTGGAGAGTGGCACAGATCTTTGGAGTGCCAGCAGCTGCTCAGGTCTGTACAGTGAAGTGATCTGCTCTCTCCCCATGGTTTTCCATTCTGGGCATAGAGTGCATAATACATAAAAAAAACTATGTGCCTAAAAAGACAGAAACTTAGAAACTAAGAAAAAGAAGAGCTGAAGAAACGACAAGTGACAGATATGTAAGTAGAAAACTTAATATACAGCCAGGTCCATAAGTATTTGGACAGTGACACAATTTTTGTAATTTTGCCTCTGTACACCACTACAATGGGTTTGAAATGAAACAATCTTTCATTTACATTTCAAAATGTAGACTTTCAGCTTTAATTCAAGGGGTTTAACAAAAATATTGCATTAACCATTTAGGAATTACAGCCGTTTTTATACAGTCCCTCCTTTTTCACATAGGTAAGATATAGTATAATGTCTCTCGAGACAGGAGCTGCTGTAATTGGCTGCCACTAGCATCAAGGCACAAAGTTTTGAAAGTACATAAGGGTTACTAGTTGGTATTCAACACCCAATATTTTATTTAATTCAGAATTCATAGCACATGAACAGGGCCTTTCAGCTCTCTTTGTACAGTAAGATGGTTTGGCTGACTGGTAATGCTCTTGTACTTCTAGCACTTGTACTTCTAGCCTTGTCTGCTGTCAAACAGCTGCGTTTACCCTATTTTAAAAACCACCAATCGCCACCCTTTAATCTCTTTGCTAGTAATAATATCCAATTTAGAACAAAGTCATGTGCACTACACAATTCAGTCAGTGAGCTTGTGTGTTCATATGTGGCTCTGTCCAAAAGGAGCCTTTTCACTGTGTATTCTCTAATGGTATCCACTGGGACAACAAGTCTCCCCACAGTCTTAGAGAGAGGAGGGGAAGAAGGAAAGGGAAAGATGTCTTCATTATGAACATTATTGGAATGATGTCACATAGGAGACTATTAAGCAGTCTTTACATACAACAGAAGTCAGTGCAGCCACAATCCTGGAAGGCAGAGCACAGGCTTGTTGTCTCAGAGAGACCTAAGGTCACTCGTGAAAAACATCACACATACAAATTTTTATTGCATTGTACATTATTTTATTAAAAACAAAGCATGCATAAAGGTAACAACAAAACCTTTACTAGGTTAAAAAATCCTCACCTCAGTAGGTATCTGAAATAACCATTAAAATGTTATGAAATAACACTGGACTTTCTAAAGATCCACTCAATGTATTGATTGGATGTAATTTTGTTCTATTTAAAGTATCCTGGTACATTTCATAAAATGATTGTTTTTGGTCACTTTGTATTTTGTGTGTGTGTATGTATGTGTGCATGCTACACATTTCCCTTGAACAGTTACGTTTATTAGAAGACTTTATATTTAAATGATATCCTCAGTTTTGTTCACTTTCACCTTAAGCACCTCTGCCCACACCATTGTACTGTCTGCAGTACAATGTCAGAGCTTGTGTCAATCATGTCATTTACATTTACATTTACATTTATGGCATTTGGCAGACGCCCTTATCCAGAGCGACTTACAATAGTGCTTTGAAGTCTATCAAAAATACATTCTGATATTGGCTCACTAGGTCACAAACTAGGAATACCATCAGTCCAAAAACTCTGTTTGTTTTTTTTGTGTGTGTGAGCGTGCGTGCATGTAAGTGCTAACTTAAGTACTTTATGAAGAGGTAAGTCTTTAGATGTCGTTTGAAGACTGCCAGTGACTCAGCTGTTCGGACATCTAAGGGAAGTTCATTCCACCACCTTGGTGCCAGAACCGAGAAGAGTCTCGACGCATGTCTTCCTTGTGCCCTGAGAGATGGACCACAATGCTTGTGGTCTGTCTGTGAGGGTGTTGGAGATCCATTGACACAGAGACGGGCTCTGTTCCAGGTCTTCCAACTTGGTGGCGAGTTTGGACGGAATTGTAGTGTTATATGCCGAGCTATAGTCAACAAAGAGCACTTTCACATAATTCCCCTTCCCGGTGTCCAGATGGCTCAGGGTTGTGTGGATGATATATTGTATGGCCTCCTCTGTAGTGAGATTGGTACAGTATGCAAAATGTAGTGGGTTCAGTGTATCAGATAATGAAGAAGTGATGAAGTCTCTGACAAGTCTTTCGAAGCCTTTCATCACAACTGAGGTCAGGGCTACTGGGCGATAGTCATTGAGGCAGACAGTCTGGGGTTTCTTTGGGACAGGAACAATAATGGACTGCGTGAAGCATGTGGGGATTGGTGAACACTAGTGCTAGCTGGTCAGTGCAGGCTTTAAGGACCCAACCTGAGATGCCATCTGGTTCTGCTGCTTTCCTGGTAGTCACTCTCCTGAAAGCGATCCTCACATTGTGCTCCGAGATGGTGAAAGCATTTTCAGCTCTGACACTCTCAGCATTAGCTGCCATTAGCACCACTAGTGCCATTAGCTGCAGCCTTGAAGTGAGTATAGAAAGTGTTCAGCTCGTCTGCCAGAGAAGCGTCTGCATTCACCATGGAGGATGGTGTTTTGTATTCCTTATTGTTCTCAATCCTTGCCATAGGCTCCTAGAATCACTCTGCTGTAACTGTGACTCCAGTTTCCTTCCATAGCACTGCTTTGCCTCCTTCACCGCTCTGCACACGTTGTAAGCCTTGTAATAGCATGATTATAGTGTGAGACTGGTGAGTATTTTCAGCTTTTTAACCATACCAGTGTTTTAACTTGTTCTTAATTATTTCCCATCTCATGAAATGTAATCCTAGTGTGATTTTTTAAATGAACAGCCATGCAAAACTTTGCATCGAATTCTTTTCACAATCCCAATCAGCATGTGTGAACTGCGCATGTGTATTAGATTCATGATGCACTCCTACAATACAATGGTTGTATAAGGAAACACATTTCATCAATTTCATTGTTAATAGAGGGAAGGATTAGATTCAAACAACTCTTTATTAGCCAAATGTCCAATCAAGCTAAAATCTGTTGTACTGCATAGTTGTACTAATCTGTGAAAGGATTTTTACTGTTGACTAGGTCACTTTAAAAGCATAGCATGTAGTACGGCAGTTATGCTCATACCTACACAGAAACATTCATGAAATGTATCAGTAAGGATTTAGGCCTTATCATAGCACAGAGACAGTGCTAGTTAAAGTGATAAATAACCTACTGCTGGCCTCTGATCAAAGTTGTGTCTCATTGCTTGTGTTGCTTGACCTTAGTGCAGCTTTTGATACCAATAATCATACTATTCTTTCTGATAGACTAGAAAATTTGTTGGACTTAAAGGAGCGGCCCTCTCCTGGCTCAGTTGACTGATTATCAGTTTGTGGATATAAATGGTGACTTCTCTATACATACTAAGGTAATGTTTGTATCCACAAGGTTCTGTTCTAGGCCCACTCCTTTTTTCTTTATATATGCTACTTCTGGGTAAAATTATTCGTGAACATGGTATTAGCTTCCACTGTTATGATAATGACACAGTTGTATGTTTCAGCAAAACCAGATGAGAGACATCAGCTTAATAAATTTGAGGAATGTTTAAATGACATTAAAAACTGGATGCTTATTAACTTCCTTCTACTTAATTCTGACAAGACAGAAGTACTTGTACTAGGACCAAATGCAGCTAGAAGTAAGCTTTCAGATTGCATAGCATCACTGGATGGTATTTCTGTTTCATCATGTGCAGCAGTAAAAGACCTTGGTGTGATTATTGACTCCAGTCTTTCATTTGAAGCTCATTAGATAATATTACAAGGATAGCCTTCTTTCATCTCAGAAATATTGCTAAGATAAGAAGTATAAAGTATAACATGATGCAGAAAAAATAGTTCATGCTTTTGTTACCTCTAGGTTGGTTTATTATAAAGCCTTACTGTCTGGATGTTCCAGTAGGTGCATAAACAAGCTCCAGTTAGTCCAGAATGCAGCACTCAGTTTTTACTAGAACCAAAAGATATCACCACATCACCCCTATCTTATCCACCCTGCAATGGCTCCAAATCAAATATTGCGATGATTATAAACTACTACTATTGACCTATGAATTACCTATATTGACTCTTGTCCTATGACCACTGAATGGTCTCGCACCACAGTACCTGAGCGAACCTTTGGTCTTTTATGATCCGCCATGCCTACTTCGATCAAAAGGTGCAGGCTACTTGTTGGTACCTCAAATAGTGAAAGCTACAGCAGGGGACAGAGCTTTCTTTCTTTTACAAAGCTCCACAGTTATGGAACAGCCTTCCAATTAGTGTTTGTTACTCAGACACAGTCTCAATGTTTAAGTCTAGGCTGAATATATATTTGTTTAGTCAAGCCTTTTGTGAGTAGTTTTTTTCTTAGATAAAGGAACAGATCTGGAGGGTTCACAGCCATAGAGTGTTGACAGTGGAGTGGCTGGAGGCTTTATGTGCCCTCATATCTGTGTTACCTTCTGGGTCTCCCGTTTAGTTATGCTGTCATAGCTAGTCTTGCCAGAGTCCCTGCTTTCACTCTGCACACACTGTATATAGTCTTTAACCATTATGTGACAATTAGCATACCTAACAATCTGGGTTCCCTTTTGAGTCTAGTTCCTCTCAAGCTTTCTTCATCATATCATCTCAGGGAGTTTTTCCTTGCCACCACTGCCTCTGGCTTGCTTATTAGGGATAAATTCATAAATTAAAAATTTATATTCTTAATTTATATATTTCTGTAAAGCTGCATTGTGACAATGTCCATTGTTAAAATCACTATGCAAATGAAATTGAATTGAATAGTGGCAATCAGCCAATCATAATGCAAATCAATCATGCAAATTAGTGAGAACTAGCAATATGTGCACACAGTGCTTGGCCCCCACAGATTGCTGCTTGTGGCTATATTTAGGTTAGGAGTTTTAAAAATTATTATTATTAGAGGTCCATGCATGAAGTGCTTGTAATCCTATTGGAATTGTTAGGATTTGAATCATATTATAATCATATAATAATATTTATGATTATGTTAGTTTGCTCAATTACTTTTGAGCCTGTGAAAATGGATGGACTTTGTAAAAATGGCTGTATTTCCTAAGCAGTTAATGCAATATTTTTTGTTAAATCCCTTGAATTAAAGCTGAAAGTCTACACTTCAATCACATCTTGATTGCTTCATTTCAAATCCATTGTAGTGGTATACAGAGGCAAAATTTCGAAAATTCTGTCGCTGTCCAAATACTTATGGACATGACTATACATGGACCCACTGCTTTCTGAAGTAATCTTACTTAAATTGGCCACCGTGGGGTGCTATTCATGTTTTTGCTCACAAAGATGATCATTTCTCTTGGAAATAAGACCCAGTGGTTTATTAGTGGTTATTCCTTGGCTTGACCCATATAAATTTGCTATTTGAATCATTTAGGCCTGCCAACTCCAATTTACAATAATTTACGTATTATCTAAAACCTTCTTTTGTGAACTAGTCCTATGATTTTTGTCAGATTGTCACAAGTTTGGTGTCAAAATATTCAACAGATTGTGAACCTTAGTACTTATCAAAAACATGTTGAAATTTATAAATAATATGCCCTCCACATGCCAATCAACACAAGCTGGGTAGAGCTGGTTTACTCAAACAGCTGTACTTCCTGAATGGAATTACACAAAACTTCAAATGCATGTATGTCAAAGGATTCTGAGGTGATATTCAAAGTTTGGAGCATAACCAGTGAACAGGGGTGCAGCTCGTCTTAAATAGCTTTTTCTCAGTAATCAAAAGTCCAATCATGCTGAAATTTGGTGTGCTGCTTCAATGTACTGATCTGTTACTGGATTTTAATTCACCACTGAATTACTTCAAAAACATGGCCACCTTAAGCCAATCAGCTTTCAGCAGACATTTCTCAAAACCAGTATGAAGCTATCGTCACAAAACTTCATAAGGATGTTCAAGTATTGTTTCTTTATTGTTCTATGTGCATTGGAAAGGACTAGCCACTGGAGGCAGTGTTTGCTAAGACTGCAACCATTTGACATATGAAGATTAAATTTGCTCTGCTTTTTATTGGTCAGAATTGAAAACTTTATTCCAAGTTAGTTTTTTACTTAATACATTTCTGAAAGAAATATAGCCTACCAAGAACTGCATACTCAGAAAATGGCAGACTTTTGGACCCTAGGCTGTAAACTGAAAGACAACATCATGACTTAGAAGCAAATGACACATTTAAATCTGCCAAATATACATCAATTATCCAGACAACTTGCAGATTCCTGTGCAAAACGGATTCACAAATGGATCACAGCATTTGGAAATGGAAAATATGTTAACATACTGTATGTCATATTAGAAATATATGCAACCTGTCTTGTACAAGATATGATTAATCTAAATAGCCATGGACATAGACATTCTGTCTCTGAAAGGTGTTTACATGTGCAGCATGGCATCTGGAATCTATGCGTATTCCATTTCAGAGCAGACTTCCGTGTATGTGTTAACATATTAATGTTTGAGGTTAAGAGAATGTTAATGCGATTGGGTGAGTAGGGAAAATTGACTGTCCATTTTTATGTGGAAGATTGAATTAAAGAAGATATCGATGGCAGTATACAGTCTCTTGCACTCCACACAGTTGATTGACATGTGGGAGCTATGCTCTTCTGCTGTATGCCTGTGTCGAGAAAAATGTGTTGGCTGTTTTCAACATCCTTAAAAGTCTTTGAACTGGTGATTATGCCTGTTTCCCCCATAAGAGCATGGCTGGGTGTTTTTTTAAAAGAGAGAAAAAAGAGAAAGATTAAATCTATAAGATGTTCCAAATCTATCTTAAACTGAATGTAAGTAATGAAATGTCGAATGAAGATTAAATTTAAAAATGATACTCATATCTTAAAATGTATTGAAACATCATTAATACACAAACATCATTAAAACAATGCTACAATTTTGTAAAATGTAGTAGGCATTAAGGGAACGGCCCTTTCCTGGCTCATGTCTTATTTGACTGATCGTTATCAGTTTGTAGACATAAATGGTGACTTCTCTTTGCATACTAAGGTAAAGTTTGGTGTCCCACAAGACTATGTTTTAGGCCCACTGCTCTTTTCTTTATATATGCTACCTCTGGGCCAAATTATTCGTAAACATGGTATTAGCTTCCACTGTTACGCTGATGACACACAGTTGTGCATTTCAGCACAGCCAGATGACAGACATCAGCTTAATAAAGTTGAGGAATGTGTTAAAGACATTAAAAACTGGATGCTTATTAACTTTCTCTTACTTAATTCTGACAAGACAGAAGTACTTGTACTAAGACCACATGCAGCTAGAAGTAAGCTTTCTGATTACATAAAAAATCTGGATGACCTTTCTGTTTCACCATGTGCAGCAGTAAAAGACCTTGGTGTGATTATCAACTCTAGTCTTTCATTTGAAGCTCATGTAGATAATATCACTAGGATCTCTTTCTTTCATCTCAGAAATATTGCTAAAATAAGAAATATATTGTCACTACACGATGCAGAAAAATTTGTTCATGCTTTTGTTACCTCTAGGTTCGATTATTGTAATGCCTTACTGTCTGAATGTTCCAGGAGATGCATAAACAAGCTCCAGTTAGTCCAGAATGCAGCAGCGAGAGTCCTTACTAGAACCAGAAGATATGACCACATCACCCCTATCTTATTCACACTGCATTGGCTCCCAATCAAATTTCGTATTGATTATAAAATACTACTATTGACCTATAAAGCACTAAATGGTCTCGCGCAACAGTACCTGAGCGAACTTTTGGTCTTTTATGAACCACCACGCCTACTTAGATCAAAAGGTGCAGGCTATTTGTTAGTACCTCGAATAGAGAGGGCTACAGCTGGGGGTAGAGCTTTCTCTTACAAAGTCCCACAGTTATGGAACAGCCTTCCAGTTAGTGTTTGGGGCTGAGACACAGTCCCAGTGTTTAAGTCTCGGCTGAAAACATATTTGTTTAGTCAAGCCTTTTGTGAATAGTTTTTTCTTAGGTTAAGGAGCAGGTCTGGAGGGTTCACGGGGATGGAGTGTTGTGGTGAACTGGGATGTTTGGATGCTGTCGTCCCCCCACTCTCATGCGTTCACTCAGGGTTGTCGACGGTGGAGTGGCTGACTGCCTTATGTCCCAGGGTGCCCTCATGTCTGTGTTACCTTCTGGCTCTTCCTTTTAGTTATGGTGTCATAGCTAGTTTTGCCAGAGTCCCTGCTTGCACTCTGCACTCAAAGTACATTTTCCTTAACCATTAGAGGACAAAAGCTTACCTAACAATCTCTCTCTCTTTCACTCTCTGTCTACACATGCTACTTCTGAGATGCCAGTGATCCTGACCCCTTCTGCTTCCTGGACCTGCCTGACCCATCCTGATGCCCTACTTCTGGTTGGAGTTCTCATCGTTTGTGTTCACTCACTGATGCTAGGGGTGGCCCCATATGGACGGCATGAAGAACTGTTTGGATTGCTGGGGATAGTGCCACCTGGGGGCTGTGGAAATGGCTTGGGGATTACAAATGGGGAGCTGTACTGTAATGGTTTGGGACTGCGATTGCTGTGGTGGCTTCATACTCAGGACAACATCAGTGGACAGTGGATAGATTTTAACCAACTGGACTTCGTGCAAAAACTGTGATGAATTTACTGGTTGCACATTTGCACTATTTGTCCATATAGTACACAATAATATAAGATATTTATTGATAATTGCACTATCCTTTGCACCCAGATGAGGATGGGTTCCCTTTTGAGCCTGGTTCCTCTCACGGTTTCTTCCTCATATTGTCTCAGGGAGTTTTTCCTTGCCACCGTTGCCTCTGGCTTGCTCATTAGGGATAAATTCACATATTTACAATATATTTTTTTAATCCATTTATTTCTGTAAAGCTGCTTTGTGACAATGTCCATTGTTAAAAGTGCTATACTAATAAAATTTAATTGAATTGAATACAATTTTGATATTTATTCTTAGCTACACACTTTACAACAATCATAACATTACAAAAGCAGGCTTTAGATGTTGAGTTTTAAGATATTTAGATGAAATTGACTACAGAATACATTATGCATAACATTCAATACAAACAAACAAATAAATAAGCAAACAAAGTAATTTATTAAATTTGATGCACTGGGTGCTTTGATGATTAGCATAAGCTTGGTGAATTTTCAAGTTAAGGCAGATTTATACTTCTGTGTTAACACGTATTTGCATGTTTGCACTGCAACACAGAGAAGGAGATCGGTCCTCCCACGAACTAACTAAGGCTGATTTATACTTCTATAAGGGCGTCTCTGCGTGGACGTCAGGACATTGTGTGTCCTCTAGGAGGCACTATTGCATGAACCACATCACAATTTACCTATTTACCAGCAAAGGAAAGTTGAAAAACAATGCAAGTTTCTTGTCATACTGTAGGAATAATAAATAGAAGATAATACAGACTGTAAGGACAAAATGGCATTTGTATTCAGTGTACATTAATGCTTTATAAAGTACAGGGACATAAAGTGCCCTGTCACTCCACCGTCAACAAACCTGAGTGAACGTTTGAACGTGGGGGAGCAACTGTATCCAAACATCCCAATTCATCAAAACACTATATGACTGTGAGCCCTCCAGCTCTGCTTCTTTACCTAGACAAAACTATTAACAAGAACCTGACTAATCAAATATGTTTCAGCCCAGACTAAAACACTGAGACTGTGTGTGAGTCCCGAACACTAATTGGAAGGCTGTTCCATAACTGTGTGGCTTTGTAAGAGAAAGCTCTGCCCCTGAAAGCTCTGTAGCTTTCACTATTCGATGTACCAAACAACCTGCACCTTTTGATCGAAGTCATAAAGGACCAGAAGTTGTCTGGACTAACTGGAGCTTGTTTATGCACCTACTGGAACATCCGGGCATGTTTTTAAAGTTCCTGAAGATAAAAGGAAGGTTTAATATTGGCCTATAGTTGGACAGCTGACCGGAGTCTTCCTCCGCACCCTCACACACCAGGTTCTGGACACTGGTAAGGGAATTCTATTTTTAGAAAAGGTTTGATTACTTCTGGCAGTATCTGTTTGAAGAAATGTGTAGGTAAGGGATTTTGTACACAAGTTGATGATTTTGATAAGGAAATTAGTGATTTCTGTCTCTTGAGTGGAGTAAAACATTCTAATCACTGATCTGATATGGTTATATTGTTATCTACATGGTTAGTAATCAGATTGCTTGGCATTAAATTAATAGTCTGAGTTTTTTGCCTGATATTTTCTATCAATTTAGTTTGACACCATTTACATTCTAATTTTCGAGTGGTCTGTTTTAAGGTGTGTATGTAATCATTATACCATGGTGCTATTTTTTTCTCTCTAATTAATTTTCTTTTAAGTGGAGCTACATTCTAGAGCAGTGGTTCTCAAGCTGGGGGCCGTGTACAAATTCTAGAACATTATTTTTTTTAATATTTATTTTGCCTGTATGTAAGTCAGGATTGTAAACCATTGAACTACAGTATGCTGTACATAAAATGAAAAATATTAATAAATTAAATCAATTATACACAGCATGCTAACCTGAAACCTCACCAAACAGAGACATCCATTGACATCCTAGTGTACAGCACTGTTAGCCACACACTGACCTAAGACTATTTAAAATGGATATGTTTTTTAGATAGAGGACGTAGTCTCTTAGCTGAGAAAGTTAATACAGAAGAGCCTAGTGTGAAAAAAATTCAATTGTGAAAATTTGACAACTAGTATGTAAAATATGGCTTCATGGAATATAGTGATGGCAGACCACAGTGCACATTTTTTTTGGGGGCAGTCGTAACCTAATGGTTAGAGAGTTGGACTCGTAACCCGAGGGTTGCGGGTTTGAGTCCCAGGTCTGGCAGGGATTGTAGGTGTGGGGAGTGAATGACCAGTGCTCTTTTCCACCCTCAATACCACGACTGAGATGAGACCCTTGAGCAAGGCACCGATCCCCCAACTGCTCCCTGGGAACCGCAGCAAAAAAAAAGGCTGCCCACTGTTCCGGGTGTGTGTGTCCACTTGGATGGGTTAAATGCAGAGCACAAATTCCAAGTATGGGTCACGATACTTGGCCACACGCCACTTCACGTTGTGCTTGAAGATTTTATCCATTGAAGCGCTGACACCATATAATCTCACAACAATTCATCCTGAGCATGCAAATAAAAGTAAGGATTTTTTCAAGAGAAAGAAAGAAGAACATGTAAAACAAAAGGTACGACTGACTAACATAACAACAATTCCTGAGAAAGCGCATCAAGCATCTTATCTTGCAGCCCTGCGAATAGCCAAATGTAAAAAGCTCCACACAATTGGGGAGGAATTAATACTTACAGCAACAGTGGATATGTGCAGAGTGATGGTCAGGGAGGACAAGGCAAACAAGATTAAATCCATACCACTGTCCAAAGATACAGTAGGCAGACGAATCAAGGACCTCTCTTTTGATGTGAAATCTCAGCTGACTGAAAGTTTGCGCTCATACTCGTGCAGTTCGTGCTTCAGCTTGATGTAAACGCTAACAGTGCAGTTCAGTTGTTAGTGTACATTCAATATTCATGGGATGGTCAAATTTTGGAAGATATTTTATTTTCCAAAGGACTTGAGTGAAGAGTTACAGATGAGGAAATTTTCAAAATGTTGGACACTTTCATGATAGAAGAACATCTGAGCTGGGAAAAGTGTGTGTCTCTTTGCACTGTCGGTGCAGCAGTAATGACTGGGCACTAGAGTGGGGTTGTCACCTGAATTCAATCCGTAAATCCAAAGATCGTAGCCACTCACTGTATGCTTCATCATCAAGCACTTGCATCAAAATCAATGGCACCTGACCTGCACATGTTGGAAGCAGTAGTAGCAGCCGTGAACTTCATTCTCTCTGACTCTCGCTGGAGGCGGTCGCATTTTTCCTCTCTCTGCTGTGTCTGTGTGCCTCTCCCGTCTCGTCTCTATTTTTCCTTCTGCTGGTGAAGCTTCTCGAATCCTAAATTATGGAATTGATAAGCTGGTCCCTCAACGCAATTGATACGATCCTTTCACGAAGGAATGCTGGTTCGGGAGAGCCGACATGT
>CM040981.1:12574164-12595112 GCA_022985145.1 Pangasius djambal | reverse complement strand
GTCAATGTTTGAATAAACTGACTGCTCGGATGCCTAGTGTTGTCCCTTATTATCAATGCAAAATGGTCACTAACTAAAGAGGATTTATGCTGATATTGCCCAAAAACCCTATTTTGTTCAGGCGTTTCCAAACTTTTGGAGGGCAGTGTAGTTGGTTTCACTGAGCTTAGATTCAATTTCATAGGGGCCAGAAAATCTAGCTTGTAGCACAGAACCTGGTATCGGGAATAATGCTAAAACCTTGTCACCTGGTTGTAAGTTTCACTGACATGTTGTTTATTCAAAACAAGCTTTCATCAGAGTCAAAGTGGATTTCAATGAAGCATTAGCTATTTCACATGCACGGTGTAAATGCTCATGAAAAGGACTCATGTAATCTAGTACATTAGATTTTTTCTGATGGTTCTTCAGAATGCAACTGCTCCTGGAACATCTTGGGTGGTCCTCAAATAGAGTGCCCAAACATCAGTTTTACAGGACTAAACCCAAGTGATTCCTGAACAGCTTCCCGGATAGCAAACAAGGCAAGGCAAGGAATACAAGGCAAGGAATACCTTCATCCCACTCAGGACCAGTGTCAAGACAGTACATGCGCAGCATGGATTTTAATATCTGGCGAAACTGTTCCAAAGTACCTTCAATCTCCGGATAATAAGCACTGGACACTTGATGCTTCACTGCCAACTCGTGCAACACCTGGGAAATGACCTTAGAAGTAAAGTTAGTGCCTTGATCAGTTTGGATAACTTTTGGCAGGTTTGGCAAGATTGACCAAAACTTTACCAGTGCTTTGACTATGGCTTCTGCATTAACTGTATGCAAAGGCACTGCTTCAGGGAAACGAGTAGCAGTACACATCAAGGTCAACAATCACTCATGTCTGGATTTGGTTCTGGCAATGGTCCTACACAATCAAGAAACATTCATTCAATTATTTAGGCCTGGCCAAAAAAAATAATAGTGCAATATATGGTAATAGGTATTGCTTACCCTTAAATGACGTGATTTCAAGATCTGAGATCAATACCCATTTGGAGCTACAAGCTGATATACTGAATTCCACCCCATATCAACAAATTCCGAAGGTATCTACTAGCAATGAGTAATCCTTTTGGGCTTCAACAAAGTGCTCTCCACCCAGTTATGAGGGATTTTTTGAAAATTCAAAGTTTTCAAGGTCTCAGGGGGAAGAGTCAGTCCAAATTAAAAGGATTTTGTACACTGCTTTTGTCAAAAATATTGTCAAAAATATCAGAGAGACCCACCATATCATCACCTTTAAGAGTCTTAGCATGTGTCACTACACAGTGCAGAAAACACAACGGAATTGTCAATTCCACAAACCAATACCAAAGAACCACAAAATGTGTCCTTGGAAAAGGGCAGCACACTCTCCAGAATGAAGGTTTGTGTAGCCCGGTGTCATGCAAAATATTGATGGGTTTATGATCGTTTTCTCTTAAGGTCACCCACTCTTTCAGTAGAAAGGGGTCAAAACTGTTATCAAATGAAAGTCTAGTAGAGACTTTGTTCACTTTGGGGACTGTCTGTACAAACCCAACATTTGGCATTTCTTTTTCCAGGCTATGCAATCACCGATTAAATGATCAGGCTTGCAACAATTAAAGCAAGCATGATTCTCAATAGAAAAAGCATTTTGTGTAACTGGGTTAGTGGTTATCTTAGATTTTCCAGAAGTAACAATATGCAGTCACACTGGCACCTTCTCACCACCTAGTGACCACTCCAATTGCACTTGTAATGAAAAAGCAGTTTTGTGCTCTAAAACAAATTCATTGGCCACCACAGCTGTATCTCAGCAAGAAGACATTGTGTTCACTTAAATGTATCACAAGCTTTTTGGGTAAGCTGTTTTTAAAAGCCTCTATTAAAATCAGCTCATGAAGATGCTCAAAATTATTCACTTTCAATGCAGCACACCACTTATCAAACAGATAAAACTTTCCTCAAGCAAACTCAACATATGTCTGCAGTTTTCACATGGGATCTAAAATGTTGCCTATAGGCTTTGGGTATCAATTCACAGGCAGGGAGTACCATGGTTTTCATAATGTCATAATCTAAATTTTGTTCAAGCATTAAAGCAGCACATACCTCTTGAGCTTTTCCCTCCAGTTTGCACTAGAGAAAGAGAGACCACACATCTTTTGGCCAATCGAACCTCTTCTAAAATAGTAATTCCCTTATTACTGTGCAGAACCTGGTGTGTGAGGGTCCGGAGGAAGACTCCTGTCAGCTGTCCAACTATAGGCCAATATTAAACCTTCCCTTTATCTCCAGGAACTTTAAAAACATAGCGTGTAGTACAGCAGTTATGCTCATACCTATATAGGAATAACATTCAGGAAATGTATCAGTCAGGATTTAGGCTTCATCATAGCACAGACACAGTGCTGGTTAAAGTGGTAAATGACCTACTACTGGCCTCTGATCAGGGTGGTGTCTCCTTGCATGTGTTGCTTGACCTTAGTTCAGCGTTTAATACCACTGATCACGCTATTCTCCTCAATAGAGTAGAAAATGTTGTAGGTGTTAAAGGAACTGCCCTCTCCTGGCTCAGGTCTAATTTGACTGATCATTATCAGTTTGTAGATGTAAATGGTGACTTTTCTATGCATACTAAGGTAAAGTTTCGTGTTCCGCAAGGCTCTCTTTTAGGCTCACTGCTCTTTTTTAATATATGCTACCTCTGGGCAAAATTATTCATAAACATGGTATTATCTTCCATTGTTATGCTGATGAAACACAGTTGTATGTTTCAGCAAAGCCAGATGACAGACACCAGTTTTCGTCTCCACAGTAAAGTTGAGGAATGTGTAATGGACATTAGACACTGGATGCTTATTAACTTTTTTTTTTACTTAATTCTGACAAAGACAGAAGTACTTGTACTAGGACCACATGCAGCTAGAAGTAAGCTTTCTGATTACATAATAACTATGGATGGCCTTTCTGTTTCATCAGGTGTAGCAGTAAAAGACCATGGTGTGATTATTGACTCCAGTCTTTCATTTGAAGCTTATGTAGATAATATTACTAAGATAGCCATCTTTCATCTCAGAAATATTGCTAAGATAAGAAATATAATGTCACTACACAATGCAGAAAAGTTAGTTCATGCTTTTGTTACCTCTCAGTTGGATTTGTGTAATGCCTTGCTGTTTGGATGTTCCAGTAGATGCATAAATAAGCTCCAGTTAGTCCAGAATGCAGCAGCAAGAGTCCTTACTAGAACCAAAAGATATGACCAAATGACACCCTGTCTTATCCACACTGTATTGGCTCCCAGTCAAATTTCGTATTGATTATAAAATACTACTATTGACCTATAAAGAACTGAATGGTATCACGCTGCAGTACCTGAGCAAAATTGGTCATTTATGATCCTCCACGCCTACTTTGATCAAAAGTTGCAGGCTATTTATTGGTACCTTGAATAGTGAAGGCTACAGCAGGGGGTAGAGCTTTCTCTTACAAAGCCCCACAGTTATGGAATAGCCTTCCAATTAGTGTTCAAGGCTCAGACACAGTCTCAGTGTTTAAGTCTAGGCTAAAACATTTGTTTAGTCAAGACTTTTGTGATTTTTTTTTTCTTAGGTAAAGGAGCAGGTCTGGAGGGTTCACAGTCATAGAGGGTTGTGGTGAACTGGTAGGGTGCTGCCTCACCCACCCCACCACCAATCTCACACATTCACTCAGGTTTGGTGACGATGTTTGGTGATGGAGTGGCTGGCCACTTTATGTCCCAGGGCACCCTCATGTCTGTGTTACCTTCTGGCTCTCCCTTTTAGTTATGTTGTCATAACTAGTCTTGCCAGAGTCCCTGCTTGCATTCTGCATGCACAGTACATTGTCCTTAACCATTACTGGACAAAAGCTTACATAACAATTTATCTCTCTCCCTCTTTCAGTCGCTCTGCCTCTCTCTGTCAAGCTACACATGGTATCAATACCAGTGATCCTGACCCCTTCTGCTGGACCTGCCTGATCCATCCTGATGTCTTACTTCTGGTTGGAGTTCTCATCGGTTGAGATCGCTCGCTGCTTCAGGCCTCACATGGAAGGCCTGAAGATCATTGGGATTGCTGGGGATGGCTTGGGGCTGCTGTTGCCGCGAGCAGTTTTGTACTCGGATCTCTGTCAGTGGACAGTGGATAGGTTTAACAAACTGGATTTCATGTGAAAACTGTGATGAATTTACTGGTTGCACAACGGCACTATTTGTCCAAGTTGTAAACTGTTATAGAAGGGATTATTTATAATTGCACTACCCATTATCCCCTAGATAAGGATGGGTTCCCTTTTGAGTCTAGTTCTCTCAAGGTTTCTTTCTCATATTTTCTCAAGGAGTTTTTCCTTGCCACCATCGCCTCTGGCTTGCACATTAGGAATAAATTCATATATGTACAATTTATTTTGATCTAATTTAATTTAAATTTAATTTGAATGTATTTATTTCTGTAAAGCTGCTTTGTGACAATGTCCATTGTTAAAAGTGCTATACAAATAAAATTGAATTGAATTGCATTAAATTAAAATGCTGTAAAATAGGAATCAACTTCTTCTTGCTTCTCTAAACTGTGGTACTAAACATACGTTACGGTTTACATCAAATTCAGGGTTTAACTGTAGGGCACAAACTTAAGGAGTGGGATTCTGCACCAGAGAGCTAGGAGAGCAGCAGAAATTGAAACAGACATGGGAGGAGAATTTACAGGAACTGTGAGGGTAGGCACAATCCCTAGCTTAAATGCCTCAGGCTCCAAGGCTTTCACCTTAAGCAACCGAGTTCCATACTCATGATGCTTTACCCACTTACCCATCCACTCAAAAGTATAAAAAAGCCAAACAGAAATAATTTAGTTGTATCACAACAGTGCAGCCATGTGATAAAATGGATCCTGGATGAGCCCTCACTTTATGTTATGACCTGTCTAGGTACACCGCATAAACATAAACATAAACATCTCCCCTTCCTCCTTAGCTTCCTGCACCCTATCATCCCTTCCTGTCCCAGACTCCTTTTCCTCCCTACCACTGGAGCTAGCCACTGCCACTTTCCTCTCCTCACTTTCCTCATCCATGGACCTCCTCTGCCCTCTATCTTCTAAACCCAGGAAGATTTCCTGCCTTGCTCCTTGGCTATCAGATGTGTTATGCAGTAATCAGAGAGAATTAAGAACAGCAGAGAGAAAGTGGAATAAATTGCAACTCGACACAGATCTTGCCTCTTACCGTGCTCTTCTGTCCAAATTTTCATCGGAAGTGAAATCTGCTAAGACTGCCTTCTACAAGGAAAAGCTGGTCATATCTCTGCACAAGATCCTCGCAAGCTCCACAACATCTTTTCTTCACTGCTCAACCCACCGGCTCCTCCTGCTCCATCCACTACACACTGAGGATTCTCCTTCTCATTCCCTGGCACAGTTTTCTAAACTAGCAACAGAAGAGATCCTGCAAATCATTTTATCCTTCAATCCTACCACCTGCCCATTGGATCCAATCCCTTCCACAATGCTCCAGACCATCTCTCAAGACCTCCTCCCCTTCATCACCACTATCATAAATGGCTCCATAATATCTGGTCATGTACCAAGCTCATTCAAGAGAGCAAGGGTTATTCCCATCCTGAAGAAACCCACTCTGGATCCCTCTGACATCAGCAACTACCGACCGGTATCACTTCTCTCTTTTCTTTCTAAAACCCTTGAACAAACCATCTACAATCAACTGTCTTGCTATCTCTCACCGAACAACCTCCAAGATCCCAATCAGTTTGGCTTCAAACCGGCACACTCCACAGAGACTGCCCTTTTGGCCATCACTGAGAAGCTACATGCTGCTATCCAAACTGTCTTCAGTCCTCATTCTCCTTGACCTTTCAGCAGCATTTGACACAGTGAACCTCAAGGCTCTGTTGTCCACCCTTTGTGGTGCAGCATGGCAATGGTTTGCTTCCTACCTGGAAGGTCAGTCATATCAGGTGACATGGAGGGGATCCACATCTGCTCTCCACAAATTCATCACTGGTGTCCCACAAGGCTCAGTACTTGGTCCTCTCCTGTTCTCCCTCTATACCCGATCTCTTGGTGCGGTCATATCCTCACATGGGTTTTCATACCACTGCTAGGCAGGTGACACTCAACTCATCTTCTCCTTCCCTCCCTCAGACACTCATGTTTCTGCTCAGATATCAGCATGTCTGGCAGACATCTCATCATGGATGACAGCTCATCAGCTGAAAATTAATACCAGCAAAACTGAACTGCTGTTCATCCCAGGTGATTCAAGCCCATCTCAGGATCTTGCAATCTCCCTAGACAATTCTTTGATCTCACCTTCGGCTACCGCATGCAACCCTGGGGTAACCATGGACAATCAACTGTCAATCGACTGTCAATTTCTCCTTTATAACATCAGAAGAATTCGTTCATTTCTTTCCACACAGGCCACACAGGTGCTTGTTCAGTCTCTTGTCATTTCAAGACTGGACTACTGCAACTCTCTCCTGGTAGGTCTGCCTCTGAGCACCATTGGTCCTCTGCAACTGATCTAAAATGCAGCTGCACGATTCCTAAATTTTCCCACACCACCTCACTGCTACGCTCTCTGCACTGGCTTCCTGTAGCTGCCTGCGTCAGATTTAAAACACTGATGCTTGCCTACAAAGCCAAAAACGGACCAGCACCCACTTATCTCAAAGCAGTTATAACACCTCGCAGGGCACCACGCTCCCTCCGATCCTCTAGCACTGCTCGACTGGTCCCACTATCTGTCAGGGTACAAGGAAGGCATGCTTCGAGACTCTTCTCTGTTCTGGCACCAAGGTGGTGGAATGAACTTCCCCTAGATGTTCAAACAGCAGTCACTGGCAGTCTTCAAATGACATCTAAAGACTTAACTATTTTTAAAGTATTTAAGTTAGCACTTAAAAAAAAAGAAAGAAAAAAAAGTATTGTCTGAGCACTTGTCTATTACCGCCCCAATGGAGTTTTGGACTGATGGTATTCCAAGTTTGCGACCTAGTGAGCCAGTATCAGAATGTATTTTTGATAGACTTCAAAGAACTTTTGGAAGTCGCTCTGGATAAGGGCATCTGCTAAATGCCATAAATGTAAATATAAGTGTAAACAAGGCGCTATCCCGGATAACCAGCCGCCAGACCCAAAACAAGAGACTCAAGCCTAAGTATTAGCTAGTAGTTTATTCTTTTACTTAGGCAATTTTTTTCAGGGGCAATCACAGCCACTCAAAACATCTATTTACAAAAGAGAAAACCTAATTTACCTGTTAAAAACAAAAAAAAGAAAAATACAATAAAATTGTATTGTATTGTATTGTCTAACTCCTAACATAAACACCTAATAAACCCTCAGAAAAGAGAAAGTAAACAGACTCATGCCCCCTACAGCTTCCTGACTAAAGTTAGTTTAATATAGTGTAGACAAATATATAATACAAAAATAGTTTCTGGCTTAAGAAACTTAACACACACACACAGCCACAAGCACTGGTGTTTCACGTGGTCGGTCGCGACGCGGCATGGAAGAGAAACCCCAAAGAACGTCAGCATTTCCGCTTTTATCCCTTTCGTGATCTGTACCGATCCAATCAACATCCAGCTCATCAGCGCACCTATAATTGAGCAGAGAGGGAGAAGAGGGAGAGGGAGAACACATCAACTGTACTACTTGCATTGCACAGAAGTGCCCCAAATGCGTGTCAGTTCCCTGGAGTAAACTCAGGAATAACGAGTGCACGCTGAGGCCCTGGGGGCTGTGTGAAATCACAGATGAAGAGCCAACAGAAGCCATCAAACACTGGCATCAGCTTTGTCCTAATGGAAATGATTTGAGACAAAGACAGCAGTGAGCGACAGACAGCACAGTGGGAGAAGAATGAACAATGGCATTACTTCATTTTTCAACATTGAGCTATAACTGTTTTTTTAACCATTTATGTTTTTAATCAGTCATCTAATGGCATCTACATGAAGATTCTTGAAAGCATAGATCCTGTCCATGTACTGATAACACATGCAAACCTCTGACCCCCCACCCCCAATGCATTATTTAAACATATTCCATGGAGTGTTTCCTTAACATTAATGCAAAACTAAAATATACCATCTGCTACAATGACCTATGACCCTGCCAGAAATAAAAATGAAAGCAGTTGACTTAGACTTATGTGCACATTTGGAAAATACATTCTGCCTTTGCTGACTGTGGACAGCCTTTGCTGATTGTCTAGGACTGTGGAACATAATAACAAGGGCAATGAATGAATGAATGAATGAATGAATGAATAAAACGAATATACTAATACAAATTAATAACTATTGTAATAATAATAATAATAATAATAATAATAATAATAATAAAAAACATTTTATTAATAATAAAAATTATTATACTTCATTTTCAGAGAGTTTAAAACCATAGTTGGGCACTTAATGTGCTATAAGAGCTCTGGGGTAGAGGAGTAAATCAGTTAATTTAAATCATACCCTTTAATAGTGTGCTTGACTTCATTATTTTGATGAAAGCCATACTTCAACAAAATTGATCGGCTTTAAAACAGATGGCATTGGGCAATATATTGCCTTTAATTTGCATTCAGTGTGAGCAAGAGAGGATCCCCTAAATGTCACTGCTCATGTGTCTCCTTTATCAATTCAGGGAAAAAAGAAAAAAGAATGGGGAAAAAATTGGATTATACATGCAACAAGGACACATACATGTTAGTGACCTTAATCACATGGAACCTCCCCTGTCTAATTGACTGCTGTGTCACCTATTCTGCTCTTACTTGATTTGACATTCCATTAATGGTTCCTGCTCTGGTTTACTGCTCTGGCGGAAGCTCTGTATAAGCTTGGCAACACATACAGTACAAACCATGGGGAGGATTTTAGTTAAGGGAAGAAATGGGTACAGCTAAATGTTTGCTCTTATCAAACCAAACTGTGTATGTAAGTAAAAGCAACCATGGGTAAGTAACTATGGAAGCTGCAAGCTTTGGCCGTTCAGCCTTTATTTTGCCCAGTGCATCACTGAGCCAGCAGCCATTGTCCTAATTCTTGCATGTCACACAAGGATGTTTCAGAACTCCTGACATGATTGTGCTTTAGTACATCACAGAAGCTGGGAGCTGGTAAGACATTTCTCAGCCATTCCTTAAAAATGTTTCGCTATGAAGGCCAATAACTCCTGTGCTGTACAAAGGCAGCAGCAGCGAATACACACAGCCACATATACACATATATAATCCAGTACACATTCTTGGATGAGCCATTCATCTACCTGAAAAACAGATCCTTCAATTTTTGTGTTAGTAAAACACCAGGGAGTGGGGCTATTTGGTTCTTATGGCCAGCTACTGTTGGTTTTCCATCGGCCCTTGTGCCATCCTGGCTCACTTCCCCCAATAATAGGCTAGTGTCATCTCATGATATCTCTGTTTGCCTGAGCAGGACACCCCCTGCTCAAACACACACAAACATTTTTATCTAGCCTAAATTACCTGAATTAATTTACAACTCATTTATATAACAATATCCTAAAATTAAATGAAGAAATACAGTCCCCTCTGGAAGTATGGAATGGCAAGGCCAATTCTTTTGTTTTTGCTATACACTGAAGACAGTCAGGATTGAGATCAGAAGATGAATATGAGATGATAGATCCAAATTTCAGCTTTCATTTCCAAATTTTAGATGTGAAAAAGTATTGGAACAGATAGTCTTAAAGTAAATAACACTTAATATTTGGTTGCATACCCTTTACTTGCAGTGACTGCATCAAGCCGGCAACCCACTGACATCACCAAATTGTTGTATTCTTCTTTTGTGATGCTTTTACAGGCTTGTACCACAGCTTCTTTCAGATGTTGTTAGTTTTGAGGGTTTCTTCCTTCAGTCTTCTCTTCAGGAGGTGAAATGCATGCTCAATTACTTTAACATCTGGTGATTGACTTGGCCAGTCTAAAACTTCCACTTTTTCCACTGATGAAATTGAACTACTGCATTATTGTCTGTCTGCAGAATAATATGAGAAATGTGTAACTAAGGTGATTTCCATTTACCAAGATGTCTTGCTTATAAGCATTTCTAAATGAATGTGAGATTCATAATCTGCAGTGTTCCACAACATGTCATGTGTTTTTCAGGAGTAACTCTCTCTAAGGAGTGTTTAAATGGATATTTCATCTTTGCATTTAACAGACAAAAAGCCTAAAACTAATAAGTAATTTGTATTTATGGAAGAATCTAGTCTTTGTAGTTCAGATTTGATTAGTCAAGGCTTACTCTGTGCATTTGCCATCAACACACAGATGTCCCAATAACCACAGTGTCTTTACTGATGAATGATGTTAAACTGTCCTTATTGACTTTTTATACCAATGCAAGGAGCAGTGCAGAGCCATGTTACATTGAGTCTATTCAGTTAGATCACACTTGGCACTTTCACCAGTAATGTTGACATGCTGAGTCCAGTATAATGGTAAGTCAATAAGGGAGTCTGTGAGTCACTGTGCCCCAGTGGCTGAGTCACACACACACACAAAATGATGATCCTATTCACATGAAATGTGTCTATCCTTCTCTCTTTCCACCTGCCCTTCCATTCCTAAAACCATCTACCAAGAGACTCTACAATACAGAAATACCTTTCTTAATGATAAATCTTTCACAGATGAGCTTACAGCCCCATTTTTGTGAATGCAAATGCAGAAACAGTGTCGTGGTGGATCCAGAAGAAGGGATATCAGCAAAATTTTAATGTTGAACCTTTCTTTCTGAATGTGACATACATATTCTCTAAAGATTATATGCCCAGCCTTTGCATTACAACTGCCTACAGTCAATTTCCATATTTTCTGAGCAGCTTTCAGATCCCCTCAGCTGTAAATTTTGCCCCCTACTCTTCCTAATATATCTGTTATAAATCTCTACCATTTACTTTCAGCTTCATTCAGACCCAGCGACTGAGATGGTCATAGCAAAACATATTTATTTATTTTCTTTTAAAAAATTGTATGTTGATTTTGCCTTAAGTTTTGGATTGTTATATTGTTTCATTTAAAAATTTTATGTCAATATTGTACAATAACTTCCAACAAAATATATTCTCTGTCTTCTTGTGTGCTTTTGTGTGTTTTCACTTATGTCTGAGCACTATAAGACATGACATATATTAATATATTATATTAATCATATTAATGCCTCTTCTGTACACTGGGAATAAATTTGAATAGTAATTTAGTTTAGTTAGACATTCTTTTATGTTCTGTGCATATTCCATCAGACTGTATATTGCATCAGCTGTCTGGTGCACATTTAGTAGCCATAACCCCTTTGGCCCCTCTTCACACTCTGCCATGTATTCACTCATTGCATCTTTCTCCTAGTCTCTTCTCTCTCCTGGTAGCCTCTCAAAACTGCAAGTAATGTTTACATCTGTGCAAATTCTACTTCTGTAAGTACAACCCAACCCTCCGTTCCCTTCAGCCGAAGCATTATTAATGAGGAGGATTTAACGTGAAAGGTTCAAGAGTGATAGCATGCAGCCCAAAGTGGAGCATTTTTTGTGTGTATGCGCATGAAAGCTTGCAGAGTGACTGCGTTTCCTTGCTCCTCTTGTCAATGCTTGTATACTGGTGTGTTACTGTTGTGTTTTTGTGAGGGCATTCACATTCTATAAAGAGTACTTCAGCTGAGGGCAAGAAAAGAGTTTGCTTTTATGCACTTCTGAGTGAAACAATCTACAGAAAGCCTTTCATAGAAAGCCTTTTTATCCTGAAATTTACTTCTAGAGGGGTACTTCCACAATTATGACTCTTTCCTCCTTCTTCCCCTTTTTAATACCCATATCAGGGGAGCAATCAGCTTTGGCAACATGGGCTAAGAGCATTTGTCTGGCTGAAATGCATTGTGGGATAGAGGTCAACATGGCCTAAAGCACAAACAAATTCAAAAAGCTATTTAAAGCTAAAATAGAAAAAAAATGCATAATAATAATAATAATAATAATAATAATAATAATAATAATAATAATGTTTATGTAATGTTTGTGCTTTAGGCCATTTTACTGCACATGCTGACCTACAATGCATTTTAGCCATGCAAATTCTCTGCTCTTTTTTTTTTTTTTAAAGGCCCCAACTGTGTGCGTCATCTGGCAGAAACCAGAGAGGAGAAACAGCCATGATTATTCATAAAGAGATATATACTCAAACACAAGCATAATCACAGAGCAAGCATGTGGCAAAGGGCCCTAGCTTGAGTTCCTTTCCAGCTACACACAAACACACACACACATTACAATACTGATCAACAGCTCATAGGTAACTTTGCAGAAACTAAGCAGGAATAAATGAGTAGTTCTTCATTAACACTTATTATTCCTATTAACTATCAGTTAATATTCAGTAAGAATGTTAGGAGGAGTTCACTATTAACTAGGCAGTAATTAGTTAGTCTTCCGTTTCTCCTGCAGAACTACTAGTTAACTATGGCTCTTTTAGAAGAACTACTAATTAATTACATCTGATCACATTGGCAGTTATTCACAATACCTAAGCTTCAATTTTCTTCTGGAGATATACTATCTAATATACCTTGGAATATACTGTATGTATTCCAATACCTCATTGTCTAAAATATAAATATATACATATATGAGTTATTATATAGAATGTCCAAATGAGAGTAAAACTACACTTACTTAATTTTGTATTTATTATTTACAATATATACTGTACATATTCACTGTTATGCTTTAAGCATTTTCTCAGCCACTATATCATGTTTTGTTCATGCAGACTTTGCTCAACATTTTTGAGCAGAAATATTTGCTCAACATATTCCCATTGATTCCTGACTTTTCTGACATCCTGTAGGTCTCAGAGGAGCAGAGGGTCATTTTGTGATTTTTAGGCAGTCAAGGCATAAAGAAAGAAATGGACAACAATAACCTACAAAAGTACAATAAAAAGCTGTAACATAGCATTGAGCAATATTCTCTATTAACATACTTTCAGAAGTGTTGCAAATAATTTAGTTTTCGATAAAAAAAAACACTAACACCTCAAGAATTAGTCATGAATTACCATGTGTAATACTGTTTAAGATCATTAACTACTGAAGAACAACACTTCAGTCATTAATAATGAGTTTAACTTTATTGTTTAAACTCATATCCATATAGGTGATTCATATAACTTTGAGCTGTTGTATTCGTTCACAAGATGCATGAAAGATCCTCAAAAGCTGTACGGGCAAAGAATGGAGAAGTATTGCACCACAGAAAATCATGCAATCAGGCTGTCTCCAACATAAGTTTACAAGACAGTGTCCAAGATAAACACAGGCAAGGCAGTGGGCCCAGATAACATCATTGGGCAAGCACTAAAGGTGTGCACTTCAGAACTGACTAGCATAACAACACAGATCTTCAACATATCCCTCATTGTGGCTGCTGCCCAATCATGTTTCAAAACCACCACAATTATTTCTGTCCTGAAGAAAACTCTGGTCACCTGCCTAAATGACTACAGACCAGTGGTTCTCACGCCACTCATGAAGCAGTTTGGGAGTCTGGTCAAAACATACATACTGAACAGCATACCAGCAACTCTGAACTTGCATATACTTGCAACTCACAATTTGAATATAGGCCAAACAGATCCATAGAGCATGCAATCTCAAAAGCCATGCACCCATGGCCCTCTCCCACCTGGAAAAAAGGACAGCTATGTCAGAATGCATTGATATTATTCACTGATTACACCTCGGCTACTAATACAATTATCCCTTCCAAAATTTCAACCAAGGTGCATAGCCTTGCCTTATTCCCCATCATGTGTGTAGGACTAAAATATAATGTGCTATTATCTTAGCCGACTGCTCTTATATGACCAAGGATGGAAATGGGTGCAGCTGATGGTTAAATGCATGTTTTACCTTTATGATTTAAATATCTGACTCCGATGCATTTAATTAAAGATCTGACTCCAAAGAATAATCTTCTAGTTATTGCTAGAAGTTTAATATATCAGTGTTCCAATTGCATTTAATCTAAAACAGCTTCATGCTAAGCTTTTATTATAAAATGTCTAAGACTATTATATATTCTCTTTATTAAACAATTATTATGTTAGCTCAGAGGTTTCTACTGACATGTAAGTCTAGGCCTTTCCTGTTTACTTGTCAGGTTTTTTTTTTAACCTTGCAAGTGTTAGCCTCTTATCTTAGCTTGTCAGAGTTCATTTTCAAACGTGTCTAACATGCTAAAACTTTAGCTAGGAAACTATTTATAATAACCATATAAATCATACAAGTCATGCACTTTTAATGCACCAACTGCTGATTATTTGGAGATACAGTAATAAATAGGTTATTGTACAAAACACGAGTGCATGATATACAGAAAAAAGAAATTAAGAGAAATTACAAAGTAATTGTAGTAATTATTGTAATTATTGTAGTAATTATTGTAGAAATTACAAAGTAATTGTAAGTAAGTATAGGTGTGTGTGTGAAAAGAGCAATCACAAATTGCAAAATTTAAAACTGTATACTGTAAATGTTATTTCTTAAACTTATATGATAGTTATGATGTCACCACATTGTTCACCATGAAATATGGTTTAGATTGGTACTAACAATGCCATGGAGAATATTTTAGTTAAGCATAGTTTATATAACCAGGTATAGTTCACATGGTTTCTCTGACTCACATTCACTTTAACCTTACACAAATTACCACAGTTTATAAATCTACTACATGTGCAACTACAGTGTAAGGAACCAAATCCACCTTGGCAAGTACATCTCTGACACTCTCATCGTGAAAACAGGGACCCTCAAGGTTGTCCTAAGCTCTTCACACACTTCACACATTATTGTGTCAGTACCCATGCAGGTAACACCATCATTAATTTGCAGACGATACAACAGTCAATGGCCTGATCGCTGTTAATGAAGAAACAGCCTACAGAAGGGAGGTGGCAGACCATGGTGTGAGAGCAACAATCTTACCCTTAACATCAGCAAGACCTAAGAGATGGTTGTAGACCTGAGGAGAGTGAAGAGACACCACACGCCCCTGCTGATAAGAGGGTCTGAGGTGGAGAAAGTAACCGCAAGTCCCTTGGTGTCCATATCAGTGAGGACCTATCCTGGTCACAGAACATGGCACAGCTGGCTAAGAACAGAGGGTGTACTTCCTGAGGAATTTCAGAATGTCACTGTGGATCCTCAAAAGCTTTTATAGGTGTACAGTAGAGAGCATCCTTACCTGCTGCATTAATGTGTGGTTTGGTAACTATAGTGCATAAGACAGAAAATCATTAGAGCAAGTGATCAGGACAGCCCACAAAATCATAGGGACAGGTTTTCCCTCATGCAGGACATCTACAACAGGAGCATCTGCAGATAAGCTAACAGTGTCAACAGAGACCCCTCTCACCCTTATGATCCATTTTAGATCAAATCCACCAGAGTGTCATCTGAACTTCAATAGAATAGTGATTCAATAGAAGAGATGAGGTATGAGGAAAATCAGACCTTTTGTACAAGGCAGTTAACACGGTCAATATCACAATTTTGTTTGATCCAGTGCATCTCCCTGCATTTCCCCTTCCTTGTGTTTCTAGTGTTTTCTCTCCCTCTGTTTACATATGTATGTAGAGCACATGGTTCACTGGCTCTGCACTCAGTTCCCACACCACCAACACTCAAGCTTGCTCATGCTCAGCATTGCTCACCTTCCCCTGTGGTGCGCTGCATGAAGAATTGTCTCTTACTCTGCCAACTGGGGTTTGAACCCTGACCTCAACTGACACTTATTTCCAGCTCCCTCCTCCCTGTCTGTGTTCTGCTTCTGGGTTCTCTCATTCTGGTGTCTCTGACAAAACAACCTGGCCTGCCCATTGAGTCCCTAGACCCCCCATTACCATTAAGGCAGTGGGCTTTCCCACAGTGCCCACTGAGTACCAGGACCTAGGTGAGGTTTTTCTTACCCTTTCACTACCACCTCACCACCTGTATGATTGTGCTATCGATCTGGTCCATGGGGCCACCTTTCCCTCGGGTTGTTTGTATAACCTGTCCCGTCTTGAGAGAGAGGCCATGGAGAAATATATAACCGAGTCTCTAGCCACCAGCATTATCTGACCTTCCTCCTCCACCCTGGGGGCTGGCTTCATTTTGTGGCCAAGAAAGAGAAAACCCTCCACCTTTCATTGATTATCAGGGTCTCAACAATATCAGTTCCCTATCCAGGAGGGTGATATTGCTGTCCCGTCTGTGCAGGTCCACATCCGGAGCTGCCACAACATATGGAAGGAAGCCCGTTCTGCCATGCTCCACTCCTCTGATAGCAACCGGTGCCTAGCTGATCATCATCAGACTCCTGCACTGAACTACCAGCCAGGCCAAAAGGTAAGGCTGTCGCCCAAAGACATTCTCCTCAAGGACAGTCCCAAGAAACTCACCCTTCTTTATCTAGGCCCATTTACAATTGAGAGCACCATTAATCTCCCTGTGGTCAGGTTCAAGCTCCACAGATCCTGCCGCATCCACCCATCCTTCCAGGTGTCCCAACTTAAACCAGTTCATGACAGCCCTCTGATTATGTTTGTGTGTGTGTCTCAATCTCAATCTGATAACAGATTGACTACACCTGGTCCTCATATTCCAAATATAGTGCCTCACCCAATCAGCAGCATTTAAAAGCCCTGGCTTTTCAGCTACTCATGCGGGACCCAAGGGGCTCTGCGGTCAGCAAGCAAATGGGCTGAGTCACTGGCGGCCACTGGGGGAGTCGTCTTCCTCGTCGTCTATAAGAACAAAACAGACAGAGATTAGTGTTGGGCCTAGGCCAGAGATTGTTGTCCTGGGGCTGGCCGTGGCCCCTTTTAATACTCCCATGTCATCTCCAAGATGGTAGAGAGTTGCCACCATCTTCATTGGCTGCCAGCCACATTATTCTGTCCTCGGTAGCCATGTGCTCCCATGCATTACAAAACACGGGTGGTGCTGAAGCAGCACTGTCCATTCAGTACCATAGCAACAGCAGAGTGAGGAGCGCTTTCTGGTTTCTGTGCCTGTCATCACAGGATCCCCCTCCGAGCCTGCTGCCAGTGTGAGTCGACTGCAGAGTGTATACCAGCAAGACAGGCCATTGGCATTTCCATGCTGGAACCCCTTCCAGTGCTGCACCTGGGATTTAAAGTCCTGTAAAGACAAGAACCAGCACGTTACCCTTGCATTCATGTCCTTCTTACTGGCCATCCACTGGAGGGGGGGCATGGTCCATAACCAGGATGAAGGGCCGGCCCACCAGATAATAATGGAGTTCTTCCACCACCCACTTTATGGCCAGTTCTTCCCTTTCCACTGTGCCTCCGTGACCCCCAGGTGACACTTTCGGGGGTTGGCAGTTAGCCCTGACTTCCGAAGCTTCCCCAGGACCTCCCTGAGATTTTGTAGGTGGTCGGACCAGGTGGAGGAGTGAATGACCTCCTGTTTTCGAATTGTTTTGCCGGGAGTTTCTTGCCTGCATCGGCGTCTTAACTATACTCTTTCTCTCTTTTTTAAATCAATAATTTTGCGCTATTGTTTTCATCTGTTGTATTTTTCACATTCTCTTCTACCGTATTTTCATTTTTTTTTCTCTCGAAGTGCGCTTTTGTATTTTGTCAAGACAGTGAGTGGAGGCCATCCACACCGGATCCACGCCATCTACAATATCAACAAACCTTCGACTAAGATGCGTTAAACAACATGTCTAACATTCAGCTTGTTCAGTGTGTTGAGTGCAGGATGTTTAGTCAATCTTCCTCCGTCGTTAGGAATAGCTTTATTTGTGATAAATGCATGTTAGTTAGCTCTCTGATGGAGAAGATTGCAGCATTAGAGGTGCGCATCCAGACTCTAGAGAGGGTTAGTGAGAGTGAGAGCAGCGTAGTTTCTGTAGGGGAAAGTCTGGATCCCTTAGGCAGAGTTAGCAATCCCCCAACTCCGGCATTAGAGCCCTCACAGCATGGCGAATGGGTGACGACTTGGCGGCATAATCGCAAAGCCAAAGCTAATGCTAAGGCTTGCCCACGGGAGCACCACTCCTCTCCGCTTCACGTGTCCAACAGGTTTGCTCTCCTCAGTGAAGCACCCGCTGAGAAACCTGAAAGAGCTCTGGTTATAGGAGACTCTATCTTACGACACGTGAAATTAGCTAGGCCTTTAGGGTCACCAGCAGCTTTAGTTAGGTGTATACCGGGAGCCAGGGTGCCAGACATAGCAGGTAATCTTAGGGTCTTAGGCAAGCACAGGTTTTCAAAGATGTAGGAATGATAAACGATGATATACTGATATATAATGATATACGCCTTCGTCAGTCTGAGGTTACTAAGAGTAACATGGTAGAGGTGCGTAAATTAGCGAAGGCGATGTCCGATGCAGTAGTATGCTCTGGCCCCATCCCAATGCGGCGTGGCGATGTAGCTTACAGCAGGTTATGGTCAGACAAGCAGGCTAAACCGACCGTCTGCTAGCTGCAATGAGTCGTCACTTAGGTTCCACCGTATTGAGTCTGTGTCTGTTCCCCGAGCTAAACAAAATTATAGACATACTCAGACAATTTGGTTTAGCAACCTAATTAACATAAAATTAATCAAACTGAATACATAGCCAGCACCATTGATCTGAAGTTAGAACCGTTGAATATTAGATGTCTTATGTCTAAAGCACTTACTGTTAATGAAACTATTACTGATCAGGAGTTTGATGTACTGTGTTTAACAGAAATGTGGATTAAACCAAACGAGTTTGTAGCATTAAATGAAGCTAGTCCTCCAGGGTACAGTTACATATATCATCCCCGTCTAACTGGCAAAGGAGGAGGTGTCGCAGTCATCTATAATGATAATCAAGGTGTCACACAAAAACCTAGTCATAAATTCAATGCATTTGAAGTTCTTTATTTTAACATAACATACGTAGCCACTAAAAATAAGTCTACTCAGGTGATTCCAGTAATTATTATTTACAGACCCCCAGGGCCATATCCGGAATTCCTATGCGAATTTGCGGCTTTCATCTCTAACCTGGTTGTCTCTTTAGACAAAGCATTAATTGTTGGAGACTTTAATATTCATTTTGATAATCCAGATGACCTTCTGAGAACAGGAGTTGTGTCCATTCTAGATTCGGTAGGGGTTAATCAGAATGTAATAGGACCCACCCATAGTGGTGGTCACACTCTTGATTTAATACTAACATTCGGATTAAATATAGAAAATATAGTCTCATGTCCACAGTCTGAAGCTATCTCAGATCATTACCTCATCTCATTTAAAATGTGTCTTAATCATAATATATGCACCTTGCCATGTCACCGTGTTAAACGTATGTTCAGGTCAACAAGTGCACAGAATTTTATCAGTAATCTCCCAGATTTATCAACAATGGTTGGATCACCATCTGATCGCAAAGAACTTGACCAGGCAACTGCATGCTTAGAATCAACGTTCTGCAACTCGCTAGATAAGGTAGCTCCACTTAAAAGAAAAATAATTAGGGAGAAAAAGTTAGCACCCTGGTATAGCGATCACACACAAACTTTAAAACAGACCACTCGAAAACTAGAACGTAAATGGCATCAAACTAAATTAGTAGTATTTCAAATAATCCTAGATTCTTATTTAATACTGTAGAATTAAATAACTAGGAATAAGACACGCACATTAGAAACATGCACACAATCATTATATAGCAGCGATGACTTCATGAATTTTTTCAATGGTAAAATTGAAAATATCAGGCAAGAAATTCAGACTATTAATTTAAAACCGGACAGTTTTATACCTAACCCTGTAGATGATAATATAATAATATTAGATCAACAACTACAACATTTTACTCCCCTTGAAGAGACTGAACTAATTTCACTAATTTCATCATCGAAATCATCAACCTGTTTACTAGATCCCTTACCTACTTGTTTCCTCAAACAGATAATTCCTGAAACAATCAAACCTCTTTTAAAGATAATCAATTCTTCCCTTAGCATTGGCTATGTACCTAAATCTTTTAAATTAGCAGTTATCAAGCCCTTGATTAAAAAACCTGACCTTGACCCCTGTCAGCTGTCTAACTATAGACCAATATCTAACCTCCCCTTTATCTCCAAGATCCTAGAAAAGGTTGTACCACAGCAGCTATGCTCATACTTACATAGGAATAACATTCATGAAATGTATCAGTCAGGATTTAGGCTTCATCATAGCACAGAGACAGCACTGGCAAAAGTGGTAAATGACTTACTACTGGCCTCTGATCAGGGTTGTGTCTCCTTGCTTGTGCTGCTTGACCTTAATGCAGCTTTTGATACCACTGATCATGCTATTCTCCTCGATAGACTAGAAAATGTAGTGGGCATTAAGGGAACGGCCCTCTCCTGGCTCAGGTCTTATTTGACGGATCGTTATCAGTTTGTAAACGTAAATGGCGACTTCTCTTCTCATACTAAGGTAAAGTTTGGTGTGCCACAAGGCTCTGTTTTAGGCCCACTGCTCTTTTCTCTATATATATGCTACCTCTGGGCAAAATTATCCATAAACATGGTATACAGCTTCCACTGTTACACTGATGACACACAGTTGTATGTTTCAGCAAAGCCAGATGATAGACACCAGCTTAATAAAGTTGAGGAATGTGTAAGATACATTAGAAACTGGATGCTTATTAACTTTCTCTTACTTAATTCTGACAAGACAGAAGTACTTGTATTAGGACCACATGCAGCTAGAAGTAAGCTTTCTGATTACATAATAACTCTGGATGGCCTTTCTGTTTCATCATCTGCAGCAGTAAAAGACCTTGGTGTGATTATCGACTCTAGTCTTTCTTTTGAAGCTCATGT
>CM040981.1:12546576-12574064 GCA_022985145.1 Pangasius djambal | reverse complement strand
GTCAGAGCTAGAGGTAGCAGAGCTGAAGATGTTGAGGTTCTCTTTGGGAGTGACAAGGTTGGACAGGATTAGGAACGAGTACATCAGAGGGACAGCTCATGTTGGACGTTTGGGGGACAAAGTTAGGGAGGCCAGATTAAGATGGTTTGGACATGTTCAGAGGAGGGAGAGTGAGTATATTGGTAGGAGAATGTTGGACCTGGAGCTGCCAGGCAGGAGGCGAAGAGGAAGGCCAAAGAGGAGGTATATGGACGTAATAAATGAGGATATGAAGCTAGTGGGTGCAAGTGTTGAGGATGCAGAAGATAGGGATAGGTGGAGAGTGATGATTCACTGTGGCGACCCCTGAAGGGAAAAGCCGAAAGAAGAAGAAGAAAGTCTAAGCACTGAACGTGCTGGAACCCTATTTCATACAGCAGAGTATGAAACTCAGTAATTATCAAAGAGATGCTGGCATTTGTAAACAATATGGCCATCATATGCCAATCAGTTCTTGAGGTGGGGCCTAATTTATTCAAACAGCTTTAACTCATTAAGGTTGTATGTATTTGCATGAAAGCAATGTTTGGGATGTGATCATACATAAGGGGTTGGGCTAAGTTCAAATAACTGTTTCCCATGAACCAAAAGTCCTATTGAGCTGAAATTTGGTAGATTGCATAACTGTGCTAATATGTAAGCAGATCTTTGATGATGACCTGATTACTTAACAGGCATCGCCACTATCAGCCAGTCAGCTTTCAGCTGGCATTTAACAGGGTTAACTAACAGGGCTGCATTTAGCCACACGCACTCTAATTTATGAAAATGTGCATAATTTGTGAAATATATTTTTTACAAACTATTCCTAGGATTTTTGGTGTATGTTCACAAAATTGGTGTCAAATTACTCAGTCTAATCCTCATTAATTATCAAAAACATGTTGAGATTTGCAAACAACATGGCCCCCATCTGTCAATCAATCCTAGTAAGACAGAGCGTCTTACTAAACAGCTGTAACTAAAGACTGGATGTATAATTCTGAAAGGCTTCTTCAGGCCAATGCTATGAAGAGGTGTGTAAAGTGTGAGGTATGGATGTCAATAGAGTGCAAAGTTCAGTTCAAATAGCTGTTTCTTAGGAACCAAATAAGCAAAATTTTGTTGTGCTAATCTGTATCTGGATTTTAATTTCCACTGGGTTACTTTTAAATCATGGATGCCTTCAGCCATACTTTCAGCAAGCATCGCACAACTTCAGATATTCAGGTATGTTGATCTATGGACTTTTTATTGTTATGTAACTTGGCAAGAAATGGCCCTGGGGGCTGGGGGAGGGGAGTTTATTGGTGGGGATATTTGCTGAAGGTGCTTGTACCCTGATGATCACCCTGATGTTTTCTTTAGGATTTTCTTCTACTTCTTCTTCTTCTCTGATAAAACTAATTGTGCAGACCAAACCGTAGGTCTTACAGACATGAAACCTGGCCAGTAGGTAGTACTCCCTCCAGCAGCACACACTTCACAATGGTAACATTTAGCTACTGTAACAAAATTTTAATACTATGTTCATCTATGGTTGCTTTAGTTAAGGCTACCACAGATTGCTGCTTGCGGCTGTTGGAACTCAGAGTCCCTGTCTGAGTGGACACATTCGCGGATGGATTAACCTGTTTTCTAATTACCTATATTTCACTTTTTGTCTCAGTCAATCAAATAAAACTAATGAAGAATCTTCAGTCGTTGGATGAGAAGAAGCAGACTTCTTTATTGCAGAAACAATACACCACGTTCCAATGAGCTCAAAGAAGGTGAAGGTGACACAGCAATCTCACGCAGGAGAGTTGAGTGCCCCGAGTCCTCCAAATCCCCCTGCATATATTCCCAGACGCCTGCCCTTTTTGGTCTGCCAGTAATTTCCCATTATCTCCAGTTTAAACCATTTTGACTCCTCCTGTCCTATTTTACATGCACCCGACCTTTACCTGGAATTTCCCCCTACTGACCTTTTGTCTTCTCTGTCTTCTTAGAATTTCCCCTTAATTTCCAGTTACCCAGACTTGTTGACTTGTTTTCCAGACACTTCTGTTTTCTGAGACCCCACATTTTGTTTTTCTTATCTGAGTTACCCAGACACTTCTGTTTTCTTGAGACTCTTCATCCTGTTTTGATGTCTCCTGACCCCTGGCCTAGTTAGTAAACTGCTATATAGAAGCCCTCGCTTTCTTTATTCACTTTATTTTGTACTCATTCTCTTTGTTGTTTTATGGCTACAGCTATTATATGATTAAAATGCATCTTTGCAACTACAGCTGCTCGTGCTCATACTGCTTGCTTAGATTTCCTGCTTATGGTGGTCCATATGGCTGCCTATGCTTGATTAACTTGTACCAAGAGATAATGCTTCTAACATATCTTGCCCTAAAGCTAGCTTTAATGCTCATTTATACTCCCTTGGTTTTAATTTTAATTTTATTCTCTGTTCAGCTGTCTGCTCTTGCACTTGTCCACTTGCCCACTTCTTCTTCTCACTTCCACGCATTGTGTACCAGATCCCTATTTCTGATAAGAGCACACAAACCATCGACTCCTTATGTCTCCTAAAATAGTCAAAGCTGGCTACTAAGCTATATACTATACTACATAAGCTAATTAAGCAAATTTTTAAATAAATTTTCTCGACATCACTCCCCCCTCTGAGACTCTTTAAGTCTCACACTTTAACACACCTTTCTCCCAGTCTTCTACACTCCTCATCTGTTCCACTTGTCAGTCCCGTCAGTTATTCAGTCCATCTTTTCATGACCCACTTCACCTACCTATCTTGGTGTCCGCCCTCTACACTTTTTATCCTTTTTAACCCCCAGTACTGCTGTCATTCTCATGCGTAGGTCAGGTAATATACTTATTAGTTGGCACCCCCATTCCCGGGTTTACCTCTAGCTGTCAGCTAGCTAGCTGTCATCCACCTCTACTGCTATCTTTCCTTTGACATTTTACATTTACAATTACATTTTTGGTATCAGCCTATCTTCCGACCCAGATACTTTGCGTATTGTAGAGGGTCTGTTGGGGCCCTGGGAGAGGTTACTAGCACATCACCAGGCACCCTTTACAACATTTGCCAACAAGACAGTAAATATTTTAAACATTTTAAAGATAATCGACATCACTCCCTCTTCAACCTAATCACGACCAGAGGAACCAGGAGTGGGTGAAAAACCCTGCGTTAGCCCAATTTTCAGGGAAAATTCCCACTCTGCCCGTACATAGCGTGACAGTGGATTCACCACCAGGGTCACCCTGTGAGTATTAAAGCAATATGTGTCCAGTCTCTCAACTAAACGCTGACTTATTGTTAAGGCTAGTCCAAGCTGGCCATCCGTGTGGCCATATGGTAGACCACAGACCGTTCTCATAAGACATAACTGTGTAATGATACAAGAAAGTGTGTTGTGTCATACGTTCCATGCACAGGAAATCTTGGCGTTGTGCAACTGTTATTGCTCTGCAAAGGCAACAAATCTGTATTGTCATTTGTACTGTCCTCCACACCGGGGCTTTGTCTAAGCTGTAGACAGCGTTCTGAACAGACTCAAGCCGTGTCCTTTCTAGAGATAACAGGTTGGCGTGATGGAGAAGACGACGAACAGGATCAGGATCCAATGTCCACTCATATCGCTCTCGGGAGAGAAGATATGAATACTAGATCCACGGTCCCGCTGCGCAATGATTCTTCCGCGGGCATCCGCCGCTGGGTGAGGACAGGCATCGTGGTTGTGGTGGTTGAACTGCAACTCTTCACATGCCAGACAGCGGAAGTGATGAGCCAGAAAGTTATACTGCAGACCTTGCCCGCTTAACCCAGGGGTCTTACGGCACTGTGACCATGACCACGTCTCGCCGCCCCCATCTGGGCCTACACAAAACACAGAACGAGACATACAACAGAGACAGAGAACACTAGAGCATAACATTATATATTTATATAATATATATATATGTATACACATCAAAGGAACTGCGTCTCCAGGTGCATTTCCTCTAACAGTTCAACAGGAATAATTGTATGTACAACACTGAAAGGTCCTTCAAGTTAAAGGTCCACCTCATCAGGAAACGGCAGACTGTCTGCCTGCTCACCATCATCGTCCACAGGGAGTAGCATATACTGTCCAAACAGCGCGTGCACAGTTTTGTTTATGAGAGCGCGCAAGCATGGGATTCCACAACAGACAATGATTTCAATAACAAGGAGAACTATCAGGAGTATGGTCCCAAGGCGCATTAACCCTGCCAGCCAGTCCGTGGAGAACAACCAGCTAAGCCAATCCGGCTCAGGCGAGGCATTGTTTGAAATCATTTCGTCCCTGGCTTTAGTCATGTGCTTCAACAAGGTGTCAAGGGGGCCCTGGGGGCCAGTATGAAGTGGGACCACTGTGCAGCGGTCCGCACCAATTAAGTCACATACCCCCTGATCTGGTCCACGCATCATGTCAATAATGAAGCGGTTTTGAACTGTCATGAGTGTTGTGGCGTGCAACTGTTCCTGGAGCAGTGATAATGCAGTGATGGTGTGGTTAATGAATCGCTACTGATTATACCAGATGTAGTTAATCCATACTAGATTGCAGTGGACCTGAACAGCAGTGACTATGACGGCCCAAGCTGTAGATGACCCTAGCCGTTGGTCATAATGCTCCTCTGGGACTCCCGCAGGTTCCCCTGCCCAATTAATGTAGACCTTTGGGTCAGGACCCCAGTTTGGAAGTACCAAATCATTGGAGATGGTCAGATACTTGTTCCTATACTGTCCCCAGCATCTTGTCAGGAGTCGCTCCCCAATGTCTACCGCACTGCAGGATTTATGTGTTGGATGTTGGTAGTGAAGTGAAGTGACTTGTGGCCAAGTATGGTGACCCATACTCGGAATTTGTGCTATACATTTGACCCATCCAAGTGCGCACGCGCACACACACAGTAGTGAACACACATACACACAGTAGTGAACACACAGCCAGAGCAGTGGGCAGCCTTTTTAGCTGCGGCGCCCGGGGAGCAGTTGGGGGATCGGTGCTCAAGGGTCTCACCTCAGTTGTGGTATTGAGGGTGGCAGAGAGCGCTGGTCATTCACTCCCCCCACCTACAATCCCTGCTGGACCCGAGACTCGAACCCACAACCTTCGGGTTCACCTTCGGGTTACAAGTCCGACTCTCAGACCATTAGGCCACGACTGCCCCAGGTACTCATACAGGCTAGTTTCGTTCACGGCCAGTACTGTGAGGCACCCTTCTGGAAGGACTGGGGCAATTAGACCATGCCATAAGCGTGGAAGAACCTGCAGGACCTCAGGTCCCCAGGTACCAGAAGATGTCTGCAAGGGGAAGGGTTCCCAACCTTAGGCTTGGTATGTCAAGACGTACTACAGAGTCTGGCTCACACCCATATTCTGAGATATTGCATGAGGGTCTAATGTTAACAACAGGGTGAGCTGCTTCTATAGTTTCGAAACATGAGCGTTTGCGCATCATCCCCACATATTCAGAACCCCGCGCGCATATGCAGAGTGGGAAGGTCTGTCCGGGGTACGTGTGAGCTCGCAAGTCGTCAGAACTTTGTGTGGCGATTGGGCGATAAGTGCATGCAGAGCTCAGTTTTTGCATCCAGTCTGTACCATGGGTTATAGCCATGGAGCCGAGCAGGCAAATGGCCGGACACAAATGCGTCGTATTATAGGGTGGGTTGGCACAGTCGTTCAGCCCAACCGTCGGCATCACTAAGGGTGGCCGATTAGATTGCCTATCACAAATGATACAGGTACTGTCTGGGACTGCCGTGCACGCTGACTCATGGAGCCATCGGTGGTACAAGTTATAATGGGGTGCTGGCTCGTGCTGATATATCGAGTGTCTGTGCTAATTGAGACCCACGATGTGCAAGATGTGTAGTTGAAAGACCTGCGGATAGTTTGAGGATCCCACCAGATATCAATGCCAACTTGCCGTAACTCCAGTCCAGGTTGCCAGGCCGGGACATAAATCTGAATCGGAATGCCCAGATCATCCTCTATCACTGCCCATTTCTGTAAACTGCCAAGCAGAGTGGAGTTGGTGCTTATACTGAAGTACCATAAAGGGAACGTCTCCATACACTATGCGGGCGCAGCTTGGCAGCAACGATCACACTACTGCCTTCCTCATCAGGGTCAGTGCTCCTGGGGTGCTTAATCTGAATTTCTACTGTTAATATATAATTGCCTGGAGAGTTCGATTCAGGAAATAGATTTCAGCGTCTGTGTGTAGGAGGACCAGAGTAGGAATGAGAATATATAACGAGCAGCTTGTTTCTGTTATGGGGCACCACCTGCCTATCATAGGCAGCCTTCACCAAACATCTTGCGCACGATACGTGGGAAAGCAGAGTGGCTTTGGCTTCCACTTTAGTAATGTCCAGCTTCGGTGCAATATCAGGATTTGTGCTACCATACACCTGTTTTCCTCCCATGTAGGCCCTTCCCTGGCCTACCTGGCGTTTCTGTCGTCCATGGAGGGTGGCGCTGGCATTTGATACATCGGGAAGACTCTTATTACTTAATCTATTTACACTGGTGGGGGAGATGGAATTTGAATCTACTGGGCCCATGGTACTCCCTTTAATTAGCATTCGAATAAAAGCTAGCCACATTAGCCCTAGAAGGACCACCATTACCCATTCCAGGCACGCTGGGTGAAATCACCTGGAGTTTCGTCCCGACATGGAGGTCATCCTGCTCTACTGCTAGGTTAATTGTATCACACAGAACATGCGGAAGTACCCGGTCGTCAGAGTCTCTGAGCAATTGTAGAATTCTTTCGTCAGTGTCACCTCTATATGCACCTGGATTTCGTTATGTCTGGGGCTCGACACGGGGGGGCTTTGGCTCGTGTTCGGTGTGCTGGGCCAGGTTCTTGTGACGGCCCTGCTCTGTAGGTGGTGTTGTCTTCCCCGTCCGAATCGTCCGCTGCTGCATGTTGTATTAAATGTGTTGTGGACTTTTTCCAGTCTGGTTCCTTGACTGCTGCCCTGCAACAATGATTTAGATGATACCAGTGCTCCTTACCTTCAACCTTGACTGCGGTAGGAGTTGCTAGTACCACCTTAAAGGGCCCTTCTCTCCGTGGTTGCTTCCAGTGTTTCTTTTTGAACACTTTGATGTACACGTAGTCACCAGGCTCGACCTGTCGACGGGGTTGTTCAACACGTAGCTTCACAGCTTCGCAGGTTTGTGTGTAGCTTCACAAACCTGCGAATACAAAGTTCTGTGTATCTGCGTTAAATGTTTGACATAACTTGACATCTCACTCTCTAGTTGCTCCAACGAGGGGCCTTTGTATGACGCACGAGAGAAGGCAACTGGCATTGGACGACCTGTTAACATTTCATGTGGTATCAAATGTGTGCTACGATTAGTCTGTTACCGCATTTTCATCAATGCCAATGGCAGCACCTGAACCCAGTTCAACTTGGTGCTCGCACAAATTTTCGCTATCTTTTCCTTCAGTACACCATTTGCCCTTTTGACCATTCCCTGTGACTGTACACACACCCCATCCGCTGTTTAATGCAAAGTGCCTCTGAAATTGCTTTGATCACTTTATTTACAAAATGTGTTCCATTATCTGAGCTCAGCTGATCGGGGATGCCGAATCGCGGGATTACCTCTCTGCACTGTCTTCGCATCACACTTAGCTGTTTCTATTGCCTCTACTCATCTGCTGAAACTACTAGAATGTACCTTTTTCCCTCCTTCCTGTCCAACATGCCCACATAGTCCATCATCAGGTGTCTAAATGGTCCTCTCGGTACTGCTATGTGGCTAATGGGTGCTGTAAAATGTTTCCTCACATTCCGCTGCGCTCACACTTCGCAAGACCTTAAGAAGTTGTCCATAGTACTGGCCAGGTACGGTGACCACCAATCCCGTCTTACTGTGCTTATAGTCTCACGACGATTACAGTGATCAACACCATGTGCCTCCTTTACGAGCATAGGTAATAACCCTAGTGGAGCTACCCACATACCATCCACGCTTCTCCATATCCCTGTGTTGGGGTCCTGTACTGCACCTCGTTTCTTCCACAGTTCTTTCTCTTCTCCGCTTGCTACTTTTTGGTATTCTCTAATGTCATTCTCTGAGACATGTGCTCCTGCCTCCTCTAATTCTCCTGCCTGCAGCATCACTTTAACACACCCTTCTCCTACGGCTGCTTTCTTGGCTGCCTCATCTGCCGCCCCATTGCCCCTGCTATCCCATTCGTCATCTGTCTTATGTGCTTTACATTTTACTATGGCTAGCACTTTTGGCAGCATCATTGCACCGAGCAAATCTGAAATTGCTGGCCCGTGTGCAATGGAAGAACCATCAGCCCTCTGGAAGCCTCTCCATGCCCAAATTGGTCCAAACACATGGCAAACCCCATACACATACGCTTAGTCAGTATAAATGGTGCAGGATTTTCCTGCCCCTAATTTGCATGCTGCGGTTAGCGCCTTGATCTCTGCCAATTGGGCAGAGCATGGTTGTGGTACACTAGTGCTTGATGCTACCTCGAACGATTCCGTGTCTTTGTTGTATTGAATCACTGCATAGCCTGCTTTATTGCCATCGTTAGTGCGGTAGCATGAGCCATCTTTAAAGAACACGTGTTGAGTGTCTACTAGAGGCTGGGCCTCTAGATCTGGTCTAGCTTTCAGGACTTCTTCAGCTTCTTCAGTGCACTCGTGTGGGGTCCCTTCATCAGGTAACACTATTCTGTCAGCATGATTTATCGTGGGGAATCTTTCAATCATCAATTCAGGTGCTGACAGGCTCACGTCATATCCTGTTCGGCGGGCATTAGTTATCACAAACTTTTGACTTGTCAATAACGCATGCAATTCATGAGAGGTGTAGAGGGTTACCGGGTGCCCCATTGTGATTGTGGATGCCTTTTGATAGGCGAATGCTGCCGCTGCTAACCCTCGATAACATGGTGGCATGCCCTTCTCCATGCTATCGAGCGCCGTGCTAAAGTATGCAATTATTTTTCATCCCATTGTTTCATGCCTTGTTGTTGCTGTGCCAATACAGCTGATGCAAACCCACGCCTCTCCGATACATAGAGATAGAACGGCTTACCATAACCTGGACAGGCTAACGCTGGGGCTGAGATTAGGGCGCTTTTTATTGCCTCAAACGCTGTTCTACCTTTCCCTGTCCAGACTAGTGGGTCGCTTGATTTTGTCTGATCAGCTGCCTTCATCATACCTCTAAGTGGTTGTGTTTTTAGTGCAAAATCACAAATCCAGGGTCTGCTAAACCCTGCCAAGCCCAGGAATGACAGCATCTGTTGCACAGTTTGAGGCCGCAGTGCTTTTCGGACTGTTTCCACGTGTGCTGGTGAGATTTTTCATGTAGTCCCTTTAAGCACTCTGCCTAAATATTCTACCTTCTGCTGACAGAACTGCAATTTGTCTTTACTCACTTTGTGCCCATTCTGGGCCAACGTCTTCAATACTTTTAGCGAATCCTGCACACACTGCTCCCTCGTTTGGCTACAAATTAGTAGGTCATCGACATATTGCAACATTAAGCTAGGGACGTCCAAAATCGCTAAGTTGCGAGCCAACACTTGGTTAAATATTGAGGGGCTCTCACAGTATCCCTGTGATAACCTGGTATAAGTGTATTGTTGTCCACCGTATGTGAAAGCAAACAAGAACTGGGAATCTAGGTGCAAGGGCACACTGAAAAAGGCTGAACACAAATCAATTACTGTGTAACATTTTGTCCCTTCGGGTATGTTTGATAACAACGTGTGTGGGTCTGGCACTACAGGGTTTTCTGCCACCACTACACGATTTACTGGTCTTAGATCGTGGACCAGTCTCCATCTGTCTGAATTTGGCTTTCTGACCGGAAAAATGGGGGTATTGCAAGGGCTTTTATTTGGGACTAAGACGTTTGCTTCAACTAACCCATCAATCGTCGGTTTTATTCCCTCTACTGCCTATTTTGACAATGGATATTGTCTTTGATAGGGCAACTGCATGTTAGGTTTAAGTTGAATCTTTACCAACCCTGACAATCTCACCAATCCTACATCTGTGGGGTGTTTTGTCCATAATCGGTCTGGAACCTGCCTCAGTATTTGTTCTACTTCCTGCTTAGTGAGCTCTTCCCCTTCTGTCCGCTGAGACCATTGCCCTGTCACTTCTACTCGAATTCTGCCACTAGCCTGACGACTAATTAACAGTGTTCTCGCCTCTGTAATGTCTGTAGTTGACTGTTCTATCCTAAGATATTTTCTGTCAGCTGACACACTCATACCTTCACCTACAGATGTCCAACTAGTTACTTGACCTACCTCCCTGACCTCCCTAAATCTTTTGATTCAAAACCTTGCCCGACCATCAGGGAGACATGTGGAGCAGCATTTTCAACCTGGTACCACTGAGCAATTTGACTGGGCAGCTGTACTGTCGCTGCTACCCCTTGGGGTCCCACAACTATGTTTACTGTCTTAATGCTGTGCTGAGTTCCTGCCACTTGCTCTTCCCACAGCGTTTCATACTCTTCATCATGTCCCCCCTCATCATACTTGATAGTACAGTGCCATGGTTCTCAAGTGGGCTGGCAATCTGGGCACATATATGTGAGCCACGGGCTCCATTGTTTGTATAGATTATGCAGACCTTTTGAAGTGTTTTTGATTTCAAGCCAATACACCCTGTCCAGTGTATGCTGCTCCGCTTTCCTTTCTACCACAACACATTGTTGAGCCAGACATTCTGGAAGTTCGATCCACACGCTTGTGGGTCCACAATGTATCTTTGCCCCTAGCTTACAGAGTACATCTCTGCCTAGGAGGTTTGCTGGGGTATCAGGGGAGAATGATAGTGGCGCTTGGATGGTGATTCCTTCCACTGTTATTTCTTGGGGCTCTGTAAATCTTAAAGACTGTGTTTTACCCGAGAAGCCTACTGTCTTTATCGTCTTTCGAGAGAGGGGGAGCTTAGAGCCTTCTTTTCCAATACTTGTGAATGTTGCACCAGTGTCAACTAGAAATGGTGCTTGGAGCTTACTTCCTATCTCCACCATGATCGTTGGTTCGTGTGCACGGTACAGTGAGGTGGGGCACTGTACCAGCTCCCCCTCTGGTTTCTCTGGGCCCCTTTACATGTTATTCTGGGGTGGCCCCAGTGGGCCCCCTCCAGACATCATTGGGGCAGGTCCCTGTTGACTCGGTCCCATCCATTGTACGCCATTGGCATGTGTGGCTGTGTCATCATTACTGGCTGTGTCATTGGTGTGGCCTGTGGGGGCACTTGGGTGACAGGGTCTGGCTGTGTTGTTGTTGGTGCCACCATCACTGCTGCTTGCTTTGCAGTACTTCTTTCCTCTTTTTTCTTCTCTTGGTTCTCCTGCTTGGTGCGTGCCAGTTCTCCCAATTGGGCCTTGTGAAGTTGCGTTAATAGATCCTCTGCGGCCTTTTTGGCTGCCCTCTCTCTTTTTCGATGCAATTCAACATAGTGTATCACACTGGCTTCAAAGGTTGGCCAGGGCATCGTGTTAAGCCCTACCACCGTCTCAAGTTGGTCTTGAACCTCACTGGGAAGGGCTTTTCTCAGCATCATCTTGAATAGAGTCTCACTTGCTGCTGTTTCATCCCATGCTGATCCCATTTCAGAATTTGAGTTTAGAGAACATGGGCTCCAGACTTCAGGCAGTCATTGACTGCAAAGGATTTTCATCCAAGTATTAAAATTATGGTTATATTTACAATTATGTCACTTTGTCCAAATACCTTTGAGCCACTGAAAATGGAGGTACATTGCTGAAAATGGCTGTAATTCCTAAATGGTAAATGCCATATTTTTGTGGAACCTCTTAAAATAAAGCTGAAAGTCTGCACTTCGATCAAATCTTGATTGTTTTATTTCAAATTGTCCAAATACGTCTTTATACCTCCTTGTCCTTTCTCCCTCTCTCACACACAGTCAACTTCTTTCCCTTCTGTCTGTGCCTATTTAGAATTAGATTTTTTCATAGTTAAGTAGTTGATTGGTATTTTTTCTGTTCATCCCTATATTTTAATAAATAAAATTTTTTTGACCATTTTATTTCCTTGTCTTGGTCAGTGCTTTGGTATTGCAAAAAGACAAACTATTCAGAAACTATTCTTCTGTGGTGACCCCTGAAGGGAAAAGCCGAAAGATGAAGAAAGATTCAGAACTAATGCATTCTTGGTGTCTTGTAAGTGGTAATTTGCAAGTCATAATAATGTCATTTCCGACCTCAGCACATTCAACATTTCTTTCTGTCAGAGCATGTAAAGATCATTAAAAAGCTAATGTAATTACACTTTTACACTTACAGGCCTGAGTGGCTACTGGTACTGTTCTACTATAGTGAACTTAAAACATTCGTTAGTGATAACTCTAATGTTGTTGATTACCTTTTCAAAATAGCAATTAGTATGGTCAGTGTTATAGATTTAATCAAGTACTTTGTCTGTATATTAGTTGATCTAAAATCAAGTACTGCTATAAACTAATTTAAAAGCACAGAAGAAGTACTTTTCACTGTTCACAGTGTGCATGGCCATGTTGATTTGATGTCACTTTGTAAATGTGTAAGGAATTGCTAGTTGAGAAGACTACCTTTAAATTGCTGAAATTTCTGAAATTTCAGGTTGAGGGGCACTTTTGGTGGCTTTTACAAGTTGTATTTGGGGAATTACCAGTTGGAACGTCACCTCAACCACAGAATAAGCTTTCCGAAACCAAGTCATTGATTATTATTTGTCATGTCTACACTGGAATTGGCATCCCAGACTGCGCCACGAACCACACACATGGACTCCATGGACACGCACACACACACGCGCACACACACACACACACACACAGAGTGAAGTATCTGCTCAGCTCTGTTACTATTCAATTCAATTCATTTTTATTTGTATAGCGCTTTTTTACAAAGGTCATTGTCTCAAAGCAGCTTTACACAAACAAAAGTAAAGTGAAATGAGAGTGTGTGACATCTCAATTGATTGACTACAATTGATGTGCCAAGCCTTTTGATTTTGATTACTGTTTCTGGCTTTGACTCTGGTTTGTTCATCTCCTTTTGTGATTTTTGCTGGTTTGTTTATCTCGTTCTGTGATTTTGCAGAACTTTCGTGTGATACCCAGTTTGTGCATTGCCTAACCTCATGCCTATCTTTCGACCTTGACAACGTCTAGTGTTTTGGATCTGATTTTGTGTTTACCAGTTTGTTTGTTTTTTACATTATTGTCAGGCATTATTGCTAAAATTCAGGTTTTAATCATTTTGACTTTTAGAAAATTTGTCATTTTAATTTCTAATTAAAATTTTAAACTAAAAAGGGAATATTCTATGAGACTGATCACATAATGAGACTGATTTATTGAGACTAAATACTTTATGAGACTAATCAATTAAATTTCCAGTAAAGCACCTATATTGCTAGTGTGTACCTTGTATTTCTAGTGCTTACTTGTAAACAGACCCATTTTCCCTGCACTTCTGTTGTGCCCAGTGTGAAGAATAGTACTTGGCTTTTGTGACATCAAAGTGATACCAGACTTTGCAATTTAAACAGTACAAAGGCCCTGTTTATGCACAGAAATTTCAATATTGTCACTAGGTGGCACCAAACTGCTAACAATGGAGGCATAAGGATATAGACGTTATTGAATGCTTTATTTGACCTTTTTAAGTTTAAACCACAGCCTTCTGCAGTACCCTGTATATTAAAGTAGAATCCCAGGAGGAACCCAAAGCTTTGCGGAGGCATTAGAATATTGGTGTCATTATATGCTCTGAACAGTTGTATACTACAGTGTGTGTTCTTTGTACTGTCTACTTCACCTTGCGCAATATAGCTGTTGGCACTTTTGAAGTTCATTCTGACCACAGACTGGGAGCAGATCTCATACCTGCATAGTTTACAGCTAAAGTAAACTTTTAAGTTCTAATTAAAACACAGTACTTTTGCCACCTTAAGGTCCAAACTGGCTTGTTGCTGGGGTGGTGTACTTTAATATTGAGACATGTACCCAATCATGATTTTTTTTTTATTTTGTAGTACAAAGAAGACTATTACAGCATTAATCAAAAATTAAAGCATTAAAAAAAACATTTTTAGAAAGCATTTTTCAAACCAACAAACTAATCTAATATTTGTATAAAAACAGTTTTGCACTGACTCCTCTAAGTTAATATTTCACCTGTGTTTACTAGAGGAACAACATAGTGATTGTCATTAACTGTTAAAAACCCCACACTCTCTCAGTATGGAAGAAGCCTCAACAGCTATCATTTCCGTGCTTCCACTGACCTCTGTAACAAAATCAATACAAATGCCCAGCTGCCTGTCTATAAATAGACCTGTCTATTTAACTTTTAGAGGATGTCTAGGAAATGCATCCAAGCTAATTGGGGGGAACTTCATCATGCAGCAAGACAGTGACCCAAAACATACTAATATATGGACTTCATCAGGAGAAAAAGGTGGAGAGTTTTAGACTGGCACAGTCAATCGCAAGGCCACAAAACTTCTGGAACCAAGATTAAGATCTAACAAAGTGATGGAATGGCCAAAGTGTGGAGAAATAATGGATCTGCTCATGATCCAAAACATAGAAACTCATCAGTCAAGCATTGAGGAGGTAGTGTCATGTCTTGGGCTTGCATGTCTGCTTCTGGAATGGGTTCATTAATCTTTATTGATGATGCATTTCACCTCCTGAAGAGGAGACTGAAGGGGGGAAACCCCCAGAACAAACAGCAACTGGAAAAAGCTGTGATTCAATCCTGGAAAAGCATTACAAATGAAGAATGCAACAGTTTGGTGATGTCAGTGGGTCGCTGGCTTGATGTAGCTATTGCAAGCATGCATATATATATATATATATATATATATATATATATATATATATATATATATATATATATATATATATATGATAGTGTTATTTACTTTAAGACTATCTGTTCCAATACTTTTGCTGACCTAAAAATCGGATGGCCTGCCACCAAAACTGCCATGTTCTAAGATGTTCAACACATCTAGGATGTACATATGAGGAAATGAAAGCTGAAATTCATCTTATATTCATCTTTTGATCTCAAACCCAAAAGGCTTCAGTGCATAGTGAAAACAAAAGTATTGACCTTGCTGTTCCAATTCCTTTGGGAGAGGGCTGTATGTGGTTATGCCTCTGGCATTAGTATGGTTGTTACAGAGAATTCTGCCACAATTTTGTATTTATATTGTAGTATTGGCTGAAAGAATGTAAATGGATGTAGTGTGTTTTTATGGCTTTTGATATTGTAGTTTATATTTAATTAATATACTGCTCTGCTGTTATTCATAGCTGGCACATATGCACCTTGTCCATCACACAGTCAGCACATGAAGACATCATATTTGGGAACGGTTTGTATCTGCCTTGGGATGCCATGCTTATTATACAGGAGTATCGTAGATTATTTATATTAATGCATATAATATTCACAAAGACTGATGTAGTTATACAGAGTTGATTGCATGTATGTTGTTGTTGTATCCACCTTATTTTCAGCGTTCTGATGGACTCGGTCTGTTCAATGATTTTGTGTAAGGTACTTGGTTAGCCTTTTCTGGTTATTTCAGCCGACTAGTTTGGTATTAGTGTATTACTAGTATTCATCACAGCATCTATCAACACTGCCATTTTAAGTCTTATATTTAATGTTGAATGTGGATGTGAGAAACCATAGGATCTCCATCCACCTTTTAAACATGAAGCAGCTCTTTAGCTTTGGTTAAAAACTTTAAGTCTAAATAAACCACAGAGGTAACCATACATTTGCTCTTTTCACTTTGTGGACGGAGTTTGTAGCATTAAATGAAGCCTGTCCTCCCGGGTACAGTTACATCAGCCCCATCTAACTGGCAAAGGAGGAGGCGTCGCAGTCATCTATAATGATAATCTAGGCATCACACAAAAACCTAGTCATAAATTCAACGCATTTGAAGTTCTTTATTCTAACATAACATATGTAGCCACTAAAAATAAGTCTACCCAGGTGATTCCAGTAATTATTATTTTCAGACCTCCCGGGCCATATTCGGAATTCCTATGCGAATTTGCGGCTTTCATCTCTAACCTGGTTGTTTCTTTAGACAAAGCATTAATTGTTGGAGACTTTAATATTCATTTTGATCATCCAGATATCCCTCTGAGAACAGCAGTTGTGTCCATTCTAGATTCAGTAGGGGTTAATCAGAATGTAATAGGACCCACCCATAGTGGTGGTCACACTCTTGATTTAATACTAACATTCGGATTAAATATATATTAAAATATAGTCTCATGTCCACAGTCTGAAGCTATCTCAGATCATTACCTCATCTCATTTAAAATGTGTCTTAATCATAATATATGCACCTTGCCACATCACTGTGTCAAACGTACGTTTACGTCAACAACTGCACAGAGTTTTATCAGTAATCTCCCAGATGTATCAACCATGATTGGATCACCGTCTGATCCCAAAGAACTTGACCAGGCATCTGAATGCTTAGAATCAACGTTCTGCAACTCGCTAGATAAGGTAGCTCCACTTAAAAGAAAAATAACTAGGGAGAAAATGCTAGCACCCTGGTATAGCGATCGCAGACGAACTTTAAAACAGTTATAGGAAAGCTATAGGAAAGCTCTTAGTGCTGCTAGATCTATGTACCTCTCCACCCTAATTGAAGATAACAGAAATAATCCTAGATTCTTATTTAATACTGTAGCAAAATTAACTAGGAATAAGACCACAATAGAAACACGCACACAATCATTATATAGCAGCGATGACTTCATGAATTTTTTCTATGGTAAAATTGAAAATATCAGGCAAGAAATTCAGACTATTAATTTAACACCGGACAGTTTTATAACTAACCCTGTAGATGATAATATAATAATATTAGATCAACAATTACAACGTTTTACTCCCCTTGAAGAGACTGAACTAATTTCACTAATTTCACTAATTTCACTAATTTCACCAAAATCATCAACCTGTAGGTTAACCTTTACCTACTTGTTTCCTCAAACAGATAATTCCTGAAACAATGAAACCTCTTTTAATTCTTCCCTTAGCATTGGCTATGTACCTAAATCTTTTAAATTAGCAGTTATCAAGACCTTGATTAAAAAACCTGACCTTGACCCCTGTCAGCTGTCTAACTATAGACCAATATCTAACCTCCCCTTTATCTCCAAAGTCCTAGAAAAGGTTGTAGCACAGCAGCTATGCTCATACTTACATAGGAATAACATTCATGAAATGCATCAGTCAGGATTTAGGCCTCATCATAGCGCAGAGACAGCACTGGTAAAAGTTGTAAATGACTTACTACTGGCCTCTGATCAGGGTTGTGTCTCCTTGCTTGTGCTGCTGGACCTTAGTGCAGCTTTTGATACCATTGATCATGCTATTCTCCTCGATAGACTAGAAAATGTAGTGGGCATTAAGGGAACGGTCCTCTCCTGACTCAGGTCTTATTTGATGGATCGTTATCAGTTTGTAAACGTAAATGGTGACCTCTCTTCTCATACTAAGGTAAAGTTTGGTGTTCCACAAGGCTCTGTTTTAGGCCCACTGCTCTTTTCTCTATATATGCTACCTATGGGCAAAATTATCCGTAAGCATGGTATTAGCTTTCACTGTTATGCTGATGACACACAGTTGTATGTTTCAGCAAAGCCAGATGATAGACACCAGCTTAATAAAGTTGAAGAATGTGTAAAAGACATTAGAAACTGGATGCTTATTAACTTTCTCTTTCTTAATTCTGACAAGACAGAAGTACTTGTACTAGGACCACATGCAGTTAGAAGTAATCTTTCTGATTACATAATAACTCTGGATGGCCTTTCTGTTTCATCATCTCCAGCAGTAAAAGACCTTGGTGTGATTATCGACTCTAGTCTTTCTTTTGAAGCTCATGTAGATAATATAACTAGGATTGCTTTCTTTCATCTCAGAAATATTGCTAAAATAAGAAATATATTGTCACTACACGATGCAGAAAAATTAGTTAATGCTTTTGTTACCTCTAGGTTCGATTATTGTAATGCCTTACTGTCTGGATGTTCCAGTAGATGCATAAACAAGCTCCAGTTAGTCCAGAATGCAGCAGCAAGAATCCTTACTAGAACCAGAAGATATGACCACATCACCCCACACTGCATTGGCTCCCAATCAAATTTCGTATTGATTATAAAATACTACTATTGACCTATAAAGCACTAAATGGTCTCGTGCCACAGTACCTGAGCGAACATTTGGTCTTTTATGATCCGCCACGCCTACTTAGATCAAAAGGTGCAGGCTATTTGTTGGTACCTCGAATAGTGCGGTCTACAGCTGGGGGTAGAGCTTTCTCTTGCAAAGCCCCACAGTTATGGAACAGCCTTCCACTTAGTGTTCGGGGCTCAGACACAGTCTCAGTGTTTAAGTCTAGGCTGAAACCATATTTGTTTAGTCAAGCCTTTTGTGAATAGTTTTTTCTTAGGTACAGGGGCAGGTCTGGAGGGTTCACAGGCATAGAGTGTTGTGGTGAACTGGGATGTTTGGATGCTGTCACCCCCCCACTCTCACATGTTCACTCAGGTTTGTCGACGGTGGAGTGGCTGGCTGCCTTATGTCCCAGGGTGCCCTCATGTCTGTGTTAGCTTCTGGCTCTCCCTTTTAGTTATGCTGTCATAGTTAGTCTTGCCGGAGTCCCTGCTTGCACTCTGCATGCAAAGTATATTGTGCTTAACCATTAGAGGGCAAAGCTTACCTAACATTCTCTTCCTCTCTCTCCATCTCTCTCTCTCCCTCACTCTCTGTCGAGCTACACATGCTACTTCTGAGATGCCAGTGATCCTGACCCCTTCTGCTCCTCCTCGCCGCTTGATCCCATCCTGATGCCCTACTTCTGGTTGGAGTTCTCATCGGTTGAGTTCGCTTGCTGCTGCTGGGGGTGGCCCCATATGGATGGCCTGAAGAACTGTTTGGTTTGCTGGGGATGGTGCCACCTGGGGGCTGTGGAGATGGGATTTTTTTTATAATTGCACTATCTGTTGCACCCAGATGAGGATGGGTTCCCTTTTGAGCCTGGTTCCTCTCAAGGTTTCTTCCTCATATCATTTCAGGGAGTTTTTCCTTGCCACCGTCGCCACTGGCTTGCTCATTAGGGATAAATTCACAGTGATAAATTCAAATATTTACAATATATATTTTTTGTGAATCAATTTATTCCTGTAAAGCTGCTTTGTGACAATGTCCATTGTTAAAAGCGCTATACAAACAAAATTGAATTGAATTTTGGGGTCAAACTACTCAGCAGAATGTGACCCTCAATAATTACCAAAAATATGTTGACATTGGTAAGCAATATGGCCGATATGTCAATCTAGTCTAATGAGGTGGAGCTTAATTTACTCAAACAGCTCTAACTCCTGACTGCCTCAGTTACTTAAAAAAAATGGCCAAACAGCTTTCAGCAGGCATTTGACTGGGCTAGCATTGAGCTATTGTCATGAAACTTAAAAGCATGTTCCCTCTAAGGACTCCCAATTAATTGATACAGTCTCTCTCAGTTTGGCCTCTGGGGGGGGTGCTATTCATGTTTTTGCATTTAAAAACAAGCATGTCTTTTGTCAAATAAGGAGTATAGTGAAACTTCTTTTTTCTCATGCTTTGTCTCCTTACCCCCTAAAAATTTGCCTTTTGGACCATTTAGCTCTGCCCCTCATCCCCACCCCCATTCAGGCAAATTAAATGATGCATATTATATGGGGTACTATAATTAATGAACTGATTTTTTGGTTTCTACCTTCACAAATGTAGGGAATATAGTAAAACTATAATTAAAAAGACAGGAGTCCTCCTGCATCGTTTTCCTGCATTGTTTAATTACTTTTCGCCTAATATATACTGGTCAAAATAATAATAATAAGGGAACACTTAATCATTACAGTATAATTCAATTCAATTCAATTTTATTAGTGTAGCACTTTTAACAATGGACATTGTCACAAAGCAGCTTTACAGAAATAATGGATTCAAAAATATATTGTAAATATGTGAATTTATCCCTAATGAGCAAGCCAGAGGCGAAGGTGGCAAGGAAAAACTCCCTGAGACAATATGAGGAAGAAACCTTGAGAGGAACCAGGCTCAAAAGGGAACCCATCCTCATCTGGGTGCAACGGATAGTGCAATTATAAATAAATCCCTTCTATTATTGTGTACTATATGGACAAATAGTGCAAATGTGCAACCAGTATATTCATCACTGTTTTCGCAAGAGGTCCGGTTGGTTAAAATCTATCCACTATCCACTGATGGAGTCCTGAGTATGAAAGTGCCCGTGGCAACTGCAGCCCCAAAGCCACCACAGCAATTGCAGTCCCAAGCCATTACAGTACAGTCCCCCATACAGTATATGATCCACAAGCCATCTCCAAAGCCCCCAGCCATCCCCAGCAATCCAAATGGTTCTTCAGGCCGTCCATATGGGGCCACCCATAGGTCCGGGGAGCAGAAGGGGTCAGGATCACTGGCATCTCAGAAGTAGCATGTGTAGCTCGACAGAGAGTGAGAGTGAGAGATAGATAGAGAGAGAGGGAGAGATTGTTAGGTAAGCTTTTGTCCTCTAATGGTTAAGGACAATGTACTTTGCGTGCAGAGTGCAAGCAGGGACTCCAGTAAAACTAGCTATGACAGCATAACTAAAAGGGAGAGCCAGAAGCTAACACAGACATGAGGGCACCCTGGGAGGTGGGGGGGGGGGGGGGGGGGGGGGGGGGGGGGGGGGGGGGGGGGGGGGGGGGGGGGGGGCGGGCGACAGCATCCAAACATCCCAGTTCACCACAACACTGTATGCCTATGAACCCTCCAGACCTGCCCCTGTAACTAAGAAAAAACTATTCACAAAAGTCTTGACTAAACAAATATGTTTTCAGCCTACACTTAAACAATGAGACTGTGTCTGAGCCCCGAACACTAAGTGGAAGGCTGTTCCATAACTGTGGGGCTTTGTAAGAGAAAGCTCTACCCCCAGCTGTAGCCCTCACTGTTCGAGGTACCAAGAAATAGCCTGCACCCTTTGATAAAGTAGGCGTGTGTCGGATCATAAAAGACCAAAATTTAGCTCAGGTACTGTGGCGCGAGACCATTCAGTCTGTGCACGGACATTGCACTAGACTATGGATTCTAGTCCCACCAGCTACCTCCAGAGATTATCAGAAGACCACATCCATATCAGCAAACAGGCAAATCAGTCAAACCGACCAGAAATTGCAGGCATCAGCGTCGAGACCATAAACATAGACGGGGCAAATTCGGAAGTCTGCGGGCTAAGCTAAAGGCTAATCCTCACCAACCTGCACTACCTAGCATAATCTAGCTCACTGAGCTAGAGGGACGCAGCTTTTTCAGAGTCAACAGAACAGCAGCAGACTCTGGTAAAGGCAGAGGAGGTGTTTGCATCTATGTAAACAAAGTTTGGTGTACGGACACTATTATTACTGAGATACCTTGCTCTGCTGATGTTGAGTACCTCATTATTAAGTGTAGACACTTCTATCTACCACTGGAGTTCCCATGCACTATAATCGCTGATGTGTATGTCCTTCTGTATGCTAATGATGAACTTTGGATCATGTCTACACTATTGTGACTGAAGTTTACAAAACCATCACCTTCCCCCACCTTGGTCAGTCTGATCACCTATCCCTGCTGCTACTCCTGAAGTATACCACCATCATGAAAAGTCTAAAAACATCAGTGAGAACTGTGAAAGTGTGGCTAGAGGGGGCAGACTCCTCATTACAACATCAGTTCCAGCATACAGACTGGAGCGCATCTGCTGCTCTTGCCACACAGGACTCTCATATGGACATTGACATCTACACTAATGCTGTTCTTCACCATATTAACAGATGTGTTGACTCAGTCACTGCCCTTAGGACAGTTAAAACATATCCCAATCAAAAGCCTTGAATGAATAAATAAGTCCATCTCCTACTGAAGGCACAAGATCTTGCTTTCAGGTCTGGAGACCGGAAAGCTTACAGTGCATCTAGGGCCAACCTGAAGCGAGGAATCCGGGATGACAAGCACAAATACAAGCTGCAGATAGAGGACAATTTTGACAGCACATGTGGCAAGGCATCCAGGTTCTCACAGACTACAAGCCAGCTAACACCATTCTAACAACCAGTTACAGTTCCTTTCTGGAGGAGCTCAACACTTTTTATCCTTGCTTTGACCGGAAAAATACAATAGCATCTGCCAAAGCTAAGTTTACACTTGGTGACCCCCAGCTATCTCTCTCCACCAGAGATGTGTGCTCCATCTTGAGCAGGGTGGACATATGCAAGGCTGCTGCCCCCGATGGCATTCTAGGCTGGGTGCTCAAAGCATGTGCGGAGCAGCTAGCCAGAGTTTTCTCAGATATATTCAACTTATTGCTGGACCAAGCAGCTGTCCCCACTTCCTTCAAAATCACCACTATTGTAATAGCCTGTACCAAAGCACGGTGCTGCAACAGTGCTCAACGACTTTCATCCAGTCACTCTTACCCCCCCATCATCGCCAAGCCTTTAAGAGGCTGTTCCTTTCTCATCTGGAAGCCTGCCTACAACTATCACTGGATCCCCATCAGTATGTTTATTGTCATAACAGGTCAACAAAGGATGCCATTAGCTCAGCCTTTCACTCTGTCCTCACCCAATCTGAAAATGGCAACTCCTATGTGAGGATGCTCTTCATTTACTTTAGCGCTGCGTTTAATACTATCATTCCATCTAAGCTGATCTCCAAACTCTGCAACTGGACTCTGCCACAGGGCTGCATGCTGAGTCCTCTACATTGACATTATTTCTGTTGGCCTGGATCAGCAATGAGGAGACAGCCTACAGGGTAGAGCTTCAGCATCTGGTATCATGGTGTGCCAATAACAACCTCGACCTTAACACCCAGGAAACCAAAGAACTGATTGTGAACTACCGGAAGTCCTTGAGGATCCACAAACACACCCCTATACTTGTTAATGGGACTAAGATAAAGTGGGTCTCTAGCTTTAAGTTTCTGGGTATCTCTGCTGACCTTTCCTGGAACCTCAACACCTCCTCTCTTCTCAAAAAGGAAAAGCAGCACCAGTACTTTTTGAGGCGCCTGAAGAAAACTCACCTTGCTCCTCAGATCATGGTGAACTTCTATTGTTGTAACATTGAGGGCATTATTACAAACAGTATGGTACAACGACGGTGTGTGACCAGAAGGCACTAAAATGGGTAGTGAAAACTGCCCAACACATCACTGGAACACAGTTGGCCAACATTTAAGATATTTATCAAAAGCGTTGCTTGTGGAGAGGGAGAGGTATTATCAAGGACACCTCCCATCCTCACCATGGACTGTTTGTGCGTCTCCCATCAGGAAAACACTACAGAAGTCTGCGTTGTCACACACAGACTCAGGAACAGCTTTTTCCCTTCAGCTGTACTAATGCTGAACTCAGCTTCTAAGCGTTAACTGCCAGACTCCACCTAATAACTAAACAAATAGCATTAGACACTACTGTTCTCTCTAATTATTTGCAAGTACTTGCACTTTACTGTGATTATTACTATTACTACTGGTTGGATGCTAACTGCTTTTCGTTGTCTCTGTACTCGTACTCTGACAATGACAATAAAGTTTAACCTAACCTAACCTAGTAGTGTTTTATAATCAATGCGAAATTTGATTGGGAGCCAATGCAGTGTGGATATGATAAGGGTGATGTGGACATATCTTCTAGTTCTAGTAAGGACTCTCACTGCTGCATTTTGTACTAAGTGGAGCTTGTTTATGCACCTATTGGAAAATCAAGACAGAAAGGCATTACAATAATCCAACCTAGAGGTAACAAAAGCATTAACTAATTTTTCTGCATTGTGTAGTGACATTATATTTTTATAACAATAACAATATTATCTTAATATCTTAACAATATTTCTGAGATGAAATAAGGGTATCCTAGTAATATTATCTACATGAGCTTCAAATGAAAGACTGAAGTCAATAATCACACCAAGGTCTTTTACTGGTGCACATGATGAAACAGAAAGGCCATCCAGTGTTATGTTATCAGAAAGCTTACTTCTAGCTGCATGTGGTCCTAGTACAAGTACATCTGTCTTGTCAGAATTAAGTAAAAGGAAGTTAATAAGCATCCAGTGTCTAATGTCCTTTATACATTCCTCAACTTTATTAAGCTGGTGTCTGTCATTTGGCTTTGTTGAAACATACAACTGTGTGTCATCAGCATAACAATGGAAGCTAATACCATGTTTATGAATAATTTTGCCCTGAGGTAGCATATATAAATAAAAGAGTAGTGGGCCTAAAACAGAACTTGCGGCACACCAAACTTTACCTTAATTCAGAATATGGCCCTGGGGGTCTGTAAATAATAATTAGCAGAATCGACTGGGTATACTTATTTTTTGTGGCTGCATATGTTATGTTAGTATAATTTCAAATGCATTGACTCTATGACTAGGTTTTTGTGTGATGCCTAGATTATCATTATAAATGGGTACGACACCTCCTAGAAGGGGCTGATGTATATAACTGTATCCAGGAGGACTAACTTCATTTAATGCTACATACTCATTTGGTTTAATCCACATTTCTGTTAAACACAGTACATTAAATTTCTGATCAGTTTCATTAACAATAAGCTCTTTAGATGTAAGAGATCTAATATTTAGCAGTCCTAGCTTCAGATCAAAGGTGCTGGCTTTGCATTCAGTATGATCTAATTTTATGTTAATTAGGTCACTAAAACAAACTTTGAGTATTTCTACATTTTTGTTTAGCTTGTTTAGCTTAGTCTCAATATAGTGAAACCTGAGTGATGAGTCAAGCAGTTCAGTGACCATAACCTGCTGAAAGCTACATCGCCATGCTACGTTTGGATGGGGCCAGAGCGTATTACTGCATTGGACATCACTTTCGCTAATTTACACACCTCTATAATGTTACTCTTGTTAACCTCTGACTGCTGAAGGCATATATTATTAGCTCATATGTGAAAAACTATCTTTGAAGCCCTGGCTCCTGGTATACACCTACCTAGTGCTGCTGGTGCCCCTAAAGGCCTAGCTAATTTCATGTGCCTTAAGATAGCATCTCCTATAACAAGAGCTCTTTCAGGTTTCTCAGCAGGTGCTTCACTGGTTTTATGATTATGGCACCGAGACATCACCCATTCGCCCCGCTGTGAGGGCTGTAATGCCGGAGTTGGGGGATTGCTAACTCCGCCTAAGGCATCCAGACTTTCCCCTACAGAAACTACATTGGTCTCACTCTCTCTAACCCTATTGAGAGTTGGGATGCGCACAGCTAATGCTGCAATCTTCTCCGTCAGAGAGCTAATTAATAAACATTTAGCACAAATAAAGCTATTACTATTGACAGAGGAAGAATTACTAAACATCCTGCACTCAACACACTGAACAAGCTGAATGTTTGCCATGTTGTTTAATGTACCTTACTCGAAGATTAGTTGATATTATTTTACACAGAACTAGAGTGGATGGCCTCCGCTTGCTGTCTTTATACAAAAAACAAAAGCGTTCTTAGAAAATATGAAAATACCGCAGAAGGGAAAGTGAAAACAGAAGAATATGATAGCACAAACTACATACATGAACTACATCACCAATAGGGATTATTTATTTTTAAATGCAGATATTCAAACAGTAAAATGTCCATCGCTAATGAGCATTACATGGATGCACATTAAAAGTGCTTGTCTATGTAATTTCACATACATAAAGCTGATCAACTGCTATATATCCGTAAAGTTTAACTGAAATTTACTTTTGAATATTGGTTGGCTTTCTTTCTCAATGGTCACATATGATGTTAATTATATGCAGGCCATGAGACTCATGGCAATATGAGTTCTAATGTCACATCTATAATGCTGTAATTGGCCTGAATGTATGAATTTGCCTTGTATGAATGAATCTCTTGTTCTGTTATCCCTTGCTAGATGCAGTAAGAAGAAATCCCTTTTCTGCAAAGGCCACTGAGATGGAAATTGAACATGTTATATGTCGTTGGTATCATTTAATTCAGCTGGTGACCAGGAGGGTGGGAGGAAGAGGAGACAACCTCTAAGTGCAGAAGTCTAAGGTTTCCAAAACACTAAAATATGCACTGAACACTACAAGATACAGTGAACACAAAAATACTCATTGGCCAGATCTAGCAAAAAGTAAGCCTGAACTATATTGCTATCTGTTATTTTTTAGAGCTTGTTACATGTTTGGAAATTCTAGATTTTTAAGTATTATTGTTGAAGTCTTTTACATTAGCAATGGGCTCTTTACTGTTTGAAGATCTGCATTTTAAAAAATATGCTAAAATTGTTTAAAATCAATATCTGAACAAGAAAATAATCCATGTTGTTCAAAACATGGAAGGTTTATTGGTTTATCCGGCAATAACTATGATGCATGTTTTAAGCTGACTTAGACCTAAAACACCATTTTGAAGACAGATATGTACTTTTACTGTATTCTTTCTGCTAATTTTTTTCTGAGGTTTAAAACCAGGTGGTGTTTTATTTGTCGAGTATTCACTAGGATGCACTATGGGAAGAAGGCGAGCGGGCTGAGCCAGTGTGATGCTTTGGGCAATATTCTGCTGATAAACCTTGGGTCCTGGTATTCATATGGATGTTACATACCATCTACTTAAACACTGTTACAGAACAAGTACACCCCTTCATGGCAATGGTATTCCCTAATGGCAATGGCCTCTTTCAGCAGGATAATGCACCATGTCATGTCAAAGGATCTGGTGCTAACATCTTGGTGCCAGATACCACAGCAGACTTCCAGAGGTCTTGTGGAGCCTTGACGGGTAAGAGCTATTTTGGCAGCACAAGGGGGACCAATACAATATTAGGCAGGTGGTTTTAATGTTATGGCTGACTGGTGTATATTTAGTAAGGTGATATATTTTTTTTAGCTAGCTGTATTTAAGTAAAGTTTTTGGCTAGTCTTACCTACCCTATAAGATTAAGCACATAAATACAAGTAAGTACAAAATAAGATGAGTTCTGATATCAAATAATATTGTTCTGGTATTCAAATGATAATGCCCATCCCTGTTTTATGTGTTTGTATATTGTGATCTTATTAAAAAACTAAAATTTTTTAGTTATGTTTATACATATACACTGCCCTCCAAAAGTTTGGAAACGCCTGAACAAAATAGGGTTTTTGGGCAATATCAGCATAAATCCTCTTTAGTTAGTGACCATTTTGCATTGATAATAAGGGACAACACAAACTATGAAAACATATTTTATTAAATAAAAAGTTTATGAACATAAACATGAACATAACATAGAAAAATACTCAA
>CM040981.1:12518748-12546476 GCA_022985145.1 Pangasius djambal | reverse complement strand
TGAGGAAGTCAGGAGTAGCAGAGAAGTATGTCAGAGTGGTGCAGGACATGTATGAGAGGAGCAGGACAGTGGTGAGGTGTGCTGTAGGTCAGACAGAGGAGTTCAAAGTGGAGGTGGGACTGCATCAGGGATCGGCTCTGAGCCCCTTCCTGTTTGCTATGGTGATGGACCAGTTGTCAGAGGAGGTCAGACAGGAGTCCCCTTACACAATGATGTTTGCGGATGACATTGTGATCTGTAGTGAGAGCAGGGAGCAGGTGGAGGAAAACCTGGAGAGGTGGAGGTTTGCGCTGGAGAGAAGAGGAATGAAAGTCAGTCGTAGTAAGACTGAGTACATGTGTGTGAATGAAAGGGAGGGAAGTGGAACAGGAAGATTACAGGGTGAGGAGGTGAAGAAGGTACAGGAGTTTAAGTACTTGGGGTCAACAGTCCAGAGTAATGGAGAGTGTGGGAAAGAGGTAAAGAAGCGAGTGCAGGCAGGTTGGAATGGGTGGAGAAAGGTGTCGGAAGTTCTGTGAGATAGAAAAATATCAGCGAGAATCAAGAGGAAGGTGTACAAGACAGTGGTGAGACCGGCCATGCTGTATGGGTTAGAGACAGTGTCACTGAGGAAGAGACAGGAGTCAGAGCTAGAGGTAGCAGAGCTGAAGATGTTGAGGTTCTCTTTGGGAGTGACGAGGTTGGACAGGATTAGGAACGAGTACATCAGAGGGACAGCTCATGTTGGACGTTTGGGAGACAAAGTTAGGGAGGCCAGATCAAGATGGTTTGGACATGTTCAGAGGAGGGAGAGTGAGTATATTGGTAGGAGAATGTTGGACATGGAGCTGTCAGGCAGGAGGCGAAGAGGAAGGTCAAAGAGAGATTTTTGTACCAGATTCCTACTTCTGACAAGAGCGCACAAACCGTGGCTAACGCTCATGCTGTGGCTCGGGTGCTAACCTTTGAAATGGGCACTCAAACTGTGTCTTCGACCACCCAACTTGACGATGATGGCAATGCCTATTTCGGTGTTGTTCAGACTACTGAGTCTACACTTTCTTGCTTTTCTCCTCCTGCTCATTCTCCTACACCCTTCTCCTCTTGGTCTCCTACTTGACCCTCTCCTCAGGAGTCCTCTATATATGTCTACTAATAAGGTCAAAGCTGGCTATTAAGCAGTCCATAAGCTGATTAAGCAAATTTTTATGATTTTTCTCGACACCAACAGCGTTCAAGGCACATCACACCTAATGAATCTACATAGGCTCAACAGTAGCTTATCAAACTGGAAGTATAATGCAACTGAGAAGTTTAGAGAGCTTGTTTTGAACTCTGTAGGATTCCTCACTGCCAATTTGCCCATTGAGAATCTGTCATGTTTAGTATTCTAGACAGATTTCCACCCCCCACACCCCAGTACCGAGCTCTGGAATGTTGGCTATTGACTGGCAGTGAGCAGTCCTTTCCCTATCCCACACAGGAACCTTCATGCTTCAATAAATGTGTTAGACTTCCCAGAGGAGATAATATGACAAAGAGTGTTTTCAAAACAAGCTTTCTGAACACGCACATAAGCACACACATTAGCTGCGTGTGCACTCACTGCCTGCTGTAGCCCGTTGCCCATCACACTTAGTGCAGCCCATAAGGTTTTTGGAGTGGGGTTATACATGGCTGAGCCAAAATCAAAATTTTAGAGGGGGGAATGAGCACAGACCCACTCATACACTCCAACCGTCTTTTTAACACACAAGAGCTGGTTTGGAAGGGGAAACAACATGCGGGAAACTACACAACCAAAACTATACAAGAATGACCCATGTTCAGTGCTAACTAGCTGCTACCCCTTGTCAAAATTTGAAGTAAATAAAATTTCAGTTTATCCTGTAGGATCTTATTTGATTTTTGGAATCTTATTGTAACTCTACTTGTATGTTATTGGAAATAATGTCTTGTTACTGGAAAGTTATTACATAAGTTATTAAGAAATTACAGAGGGTGCTTTGGGAGTTTTAAAATCCTAAAAGATTTTCTTTAAAATTAGAGTATTTTCTAATTTTTTTAGAGTATTTTATCTTACTACTAATACATATTAAAACAATATGCATTTGTTGATTTGTCATTTATGTTTCATCAATCCATTATCAGTCCCTTAGCAATTGGTACACTAATGAAGTGTTCAGAGTATTCAGAAATGTTAAGAGTAGATTGGTGGTATGCTATTTCGAACACAGCATAAGTAATCACGTAGGTTGGGTTTACTGGCTCTTTCTTATTTGTTTTCCATTCAACACCCAAAACAACAGCACTACCTCTTTATGATGTTACAGCAGGTTGACCAGCGTGCAACATAAGTTAATATTCTCTACGTCAGCGTTGAGGTGAATTCGATCAAATTGCAATACACAGTCAAAAAAGTACTATTTGTTTAGTAACAAAAAATTTACAGTGGAAAAGTGCACCTTAGTGGTCCTACAGGATATTTATGTCTTATCCTATAAGATCATTCCTATAGGACTCTTAGGAATGGTTCCAAAATATGACAGAAATTCTAATTACAACCCTGTACAAGTTTCTTATTTGGAATCTTTAAGATTTTTGTTGTTTTTTTGACAAGGGACTGCACAACAATACCTGCGATTTGTTTATTGGGCTGGGACACATGTTTTACAGAGGATCTGACTAGATGCAGATTGGACGAGTACAGAATGCTTTTTTTCCCTCATTATCCCAGAAATGACAAACTGTAAAATTAAAATAGGAATACCTACAAAACATTTTTGTCATTTTTAAATATATTACTGCCTTATCCACAATGTCAAGAGACCTGCAAAAAGCTTTAAAATACCAGCACTGATTTCACAGGCACCTGAAAGATAAACAGGCCTCACCAAGTTAAATGTTGCTCCTTAACAATGTTTTCAGGTTTAGGTCCTGTAGCCTACTCCTCCAAATGAAATGCTTACCATATGTTAAACTTTTTTTTTTTTTTTTTAATATACTGACTACGCTTGGAGATGAAGCAGCAATTTAACTCCTGATATCCCACAGTAACGGAAATGCTGCAGCTACAGTATACTATTCATAAACACTTATGGCCCCCTCCTCTACTCTGTAACGCACATTATGCATTAAAGAGCTTCAGCTAACGTTTGCTCATATTATGTTCTGAAGTTCCTTAGTGAAAACACACATCCGAAACGCAAACTAGCGTATAAAAATGCAGCAGTGGAATACTATGTATGAGCCTGCATACCTTGGAAGAGAAAATCTTCAGAAATTCATGTTTCGTAGTTTTCGCTAGTTTGTAAACATAACGGATATTCTTCTTCTTCTTCTTCTTCGTCTTCTGCTTCTTCTTCGCCTCCTCTTCCTATCAGCAGGCTAAATGGTACTATGGAGTGCTGCTGCCTCTAACAGCTTAAAACTGGCACTTCATTACTTCATTCACAGCCCTGTTAAGTAAAATCAAGGTGGTAAAAAAGTTTTTTTTATTATTATTATTATTATTATTATTATTATTATTATTATTATTATTATTATTTATTTAGAGTTTTTAAAGTTTTTTTTAGAGCAGTAAGGAAAAGACAGCCTTCAAGTCGAACATTTCTCCAGTAGTAATGTTTCGTCTGCCGCTTCTAGCCCGGACTCAGTCCCACCACACTCTTCTGTACAGTTTTACAATGCTTGTGTCTCTAGCTCATCAGCTCATGCCTTCATGTTTTGGTCTCGCGCCACCATTATCTCTAGTTCTGTCGTGGCAAAAACTCTTCAGTTCAGAATAAGAAAAAAGACTTCCAAAGACAAGGGGTTCTGGAAGCCAAAAATCAACAGACTTTATTGAATCAACCAACAAAGCCGAGATGTCTGCAGGGCACTGGTCGTGGCTCAAGCTTTCATACAATTCTAAAAGCAATGAACACATTAGGTGAAGTTTTCTCATTTTTTTCTTTTAAATCATACTCCTACCTTTCGCCACAATTATTTCATTACTATTTTCTTTTAACTGTCTTTTTTTTTTTTTTTTTTAAAGAGCTAATTAAAAGATAAGACAGTATATGAAAGTGAAGCAACATGTAGCCAAGTATGGTGACCCATACTCAGAATTTGTGCTCTGCATTTAACCCATCCAAGTGCGCACACATAGTAGTGAACACACACCCGGAGCAGTGGGCAGCCTTTTTTGCTGCAGTTCCCAGGGAGCAGTTGGGGGTTTGGTGCCTTGCTCACCTCAGTCATGGTATTAAGTGGAAGAGAGCACTAGTCATTCACTCCTACCCCCTACAATCCCTGCCAGACCTGAGACTCAAACCCACGACCTTCAGGTTCACTTTCAGGCTAGAAGTCAGATTCTCTAACCATTAGGCCATGATTTACACCTTGAGAACCCAAAAAATAAGATATAGTATAAAAATAAGATACAGTACACTTGAAGGATTAAAAATCTTCCAGAGTTCCTGGGTTTTTATGTGATAGGCTCTCTTCCGCAAGAAAGCACTCTCAGAGTATGGTAAATTTCTTCAGCAAAAGATAAAAACTTCTCAGAGTGTGGTAGAATTTCTTCAGCAAGAGATAAAAACTTCTCAGAGTCTAGGGGTCTTGATGTAAAAAAAAAAAAAAAAGACTTTATTGTCTAAACAGTGACAAAGAACAACAAAGCCGAGCTGGTCTGCAGAGCAACTGAAAAACACAATCACAGCACACTCTTATATAGAGTTTTACAATACTTAGCTCATCTGGTGGGGCTTCCCCCATCCTTACCTTAAGTCACACCTTGGCCTAGCCACCATTATTTCCCTCTCCGACTTCATTTTATTGGTGGCATGATGTCGGAACTCGGAGTCCCTCTACGAGTGGACACATTTATGGGTGGTCTACAGCCTCAGCCAATTACCTTTACCTTATTCACTGTAGTCACTCAAAACAATCTCAGAAAGAAAAGTCTCCAGTCTTTGGATGAGAAGAAGCAAACCTCTTTATTGCAGTAGCAATACAACACGTTCCAATAAGCTCAAAGAAAGTGAATTCCCTCAGCGGTGACACAGCAATCTCAAGCATGAGAGTTGAGTGCCCCGAGTCCTCCAAATTCCCCTGCATATATACCCAGACGCCTGCTGGCGCCTCCCCCTTTTAGTCCGCCTATGTCAGCAATTTCCCATTATCTTCAGTTTAAACCATTTTGACTCCTCCTATCCTAATTTACATACGTGAGTGAAGTGAGTGAAGTGACGTGTGGCCAAGTATGGTGACCCATACTCAGAATTTGTGCTCTGCATTTAACCCATACACTCCACCATTTCCCATTATCTTCTGACTTTTCCTGCAATCTCCTCCTACTGACCTTTTGTTGTCCTCTGTCTTCTTCGAATTTCCCCTTAATTTACAGTTACCCAGTCACTTCTTTATCTCAGTTTCACAGACATACCGGAAGAAACCTCCAGCGTGCTTATGTCCTAAGCTTTACGCCCCAGCATGGTTATTCTATATATACATACATATATATGTCTCTTAATATGGTCAAAGCTGGCTACTAAGCTGCCCATAAGCTGATTAAGCAATTTTTTTTATATATATAATTTTTCTCGACATCACTCCCCCATCTGAGACTTTTTAAGTCTCACACTTTAACAAACCTTTCTCCCAGTCTTCTACACTCCTCAGCTTTTCACTTTTCCGTCCCATCTTTTTCGCTTGTCAGTCCCGTCAGTTAGTCAGACCATCTTTTCATGACCCACTTTTGCTTCTCCTAATCTTTGCCTACCTATCTTGGTGTCCTCTCTCTATTCTTTTTATCCCCCAGTACTGCTGTCATTCTCGTGCGTAGGTCAGGTAATATACTTATAAGTTGACATCCCCATTCCCGGGTTTACATTGTTGAGAAAAATTATAAAAATTCGCTTAATCAGCTTATGGGCAGCTTAGTAGCCAGCTTTGACTATATTAGGAGACATAAGGAGTTTATGGTTTGTGTGCTCTTATCAGAAATAGGGATCTGGTACACGATGCGCGGAAGTGAGAAGAAGTGGGCGAGCGGACAAGTGCAAGAGCAGACAGTTGAACAGAGAATAAAATTAAAATTAAAACCAAGGGAGTATACATGAGCATTAAAGCTAGCTTTAGGGCAAGATAGGTTAGAAGCATTATCTCTTGGTACAAGTTAATCAAGCATAGGCGGCCATACAGACCACGCATAATCTAGGAAGTATAAGCGGAAAATATAAATAAGCAGTATGAGCACGAGCAGCTGTAGTTGCAAAGATGCATTTTAATCATATAATAGCTGCAGCCATAAAACAACGAAATGAGAATAAAGCAAAACTCATGTAGCAGAAAATAAATCTACGCGTTGTCAATTCGGTATAAAAAGAATGAGTACAAAATAAAGCAAATAGAGGAAGCGAGGGCTATAACTAGGCCAGGGGTCAGGAGACATCCCAAAACAGGATGTAGAGTCTCAGAAAACAAAAGTGTCTGGGTAACAAGTCAACAAGTCTGGGTCAACAAGTCAACAAGTTTGGGTACCTGGAAATTAAGGGGAAATTCTAAGAAGACAGACGAAGACAAAAGGTCAGTAGGAGGAGATTCCAGGAAAAGTCAGAAGATAATGGGAAATGGTGGAGTGTATGTAAATTAGGATAGGAGGAGTCAAAATGGTTTAAACTGAAGATAATGGGAAATTACTGACATAGGCGGACCAAAAAGGGGAGGTGCCAGCAAGCGTCTGGGTATATATGCAAGCGAATTTGGAGGACTCGGGGGACTCAACTCTCCTGCATGAGATTGTTGTGTCACCGCTGCGGCTATTCACCTTCTTGGAGCTCAGTGGAACGTGTTGTACTATTTCTGCAATAAAGAAGTTTGCTCCTTCTCATCCAACGACTGGCGATTCTTCATTAAGGCTAATTCTTGAGTGAGTACAATAAGTGAGATATAGGTAATTGGCAGATGTTACAGTCCACCCAGTGATGTGTCCACTCAGAAGGGGACTCTGAGTTCCAACAACATCTAACTGTCATCCACACACATCTTCCTTTATGCAACATTTTACAACATCTGCCTCCCTTTTTTTCCTTTTTTTTGGGTAGCATTCTATCTTCCGACCCAGATAGTTTGCGTATCGTGGAGGGTCTGTTGGGGCCCTGGGAGAGGTTACTAGCACATCACCAGGCACCCTTTACAAACAGACAAACAGACAATCGACACCAAGCATTTACCAATAAAATCACAAGAAAATCGACATCACTCCCTCTTCAGCACAAATATCTAATCACAACACAGTGAACCAGGAGTGGGCGAAAAACCCTGAGTTAGCCCAATTTCCAGGGAAAATTCCCACTCTGCCCGCACATAGCGTGACAGTCACCAGGGTCACCCTGTGTCGGGATTTTTACAAAGGATACGTAAGGATTCGTAAGCAGTTATGGCACTTGTAAAGGTCATGTATCCAGCGGGGTAATGTTCACTCATATCGCTCCCAGGAGGGAAGATATGAATACCAGATCCGAGGTCCCGCAGTGCAACGATCTCCCAGCGGGCATTCGCCGATGCAACTCTTCATATGCCAGACAGTGGAAGTGATGAGCCAGGAATTTATACCGCAGACCTTGCCCGCACCTCTCTGCACGAGCGCAAACGCTTAACCTGGGGGTCTTATGGCGCTGTGACCATGAGCGTCTCCCCGCCATCTGGGCCTGCACAAAACCCAAAACACCAAGGACGAAGACAAACAAGATAGACAACAGAGAACACTAGAGCATAACAAATATATATATATATATATATATATATATATATATATATATATATATATATATATATATATATATACAGCAAAGGAACTGCCATCTACAGGCACATTTCCTCTAATAGTCCAACAGGAATAAATATATGTACAACACTAAAAGGTCCTTCAAGTTAAAGGTCCACCTCAACAGGAAACGGCGGACTGTCTGCCCGCTCACCATTATCGTCCACAGGGAGTAGCATATATTGTCCAAACAGCGTGTGTACAGTCTTATCTATGAGAGTGGGATTCTGCAACAAATGATGATTCCAATAACAAGGAGAGCTATTAGAAGTATGGTCCCAAGGTGCATTAACCCTGCCAGCCAGTCCGTGGAGAACAACCAGCTAAGCCAATCCGGCTCAGGCACGGCGTTGTTTGAAACCATTTAGTCATGCGCTTCAACAAGATGCTGAGGGGGCCCCGGGGGCAAGGATGAAGTGGGACCACCGTGCAGTAATCCACGCCAATTTTGTCACATACCCCCTGATCTGGTCCACGCATCATGTCAATAATGAAGCGGTTTTGAACTGTCATGAGTGTTGTGGCATGTAGCTGTTGTTGGATCAATGACAACGCCATAATGGTGTGATTAATGAAACGCTGTTGATTATATCAAATATAGTTAATCTAGGCCAGATTGCGGTGGATCTGCACAGCAGGGACTAAGACGGCCCAAGCTGAAGACAAGCCGACGCGCTGGGCGTAATATTACTCTGGGACCCCCACAGGCTCCCCGGCCCAGTTGATATATACTTCTGGGCCTGGCACCCAGTCTGGGATCACCGAGTCATTGGTGACGGTTAGGCACTTCGTCTCATATTGTCCCCACAGTGAAGTCAGAAATCTATCCCCAGGCCCTGAGATACCTCAAGTTTTCCGGATCCGGGTTCCGTTCTTGGCCCTGCTCTTCCATTCAGGACCCCTGCTTGTGCGCCTGGGGCCAACAGACCCTTGGTTTGAAATGCTTGTCCAGAATGGTTTCGTCTATGGGCATTACCTTGAGGCGCCCTTCCAAAAGAACAGGGGCACACAACCCATGCCACAAGCATGGGAGAACTTGTAGGACTTAATTTCCCCCACAATACCAAAAGATGTCTGCAAGGGCAGGGTCCCCAGTCTCAAGCTGGGTATGTCCAGCCGCACCATAGAGTCAGGTTCACAGCCATATTCCGAGGCATTACAGGAGGGCCTAATGTTCACAATAGGATGCGCTGCCTCTATAATTTCCAGACATGCTTGTTTAAGCATCATTCCAACATCTTCCGAACCTTGAGAACGTATACACAATGGAAAGGTTTGTCCAGGATACGAATATGCACGCATGTCGTCAATGCTTTGTGTGGAGATTGGCTTTAGTCGCATGCAGAGCTCAGAGTTCGCATCCAGTCTGCGCCATGGGTTATGGCTGCAGAGCCAAGCAAGCAAACCGCACATAAGTGTGTTGAACTGTACAGGGGGTTGGCACACTCACTAAATCCTGCCGTTGGCATAACTAAGGTGGACGGTTGGTTCATGTAATACATGTAATATTGCATGTAATACAGGTGCTGTTCGGGACTGACGCTCGCGCTGAGTCATAAAGCCATTGGCGGTACAGATTGTGCAGGGGGATATCGTGATGCGTTCCATTGTACTGAGTAATGGTTCCAGGCGTGACACCGGATTTAACCAGTGCCATGTTGGTGCTCGTAAGGTTCTGCTACCAAAAGTCAATGCCCACCTGCCGAAGCTCCAAGCCCGGCTGCCAAGCCAGGATATAAACCTGGACCCTATAGCCCATGACATCTTCCACAGCCGCCATTCTCTGTAAGCTGGCACGTTCAGAGGAATTAGAGTGTAGGCTATAGTACCACAAAGGGAATGTCTCCTTAAACCCATATGACACTGGTTTGCCCGCAACGACCACACTGCTTCCTTCCTCACTGGAATCAGTGCTCCCAGGGTGTTTGATTCTGATGACACACTGTCAATGTGTAGTTGACCAGTCGCTGGGAGACAGCCCAGTGATATGACTGCTGGTTTCTTGGCATGGGGGGCCAGTATAAGAAAAGGAATACATAACGAACAGCTTGTGCCAGTTGCAGGGCACCACGTTTTTCTCAAATGCAGTCAACACCAGGCCCAGTGCACACATTACGTGGCCAAGCAGCATGGTGTGCGCATCCATCCAAGAGATCTTTGCAAGTTTCTTTGCAAGATCATGATCTGGATCGCCATACAGCTGCTTCCCTCCCATGTAGGCACTCCCCTGGCCTACCTGACGTTTCTGCCACCCATGAAAGGTGGCACTGGCATTTGATACAACAGGAAGACTCTTATTACTTAATCTATTTACACTGGTGGGGGAGGTGGAATTTGAATCTACTGGGACCATGGTACTCCCTTTAATTAGCATTCGAATGAAAGCTAGCCAAATTAGCCCTAGAAGGACCACTATTATCCATTCCAGGCACGTTGGGCAAAATGGCCTGGAGTGTAGGACTTTCTGCCCCCTACGTCCCAACATTGAGGTTATCCTGCTCTGCTAAGTCCTCTAGGTTAATTGTGCCAAACGGAACATGCGGAGGTGACCGGTTATCAGAGTCTTTGAGCAACTGTAGGATTCTCTCGTCAGTGTCACCTCTATATGTCACGTCGGTCGTCGTTGTCCCCATCCGCCACCACTGCGTGTTGTATTAGACATGCTCTGGACTTTTTCCAGCCCGGTCCCTTGACTGCTGCCCTACAAAAATGATTTAGATGATACCAGTGCTCCTTACCTTCGACCTTGACTGCGGTAGGAGTTGCTAGTACCACCTTAAAGGGCCCCTCTCTCCGTGGCTGCTTCCACTGTTTCTTCTTGAACACCTTGATGTACACGTAGTCACCAGGCTCGACCTGTCGAAGAGGTTGTTCAACACGCATGCCATGTGTAGCTTCACAAACCTGCGAATACAATGTTCTGTGTATTTGCGATAAATGTTTGACATAACTAGACATCGTACTCTCAAGCTGTTCCAACGAGGGGCCTTCGTATGGCCCTCGAGAGAAGGCAACTGGCATTGGACGACCTGTTAACATTTCATGTGGTGTCAAATGTGTGCTACGATTGGTCTGTGACCGCATTTTCATCAATGCCAATGGCAGCGCCTGAACCCAATTCAACTTGGTGCTCGCACAAATTTTAGCTATCTTTTCCTTCCTTTCCCGTTTCTCTCCACTTGCTGCTGCTTCTTCTGACACCTGCGTCCCCCTTCCTCGGGTTCTCCAGCCTGCTTCATTACCTTTGCACAGCTTTCCCCTATTGCTGTTTTTCTAGCTGCCTCATCTGCAACCCCATTACCTCTACTCGCCAGCTCACCATCTGTCTTATGGGCTTTACATTTTACTATGGCCAGAGCCTTTGGTAGCATCATTGCTCCCAGCAATTCTGATATTGCAGGTCCATGTGTGATGGAAGATCCATCAGCTCTCTGGAAGCCCCTTTGTGCCGATATTGGCCCGAACACATGACAAACCCCATACACGTATGCCGAATCAGTATAAATCGTACAAGATTTTCCCGCTCCTAGTTTACATGCTGCTGTCAGCGCCTTAATCTCTGCTAACTGGGCAGAGCATGGCTGTGACACACTGGTGCTCGATATCACTTCAAACTTGTCTCCCTCCTTAACCGCATCTTTATTATATTGGATCACAGTGTACCCTGCTTTATTGCCGTCGTTACCACGGTAGCATGAACCATCCAAAAAGAAAATGTGTTGGGCGTTTACTAATGGTTGGGCCTCTAGATCAGGTCTGGCTTTCAGAAATTTTTCAGCTTCTTTAGTGCATTCATGTGGGGTTCCCTCATCGGGTAACACTATTCTGTCAGCCAGATTTATTGTGGGACACCGTTCAATCATCAGCTCTGGTGCCGACAAGATTACATCGTAACCTGTTCGGCACGCATTGGTTAACACAAACCTCTGACTTGTCAATAACGCATGCAAGGCGTGGGAAGTGTAAAGAGTTACCAGGTGCCCCATTGTGATTGTGGATGCCTTTGATAGGCAAATGCTGCTGCTGCCAATCCCCAATAACATGGTGGCATGCCCTTCTCATTTTATGAGCGCTGTGCTAAAATACGCAATTGGTTTCCTTCCCATGCCTTGTGGCTGTTGTGCTAGTATGGCTGATGCAAACCCACGTCTTTCTGATACATAGAGATAGAACGGTTTGCCATAATCTGGGCAGGCTAGCGCTGGGGCCGAAACCAGGGTGATTTTAATTGCATCAAACGCTACCCTGCCCTCTTCTGTCCAGACTAATGGGGCGCTTGATTTCGTTTGGTCGGCCGCCTTCATCATATCTCTAAGAGGCTTTGTTTTTATTGCAAAATCACAAATCCAGGGTCTACTGAACCCTACTAGGCCCAGGAATGACAGCATCTGCTGCACAGTTTGAGGCCACGGTGCCTTCTGAATTGCTTCCATATGCGCTGGTGAGATTTTTAGTGTAGTGCCTTCGAGCACTCTACCTAGATATTCCGCCTTTTGTCAGCAGAACTGTAACTTGTCTCTGCTTACCTTGTGCCCATTTTGAGCCAGCATTTGTTCCTTCGTTTGGCTGCAAATCAGTAGATCGTCTACGCATTTTATATTGCAGTGTCATACTAGGAACATCCAGGCCTGCAAAGTCACGGGCCAACACTCGGTTAAAAACTGAGGGGCTTTCGCAGTACCCTTGTGGTAGCCTGGTGTAAGTATACTGTTGTCCGCCGTACGTGTATGCAAACAAGAACTGAGATTCCGGGTGCAACGGTACACTAAAAAATGCTGAGCACAGATCAATCACCATGCACCACTTTGTTCCTTCGGGTATATTTGACAACAACGTGTATGGGTCTGGTACTATAGGATTTTCCGCTACCACTATGCAACTTACTGGTAGTAGATCATGGACCAGTCTCCATTTGTCTGAATTTGGCTTTCTGACCAGAAAAATGGGGGTGTTGCAAGGACATTTAGTTGGGATTAACACTCCTGCTTCAACTAGCCCATCAATCATTGGCCTTATTCCCTCTACTGCTGTATTTTCACTAACCCTGGTGATTTTACCAATCCTACATCCGTAGGGTGTTTGGTCCATAGTTGATCCAGGACCTGTTTCAGTGCTTGTTCTACTTCCTGTTCAGTGAGTTCTTGGCCTTCAGTCCATTGGGACAATCGCCCTATTCTTTCTATTCGAATTCTACTGCTAGTTTGTTTGCTGATCAATATCGTTTTGTCTTCCATGACGTCTACCGTTGCCTGTTCTACCTTCAGGTATTTTCTATCAGCTGACACACTCATTCCCTTACCTACAGGTGTCCAGCTAGGCACCTGACCTGCTTCCCTAACCATGGGGCCTAAGTCTTTTGATTCAAAACCTTGCCCAGCCATCAAGGAAATGGATGTGGAGCAGCACCCTTGACTTGATACCATTGGGCAATTTGGTTGGGCAGTTGTGCTGTTACTGCTACCCCTTGGGGCCCTATGATTATGTTTGTTATCTTGACGCTGTACTGGTTTCCTTCTACTTGTTCGTCCCACAGGGCTTCATACTCTTCATCTCATCCCCCCTCATCATACTTGATTGTACAATGCTACGGTTTTCTGGCGGGTTGACAGTCAGGTCACCTATGTGTGAGCCATGGTTTCCATTGAGTGAATAGGCTGCGCAGGCCCTTCGAAGTATGCTTTATCTCCAGCCAATATACTTTATCCAATGTACACTGTCTTTATTGTTTTTTGAGAGAGGGGGAGCTTAGAGCCTTCTTTTCCGATGCTTGTGAACGTCACTCCAGTGTCAACTAGAAAAGGCGCTTGGAGCTTATTTCCTACATCCACCATAATCGTTGGTTCTTGTCCAGGGTACAGTGAGGTGGGGCACTCTACCAGCTTCCCCTCTGGCTTCTCTGGGCCCCTTCACATGTCACCCTGAGGTGGCCCCATCGGGCCTTCTTCTGGATTCATTGGGGCTTGACCCGGTTGGGCCGGCCCCATCCATTGTCCTGTCCAGCTTCTTGTGTTTTGCCAGCCCTGATTCTGATTGGCATTCCTCTGTGGTTGTGGTGGGTATGGACAGTTCCGCATTAGGTGATTGGGTTCCTGGCAGTTCCAGCATCCATTCTCTCTTCCCTGTGCTGGAGCCATTCCTTGTCTTGGCATCTACTGAAGCATTCCTCCTCTGCCACAACCTCTTCCTTGACCCCACCCTCTATTCTGTGTTGGGTATTTCCCACTCGTTGGGTTTGGGCTCAGGTCATAATCCCACTCCAGCCACTCTCCATGGTTGGCTTTCAGGTCTAGGCCTCCTTCTTTTCCTCCCTTTGACCTAAACAGATTTCTGTTGGTCCGTCCAACTTGTCGTTCATCCTCTCCAGCATACTCAGGTGACATAGATCTCACTCTTCCCTTGAACTGTCCACCCATTATTTCCAACTGCACATCCTGGCATTCATTTTTTTCCAGTACTGGATATATTCCCGTCATTCTGGGTCTCCGTGGTTCACTGTAGGACGGTGGTCGACTCTGATGGTGGTCAGCTCTTCTAATGGTGGGGCCTTTTTTGTACTCATGACGCACCCTTGTCTCTCCCTGCTTGTCTCAGTTCAGTGTCCTGGATTTCCATTCTGACCACTTTAAATGTGCGTTTATTATTCTCACAATAATACTTGGTTTTATTTTACCAGATTCTTTTGGGCATGCTCCCCCAGTGAATTAATTTTACCCACTAAGATTGATGTGGCTGTACCATGTTCCCAGTGCACCTCCCTCTGCTCTACTGTGATAGTTGCTGCCAGACCTGAGCAGTAATTAGGCTGTTCGGGTCGTTGTGCGAACAATTCAACTATTGGTTCATCATCTTCATCATACGGATCTTTTATAAAATCAAGCAAATAAACTACAGCTTGTCTGAGTCTTGGGGTTTCCACCAGGGCACGTGATATTGGGCTTAGCAGCCGAGGCTTCCAGATTGCTCTAATTCTCTCATACCAATCTTCTTCAGAGAACAAAATTTGCAATATATCAAACCTGTGGAATCGTGTGATTGCCCACAATTTATCCCTTATCTGCTGTTCTGATTGCCCCCTCTCGACTCCATTTCTATCTTTATATGTTCGCTCGTCCCAGAAATGAGTTCTTATACCTCTTGTTTCTACATCTAGATCCAACAAAGCCATACGCTGCCTGCCTGCATGCCTATACTCTTATTTTACTCCTCCACCACTCTATGTGTCCACCACGATTACCACCTTGTGTATCCTGTGTATGTATGCAGGTGTGTATGTTCCGTGATATCCCTCGTATCAAAATATGTCTGTGTGTGTGTGTCTGTGTATGTGTGTACTTACCCTACTTACCCACTTCCTCCTTTTCAACCTCCTGCGCACATTGCAACCACTAAAGCATAACCCAGTGTGCACGCCATGCGCACCACCCGTGCAATAAAAACTATTTCTACTACAAAGTCTTCCAGCAATATTCCAATGATTATAACCGCCGATATAATTGTTCTTACCACAACAAACATTTGCTATATTCACAATACTCGTATCAACACAACACAATGTTATCGGGTCCCACCCTGTAGCTTCTACAGTGACAGTGACCCTGCAGTCTTTGCAGTGATGCACCAATACACAATTCAACTCTATCGGGTCCCACCCTGCCTTAATGTGCAGTGACGCTCCGATCTTATACTCTTTTAAACTCGGGTCCCACCCTGCACCTATGTGCAGTGACGCTCTGAGACAACATACAAAGTTACACTAATCATGTGTCTACACAGATTTTTGAGTATAACAGGCGTCTGCTTACCTTTTCATTTTTTTGGTGCCGGCGTCTGTAGCCTGGTGGTTGCGCGGTCCCAGTTCAGGCCTCGACCTTATGCTGGCCTGTCGAGCCCCACGTTGGGCGCCAAATAAAATATCTCGGAACTCAGAGTCCCTCTCCGAGCAGACCTTATTCACTGTAGTCACTCAAAAACAAAAATCTCAAAAAGAAAAGTCTCCAGTCTTTGGATGAGAAGAAGCAAACTTCTTTATTACAGTAGCAATACAACACATTCCAATGAGCTCAAAGAAGGTGAATTCCCTCAGCGGTGACACAGCAATCTCAAGCATGAGAGTTGAGTGCCCCGGGTCCTCCAAATACCCCTGCATATATACCCAGATGCCTGGTGGCGCCTCCCCCTTTTGGTCCGCCTATGTCAGCAATTTCCCATTATCTTCAGTTTAAACCATTTTGACTCCTCCTATCCTATTTTACATACACTCCACCATTTCCCATTATCTTCTGACCTGTCCGGGAATCTCCTCCTACTGACCTTTTGTCGTTATCTGTCTTCTTAGAATTTCCCCTTAATTTCCAGTTACCCAGTCACTTCTATTTTCGGAGACTCCACATTTAGACTCTGTGCACACATCCTGTTTTTAAAATTAAAACTGCGCTTATATAGAAGCCCTCACTTCCTCTATTCACTTTATTTTGTACTCATTCTTTATACCGAATTGACAACGCATAGATTTACTTTCTGCTACATCAATCATGTGTAAATTTTTGCTTTATTCTCATTTTGTTGTTTTATGGCTATGGCTATTTTATGATTAAAATGCATCTTTGCAACTACAGCTGCTCGTGCTCATACTGCTTGTTTATATTTCCTGCTTATACTTCCTAGATTATGCGTGGCCACTTATGCTTGATTAACTTGTACCAAGAGATAATGCTTCTAACGTATCTTGCCCTAATATGCCCTAAGTAACTTATCTCCTAATATGGTCAAAGCTGGCTACTAAGCTGCCCATAAGCTGATTAAGCGTTTTTTAAAAAAATAATTTTTCTCGACAGTGAGCATGGCGAACTTAGTTTTTAAAAAGGATTACATGTTATCACAGAGATGTTATTCTTCAACCCAGATACTTTGTGTATCGTAGAGGGTCACCCTTGGGGAGCAATTAGGTTAGCACTTACACCGAGGGCATGGCTCATCATGCTTCTTCTTCATCCTCACTTGAGGAGCTGGTATCCTCTTCCCCTGATAAATAATAGTCCAAGTCAAGCCAGAAGTCACATGAGTCGTTTTTAGATACATCATGCACCACTGACTCATCACCCTTGGATGTTCCATATCGCAAAGACATTTGTTTAACAGTGGCCCGAATCACAAACGATCTGAGAGTGGGCAAAACACAACTACAATCCTCTGACAATTGCTACTATTACTATCATTATTCCTAATTTTGTTAACCAAGCTCCCCATTTTCCTACTGTTGATTCAAACCAGTCCCAAGAGTGTTTATCCCTTCCCACATTTTCAGTGACCCCTTGTCTTAAGTTCTTCAGTTTCCATTCTGTATTCTTGTTAGGTGTTATCCAAGCCAGTATAGACTCAAATCCTGACTTCGATTCATCTCTAGCTTTGTATTCATTGGATATACCTCTTGGTTGTCCTTTTGAATCTATATTCACCTTAGGATCTGCCTGATAGACTCTTTTAACCCTATTACTCCCCTTTGTATTTTCTTCAATAGGCTGTTCAAACTCCCAGTATACTATTGTGATCTCCGGAATCAGTTGTACCCTAGCGCATATTCCTGTCCATCCTCTAGGTATTGTGGCTCTCAAGCGTCTTCTTCCACAAAGCCAAACAAAATCTGCTACCACTATTGTTTGTTCTTCATAAAGGATTATTAATGGTAATGCCAGAGTTTGGCTTGTGCAGTCTAATGGTGTTATTATTGTCATATTATTTGTTACTGTAGCTGTTGCATGAAGTACTGAGAAGGACTAAGAAGTCAACTGTGGGGAAGTCTGCAGGATCAGCTGCAATAGGTATGTCACAGTAAGAGTCAGGCATAGTACCAGACTCAACCCTTTCACTCCCATCGCTTTCCACAGGGGCTGACACCAATTAATCACCTTCTGTTGGGCCTGTTTCTGTTTCTCTCTCACCTTCAATTAGGCCCGTTTCTACCTCTTCCTGACTTTCCTCAGAGGTGTCAGTCTGTTCTTCCTCTCCCTGTTCCCTGGTTCTTAGACTAGGGACCCTATTACAATGGTTCAAATAATACCATGTGGTACTACCTTTCCACCTGTACTACTGTAGCTCTTACCACTGTATATGGGCCTTCTCTTCTAGGCTCATTCCACTTCCTCCTGAAAACCTTCAGATATACCTGATCTCTGGGAACAACTGGGTAGGGTGCTTCTGGTTCTTCTCCTTTCTATTTTCCTGTAAATACATAGCTTTATGTATAGCAGTTAGTTGTTACATATAAGCCTAGAGCTTCATCCGCAATTGTTCTAGAGAGGGTCCCTTGTAGGGACCTCTCCAATATTTCACAGGCATGAGTAGACCCGTAAGCATTTCATGCAGTGTTAGATGCATATATCTGTTAGTCTGCATGCGATAGCTCAATAGTGCCAGAGGTAAAGCATCGACCCAGTTTGGTTTACTACTAGCACATATCTTGTTAAGTTTAGCTTTGAGGGTAACATTCACTCTTTCCACCATTCCCTGTGATTGAGAGTGATAAATACATCCTAGTCTCTGTTTTATTCTTAGTTATTGCAGTCCCCTTTTTCACTGTTTTCTGAACAAATGCTGAACCACTATCAGAACTGATTTCTGTTGGTATGCCGAACTTAGGGATCACGTCTCTAGCCAAAAACTTAATTACTGTTCCTGCAGCCTCGTCTGCCAACAGTATTGCTTCTACCCATCTGCTGAATCTGTCTGTTATCACCAGCATGTACCTTTTGCCTTGTATTCGCTTTATCATGTCCACATAGTCTATTACCAGGTGATCGAATGGTTCTTCCGGTACTGGTATGTGACCTATTGGTGCTGATGTTCCTTGCCTTACGTTGTTTTGGGCACAAACTTCGCATTTGGATAAAAATTCATCTACCATTACCACTGTAAATATGGAGACCAGTATCCCTGTTGTCTTATTTTTCTCATTACTTCCCCCCCTAGCGCAATGGTCAAAACCGTGCACATCCAAAATAAGAATATTGAGAAGTATAGTAGGTGTGATAATGAGCCCTTCATGTGAACACCATATAAGCCATTTGCATCTCTAATGGCACCCCTTTGTTGCCACACTGAATGTTCACAAGGGGTCGTCTGGTGTTGAATTCGAACAATGTCATCCAGTTGAGGTTGTAGTTCTATACTAACCATTGGTGCTAACACTGCTACCTGGCAACCTGAGGCCCTTTTGGCTTCCAGGTCTGCAGCATTATTAGTCTTAATGACAAAGTTGATACCCTTTTTTGTTTGCCTGGCATTTAATGACTGCTAAATGCTTTGACTGCATCATGGCAGAGATTAGCTGTACAGATTGTTCAGCATGTTGTATATAGATAGATAGATAGGCTTTTATTGTCATTGTAATATGCCACATGTACAACGAAATTAAAGTGTCGATCAGTTTAAAGTGCGCAGTCATACATACATTCAACTTTCAACCACATAAAAGAAAATACTAAGTAGCATAAAAAGATAAAAGAAATACTGTACTAAAATAAGTTAAAACAAGTTAAAAACAACCTAACCCACCCTCATACATACTTCCCACCTATTGCACATTCCCGTGTAAGCAGCGTTTTATTGAGTGTAGTTATGGTTGTTGAGTGTAGTTATGGTTGTAGGGTAAAAACTATTTTTCAGTCTGTTTGTCCTTGCTTTGATTGTTCTTTATCGCCGTCCTGACGGTAACAGTTCAAACAGAGGGTGTGATGTGTCCTTGAGGATGTATTGGCCCTTCTTGAGACAGGGGGAACGGTGTAGTTCTTCCAGTGTTGAGAGAGGGCAGCCGACGATCTTCTGGGCACAGTTTATGACCCTCTGGAGTGCTTTTTTCTGAGCCACTGTGCAGCTGGTGAACCATACGCCGATGCAGTAGGTCAGGATGCTCTCTATGCAGAGCTATGTTATTCTTCCTCAGCACCCTGAGTCTTTGCTGGGCCTTTTTCAGCAGTTCAGAGGTATTTGTGTTCCAGGTTAGGCCTTCCTCTAACTGAACTCCCAGGAACCTGAAGTCAGCTACCCTCTCTACACAGTCCCCACTGATGGAAAGTGGAGATATGTCCATTTTCTTCCTCCTGTAGTCTATGATCAGCTCCTTTGTCTTTGTGGTGTTGAGGAGCAGGTTATTCTCCTTACACCACCACGACAGCCGCTCCACCTTGTCTCTATAGGCCGACTCATCCCCCCCAGTGATGAGTCCCACCACTGTGGTGTCGTCCGCGTACTTCACAATGGTGTTGCTGTGGTGGGCGGGGGTGCAGTCGTGAGTGTAGAGCAGGGGGCTCAGCACACAGCCCTGTGGGGAGCCGGTGCTGACGCTGAGGGCTGTGGATGTATGTTGGCCCATTCTGACCTTCTGGCTGCGATCCGAAAGAAAGCTGTTAATCCACATGCAGATGGAGTGTGGAAACCCCAAGTTCTCGAGTTTCTCCACCAGTTTGTAAGGAAGGATGGCATTGAAAGCCAAGCTGTAATCCACAAAGAGCATCCGGACATAGCTCCCCTGCTGCTCCAGGTAGGAGAGCGCAGCATGGAGGGCTGTGGCCACAGTGTCCTCTGTGGATCTGTTTCCCCTGTAGGCAAACTGGTGAGAATCAAAACTTGGGGGCAGGAGTGATGTGATGTGGCTCCGGACCAGTTTTTCAAAGCACTTCATCACTACTGGTGTGAGTGCAACTGGCCGGTAGTAACTCAGGCTGGAGATGTGGGATTTCTTTGGCAGGGGGACTATGGTGGAGGATTTCAGACACCGTGGAACAGTGGACAGGGCCAGGGACTGGTTGAAGATCTTGGTAAAGATTCCAGCTAGTTGATCGGCACAGACTTTCAGAACCCGGCCAGGGACTCTGGTCCGGCAGCCTTCCTCGGGTTGATGGACCTCAGCGTGCGCCTGACCTCGCTCTCCTCGATTGTGAGGGCTGTACTACTGTGGGCCATGAGGTGTGGTGTGGCTGTCTCTGGTGGCTCCACCTCAAAGCGAGCAAAGAAGAGGTTAAGTTCCTCTACCAGCCTGGCGTCACCGTCAGCAGCTCCCTGGTTGGTCCTAAAATTGGTGAGATCCTGGACGCCCTGCCACACCTGCCTGCTGTTGTTGCTGTCCAGGTGGTCCTCGATGCTCCTCCTGTAGTCCATCTTGGCCTTCCTGATGACTGATTGTCTGATCTGAAGGCGGTGTTCCTCTCTCTGAGCAGCCGCTGGACCTCCTGGGTCATCCAGGGCTTCTGGTTCGGATAGACCTGGATGCATTTGTCCACTGTGACAGTATCTATGCAGTTCTTTATATAATACAGCACACTGTCTGTAAACATTCCCAGGTCCTGTTGTTCAAACACATCCCAGTTTGTCCTGTTGAAGCAGTCCTGCAGCTGCTGCGGGGCACCATCAGGCCAAGTTTTTACAGTTTTTGTGCTGGTCAGAGCAGTTTTACAGAGGGAGGCATATGCGGGGATCAGAAGCAGGGACATGTGGTCAGACTGGGCCAAGTGTGGAAGCGGTCTCGCCCTGTACCCCAGCTTGACATTTGTGTACACTTTGTCCAGAGTACACTATTTGCTCCTCTAGTGGCACACTTAACGTGCTGGTGGAGTCTGGGGAGCGCTGCTTTCAGGTCCGCGTAATTAAAGTCCCCTGCTACGATGAGCACAGCGTCAGGATACATGCGCTGCTGTTTGCTAATGCTACCATGTAAGAGACTGATAGCCGAGCTAGCATTAGCATCCAGTGGAATGTAAACAGCGGTTACTAGGACAATGGTAAACTCCCTCGGAAGATAAATGGGCCTGCATTTAACAGTCACATACTCCAGGGCCGTGGAGCAGTGTCTGTCTATAGTCACTGTGTTTGTACACCAGCTGTTATTAATGTACACACAGAGTCCCCCACCTCTGCTCTTACCGGAGTCCACTGTCCTGTCCTGACGCTGTACAGTGTAGTCTGCTAGCTCAATAGCCGAGTCCGGAATAGATGGATGAAGCCAAGACTCTGTAATTAACAGTACACAACTGTCTCTCACCGCGTTGTTGGTAGCAGTCTGTAGTCTCAGTTCGTCCATCTTATTTGCGAGGGATCTGGCGTTCGTGACAAATAGGCTGGGAAGCAGTGGTTTGAACGACTGCCTCCTTAGCCTAGCTAGCGCGACGGCCCTGCAGCCCCGCTTCTGCTTCCTGTCTCTGCGCCGCCTGCGCCGCCTCCCCGCTGGGATGGTAATCCATGGCGAGCTGGGGGTCCTCGCTATGTCCACCGGGATCTGCGAGCGGATAAACTCGGCTGTAACACTGCCTTCGAAGCAAACTCCAAACTTTAGGAGGTCACTTCGGCTGTAGATGTTGTTCGCATAACAGAAAGTACTCGAGATGAGAAGAAACACGTAAACACAAAGCAAAACAAAACACTGACTGAACGAGCACTGAGCCGCAGCTACTGTGTGCGCCGCCATCTTCCGGATGGGCTTCCCATTTGGCTAGTTGGCACGCAGTAGTGAGGTCTTTTAATTCAACTAATTGGGCAGAGCATGGTTGCTCACAATTGTGAAATTATAGACACAAAATCTTCCTTTTCTTTTTTTTTTTTTTTTACTACTGACTATCCTGCATGAGTACCTAAATAATCCTTAAAACATAAGCCGTCCACAAATTAGTCAACATCTGCCTATGGAATGGGTGTGGACTCAAGGTCTGGTATAAATTGGGTAAATGCTAAAGAATCTGCTACATAATCATGCAGTCGTCCCTCATATTCTAAAGGACTCATGTCAGCCGGGTTTACTGTGGTACAACGTTTGATAGTAATGTCAAGGAAAATAAGAAGAGGTATAGGCTAAACTTCGGGGCTTGAATAAGGACAAATCTTCCCTATCTAGAAGTTTCACTACCTTGTGATGGGTGTAAATGATCACTGGGTAGTCCATAGTGTGGATGCTTTTTCATATGCATAGTTTAGGGCGGCAAGCCATTGTTAATAATAATAATAATACATTTTATTTATAAAGCACTATTGTTGATAGCGTGGAGGGTAGCCCTGTGCTACACTATCCAGCTTAGTGCTGTAGTATGTGATGGGTTGCTTCTTCCTACCACACCATGTTTCTTGCATTAGTGCTGCTGATGCATAACCATCTACTCCATTGGCTACATACAAATGGAATGGTTTAGTGTAATCCAGAGTAGCTAATGTTGGTGTAGTCTGAAGTTCCTTTTTAATGACTCAAAAGCCAATAGTGCATCACTGTTCCATGTTAACAGTGAGTGCAAATTTTGTTGTCCTGTCTGTGTCATAATTTCTTGCAATGGAGCAGTCTTAACTCCCTATCCAGTCCAAGCTGAAGCTGAAACCTAGAAAAGTCATAATTTGTCCTACAGTCTGTGGCAGTGGAGCATTGCTTATACCCTCTAGTTGGGATGGTGCTGTGGCCTTAGTCCCTTATGCAACCAGTCGTCCTAAGTACTCAACTTGTGGCTGACAGTACTGCAATATTGTTTTTGATGCCTTGTGCCAACCTTGGGCTAATTTGGTCAGCAATCCGATAGAATCTTGGTGGCACTGTTCCAGAAATGAGGAGCAAATCATCAAATCATTGACATATCGCAACACGATACTGTCAACTGTCAGATCTTCTATGTCAGCTTTGAGAACCTAATTAAACACTTGTAGTGAATGTTTGAAGCCTTGTGGCAGCCTGGTGTACGTATATTGCTTGCCAGCATAAGTAAAGGCAAACAAGTGCCTGCTTTTCTCAGCCAAAGGAATACTAAAAAAGGTGGAGCAAAGATCGATTACTGTAAAGTACTTGGCATCAGGAGGGACATTTATCAACAACGTGTGTGGGTTGGGAACTTCTGCCAGCCAGTCTTCTACTACTTCATCGAATGCCCTTAAATCATGTACCAAACGCCACTTTGATTTATCTGATTTGAAAACAGGTAAAATTGGAGTAACAGCAATAGCTAACTGTTTTGATCAACACTCCGGATTGAACCAATCCTTCAATAGTTTTACTAATGCCTATCTCTGCACCAGGACAGGACAATATTCTCGCTGATATTTTTCTATCACACAGATCTCCCGACACCTTTCTCCACCCATTCCAACCTGCCTGCACTCGCTTCTTTACCTCTTTCCCACACTCTCCATTACTCTGGACTGTTGACCCCAAGTATTTTAACTCCTGTACCTTCTTCACCTCTTCACCCTGTAATCTTACTGTTCCACTTCCCTCCCATTCATTCACACACATGTACTCAGTCTTATTACGACTGACTCTCATTCCTCTTCTCTCCAGCGCAAACCTCCACCTCTCCAGGTTTTCCTCCACCTGCTCCCTGCTCTCACTACAGATCACAATGTCATCCGCAAACATCACTGTGCAAGGAGACTCCTGTCTGACCTCCTCTGACAACTGGTCCATCACCATAGCAAACAGGAAGGGGCTCAGAGCTGATCCCTGATGCAGTCCCACCTCCACTTTGAACTCCTCTGTCTGACCTACAGCACACCTCACCACTGTCCTGCTCCTCTCATACATGTCCTGCACCACTCTGACATACTTCTCTGCTACTCCTAACTTCCTCATACAGTACCACAGCTCTTCTCTTGGCACCCTGTCATACGCTTTCTCCAAGTCTACAAACACACAGTGCAACTCCCTCAGACCATCCCTATACTTCTCCATCAAAATTCTCAGAGCAAAAATTGCATCTGTTGTGCTCTTTGTGGGCATGAAGCCAAACTGCTGCTCACAAATTTCCACTACCTTCCTTAACCTAGCTTCCACTACTCTTTCCCATAGCTTCATTGTATGGCTCATCAACTTTATCCCCCTATAGTTGCTGCAACTCTGCACGTCAACCTTATTCTTAAAGATCGGATGTACTGTGATACCAAGGGGACTTTTTGTCCTCTAGTGCCATCCAACCACCTTTTTTCACTTATTGGATCATGCATCAGATCATACATCATTGTGAAAAGAAATTCAGATTTGCAATCTGTGCCTCAGTGAACTTTCCCCACTTATTAATTGTCTGTCTTACATCACTGTCTATTTTCCCTAACTCTTCCCTTGCTCTTGGTTCAGAAATCATCATTTGAGTTCTTATTCCCTTTGTGTCTATATAAACTCCCTCTGGAGAGCACCAAATTTGAAGCTCCATTTTACATAATGCATCCCTCCCTAGCAAATTAGCAGGAGTTTGATCTGATATCAAAATGTGTAAAGTTACACTTTTGTTTTTAGCCTGTAGACAAACTGGAGCAGTCATAGGAATTAGCTCAGTTTGTCCCGAGAATCCTACTGTCTTTGCAAATTTTCCAGACAAGGGGAGGTGAGAGGCATAATTTGGACAGGTGTAAGTAGCTCTAGTGTCTATCATCATGGGTGTAGTTTTCTCCTCTATTTTAACCTGCAGCTAGGTTGTTGATCAGCATCAGTTGTTAGAATTGGAAGCTGACCCTCCCCTGTAGGATTCTCTGGGCACCCCTAATACCCCATAGATTTGGACCTCCGCAAGGATGTCCTGGGCCCTGAGGTGGTCCCCAATAGTGCTGCTGCCAATTCCCCTCCCCTTCACCCCCAGGTGACCGTTGCCATGGACTGGTGGGGCAATCACCTCTGTTGTGTTCAGGCTGTCCACATGGTTGCCCATTTTTTTTCCTGAAACACCTTAATCCACTTCCCGGCCCCCTCGTGGATGTCAGGGAGGTGAGCGACCAGCCCATCGAGGTCCTATGTGGCCCAGGGCACATATTGTCCCTGTGTACCCTTAATTAAGATGGGGAGTTGGGTGACTAGTGATTTAAGTTTTCCCTTTGCCCTTCCTCCATTTTCTTCAATCATAGAATAACTCCTCATTCGCATCTCCATCTCTTTCCCTTCCATCTAGTAGTCTTCTCCTGTGTTTCACCAATTTATCTGTGTCTTGCATTAAACTCTCTGTTACCTCCATATTTCTGTCTATCTTCTGCATTTCTTCCTCAATATCCTCTTCTTCTCCTCCATCTCATCTATTGTTTCCCAACTTGAGCCCTCTCCATACTGGTCTTCCATTTCATACTGGTCTTCCAACACCATTTGCACCTGCTTGTAGCAATCAAAAGGTGGGTCTCTCTCTGTTTTCCTTCACCCTGCTCCATCTTTGGTTTTACCTCTGGCTTTTGCTTCTTCCGCGATTCTGCCTGTCCGCCTTCTTCTATCGCCATTTCCCCTTTCACTTCCACTTCCCCATCACTTTTACAACCTCTTATCTTTATTTTTTTAGTTTTTTATTAGTGTTTCCATTTCCTTGCACAATGCCACATCAAATTTTCCCCATCTGGCCATTACATGTACACGTCTTTTCACATTTCTTTGAGATTTTATCTGTGAGCTCTTTGCAATAACGGGTGTCTAGACCCCAAAACGTCTACAGAGGTCGATGGCTACTAAGGAGAAGATTGCAGCATTAGAGGTGCGCATCCAGACTCTAGAGAGGGTTGGTGAGAGTGAGGGTAGTGTAGTTTCTGTAGGAGAAAATGCATTAGGGCCTTCACAGCGGGGCGAATGGGTGATGACTCGGTGGCATAATCACAAAGCCAACGCTAACACTAAGGCTCGCCCACGGGAGCACCACTCCTCTCTGCTTCACGGGTCTAACAGTTTTGCTGTCCTTAGTGAAGCACCTGCTGAGAAACCTGAAAGAGCTCTGTTTATAGGAGATTCTATCTTGCGGCACGTGAAATTAGCTAGACCTTTAGGGGCACCAGCAACACTAGTTGGGTGTATACCGGGAGCCAGGGCACCAGACATAGCAGGTAATCTTAGGGTCTTAGGCAAGCACACGTTCTCAAAGATAATTATTCATGTAGGAGCTAATGATATATGCCTTCGTCAGTCAGAGGTTACTAAGAATAACATTGTAGAGGTGTGTAAATTAGTGAAGATGATGTCTGATGCTGTAGCATGCTCTGGCCCCATCCCAATGCGGCATGATGATGTATCTTACAGCAGGTTATGGTCGCTGAACTGCTGGATGTCCAGGTGGTTCTCCATAAATATTATAGATAATTGGAGTAGTTTTGAGGGCAAGGCTGGCCTGTTAGTGCAGGACAGTGTCCATCCCACTCAGAAAGGTGCTGCTCTCATTTCTTGCAGCATAGCACATAGTCTCAGAACAGGCCTAGTTAATCGGTGATGATCCAGAGCCAAGGCCAGGGAGCAGACAAGCAGGCTAAACCGACCTTCTGCTATGTTCCAACATATTGAGACTGTGTCTGTTCCCCAAGCTAAACAAAAATGTGGAAATACTCAGAAAGTTTGTTTTAGTAACCTAATTAACATAAAATTAAATCAAACCATTGATCTGAAGCTAGGACTGTTGAATATTAGATCTCTTACATCTAAAGCGCTTACTGTTAATGAAACTATTACTGAACAGGAGTGCAATGTACTGTGTTTAATGCAAACGTGGATTAAACCAAATGAGTATGTAGCATTAAATGAACCTAGTCCTCCTGGGTACAGTTACATATATCAGCCCCGTCTAACTGGCTGAGGAGGAGGTGTCTCAGTTATTTATAATGATAATTTAGGCGTCACACAAAAACCTAGTCATAAATTCAATGCATTTGAAGTTCTTTAATAATAATAATAATAATACATTTTATTTATAAAGCACTTTACATTTTAAAGAAAATCTCAAAGTGCTACAGAAAAGAGTCATAATAACATAAGCAATTAAAACCAGCTGCCAGCTGAGATTAGCACAGAAATGTAAACTCTAAACATTAAAACACTTTTTAAAAAGGTACGTTTTTAGACCCCTTTTAAAACTATCAGTCATTTGTGGAGCCCTCAGATGTTCAGGGAGGGCATTCCACAGGCGAGGAGCAGCGGCACAAAAGGCTCGATCCCCAATGGTGCGGGTCTTAGTCCTAGGGGGGAGGAGACGAT
>CM040981.1:12502288-12518648 GCA_022985145.1 Pangasius djambal | reverse complement strand
GGGCTGTGGAGATGGTTTGGGGATCACATATGGGGAGCTGTACTGTAATGGCTTGGGACTGCGATTGCTGTAGTGGCTTTGGGGCTGCGGTTGCCATGAGCAGCTTCGTACTCAGGACTCCATCAGTGGACAGTGGATAGATTTTAACCAACCGGACTTCTTGCGGAAACTGTGATGAATTTGTTGGTTGCACAATTGCTGGCAACTTTTTAGACTGCACACTCAGTGCACAGTTTAACATCATTATAACATATTGCTTTAGCTTGTCTAAAGCAATCTGTTATAAAGATGTTGAACTGTGCACTGGGACATTGTATTCACACAACACAACAGTGGAGTCACTATTTTATAAAGCAATACACATTTTAAGGCGTCGCGATTATTACATGAAATATAGTGTATATAGTGGTATAGTGATTACAAGGCATTAGATGTTTCACCTGTTCCAGTATACCAGCAGCCATTAGAGAGAGAGCACAAATTGTGCAGGTACTTTAAAGAGATGATTGTATTTTGCAATCATAGTGGTATATTCCATTCTGCTTTAATTTCATAATTATGCATTTAGGTTGATTTTTACCATCACAATGCATGCTTGTTTTCGCTTAATGCAGCAACAGTTTGTTGCTGTTAAACAAGGCATTGTTTAATTATTCTGTTTTTTTTAGCTAAGGTGGAAGGAATTCTGAGAGCTGCTAAAAAGACCAGAGTTTTTCATTTGCAGGGAATAGTGCTAAAGTGAGGTCCTGATCTGCATCTTCTAAGCCTCATTGTTCTAGAACCTCAGCTGTGTGAGGAATAATTTCTTTATATTTAGTTTAGTACCATTTGCTCTAATTACATACTTCATTTTGTTAGACCATGTCTGTTTACTTTTGTAAATGTTTGTAAATAGGAAACCACTGTAAATAACACCTTTTTCCCTTATGGGATTGAGAAGTTTTGGGTTTATTAAATGTGGCATTCTCTGAAACTCTCCACTCCTGTTGTATTCCTTTCTGTAAAACAGCCCTTGGACACAATCACCTTTTAACAGTGAGGTGGTGGTATATAGTGACCACAACTGTCTTGTGGGTATTAGGAAAATATTTTTAGCCTAGGGACAGATAATTGACAATGGGGCCATCAGGGGGCATTACAATTATAAAATATGGTTTCTGGGGATCACAGCCTTTCTGGGAGGCAAATTCCAGAACTGGCGGATGCAATGGACCCCACTTTCAAGTATAAATCCCTTTGTTGCCTGTTCTCAATCATCTTGGAATGAGAACCGTCTTAATAAACTGAACTTCAGTTACTTACGGTGCTGGCTGACTCTCTGGGAGTTGAAGAGGAGCTGGAGCCCCAGCTAGATATTTAATATTTAAGCCCTAGCCATCTCCATGTTTGTCTTTTGTTAGCAGCAAGCTAGCCACTAATGATGAGTGATGTATATTTTACTCCTCAAAACAGCAAACTGCATAGTCAGTATTTTAAATTTAACAAGCAAATATGTCTGTATGTTGATTGATCTACAGCAAATACTTGTATATAGAGTATAATTCATTTAATGTTAAAATGTGCTACTTTGTTTGTTTCTGATGCTGTGTGCAGCCATGTTGATTTGACGTCACTTCATAAAAGGGGAAGGAACTAGCAATTTAGAAGACTACCTCAAGTTGATGAGTAGGAATTTTAATTTGAGGGGGCATTTTCTTTGGAGGAAAGAAGATAAGGAGACTTGGTGGTGGAATGAGGGACTTCAGGGTAGTATCCAGAGGAAGAGGTTAGCCAAGAAGAAGTGAGACATGGACAGGACTAAGGAGAATAGACAGGAATACAAGGAGTTACAGCGCAAAGTGAAGAGGGAGGTGTCTAAGGCCAAGCAGGAGGCATATGACGAGTTGTACACTAGGTTGGACACTAGAGAAGGACAGAATGACTTATACAGGTTAGCTAGGCAAAGGGATCGAGATGGGAAGGATGTGCAGCAAGTTAGAGTTATTAAGGATAGAGATGGAAGGGTGCTCACAGGTGAGGAGAGTGTACAGAGGAGATGGAAGGAGTACTTTGAAGAGCTGATGAATGAGGAAGATGAGAGGGAAAAAAGAGTAGAAGGGGTGACCTCAGTGGAACAGAAAGTAGATAAGATTAGAAAGGATGAAGTCAGGAAGGCTTTGAAGAGGATGAAGAGTGGAAAGGCAGTTGGTCCTGACGACATCCCGGTGGAGGTCTGGAAGTGTCTAGGAGAGACAGCAGTGGAATTTTTAACTAGTTTGTTTAACAGGGTTTTAGAGAGTGAGAAGATGCCTGAGGAATGGAAACGTAGTGTATTAGTGCCGATCTTTAAGAATAAGGGTGACGTGCAGAGTTGCAGCAACTATAGGGGGATAAAGTTGATGGGCCATACAATGAAGCTATGGGAAAGAGTAGTGGAGGCTAGGTTAAGGAAGGTAGTGGAGATTTGTGAGCAGCAGTATGGCTTCATGCCCAGAAAGAGCACAACAGATGAAATTTTTGCTCTGAGAACTTTGATGGAGAAGAATAGGGATGGTCAGAGGGTGTTGCACTGCGTGTTTGTAGACTTGGAGAAAGCGTATGACAGGGTGCCAAGAGAAGAGCTGTGGTACTGTATGAGGAAGTCAGGAGTAGCAAAGAAGTATCAGAGTGGTGCAGGACATGTAAGCATACTTTCCAAAATCCCCAGTCGGCTAGAATGGATGCAGTCATTTCTTTTCTGCATCTCAACAGACAACACAATTTTTTCATAACCATAGGTGATTTATCACAAATGGAGGGCTACAAAAGCCTGAGATTAAGCTACCAATGCATATTTTTCCATTATAATTTTTAATTTAAACCATTTGATTTACCTTGTCAGCTATGCTTCTTAAGTAATAACAAAAATAAAGGTAACATCATTTTCCAATGACTTCTGAAGTATTTATAGATTACAATGTTTTAAAACAAATTACAAATGCAATTTGATAAACTGAAACAAACAATGTTTGGATACTATTTCGAATGATATTCAGTTATGTGTTCTATCTAAGAACAGTGTACATATCTTTGTGCATGCTTTATAGCCACAGAAAAGAAAAAAATATATATACATATAAATCAAAACCATAAAACATAAAAGAAAAACAGGCAATACTATGGCATCTTCAACAGTACAATGTCCTGAGAAAGATGAAATTCATTTTAGACATCTAGAATCAATTTTAGTCTAGTCCCATGATCATAAGGAGAAATGAGAACAACTGGAGTGACATCAGAGCTTGTGAAATAAAGTGAAAGGTAGTTCAGGTGTTTTACTTTATCAGTCAAATATTTGCAGTTTACAAGACCAACAGATACAGCTAAATATGTAAAGAGCATCATCTGAATTGAACAGTACAATGAAGGTGGGTGGGATTCCATGCATACAGTATCCCTGCCTCCTTACACATGCTATCATGTTTGGAAAGGCAGAGTTAGGTTTAGTTTGTTTTGATAAACAAATAGGTACCATTACATGTAGTAATTATTTAAAAAGTTTGTTGTATTATTTGCTTTTCCTCTCACTCTTTTTCTTCTCTCACTTGACAATTCTTCATTAACGCTTCATTAATGGTGACAAAGGAAAAAGTGGCTCTGTTATAGTGTGGGTGCATTTGGCTGGCATTCTGATTGATTATCTTTAATCTATAATGAAATATTTCTATCCAGATGGGAGTGGTCTCCTCTAGGATTACAGTGACCCCCTCCACAGTGCATGAGGGTACACTTCATTGTTTAATGAGGATGAAAATTATGTAAATCATATTCTATGGCTTTCACACTCATCAGATCTCAACCCAATTGAACATGTATGGGAGCTTTTAAATGGACATTTAAGATAGTGCTCTCCACCACCATCATCCAAACACAAACTGAAGGAATATATTTGGACTTCTGAAGAATGCCCCCCTGCCCCTCAGGTTTTACACATTTTGTGTTCCAGCCTGGAACTGAAATAGAATTATTAAGGACTATATGTCATGAATCTACACAAAACAACCCATAATATGGGTTGTTTTGTGTAGATTCATGACATATATTCCTTAATAATATGCCATTATAAGTCAAAAATAATTGAATGGGGTTGGCTTGTGTGCACTTAACAGGCCAACCTCAATATATACGCATTGGACTACTGATCGGAAGGTTGTGAGTTGAAATCCCAGCACTATCAATCTGCCACTGCTGGGCCCTTGAGCAAGGCCCTTAACCCTCAACTGCTCTGTTGTGTTAATGAGATGAATGCAAGTCACTCTGGATAAGGGCGTCTGCCAAATTATGTAAATGAGAAACAAAAAGCTATAAAAGTTCACCAGTGGTCTCTATCTAAACCAAACTGACATATCTTCTACAAAAAAGGGCAAAAATATCAGAATCCAGATGTGCAAAGCTAATAGAGATATATCCCAAAAAACTTGCAGCTGTAACTGCAGCCAAAGGTAGTTCTATTGACCAACAAATTTCTGTTTATCTTCTTTCTTGCCCTGTATTATCTGTATCTTTCCCTCAACCCTGAACTGTTTTTTCCCCCATTAACCTTTGTGGCAATAAAAATATTTTACACCTTCAAATGTTAGACATATTTTGTAAATCAAATGGTAAAAATCCCAATTAAGTCTATTTAAATTCCAGGTTGAAACACTACAAAATGTGGAAGAGTTCAATGTGGTTGAATATTTATGCAACATGGTTTAAAGCTGTTAGGGAGGCCCAACACCTTACTAATTAGATTTGGATTTCTTTTCTATAGCTACATTGAAACATACTGGCTGTCTCACATCACACATAACATCAGATTAATACAGCAATCACTACTGATAGGCAGCTTGATTCAAGGAATAACACAATGACATCAAGGGGGAAACGATTGGGGTATTTGACATTTTAATTGAGTAAAAGAGACACATACTATTTACCTTGTTAAAACACAATGCTTCAGTGTAATTCTGTTTAAAATGTGTTAAGTTACAATAAGAAACAGCAATTTTATATCATAGTAATGTGTGAATTTTAACAGGTCTTTTTCAGCTGATCAAATTCTTTTTATACCCTCAGTAAAACTGTAGGAATAAACTTGGTATATAAGTACAATTTATGACATTTTTAATGAAAGTTGGCAAATTTACCTAACAAAAGGAAGCTTCTGTACAATGTGAGTTAATGCACTTTTAGGTGAAAAGTGTGCAGTGCCAACACATTCTGCTAACTAGAATATGTAACAGCAATAAGAGTTAGAGCAGCAAGCACAGACACGGTAGATGCTGTAATTACCGTTAACATGAGTTTTAAACAGAAGCCACTGAGAGATTTGAGTGCAGAAAACATATTCCTTTGTGTGGGACTGGAAAACAGTTAAAGGCCAGCTTTGATTAGAAAAGCAAATTAGAAAATGCTTTGAGCTACACTGCAGTGCTTATTGTGAAGACATATGGTCTGAGGGACTGGCTCAGATGTTTTTATTTCTTTATTCATTTTTTTTTTAAGACAGCCTTTCTGCATATTGTACTGACTGCTGTTCCTTGATTATTGCATAACAAAAAAAATGGATGAATGGAATAAAATTTGCTAAAAACTGTGCATTTTGCAGCTTAAGGGTAGTCATAGCATAAGAGCGGAATTCTTGCCACTATATTATAACAAAGATGATGTCTCTATAGCCATGCATCCAGAATGGGCAGAAATAAGTTATTTTATTAGTGCCCACACAAGAAAGCAGACTCATATCAGCCAATACCTCTGATTTGATTGCACAGAGAGTATGCTTTACATAAATTTGTATGCGGTGATATGTATATTAAAAAAAAACATATTATCGTAAGCAGTTATTCAAACCACAGGAAAAAGGCAGGTGAGGCTAAAGTCTTACTTTAATAATGCACTCCACTTAGAGGCAACTACAATGTCATGTATGCATGAATCTTTTCTGTCATTACCCCTCTCAAGGATACAGCAGCACTTAAAACTATGGCTAAGGATGAAATACAAAACATGAAATATGAAAATTGCACAATGAACTAAACTACTTTTTTCTGTTTTGGACATATAACACTTTTCAGAAAGCAGGGAAGGACAGAGAAGTTTGAGTAAAGTGCTTGGGTGGGCTGGGTCACCACCACAAGCAACAAGCACTTAAAAGCAGCCAGTGGATCACACGTCAGCAATTGTTGACATTTTGTGTTTAAAAACTTGTCTCTGTTTCACAACAGAGAACCAAACAAGACAGAAATTATACTGTATCATAAAATATAAAAACTGCAATACTTATTTACCTCTAGGTGTTCTAACACAACTATCATCTCACTAACCTCTGGCATGCTTAAGGGATATGCTTAAAGTGTTTAGATGTAGCACTTTCATCTTTTATGCTACTACAGATTCACATGAAATAAGTGTTAAAAATGTGCATTCAAAGATACTGTCATGCGTTTAGGAGAGTGGGTGGTCAGACATGACTACCAACTGATGTTAAAAAGTGATTAACATAGGTGCATATAGGGTGTGTACAGTTTACTGCACTCATTCATTCATAGACAATAAATGCTTTATTGGTCAGAGTCACTGTGGTTTAAGTTTCTTCATGTTTTGAGGATATGGAACCAACCAAGTTCATTAGAAAATATCACAAGCAGTTACAATTAAAAATAACTGCTGGAGCTGGCAGGAGTGGAATTTGAAAAACAGCATAAGAAAAGATAGCATATTTTAATGATGCTAAAATAAAATGGCATTTTATATATATAGAACATAATGATTGGAAGAAGTTGAAACTGAAAGATTGGTGAGCAGGTTAAGCGATTGAAAAGCAGGGTACAAATCAGGCCATGGTTTTGTTCAATCAATGGCAGCGAATGAGTCCTTTGTATACATATAGCCCTGTGCACCATACACACCTGTCTGCAAGACATTTTATCAACATTTTATCAACTACAATTTTATGTATAGTTGTCAAAATCACAAAAAACAGAGATCAAACACTGAAACCTACCCAAACATTCACGTTCAACAGGAAACTACTAGCTTTATGGGAAGCATAAAAATAAAGACAAATCTATTACAATCAGGAAAATGACCAAATATTTTTAAGGAAATTTTAAAAAATATGTTAAGGAAGTTTTTAACACAAGTGAGGAAATGAAAGGAACACACATGTTGCATATGTAAGGCAGTGTAATAGTAGCAATCCTATGATGAAGCTGTTTGTCTGTAGTCTTCACATCTGAGGATAATTTTTTGTTTTTGTGTGTGTATGTGTTGTGAGATTCCTGCCATGCTGGAAGGCACACACAAATCTGCACTATCCATATTTTTGCCTCCACTATGCACCCACTCATGGGTCTTTGGCACTTGGCTAACATGCACAGACAGACTGCGATCATCGGCCCATAGTGTTTGTGCTGTGCCGTGAGCGTGATCTTTCCAATCCAGTGCGACGGTTGTCTGCAGAGGAAGAGAGAAAAAGGGGGGTGGGGAGGAGATATAGAACATTTAGATCTATTTACACTGCAACACAAATGCATACGAAATAAGGAGAAGCAAGAATGGGAAAATGACATGATTTTGTGTGTATGTGTGAGTTTATATACACATTATATATATAAAATTATATATAAAGCCCGCCAAAATGGATGTGAGGCTATATCTCTGTATCACTTTAGCGTATTTAGACCAAACTTAGTATATGTCATAGCCATCATGACTTGAGGGTACCTGCAAAGTTTTTGGAAGAGTGCCACATAGTGCTCACAAGATATAAAAAAAACATTTTTGCTTTTTGGACTGTTTGTCTGAGTTTCACCAAATTTGAGTCCAATGGTTAAACCAATATATATATACAGTCAGGTCCAGAAGTATTTGGACAATGACGGAGTTTTTGTGATTTTGCCTTTATACACCACCACAGTGCATTTGAAAAAAAAAAAACAATCAAGATGTGATCAAAGTGTACACTTTCAGCTTTATTTTAAGAGGTTCCACAAAAATATGGCATTTACCATTTAGGAATTACAGCCATTTTCAACGAAGTACCTCCATTTTCTCCTCCTCTTGACTTCTGTCAGCAGTCACATCATCAACAAAAACACCAGTGAGCCTATTCCATTGGCAGCCATACATGCCCATGCCATAACACTCCCTCCACCATGTTTGACACATGATGTGGTATACTTTGGATCATGAGCTGTTCCCTTCTTTCACCATACTTTTGTCTTCCCATCATTCTTGTACAAATTAATCTTGGTTTCATCAGTCCAAAGAATCTTGTTCTAGAACATAGGAGGCTTTTTTAGATGTTTTCTGGCAAAGTCTAATCTGTTCTTGAATGTTACCAGTGATTTGCACCTTGTTGTAAACCCTTTGTATTTACATTCATGAAGGCATCCCTTGATTGTAGATTTTGACAATGATACACCTACCTTCTCCAGAGTATTCTTGACTTCTGTTGTTGTTGTGAATGGGTTTTTCTTCACCAAGGAAAGGATTCTGCAATCATCCACTTTAGTTGTCTTCCGTGGTCTTTCAGGCCTTTCGATGTTGTTGACCTCACCAGTGCTTTCTTTCTTTTTAAGAATGTACCCAACTGTTGATTTGGCCACACTTAAGGTTTTTGCTATTTCTCTTATAGATTTATTTTTTCAGCCTAATGATGGCCTCCTTCACTTGCATTGAGATCTCCTTGGACTTCATATTGGTAGCTCCAGTCGAACAGCTGCCAAATGCCAACGCAATACCTGATATCAACTCCAGACCTTTTATCTGCTTCATTTGTCTTGAAGTAACGACGGAATGGACCGCACCTGGTCAATTAACTTCTTGTCAGTCAATTGTCCAAATACCTTTGAGCCCCTGAAAATGGAGGTACTTTGCTTAAAATGGCTGTAATTCCTAAATGGTAAATGCCATATTTTTGTGGAACCTCTTAAAATAAAGCTGAAAGTGTACACTTTGATCACATCTTGATTGTTTTATTTCAAATGCATTGTGGTGGTGTATAAAGGCAAAATCACAAAAACTCCGTCATTGTCCAAATACTTCCGGACCTGACTGTATATATATATTGGCTTAACCATTGGACTCAAATTTGGTGAAACTCAGACAAACAGTCCAAAAAGCAAATAATTTTTTTTATATCTTGTGAGCACTATGTGGCACTCTTCCAAAAACATTGCAGGTACCCTCAAGTCATGATGGCTATGACATATACTAAGTTTGGTCTAAATACGCTAAAGCGATACAGAGATATAGCCTCACATCCATTTTGGCGGGCTCATTGTCAAATTCGTTTGCATATTCATTTTGAGAATGTTTTGACTATTCAAATTGAATTTTAAAAATTTTGCTATAATATTTGACAACAAGGTGGCGCTGTCCTAAATGTTTATAAGTGCCTTCAGGGAATGGTTTCAATGACACATATCGAATTTTGTAACACCATGCCAAGTCAAATACAGCATTTTATAACTAAATTCAAAATGGCCAACACCCAAAATGGCCGACCTAAGAAAATTTCACATCATTTGACTTGGTATGCCCCACAGAATCTAACGAGACCAGTTTCATAATTTTAAGACAAACAGTTCAGAAGTTACAAGCAAAAATATGCTTTTTTCATATCTCATGATCACTAGGTGGCACTGTTTTGAAACTGTGCAAGTACCTGCATGTACCTTCAAGTCTGGATCATTATTGGACAAGAACCCAAGATGGCGGCGCGCATAGTTGCTGCGGCTCAGTGCTTGTACAGTCAGTGTTTTGTTTTGCTTTGTGTGTACGTGTTTTTTTTCATCTGGGGTACTTTTTGTTATGCGAACAACATCTACAGCCGAAGTGACCTCCTAAAGATTGGAATTTGTTTTAAAAGCAGTGTTACAGCCGAGTTTATCCACTCGCATAATATCCTGGTGGACATAGCGAGGATTCCCGGCTCGCCGTGGATTATTATCCCAGCGGTGAGGTGGCGCAGACGACACAGAGAGAGAAAGCAGAAATGGGGATGCAGGGCTAGTGCGCTAGCGAGACTAAGGAGGCAACCGTTTAAACCATCGCTTCCCGGCTTCTTTGTCACTAACACTAGATCCCTCACAAATAAGATGGACAAACTGAGACTACAGACAGCAACCAGCAACGCGATGAGGAACAGTTGTGTGCTGTTAATCACAGAGTCCTGGCTTCATCCATCTATTCCGGACTCTACTGAGCTAGCATGCTACACTATGCAGCGGCAGGACAGGACTCCGGTAAGAGCAGAGGAGGGGGGCTCTGTGTGTACATTAATAACAACTGGTGTACACACACAATGACTAAAGACAGACACTGCTCCACAGACCTGGAGTATTTGACTGTTAAATGCAGACCCTTTGACCTTCCTAGGGAGTTTACCATTGTTTTAGTAACTGCTGTTTACATTCCACCGGATGCTAATGCTAGCTCGGCTATCGGTCATTTACATGGTAGCATTAGCAAGCAGCAGAGCATGTACCCGGAAGCTATGCAGATCATAGCAGGGGATTTTAATCATGCAGACTTAAAAGTAGCACTCCCTAAATTCCACCAGCATGTTAAGTGTGCTACTAGGGGAGAGAACACTTTGGACAAGGTATATTCTAACATCAAAATGGGCCACTACCACATCTGGGCCAGTCTGACCATCTGTCCTTGTTTTTAACTCCCGCATATGCCCCCCTCAAGAAAACTGCTCCCACCATCAGAAAGACTGTTGCCACATGGCCAGACGGTGCCTCACAGCAGCTACAGGACTGCTTTGATAGGACCAACCGGGAGGTCTTTGAACATCAGGACCTGGAGATGTTCACAGACAGTGTACTGTGCTATATTAAGAACTGCGTAGACTGTCACAGTGGACAAATACATCCGGATCTACCCCAATCAGAAACCCTGGATGACCTGGGAGGTCCAGCAGCTGCTAAGAAAGAGGAACACCGCCCACAGGACCGGCAACAGAGATCTCTACAGCGCAGCCCGAGCCAACCTGAAGAAAGGCATCAGAGAGGCCAAAGCGGACTACAAGAGGAGGATTGAGAACCACCTGGACAGTAACAACAGTCAGCAGGTGTGGCAGGGAGTCCAGCACCAACTACAAGTCCAACCTCGGAGCTGCTGAAGGTGACCTCACGCTGGCAGAGGAGCTGAACATCTACTTTGCCCGCTTCGAAGTCACTGCAACAGAGGCGGCACAGCTACACCACATGCCCCACAGCAGCACGATCCTCACCTTCGAGAAACATGAGGTGAGGCGCACCCTGCGGGCCATCAATCCGAGGAAGGCAGCTGGTCCCGATGGCGTCCCAGGACGTGTGCTGAGGGATTGTGCAGACCAACTTACTGGAGTCTTTACAAAGATTTTCAACCAATCACTGGCACAGTCCACTGTCCCACCCTGCCTGAAGTCCTCCACCATAGTCCCCCTGCCCAAGAAGCTCCACATCTCCAGCCTCAATGGCTACAGACCAGTGGCACTCACCCCAGTAATCATGAAGTGCTTTGAAAAACTGGTCTGCAGTCACATCACAGCAGCCCTGCCCCCAAGCCTCGACTCCCACCGGTTTGCCTACAGATCGAACCGATCCACAGAAGATGCCATAGCAACAGCACTCCATGCTGCACTATCACACCTGGAGCAGCAAGGGAGATATGTGCAAATGCTCTTTGTGGATTTCAGCTCTGCATTTAATACCATCCTACCACACAAACTGGTGGTCAAGCTGGAGGACCTGGGGCTCCCACATACAACCTGCATGTGGATCAGCAGCTTCATCTCTGATCGCAGGCAGAGGGTCAGAGTATGCCATCATATTTCCAAGGCCTTAAGCCTCAGTACTGGTTCCCCTCAGGGCTGTGTGCTGAGTCCCCTGCTCTACTCCCTATACACACATGACTGCACCCCTGTCCATCACAGCAACACCATCGTAAAGTTTGCAGACGATACTACAGTGGTGGGGCTTATTTCTGGCGGGGACGAGTCTGCCTACAGAGAGGAGGTGGAGCAGCTGTCAGCATGGTGCACGACCAATAACCTTTTCCTCAACACTTCAAAGACCAAAGAACTCATAATTGACTACAGGAGGAAAAAGACAGAAATCCCACCATTACTCATCAACGGGGACTGTGTGGAAAGGGTGGCAGACTTCCACTTCCTGGGAGTCCACATAGAGGAGAACCTATCCTGGTGCATGAACACCTCTGTGCTACTAAAAAAGGCCCAGCATAGACTGTACTTCCTGAGGATACTAAGGAAGAATAACATCACACAAAGACTGCTGGTGTCCTTCTACAGAGCCTTCATCGAAAGTGTACTAACATACTGTATATGCATTTGGTACACCAGCTGTACAGTGGCCCAGAGGAAAGCTCTCCAAAGGGTCATCAACACCGCCCAAAAGATTGTCGGCTGCCCTCTCCCCACATTAGAAAACTTACACAGCTCCCGTTGTCTTAAAAAGCACAGAACATAGTTAAAGACACTTCACATCCTGGACACTCCCTGTTTGAACTGTTGCCTTCTGGCAGACGGCACAGGTTAATTAATGCAAGGACAAATAGACTCAAGCACAGTTTTTATCCAATTGCAATAACTGCTCTGAATGCTGCTAAAAAATAACATACAATATTTCAATCTGCATCTTGCTGGATCTGTAAAACAGTGGAGGTATGTGTAGGATGTAGAATCATGTTCAACATTTTTAAATATTGCCTGTGTGTGGGTATGCTCATGTGCAGTTTAAGGTATATTTATTCTTATTTATTCATATTTTTAGGAATTCTAAAATATTTAAATTATTATATTTTAGCATTGTTGTCATATTAAATTATTATATTTTAGCATTATCATATTCAATTATTATATTTTAGCATTGTCCTAACATTTAAATTATTATATATTAGCATTGTCTTAGCATTTAAATTATTATATATTTTAGCATTGTCCTAGCATTTAAATTATTATATTGTAGCATTGTCCTAACATTTAAATTATTATGCTTTTTATTGTGTTTTAACACTTAATGTGATTATACACTGACAATGTGACAATGACAATAAAGGCATATTCTATATTCTATTCAATGACATATACTAAGTTGAATTCATTTATGCTTTATTCAGGAACGGTTTGGTCTATAAAAAGTTTTAATAACTTTTTGCCAGCATGGTCTAACGATGATCAAAGTTAAATTTGGTGAAGATCCGATGAACCATCTAGGACAAATTTGAAAAAGTAGGTTTTTCAGAAAATTCAAAATGGTGGAAAATCTAGTTAGGCAGAAATTGAAACCATGGTATGCATTTGAAGGAATCAGAGGAAAAAAGAGTTTTGTTTCTAGCCCTTACAGTTCAAAAGTTATTAGCATAAACATGAGTTCAAATTTGAGCTTTACTAGAGGGTTTGAGATAGCAACTCCAAATTTGCTATGGTAACCTTTCAGACTATCCCTTATCTGTGTGCAAAATTTCAAAACTCTCTTATGTACAGTTCTATGGGCTGCCATAGACCAAGAGCAGAAGAAGAAGAAGAAGAAGAAGAATTAAAGCTGCAAGATTTTCGGGGGTCAAGCATCCAGACACGGTGAGCTGCACATTCACAGGCACGCTACAATTTTTGCCTAAGCAACCACAGGAAAGTAGAGCCATAACTTTAGGCAAAGGGATTCAAGAGTGATTTGTAGTTTCACTCATGATGTGTATGTTTTGACCATGGACAGTGGTGGAATTGTCTGACTGTAGGAGGAAATATCTAGATGAACAACAAATGGGCAGCAGGGTGGCATTGCTGCTGCAGCTGCTACTACTGCTGTGACCTGTGGAGTTGTCTGTTGCTACTTTGACCTTTGGTCGTGATTGCTACTGCTCGGACCTATTTTTTTTTTTATTGTTCTTGCAATTTAAAAACATCTAAGGTATTTATGTTTTTTCTCACCAGTCTGGGCCTTTTCCACAAGTTTAGTCAGGTCAAATTTGGTGAAGACACAATTGGTGGACACAATTTGGAGGAGTAGTAGCAAAAATGGCAGTGAGATGGAAGCATTTACGGCATGTCATTGTAACTTTTGACCAGTAAATGGCGCTGTCACAAAATTTGGTGTATAGGCTCAGGGCTTGGTCCTGAAGATGCCTACTAAGATTTGTGTCAGTGTGCAAGGTCATTGCTGAGATACAGCCTCTCACCCTGTTTGGCAGCTTCACCATCAGATTTGTTGGCACATTACAGGCAAACCATTTGGAATATCAACATTCTTTTGATAACTTTTGTCCAGGTTGGACTGCATATGATGTATGCCAAATTTGGTGTAAAATTTGTAGGAAGAGTAGTGAAAAAACGTCTCTAGGTTACGCATGTAACCATGGTTCCCTGAGGGAACGAGATGCTGCGTCGAAACGCTATGGGAACGCCTTGAGTGTGACCACGCTCTGAATCACGTGTGTAATCAGTTCAACGGATGGGCAAGACGTCACAGGCGGGGTGACGTAGCGACCCGGAAGCTTAAAAGCAGGAGCGGTGGATACAGCGGCAGCTTCTGAGGAATGAAGCAAGCACTCACAGGGATGCCGGAAGAATGGCACTGAGACGCAGCGTCTCGTTCCCTCGGGGAGCCATGGTTACATGCGTAACCTAGAGATGTTCCCCTTCAGGAACTCGAGCTGCGTCGAAACGCTATGGGAACGAGTATGCCCATGCCGCCAGACTTACAAATCCCTGCCTAGTGTGGAAGAGCACAGCTAGGGCAAGAGAACAGAAGAGCCTGGAGTGGCTCGCATATCGAGGCCATAGAACCTAGCGAATGTCAGGGGTGTGGACCAACCTGCCGTATTGCAGATGTCCTGCATGGATACACCTGCCAAAAAGGCCTTGGAGGCTGCCACGCTTCTGGCAATGTGAGCCTTGACCCCCAAGGGTGGGGGGAGATCAGAGGACTCATAGGCTAGACAGATGGCATCCACGATCCACAAACTGAGGGTCTGCTTAGTAGCAGCAAAACCCCACCAAAACACAAACAATTGGTCCGCCCTTCTCCACAGGGCAGCTCTGTGGATGTATGCGTCCAGTGCTCACACTGGACACATACAGTTAAGCCTCTGCTGGTCAGGCCCCCAAAAGGGGACAGAGGACAGAAGGCCTGGAGTACGCCCGGCCGTGGTGTAGAGGGAATTTTAGGTACATAACCCGTTCGAGGGTAAAGGAACGCTTTGGCCAGTAAGAGGGGGCCACAGAGAGGGCCTGTAGATCCCCAACTCTCTTAAGAGAGGAAATTGCCAGAAAAAAGGCAGTCCTTATAGTGAGAAAATGATCAGAAATCCCCTCTATAGGCTCGAAAGGGGGTTTACAGAGAGCCTCTAACACCACAGCTAGGTCCCAGGGAGGGACACAAGATCGCACCGGAGGCCTGAGCCTCAGCGCTCCGCGGAGGAAATGTGTAACCAGGGGGTGTCTGCCCACAGACTGACCACAGAGAGGGGCGTGGTAGGCCGCAATGGCCACCACGTAGACCTTCAAGGTAGAGTGCGTCAACCCTGCGGAGAAACGGGCCTGCAGGAACTCCAGCACTGTACCAACTGGGCAGTTAACTGGGTTTAGCCGGCGGGGGTGGGGGTGGAAGATGGTGCCCCCCGCCTGTGAGAGGAGATACCCCCTGACAGGAATCTCCCATGGAGAGCCGTCGAGAAGGGAAATCAGGTCCGAGAACCATACTCAGCCCAGCCAGAACGGGGCTACTAGCAACAGATGGACCCCGTCCCAGCGCACCCTCTCCAGAACTCAGGTGAAAGGCGTACAGACGCAGCCTTGGCCAAGTCTGTACCACAGCATCCAGTCTGAGAGGAGCTGGATGAGTCAGAGAGAACCAGAGGGGACAGTGTGATGTCTCTTGAGTCGAAAACAGATCCACCTGAGCCTGGCCAAACACTCTCCATATCTGCTTCACCACATCGGGGTGGAGCCTCCATTCCCCGGGCTTAGGCCCCTGCCTCAACAATTCAATTCAATTCAATTCAGTTTATTTGTATAGCGCTTTTTACAATGTCATTGTCTCAAAGCAGCTTTACACAAACAAAAAAGTAAGATGAAGTGTGAGAGTGTGTCTGAAGAGCAAGCCGAGGCGACGGTGGCAAGGAAAAACTCCCTGAGATGGGGAGAGGAAGAAACCTTGAGAGGAACCAGACTCAACAGAGAACCCATCCTCATATGGGTTAACAGGAGTGTGTGTGTGTGTGTGTAAATGTGTATTTGTGTAGTCCATAGAAAACATCTGAGGCGTCTTCATGGCAGAATGAGGCGCCGCCGGCGGACAGGTCCAGAGTGGTGGTGTTTGGGCGGTGGGCATCTGGAACACCG
>CM040981.1:12471346-12502188 GCA_022985145.1 Pangasius djambal | reverse complement strand
TGAGACTGTGTCTGCTTCTCGAACACTAGCTGGGAGGCTATTCCATAACTTTGGGGCTTGGTAAGAGAAAGCTCTGCCCCCTGCCGTGGTCTTGGCGATGCGTGGTACTGTCAGACAGCCTGCGTCCATAGAGCGAAGTAGGCGTGACGGAACGTAAGGTACTAACATGTCGGTTAAATACTGCGGCGCGAGACCATTTTGAGATGTCCAGGGATGTAAACTGCTCTCAGTGAGGACCACACAAGGATCTTTTGCGCCAGCCTGTAAAGGGGGCGCAAACGCAGGCCTCCCTGGTGGTTGATATAAGAGACCGCTGCTGTGTTGTTGGTGCACACCAACACGTGGCGATCTCTTAGGTCCGGGAGAAAGTGTTTCAATGCTAGAAACACGGCCAGCATCTCCAGGCAGTTGATGTGCCAGGTGAGATAGCGGCTGCTCCACAGACCGTGGGCTGAGCGGCCACTCATGACCGCTCCCCATCCGGTGAGAGAAGCACACTTTTCTCGGCGTTTAGTCTTAACCCCAGCTCTTTCATGTTGGCGAGAACGACATCTTGATGCCAAACCGCCGCCTGCTCTGATTGAGCTAATATCAATGCAGGACCCATTGAGACACGTTCGGCAGAAGTTTCCATGCTGCCGAATAGTCTACTAAGGGAATCAGTCTCTCGAGACTGACCTCTGGTGTAATGAGAGCGGCTAGCTCGGTGCCCTGAAATGGCAGACCGGCAGAGAATGGCCGAACTAGCTGCTCTGGAGAGCTCTGAAGAGGTAGCGAGCCTCCCAGTAAAGTTACGTTCCCGGGCGGAAACTGAGAGGAGCACTCACTGGAGACCGCTGCGCCCTGGAGCACCATGGGTGGCAGGTCGATCTGCCGAGGGCACTGAGGAGAGACGGGCACCGTATGATGAGGTGTACACCGTTCTTCCCCAGAGGGGCCTGCTCTCAAAAGTCCTGGGCCACAAGCATCAGGACTTTTTGGCCAAGGTCCTCTTAGACAGAAAGACGGTCCGCAGATCCGGCTTCACCTTAGAAGACCCCGGCACAGAGCATCCTGGTCCCGACGCAGGGGAGCACGGGAGGCGATGCTCTGTTTTTGTGCCTCCCGGTATGAGGAGCTGGCACACGGAGGGGGCTGCTCCTGCCCAGCAGCCCCAAGAGCTAGAGAGCGGCAAGAGAGGAACCGCTGGAACGCCGCCTGTGTACGAGCCTCCTGGTACCTGTCGACGATGGAACTGACGGCGTCGCCGAACAGGCCAGAAGGCGCAAGCGGGGCGTCCATGAGGAAGATCCTGTCCTTCTTTTTCATATCGGACAGGGTCAACCACAGATGTCTCTCCGCCGCCACCAGTGCTGCCATGGACCTGCCAATAGCGCGGGCAGTCTCTTTGGTGGCGCGAAGAGACAGATCGGTGGCTCGTCTGAGCTCAGTGACATGCTCAGACGTAATCTCCACGTCCTCGTCTAGCTCTTTTAGCAGATCAGCATGGTAAGCCTGCAAAACCGCCATGGTGTGCAAGCAAGCACCAGCCTGACCTGCTGCCTTGTACCCTTTGCCCACCAGTGCTGAGGTGGTCCGCAGCGGCTTGGAGGGCAGTGCCGGAGCCTTCAGAAACGATGCCGCGCCAGGGGCCAGATAGCTTGCAAGTGTCTGTTCAACCGAGGCGTAACTCGAGGCGGGACTGAATATACGGGCCGAAAAAGGCCTCCCCCACAACCTCGACACCTCGGTGTGGAGGTCAGGGAAGAAAGGCAGGCTCTGGCGTGGAGGTGGCGGCTAACGTTCATCAAGCTTGCTTTTCTGCGGTTCAGTCAATATATCAATATCAGGTCAATATTTAGTTTGGCCACAGCACGAGAAACCACCTCCAACAGCTCCTCATACTGGGGAGATTGAGGGGGCGAATCATCATCGGCGCCCTCCACGTCAACCTCCTCGGAGGAAGACGGGCAGAGTGCTGAGCCCTCTCCCCGGGGGGAAGAAACCGCAAAGCAGGCTTCCGATCCTGGAGAGCGGGCAATGGATCTGGTGGGTGAGGAAGGAGAAAGGGACTCGTCCGTCTCCATTCCCTCCACCAAATCCATTTGTGAACCCCATGAGTGTAACCGCCGCTCTGCCTCAGCAGAAGCGGGGCCAGCACCGCGAGCCCTCCGGGAGCGAAGCTCACACAGCGGCAAACGCTCGCAATGCAAGCAGCCAGCTCCCCCGAGAGCCGACTTTGCATGCTCCACTCACAAGCAGACAATGCACAGGCTGTGTGTATCCCCACCAGTAATATAGCGTGGGCAGGGAGGAACACACAGCCTAAAACGCTGCCCACTCTCGCCCTTATGTTTTGTCTTTTCTTTTGCTTTTGACATAATGCTTAGACAGACAATACAAAATCAGACTGACACACACAGAGCGCTTGCTGAATGACAGAAAAGCTGCCGCTGTATCCACCGCTCGTGATTTTAAGCTTCCGGGTTGCTACGTTACCCCGCCTGTGATGTCTCGCCCATCCATTGGACTGATTACACACGTGATTCAGAGCGTGGTCACGCTGAAGGCGTTCCCATAGCGTTTCGATGCAGCTCGAGTTCCTGAAGGGGAACTGTTTTTGACAAAATCCAAGATGGTCAACAGGAAGTACACTTGAATTTCAGATGTTGGTGTGCATTCACTTCAGCATATTCCAGGGAATTATAGGAAAAATGAATTGTGAATTTAGTGCAAATTCTTCAAATGATATAAGGAAAAAAATTAAACTTGTTATAGTTCTTATAGTTATATGTCTTGGGTACATTCAGGGCATGGTCCTGAAGATATTTATCAGGTAGTGTGATGATACATATACACCCTCACATCCTGTTTTTTGCATTTGCCAGCATGTTACAGGAGAATGGTTTTGAATATCAAAAAAATTTTTATAACTTTTGTTCAAACACGTCTCAAGATGATGTAAGCCAAATTTGGTGAAGATTGGACAAAATTTGGAGGAGGAAAAAATGGCAGTTAGATGTAAGCATTTTTTAGCATGTTATTTTTACTTTTGACCAGTAGGTGACGCTGGCATGTAATTTGTTACATAGTCTCAGATCATAGTCCTGAAGATGCCTACTAAGTTTTGTGTCAGTGCGCAAAAATAGTTGCTGAGATACAGCCTTACTTCCTGTTTGGCAGCTTTGCTGTCAGTTTCTTTGGCCCATTACAGGCAAATTGCTTGGAATATTAAAAATATTTTTTGATAATGATTGTGAGGCTTACTCTGAAGGTGAGGTGTGTAGGAATGTGTAGGAGGAGCAGCAAAAAAACAGTTTTTAGACAAAATCTAAGATGGCAGAAAATCAGAGGGTGCCTTTAACTCGTCTCGACCCAGAATACATGGTTCAAAAGTTATGACCATAAATGTATTTCCAAATTAGGCCAATTTGACCCAATGGTGGCGCTACAGCATTGGGAGCACTTGGCCCAAATTTGGTCAGATTGTTCACTGGCCCCTCCCAATCAGTGTGCCAAATCTCAGAACATTTTACCAGATGGTTCTATGGGCTGCCATAGACACCCTAGCTAGAAGCAGAAGAAGAAGAAGAAGCAACAATGAAGCATGATCTATCATAGGGTTATTCAAGTCTGCAGAGTTTAGCTCCAATCTCCAAACTCACCTGTCTGTAATTTTCTAGTAATCCTGAAGACCTTAGTTAGCTTGTTCAGGTGTGTTTGATTAGGGTTGGAACTAAACTCTGTTACAATGTCAAGGGGTGGGTTATCCTATCCAGCAAGTGAACAGTCAGTTCTCAAAATTGATGTGTCCGAAGCAGGAAAAATGGGCAAGCGTAAGAATCTGAGCAACATTGACAAGGGCTAAATTGTGATGGCTAGACAACTGTGTCAGAGAATCTCCAAAACGGCAGGTCTTGTGCGGTCTTCCCGGTATGTAGTGGTTAGTACCTACCAAAAGTGGTCTAAGGAAGGAAAACTGGTGAACTGGTGAAAGGGTTACAGGCACACAAGGCTCATTAATGCATGTGGGGAGCGAAGGCTAGCCCATCTGCTCCGATCCCACAGAAGAGCTACCATAGCACAAATTGCTGAAAAAGTTAATGCTGGCTATGACAGCAAGGTGTCACCACAAGCAGCGCATCGCAGCTGGCTGCGCAGCAAACTAGTCAGAGTGCCCATGCAGACCCCTGTCCACCACTAAAAGTGCCTACAATGGTCACCGGAGCATCAGAACTGGACCATGGAACAATGGAAGAAGGTGGCCTGGTCTGATGAATCACATTTTTTTTTTTTTTACACATTGTGTGAATGGCCGGGTGCATGTGCATCACTTACCTGGGGAAGAGATGACACCAGGATGCACTATGGGAAGAAAGCAATTATGATACTCTGGGCAATGTTCTGCTGGGAAACCTTGGGTCCTGGATGTTGCTTTGATACGTACCACCTACTTAAACATTTTGCAGACCAAGTACACCCCTTCATGGCAACAGTATTCACTAACAGCAGTGGCCTCTTTCAGCAGGATAATGCACCCTGCCACACTGCAAAAATTGTTCAGGAATGGTTTGAGAAACATGACAGAGTTCAATGTGTTGACTTGGCCTCCAAATTCCCCAGATCCCAATCTGATCGAGCATCAGTGTGTGTGTGTGTGTGTGTATTTATATATATATATATATATATATATATATATATATATATATATATATATATATATATATATATATATATAATGTCTAACTAAACTATATTGACATAAACAATACAACAATCCAAAACTTAAGGCAAAATCAACATACAATTTTTGAAGAGAAAATAAATACGTATATGTTTTGATTTGACCATCTCAGTCTCTGGATCTTGATGAAGCAGACAATAAATAGTAGAGTTTTAAAATAGAGACATCAGGAAGAGTAGCGGCAAATATTACAAATGAGGGGATCTGAAAGCTGCTCAGAGAATATGGAAATTGGCTGTAGGCAGCTGTAATGCATAAAGGATAAAGCAGTTACTGAAGATGAAAGAATGAATGAACTATTAAAATTTTTAAATAAATAATCTGAACACTGATTGTCTTGCCAAAACCACGCACTCCAACACCACAATCAGTGCTATGTTGCTGCACTTCCATTCACAAACATGGGGCTATAAGCTCATCTGTGAAAAGTTTATGATTAAACATGGTATTGCTATAGTGTAGGATCTCCTGCTAGATGGTTTTAGGAATGGAATGGGAAGAGAGAAGAATAGATATCAGTAGATATCTATAGATATCAATAGAGACAGTTCATGTGAATGGGATCATCATATTGTGTGTGTGTGTGTGTGCATATACACATAGTCCCCTCCATAAACTATTGCAATGCCAATTCTTTTTATATATATATATATATATATATATATATATATATATATATATATATACACTGAAAACATTTGAGTCTGAGATCAAAAGATGAATATGAGATGATAGATCAGAATTTCAGCTTTCGTTTCCTGATATTTACATCTAGAGGTGTTAAACAACTCATATCGCACCTATTGTTTGAACCCACCCATTTTTCAAGTGACCAAACATACTGGAACATGTGACACACACCCCACACACCCACACACCCCCATCCACCCACACACACACACACAGATACACCTAAGTTGAAACAATACTGATTTGCCCTTTTCACAGTTACACCTACCATATACAGTAGATCACTCATAGCAGCCATCTGTTGCTATGCACAATTTGTCAACTGTCCATCACTTGAAAAAGCCTACCCATCAATGACCAGATATTATTTGGATGATGAACTATTCTCAGCACAAGAGTGACACTGATGAGGTAGTAGTAGCTTAGTGAGTTTTGGGACTGGTACAAATCTATATACGGGTGAGTCCATAGGTATTTGTTCAGTGACACAATTTTCATAATTTTGCCTTTGTATACCACCACAATGGATTTGAAATGAAGCAATCAACTGTGATTGAAGTGGAGACTTTCAGCTTTAATTCAAGTGGTTTAACAAAAAAATAATCACATTAACTGTTTAGGAATTACAGACATTTTGTTGACCAGTCCCTACATTTTCACAGGCTCAAAAGTAATGGGACAATTGAATGATAAGCAGTTTCATGGCCAAGTGTGGCCTGTTTCCTTGTTATTTCATGACAAATTAAGGAGATAAAAGGTCTGGAGTTCCAAATTTTGAATTTGCATTTGGTAGCTGTTCATGGGAACTGTCAGTACGCTATCCAAAGAGGTGTAAATGCAAGTGAGAGAAGCCATCGCTAGGCAAAACAAAACAGCAAAAGCAAAACAGACCTATCAGAGAGATCGCAGAAACTTTAGGAGTGGCCAAATCAACAATCTGGTACATTCTCAAACAGAAGGAATGCACTGGCAAGTTCAGCAACACCAAAAGGCCTGGAAGACCACGGAATACAGCTTAAGGGGATGATCGCAGAATTCTTTCCTTGGTGAAGAAAAACCTTTGTGACAATGTCCATTGTTAAAAGCGCTATACAAATAAAATTGAATTGAAGAGTATGGAGAAGGAAATGGAGGGCTCATGATCCAAAGCATCTGTCAAACATGTTGGAGGCAGTGTTATAGTATGGGCATGGATGGCTGCCAGTGGAACTGGGTACTTCATGTTTATTGATGATGTGACTGCTGATAGAAGTATCAGCATGAATTCCGAATTATATGGAGCTATACTTTCTGCTCAGATTCAGTCAAATGCTCCAAAACTGATGTTGATTCACAGTACAGATGGATAATGACCCAAAACATAGTGTGAAAGCTACCCAAGAGCTTCTCAAGGTAAAGAAATGTATTGTTCTTAAATGACCAGGTCAGTCACTTGACCTCAACCCAATTGAGCATGTTTTTCACTTACTGAAGACAAAACTGAGGGCAAAAAGACCCACAAACAAGCAGGAAACTCAGCATTGGTGATGTCCAAGGGTTCCAGACTTCAAGCAGTTATTGACTGAAAAGGATTTGCATTTATAATTGTTAGTTTGTCCAATTACTTTTGAGCCTATGGAAATGGAGGGACTATGTAAAAACAGCTATAATTGAGAAATTAACAATATTTTTGTTAAACCCCTTGAAGCTGAAAGTCTACACTTCAAACACATGTTGTTTGCTTCATTTCAAGTTCATTGTGGTGGTGTACAGAGGCAAACTTATGAAAATTGTGTCACGGTCCAAATAGTTCTGGACCCAACTATATATATTTACACAATATTAACTTCTGGATCTGGATTGGGTCTGCCTGTCTAATGTCATAGTAACATTACTGATATGCTCCTACCCCACACACAAAGCTCTTCCACTTATCTCAACACAGACAAGAGGGCATGAATTTAATGCAAACACACAGCACTGAGCAGCAAAGCACATGGCAATTACGCACTTAAAGCAGCTCCACACAAAACACTCACAGGAGACTTATGTTGTGAAGAGCACAGACTAAACTGGGATTGGGATAGATTTAAAGAGCTCCAATGTGTTTTCTAAACCCTCATATTAATTAATCTCCTGAATGTTATATATCATTGTGAATTACATTTTAACATCATGCCACACAAGCCCAAACATGGAACACCACAGAAACTTGGCCCCAACAGTCCCAATTGGCAGGCTGAGTGGATAGCCCTACATATCACAGTGGATATAAGAGCCAATATTGTCCCCAAACACAGACTAAAACACTGACACACTTGCCCATGCAGTGACCATTACTAAGTACTGGACCACCATGCCACCAAGTCACAGTGAGATGAAAAGGGTGGCTCCATCCATCATATCAGTTAAAGCTGGAAGGGGATGAATGGCCATGCCAGGAGTATCACCAGAGGTGCAGGCCAGTAATAATAATTCAGCTTTTACTTAATAATTCAGCTTTTACTTGGCACACGATTTGGTGCAGGGGTGAGATATATGAGAGGGGAAAAATAGAAGTAGGGAGATGAAAATGAAAAGAAGCAGCCCAGAGTACTTTGTAGGGCAGTTTCCTGTTACATCAGTAAAAGCTCAAGATGTTGAACCTTGAACTCTGTGTTTAATTTGCACAAAAATCTGATTTCAATTTTGAATGGAGAGTCGGACTTGTAACCCGAAGTCTCAGGTCCGGCAGGGATTGTAGGTGGGGGGAGTGAATGATCAGTGCTCTCTTCCACCCTCAATACCACGACTGAGGTGAGGTGAGACCCTTGAGCAAGGCAATGCAGCAAAAAAAAAAAGGCTGCCCGCTGCTCCGGGTGTGTGTTCACAGTGTATGTGTGTGTTCATTGCTGTGTGTGTGCACTTGGATGGGTTAAATGCAGAGCACAAATTCTGAGTATGGGTCACCATACTACACGTCACTTCACTTCACTTCAATTACATATCAAAAGCAGTGCAGAAAACAAATATTCAAAACCAACATAAAAATACCTTTGTCAGGTTTTGGAATTCTAATCTGCAATTGTTAAGACCTTGCCCTCATTTCACTCTCAGTCTCTTCCTCTTACCCTCAGAGTCAACATTCAACATTCAACATTCAAAGATTGCTTGGAGGATACTGTCTTTTGCTTCTAAGTTCAGGGTCATTTCTGCCAGCAAGAACAAGAGTGTGGATGAAAGCTTAGGATGTAAAGTTAGAAGATTTGGTGCATTTGATAAGAATGATAGTTTAAGGGAGCTGGCATGCACTGTCAGTGGAAGTGGATAAATCGGATTTAGAGTTAGCATATTCTGCTAACTCTAAATCAGTTCGTTCTTCTTTTGATGTCACATAAAATCATGTAGTTTTACAATAGTTTGATGTGCTGTTTGAAAAGCAGTTTCAACTTGCAGGCCACCAGGATCCTGAATAAACTGTAATCCAGTCATTTCTCCTTCTACCACTTTTTCTCTCATGCCTCCACTTCCAACAACAATAATCCCACACACTGGTCATCTCACTGGCAGCTCACAGACACTTATGGACAATCGCTTCACTTGTACCACCGTATTATATGTTAAGGCCAGGCCAAGTACCAAGTGTACCATCATATTAACATCTGCCATATTGGATTTTCTGCCATTTGCAGTTTTTTTTTTCAAAATCTGTTTTTTTTTTTGCTTCTTCTACAAACATAGTTCAATAATATAAAAATATGGATCACTAGATTGTGAGATCAACCCGAACATAACTTTTATCTCATATTTTTTATATGCAGGACAGTTTGTCAGTTTGTGTGTGGTGGAGTGGATAAGGAGCCATGCATATTTGTGCAGACAGAAAAAGCATATATATCAGAAAAAGCATATAATGTATAGAAAGAAATTTATATACCAACCTGATTCTGTCCATAAAACAATTTAAAATACCTCTTGGGGATCATTTAGCCATAGCTATTCAAATTTATGATAAATTCCATAACATGCAAAACATGAACTTTTCTAGAACTAGTCCTATGATTTTGGTCCTATATTCATAAATTTGGTGTCACACTATTCAGCAAAGCGTAAACCTCAATAATTAATAATTATCTAGACATTTGTAAATACTACTTGTGTTTGCACACATAAAATAGGCATATCTAGGGGTAAATTAGGTGCACGGTGAGATCTCATTTTCTCTTGATTCTTTTGCTGAAACCATAAAAATTTGTCCTTTGGACCATTCCGCTTCACCCACTCAAATTTGTGATAACCTTTATATGTGAAACATACTTGTGAACTAGTCCTAGGATTTTTTGCCTGTCTTCCCAAACTACTCAGGAGAGTGTAAAATTCAGTAATTATCAAAAACATGTTGGCTTTTTTTTTTTTTTTTTTTTTTAAATATGGCCACAACATGTCCATCTATTCTAAGGAGATGGAGCTGGTTAACTCAAATAGCTGTAATTCATGATTAGTCATATGAATTTGAACCAAACTTCAAAGACATGATCAGGACAATGTTCTGATCAATGTTCAAGGTTGGGCAGGGGTCATCAATAAGAATTAAGTCCAAATAAATGTTTCTCAGAATCCGAAAGTTATTACATCCCTCCCACCTAGAAAGGTTGGCCAATTTTTGCTCGTATGGCTCCTGGAAGCAGGCAGCTGTGGCATCATCGGGATTCAAACTTCTAAAAAAAAAAAAAAAAAAAATCTAGGGTGAACGCATTTCTATTGTTCCATGCATAAGTAATATTATAGAAATATTATAGGAAGAGGAACAATTGTAACATCACATGAGTCAATTGTAACACCATTCACAAAAACACTATAAAATTACATGACAGATTAACATCTATCATGTTAATCTATTATGTTAATCTATCATACATTCATAACTCCATATGACATATCTTTGCTTAATACCTTAATATCTTTAATATCTTTGTTTAATTAATACCAGGTGTTAGCTTGGTTACTAAGTAATTAAAAAGATCATTGGATGTCTATTACACACATTCAGAGAAGCAAATGAAGAAACAACTGCCTATTTAAAGTAAAAAATTCCAAAATCCTTTTTTATTCTGTAGTTTTCATAAAAACCATACTATGGAATGGTATATGGTTACTATGGTTTAACCATAATTCTATGATTAAAACAAAAAAGGATATTTAGCTCTGCATCATCTGCAATTCATTCATTCTACAGGGACAGAAATTATTGGGTGTGTTTTTTGTCTCAGTGCTGCCACCATTCGCTACTGAGACACCCCTGAAGCAAGATGCTATACAGTTATATCAGGTGTTACAATTGCACTACAGGTCACACTCATGATTTCTTGATTCACTCAAGATTTATGTTGCAGAGGGAGCAGGCATGAACTCTGAAGATTATGCCAACAATTAAAGCAGAGTTAAGTGTATACAACTGCACAGTATGCACATGTTCAGTTTTTGAACATAAAATAATAGTTAGCAAAATATATATATATATATATATTTTTTTTTTTTTTGCTACCTGGACAAAAATGGGTTCCCTTTCGATACTACACTCGTACTGCATCGCTAGACGCTATGGGGGAAAACTCCTTTTTCTCAGATGACTGAAGCCTCTACAATCCAGGGACCTGCAAGGAAAAAATGGCAGGGCAGAGAAGCTCAGCGCCCAGCTGCGAGGGGGCTCACGCTGGTTCAGACCCCGCGTGCCTCGCTCTCGCCGTGCAGAGAGGATTCTCCCGTCTTCTTTGAGTGAGTGAGTGAAGTGACTTGTGGCCAAGTATGGTGACCCATACTCGGAATTTGTGCTCTGCATTTAACCCATCCAAGTGCACACACACAGTAGTGAACACACACACACACCGTGAACACACACCCGGAGCAGCGTGCAGTCTTTTTTTGATGCGGCGCCCGGGGAGCAGTTGGGGATTCGGTGCCATGCTCAAGGGTCTCACCTCAGTCGTGGTATTGAGGGTGGAAGAGAGCGCTGGTCATTCACTCCCACCTACAATCCCTTGCAGACCTGAGACTCGAACCCACCATCTTCAGGTTCACCTTCAGGCTACAAGTCCAACTCTCTAACCATTAGGCCACGACTGCCCCCAGCATCCCTCAGCTGATGCGAGTGACATGGTTTCGTTTGGCACGATCGAGGATGAACCACTAGATGACAGCATGACTCTGAGCCGTCTGGACGAATGGTTCCTGCCAGGGCGCCATCAGCGAGCCGCGCCTTTTTTTTTCCAGAGGTCCATGATGAGCTCACAAAGTGGTGGAGTGCTCCCTACTCAGCTCGCCTTCACATGTCCGTTTCATCCGCGTTTTCCATGGTCAATGGTGCGGACGAAAAGGGCCATGAGCTGCTACCTCCGCTGGATGAGTCACATCTCTGCCCGCCCACTGCCATCGGATGGAGATCGAAGGTCGCGCACCCCTCGAAACCGTGCAGAACAACGTCTGCCCTTGCTGGATGAGCTTACTCCGCCTGGGCAGGCGGCCTCAGCTATGCACTCCATGGCCATATTCCAGGTCTTTCAGGCCAAACTCCTCCAAGTTATGGATGAGTCGGGGTCTTTAAGTCTTTAAGGAGCTGCGCAGTGTAACAGACTTGGCCCTTCGAGCAGCAAAGGCGACAGGTCAGGCCATCAGGAGGTCAATGGCCAATTTAGTGGTGTTGGAGCGCCACTTATGGCTAAACCTGACGGAGATCAAAGAGGCGGACAAAGTTCCTTTCCTCGACTTTTCTCCTACGGGGCTGTTCGGACCCGTCATCAAAGGGTTTGCTGAGCGTTTTACTGCTGCACAGAAGTCGTCCCAGGCACTGCGACACGTCTTGCCGAAGCACTCAAGCTCTGCGAGTGTCACCAATCGCCCCAAACCTGCTCCAACGCAGCAGCCAGCTAGAACCGCGCCTGCACCTGCTCAGCCTACTGAAAAGCCTGAGCTTCTGCAGCGCTCCCGCTCAGCCAGATGCCACTCATTTTTGAGATGCCAAGGACTCCGGCACAAGCTGACGCTGGATCCTGTGCCTTGGGCGTCATCCTGATCTACTAGACAGGAAGAGGAGGGGGCAAAGTCTCGCCATCGCCGGACCACCCCCAACCGATCTCTGTTATGCCCCCAAACACCCCGCTCTGTTCCGGGTGCTGGTAGCAGCGTGTTTGTAAATGCTGTTGTGGACACTGGGCTCGTTCTGAAAGTGCCCACACAAGCAGCTGCTGTTATAGCGAGAAAAATAAAACACAAACAATTTCAGAAAGAGAGCAAATTTCCTCTTCCACTTACAACGAGTGTCAGGTCACCTCACGGCGATCTGCCGCTCGAACCAATCCAACCCCTCACCACATGGGCAGAGGCCTGGCAGGCCAGATTGGGTTTTGGGGATTATAAAACAAGGTTACTCACTCCAGTTCGCTCGAAGACCCCTGCGATTCAGTGGTGTGGTTCCCACCTTAGTGCAGAGCAAGGACGCTCACGTCCTACGCTCTGAGGTGATGGCCCTACTGGTGAAGGGTGCCATAGAAACAGTCCCGCCAGCGCAGAGTGAGTTAGGATTCTACAGCCATTACTTCCTCGTCCCCAAAAAGGGTGGCGGCCTTCGGCCCATCCTCGATCTCAGACACCTGAACCGCGCGCTCATGAAGTGGCCGTTCAGGATGACTACTTTGAATCAGATCCTCTCGCAAATATGCCCAGGGAACTGGTTCTTTTCTCTGGATCTGAAGGACACATACTTTCAAGTTCATACATACAAGTTCAGTTTATTTATATAGCACATATAAAACAGCCACACGACTGACCAAAGTGCTGTACAGAGGTTCAGAAGAAGAATAAAAAAATAAAGAAATCAGCACCACTAAACACAATTAAGACAGGGTCTAGCCCCAAAAATACAATGACTAAGAAAATATATTAGTAAGACAGGGGGAGCAAAGTATATACATTTTGAAGACAAGATAATAGGAAAATACCATAATAAAAGATCATTTATAAGCCAAGGAAAACAGATACGTTTTTAGGAGAGACTTAAAAGTGGTCAATGAAGGGGCTAATCTAATCTCTAAAGGCAGGTTATTCCACAACCGTGGCCCAACCACTGAAAAAGCTTGATCCCCTCTGTGTTTGAGTCTGGAATGTGGGATTAAAAGAAGATTCTGATTGCTAGATCTTAAACTTCTGAAAGGAGTATATGGGTACAACAATTCAGATAAGTAATTGGGGGCTTGATCATGTAATGATTTATATACAAATAAAAGAATTTTAAATCGATTCTGAATTTGATAGGCAGCCAATGAAAGGTCCTCAGAATTGGAGTAATGTGAGTGCTTTTACGGCAATTATGAAGGAATCTGGCAGCAGCATTTTGCACTAGTTGAAGGCGAGCAATTTGAGACTTTGAACTACCGCAGTATAGTGAATTGCAGTAGTCCAACCGTGAAGTAATAAAAGCGTGAACAGCCATCTCTAAGGTTTTATGATTTAGAAAAGGTTTGATTTTTGACAGCAGATGAAGTTGATAAAAACTAGAACCTATTACAGAGGAGATATGTTTGTCAAGGTTTAAATATTCATCTAACAGAACGCCCAATTTCCATACACATGATGAACTAAAAACAGATAGACTACCCAGATCTAAGCTGGTTGCCTGATAGTTGTCAGTGGGGCCAAAAACGATCACCTCAGTTTTATCTTCATTTAAGGATAATAAATTTTGGGCTAACCAAGATTTAACTTTGTCTAAACATCTTATTTAAGATATAAATGCTGAAGGATCATTTCTCTTGATTGGTAAATAGATTTGGGTATCGTCTGCATAAAAATGAAAGGACACCCCATGTCTTTTTAGAATGGAACCCAAAGGTAGCATGTACAGAGTGAAAAGAAAAGGCGCCAAGATCGAGCCTTGAGGAAGACCACAGGCTAGATGTGCAACAGAAGAGGAAAAATTACCTAACTTGACTAAAAATTTTCTGTCAGAAAGATATGACTGAAACCACTTAAGGATGGTTCCTTTTATCCCCACATAGGACTCTAATCTAGATATCAGAGTAGAGTGGTCAATAGTATCGAATGCTGCTGATAGATCTAAGAGCACAAGGACTACAGAGTCGCCAGAGTCCGTAGATAGAAAAAATGTCATTTAACACTCTCAAGAGGGCAGATTCAGTACTGTGAGCGGACTTAAAACCAGATTGAAAGATTTCAGAAATACGTGCATACTTTCACATCCAGGTAGCCCCCCAGCACAGACGATTCTTGAGCTTTGCCTTTGAGGGAGTGGCTTATCAATACACAATTGCACTTTTACGAAGTGCATAGATGCGGCTCTTTCCCCTCTGAGTCAGAAAGGAATCCGCATTCTGAATTACCTCGACGACTGGCTCATCTTAGCTCAGTCAGAGGCCGAGGTAGCGTCCCACAGATCCCTCCTCCTCAGCCACTTGGAGTGCCTAGGACTCAGGGTCAATTTCGCCAAGAGCTCACTGTCCCCCAGCCAATGAACTTCATTCCTAGGGGCAGTTTTCAACTCAGCCTGCATGAGGGCAGCAGTCGCGCCAGAACGTGCGCTAGCCATACAGCAGCTCGCGGCCTCCTTCAAAATTGGAGCCCTTCGCCCTCTCAAAACATTTCAAAGGATGCTAGGCCTCATGGCCTCTGCATCACCAGTACTATGGTTGGGCCTGCTTCGTACGAGACCCCTCCAGTACTGGCTGAAACCACAAGTGCCGCCCAGTGCGTGGCGTCACGGTTGCCTTTGTATCAGGGTGACCCAGGCCTGCGTAGCGGCTCTGTCCCCCCCTGGAAGGACCCAAATGGTCCAAACAGTGCGTAACCATGGGCATTGTTCACAGAAGGAAGGTTGTCTCAACGGATTTGTCTGCAAATTTCACAATGTAATAAATCCACATTTATTGGATTACAGCCTATAAAATAGCACTTAATCCTATTTTTTTACTAGAAGTCACTTAATATTTGTAGCACCAGCAACAGAAAGTGTTAAGTTTAGACAGGAAGTAAAATGCAGAAGTAACATAAGCCATCATGTAAACAATTTTCTTTTAATTGCCAATGTAGTGAACTGAGGTGTAGTTACAGGACAGGGAAGGTAGGCAATTGGATGGGGTCCTGAGTTTGGAGAGGGCCTCCTGAAGGCCAACACTAAGCACATGAATATGTCAAATTTCAAAGTGAAGAACTCCCCCTAAACCTCTGAACTCCCCCCCCTAATCCTCCGAACCCCTCTCCCCCAACCCCCACCCCCTGTCAACCTAAACCCCTCTAAAGGAATCCCCATCTTGCTGGCACAATTGTCACACTTTTCAAAATGAAGAGAAAAAAACAAGATGAAGAGGAAAAGAGGAAGCATTAACGTGGTGAGTGGTGGAGATAATCTAATAATGAAATAATTAAGGATGACAACTGATGATGTGCTAGCCCAATATAATTTTGGCAAGCAACCACCTAGCTAGAAGTTAGTGCTCAGTTTGGAGCACATAATGTTAATTATTTAGCTAGCTAGCTTGGTAAAATTTGTTATTTTGCCTTAAATTGTCTTGATAGCATGGTCTTTAAAGTGTATACAGAGTATAATAGCCAACACTTTACCAAGGTGTTCTGTTGTAGAACTATAGAACTGAGACATGGTTCTGTTTTAATCAAACTTGACCTTGCACTCTCATGTAACCGTCTACATAGTACACAAGTCTGTAGTTATGTCTGAGGTCTGAACACCTAGGTTGATATTAACTCCTCACTATACATGCAAAACACAACTCTTAATACAGCCCTGTGTGATTAGAAATGAAAAGTTTGACAGACATACAGACATGCAGATGTGATTTCACACTGAGCTTCCTGAACTGAACTGGATGGTGTCAAATTTAATACCTTCAGACTATCATAGAGTTGGATAAATGGCTGTATTGTGGATGATTCCTGACATACTTGACCAAAACACTCCAAAGTAAAGGAGCAGAGAAACCCAGGCATGCATGAGTGTGCCAAACACTTTAAAATCAAGCATAGCCTTAGGCAAATCCTCAGTGCTGATCACCAAATAAAAGGAGGCATTTAAAAAAATGTAAAAGCAGATGTAGTTCCAATTAGGACTTTAAGGTTTATCCATTGTCTCCCCTGTCCCCAACTCTATTATCCCAATCCCCTCCGCCCACACACAATTTCACTTACTTTTATTTTGTTAGCAGGATTAAACTCAAGTTAATTTGCCAGACAAGGTTACATAAGATTAGGACACTGAGCGTGGGATACCATGTAAGATGTTCATAATTGTTCGAGTTGTTTTGTTAAAGTACCATTGTTTGAGTAATCATAATCACTACTTTTGGAAAAGCTTCTGTCAATTTATTACTGATTATTAATTAGTGGTGGCAATTGACAGTGAAGAAAGACAGTGATCAAAGCACATTATAAAAGCAGACCAGGAGAAAACCAGTGGGAACCAAGATTTGTACAAGCATGCTCAAAACATCCTTTTAAAAGTCATGTGAGCTGTCTTTCTGTCTCCCACCGAATTTTACCCTAGTCTCTGGGACCCTGTACCATTTGAGGAGCTCTTTTATAAATGTTTTCTTTGACACTGTTCTATCTCTATCTGGTGTCAGATGGTGGTTATTCACCAAAAGTAAACCTCTTTAGTTAACACAGAAAATACTCCACATCTCTTCCATTAATGTACTCTGCAATCAGTATTTTAAGATCACCTTCAGATACCTTCTGTACTGCCAATGTAACATCAAGTTTTGCCTGCTTAACAGGGCTTGCCGCAGATTCATCTGTTGGTAGACGAAGATCAATCAAAAGTGTTTGTCTATGTTGCCATGTCAGGTGTTTCAGTAGGCTACTTGTGCTTCGGATAAAAGAGGCAGATAGTAATTTACACGTAACTTACACGTAACTTACATTTTACCGTGAGGTTTTTCACAGCCATCTGGTGCAAACTCGCGTGCATGCGTGCTAGTATACAGCTAACAAATTTAAAGGGGCCAATTAAATTAGAAAATAAATTTTATCTTTAGGTGATAAATTTAGATTTTAAATTCTATATTGTTTTATACAGAATTCTTGAAAGTCTACACAGTATGTAAACAAGTACATCATAAGTAACCGTAATTAAATTACTTCAAATGAAGAGTAATCCTGTACTTTACTTTTTTCATCGGAAAAGTAATTTAATTACAGTAACACATTACTTAGTAATGCATTACACCCAACGGTGGCAAGGAAAAACTCTCTGAGACAATATGAAGAAGAAACTTTGAGAGGAACCAGACTCAAAAGGGAACTCATCTTCATCTGAGTGATAATGGATAGTGCGATTATAAATACATTCTCTCTTATAACTGTATACTCTATGGTCAAAAAGTGCAATTGTGTAGCCAGGAACTTATGAGCTTATGAGCAATTTATGAATATGTCAGAGTTATTTCTGAATTCATTATTTTTTTAACTTAAAGTCTACTCTGTTGAAGTTATCAACTGTTCAATGATGGAGACTTCAGCACATGACTCAGAGTAATTAACTTGAAACAATTAATGTTGTAATTAACATGAAAGGAGAATTATAAGGTCTGTCAGGTTCTCTTCTCTCATAACACTACTACTGCTCTGCCCCTCTCACTCCCATCTCCCAACTTTGTTTTATTTAAAACTAGAGAAAAAAAAAAAACAGAAAGTGTTAGAATTTAGAAAATTCTAAAATGAAAAAAAATTAAATGTGCAACATCTTGACTATTCGATATTCAAGATCGTACACAATTTCTAGGTCGCTATTTAAATTTAAGCAAATTTGTGATATTGATCACAACTCCTTTCTACAAAAGGCCAGATTTTCCGTGTTTTTAACATGGATCATCGAGTTTTACACAAACTGGTGGAGTCTGTGTCAGCTCGCATTCACACGATCATTAAAAAGGGAAGATACCAAATACTAAAAATGATGAAATTCATATAAATATTTCTAAGATTCTACTTTTCACTCAAATTATTGCTGATTTGTAATGAAAACCTTAGTGTTAAATTGAAAAATAATGCCAAACAGAAGTATTTTCACTTGTAGCCTCTGACTGGTGGAGCAGAAACAAAAATAAAAATGAGAGAATGGAAACTATTCATTAATATCTTGCCCTAGTCAAATTTTTGTCCATTTACTAGCCTTCCTCTATACTGCTCTGAGCCAGCAGTATTGAGCAGGAATCTAAAAGCACTTCACACTTTTTATAACCTCTTGAAATTCCAAATTGCAAAAGTGCTCAGTCTCTCCAATGAAAAGTCTGAAAAACTATGCAGGTTTCCCTTGAGACAAGACCATTCTTCAGGAACAAAATGAAAAAAGCATCTACAACCTCCCCCTCACTCTGATGCTTTATGGACATACAGATAAATCAATAATGCATGTTTTTTTATTTATTTATATATCTGTCTTTTGATGTTTTAAAAATGAACTGTTAACCAGAACAACTGCTATCCAAAAACCCAAAGCCATTTGCTGAATTTAGAGAGAGAGCTTTACTGAGAAGTTCAGTTACTGAATCATTCATCTCAATGAAACCCCTAATGTACAACATCCACTGATGGGCCATATAACTCAAAGCTTTCCTTACATCACTTCTCAACACTATCAAACCTATCCTAAAATCACATTTTTAAATATCCTTCAATAAGTTACTTATATCTATTTCTTACTCTCTATCTCTACCTTAACCTCTACCTTTCCAGACCCCACATTTTAGGTCTCTCTCTCTATCTCTCTCCCTCACTCACTTCTTACTGCTCAATATCATTCTCCCCTGTTCTGCCTCTTCTGCTCTGTCAGGCTTCAGGATGCATAACCCCTTTTTATCCAGCTGGAACTTTTCATGCTTTCTTCTTCTTCCCCTTAAACTCAGTATATAGTGTATTAAAGTGACAGTAAAACCAAAAACTACACTTCCAATCTAGTGGCATGAAACAGAAATATGACCCTACAGGCAGGTCTTTGTGATGTACAAAAATGAAATCAATATAAATCATGCAGGATCTCACTGTCAAAAGGTACAAGAAATTTGCAAAACATTCAATGTTTTGGACATGATCAACAAGTGGAGAAATGGGGCATCAAAGTGACATTGCCAAGAACAGAACGTCCCTCCAAAACTGACGAAAGGACAAGAAGAAAATTTATCAGGGAGGCTGCCAACAGACCTACAACAATATTAAGGGAGCTGCAGGAACATCTACCAAGAACTGGTCACTCTCTGCATGTGTCAACAATTTTGTATTCTTCGTAAGTCTGAGGTAGGATGGCTAGTCAGAAGCCCTTTCTCTCAAAAAAAAAAAAACATCCAGACCCACCTAAATCACCCCATACCATGAGGCAAAATGTGTTATGGTTTGGCCATAATTCTAAAACATATGTTTGGCACAAAAACAAGACAGCTTATGACCCACAGTGAAGCATGGTGGTGACAGCATCAGGATAGAGGGATAGCTACAATTCCAAATACCAATCAATTTTGACAAAACCTGCAGGCCTCTGATAGACAGCTGAAGATGAAGAAAAAATGTCACCTTCCAGCATATACAGACCCAAAGCACAAATCCAAGTCAAAGGAATGGCTTCATAAAAAAGAAGATCAGGGTTTTTGAATGGTCCAGTCAGAGCCCAGATCTAAATCCTATCCAAAACCAAGGGAATAACTGGAAGAGGGCTATGTACAGCAGATTATAGATCTGGAGCATTTTTGCAAGGAATAGTGGAATAAAATGGTTAAATCTATGTGGCTAAGTTGGTAGACACTTTTTACAATGTATTTGTTAATGGATGTGCCCACTTGTGCAACCAGATTATTGTAGGTTTTTTTTTTTGGTCTCTAAAATATTTTTGTTTGTTTTTCACTTGAATTTTGTTGGTTGCTATATTACATTAAAGGAGGAAAATATCTGGCATGATTTATCTTGCTTTCATTTTTTACATCACAAAAACCTGAAATTTAACAGTGGTGTGTAGACATTTTATATCCAATGTATGTATGTACCATTGTGGGACAAATGTCTCAGTCTCAACAACTTAACTAACATCATGTGAGACTTTCATTCACTGGCCACTTCCCCTTCCTTTCTGCTGTGTCTTTCCAGGGATCCCAGTTCGAAATACCTGTTCAAGTGCTCGCCATCCACTGATGGCACCCTTCACATCACAGTGTGGCTGTAGCCATGAGATTTGACAGATGTGTAACAGCCTCCTCCCCTTCCCTCCCACTTTGCCTGCTGCCCAGCAACACCACCTGACAGCTATCAGTAGGGATTCCAGCAGAGCCATTGCCAGACAGCTAGATAAACAAAGGGGGTAAGAGGCCAGAAAAAAGAGAAAATCAAAGGTGATATAAAGTACACAATTATCTAATTTGCTGGCAATTTTGTGACTTATTTTGTTTTCTTTCATGTTTCTTTTAATGCTTTCTGGAAAAAAAAGTAGAAACATTTCATTATTTTGTCTCGGTACTATGTAAATTGCTAAGTAAATAATATTTCTTTTACTGCAATATGAAACAGCAATGTATAGTCCCAGCATATGAACTGGAGGATGAAAGAACTGGAGGGATATAAGGATTTTAAGGATGACACTGCCAGTCTGGGGAGGAGAGTAGGAATGAGATTAAAGGTCCTGTGACAACCGCGCTTGGGGAGGAACATCTGGCAGACCAGCTGCTCCTCTGGTTAACATGTTACCCCAAGAGTTTTGAAATCACACGCACACACAAACACACACTATGAACCACAGTTAATAATTGTTGCAGTGTATTTTTGGTTTATGAACCTATTAAGCTTTAACAGTGTCCAAGCATGAACAGATATTTTAAACACAGATTACAATGTTCATTATTAAAGAGGGAGCTCGTCTCCTCAGACTCCTCCAGCCTCTATTGGATTTATGCTGGCTAATTCCCATATTCTCCCTGTCATCTGCACCAAGAAGAGAGAGTGAAATAGAGAGGAGCTGATTCTCTTGCAGACCTAATGATTTAAAGTAAAAAAGTGAACTTCCTGCCAATATGAGTGTAATTTAGCATCAAGCTGTGGTTGTGCCTTCACAATTTTTATGGTCATTACATGCGATAAAGTATGAGAGATGGAACACCCAGAAACCATGGGTGGATAAAACAATCTGAGCTGTGGTGAATGCATGCATGGACAACACAGCACTCATGTCATGAAATCCACTACAACGGTGAGAGCTGACTCTTCTCTGGCCAATAAGCTGAATACTTTCTATGCACCCTCATCCACACCGACAGCAACAAAGGGAACTATGTGTGGCCATTGTTTATAGACTATAGCTACAGGTTAGCCTCCAAGCTAAGGGACCTGGGATTAAATCCCCCCTCTGTGACTGGGTCCTGGACATCCTCACAGGCAGACCCTAGGTAGTGAGAGTGGGCAAGTTTGCCTCCAACACCATCACCCTGAGCACTGGAGCCCCACAAGTTTGTGTCCTGAGCCCCCTGATTTACTCTCTCTACACACATGACTGTGTACCCTCCCACAGCTCCACTTATATAATCAAGTTTGCTGACGACACAGGGTTTATGGGCCTCAACTCCAATAACAACAAGGCCGCCTACCTTGATGAGGTGGAGAAACTAGTAGCTTGGTGCCAGGCTAACTGTCACTCTCTGAATGTCAGCAAAACCAAGGAGCTGGTTGTGGACTTCAGAAAGAGGCAGCAGCGTTATTACACCCCACTCGAGTTTGGCAGGACCCCAATGGAGAGAGTGAGCAGCTTCAGGTAAAGTGGAGTACAAGTCTGACCTGGACTCATCACATCCAAGCTCAGGTGAATAAAGCCAGACAATGGTTGTAACATCTGAGACTGCTGAGGGAATTGCTGAGGGACTGCAGAGCCTCCACAGCAATCCTGAAAATGTTCTATACTGGGGCTATAGAAAGTTTACTGACTGAGTGCATCTAAGGGTGGTATGGAAACTGTTCAACCCAGTACCACAAAGCCCTTCAGAGAGTGGTGCACCGGGTCTGCTCTCCTCTCTCTGCATGACATCTACACCAGGTGATGCAGTACCAGAGCTGCTAAAATCATCACCACCCCCGTAACTGTCTGTTCAGCCTGCTGCAATCAGGCAAACACTTCCGTAGTCTGACGGCTAAAACTGAGAGTCTCCAGAGGAGCTTCTTCCCTCAGGCCATTAGACTCCTCAATATGGATATGTCCACCACTCAGATCCCTTAGGACTCCATAAAAACTCTCCAGTCACTCTGCATGCCATTGACACTCCACACACTTCACTTTACACTTTGTATTGGTGATACACATGACATAATCTCCTATTTTGTACACGTAATATACTGCATATTTTGTACATCCATTTTTTTGCACATTCCTTGCTCATTTTGTACATCCTTTTTTGCACATTCCTGTACATACATTTCTTATTTCTTGTTATCTTATTTCTTTTTTTTTTCTTATTCATTTCTGATTTTTAAGTTAGTATTTAAATGCAAAGTCTAAAGAGAAGTAGGCCAGGTTTTCATTACACTGCAAGTTATATACTGTATATAACTGTGTATGTGACAGACAAAAATCATGAATCTTGAATCATGAAGATTCCTGTTAAAAAGTTAAAAGAGAATATACTAACACACACACACGCGCACACACACACACGTACACAGGCATTTAGAGGCCTGCAGAGCCGAATAAGGGCTGGATTCTTGCCTGAGCACTGAGAGGTTTATTAAATGCACACAAGTAAGCGAGGGAGAGGGAAGTAGAAAGAAAATGTGCAAGGTTATATGAGTAGGAAGGTCATGCCCTATGCAACTAATCTACCCTGAACAACTATATACTCATACACACAGACACAGACATACACAAACCTCTTCTGAGTAGCAATGCACAGCTAGAATCACATCATCAAGTTCGCCGATGACACGACCATGGTGGGTCTCATCAGCAAGAACGACGAGTCAGCATACAGAGAGGAGGTGCAGCGGCTAACAGACTGGTGCAGAGCCAACAACCTGTCCCTGAATGTGGACAAAACTAAAGAGATGGTTGTTGACTTCAGAAGAGCACAGAGTGACCACTCTCCGCTGAACATTGGCGGCTCCTCCGTGGAGATCGTCAAGAGCACTAAATTTCTTGGTGTTCACCTGGCGGAGAACCTCACCTGGTCGCTCAACACCAGTTCCATTACGAAGAAAGCCCAGCAGTGCCTGTACTTTCTGCGAAGGCTGAGAAAAGCACATCTCCCACCCCCCATCCTCACCATGTTCTACAGAGGGACTATCGAGAGCATCCTGTGCAGCTGCATCACTGCCTGGTTTGGGAATTGCACTGTCTCAGATCGCAAGACCCTGCAGCGGATAGTGAGGACAGTTGAGAAGATCATTGGGGTCTCTCTCCCTTCCATCACGGACATTTACACCTCATGCTGAATCCGCAAAGCCACCAGCATTGTGGATGACCCCACACACCCCTCTCACACACTCTTCACCCTCCTGCCGTCTGGTAAACAGTACCGGAGCATTCGGGCCCTCACAACCAGACTGTGCAATAGTTTCTTCCCTCATGCCATCAGACTCCTCAATACCTAGAACTGGACTGAAGGAAGGAACACACACACACACACACACACACACACACACATACATATATACACACATACACAACTGAGCATCCTCCATGCACGTTTTACACGTTTTGCACATGTTTTATGCTGCTGCTGCTACTGTTATGTTTACACTACTTCAGCTATTTGTATCAAACTCTGTAATATTTGCACTATTGTCACTTCGTCACTTTCAAACAGAACTGCGTACTGGTCGGCGTTGTAGTCATTGTACTGTCTTGTTCTGTCTTGTGCGTCTGCACATGTTTGCACTTGTGCACTTTACGTATAATTTATGTAGTCCCCATAGTTGTGTTGTTCTGTGTTTGTCTTATGTAGCACCTTGGTCCTGGAGAAACGTTGTTTCGTTTCACTATGTACTTGTATATGGCTGAAATGACAATAAACTCCACTTGACTTGACTTGATATCAGAAGGAGGCTCTCTTTGCTGTCAAACGAATTTGACCAACAATCTGGGTGAGATTCTGGCTGTCATCCTGGTTCTGTCCCTTAGTTTTTGTTATGGAAGAGCATGAGTGCACTGCTGCTGCCAGCACTGCTCTGTATTAATGGGCGACACTATTCACAAGACAAGCTGCTTATCACTGTTGCCTGAGTGGCCTTCATTCCAACCACTACTTCTGCTGAGTAGGAGTAATTTGGTGAAAACACAACAAAAGCAATAAAATATTGATCAATCCCTATTTAGAAGAAGTATAGGGAAGGAAACACAAATAACAACAGGAGAATTACAAATAGATAAGTAGGAAAATATAGAAAGGAACTCCTGTTACTTTTTTAAAGAAATCAAAACCAGTTTTATAGAAAAGTCAAGAATTCCTTTCTGCTTTCATTCCTGCTGTTTCCAGAAGAGGTGTTTCACAAAACTGGTTACTAGGTTAGTTTGAAATAATATTGGCAGTATAGAAAAAGAAAGATACAAAGAAAGACAAATAGGGGAAGACAAAGTAGAAGGACATATGACTTGAGAAAGTCTGTGGCATGAATAAAAATAACATTTGCAGTGGTAATATATAACTGAAACAAATAAACCCCACAGCTATCCGAGGGGCTACTTTCACAGGAAACCTCTTGAATGGAAAATCAAGTTTTAATGAAGAGCCAATGATGGGAGACAACAATCCTTCCCTGTTAATGTGAATAGTGTTGCCCATTAACACAGAGCAATGCTGACAGCAGCAGTGCACTCATATGCTCTTCCATAACAAAAACTAAGGGACAGAACCAGGATGACAGCCAGAATCTCACCCAGATTTTTGGTCAAATGATGGCAGCCAACAATCCTTCCCTACAGGGAAGGATTGTTGTCTCACATCATTGGCTCTTCATTAAATCTTGACAACAATCCTCCCCTATAGGAGCAGGAAGCAGGCAGTGGATTAGTGCCATTTGTGTACAGGCATGCCATGGGTGTAAAGTGTGGAGAATAGAGGAATTTTGGGGAAAAAATCCAATGCAACTCTCTGAAAAAAAACAGATTTTACAAATCTGGTTTGATCTCAGTCCATTTCAAATGTGACATTTGAAAAGTTGTTCACATCACTACTGCGACAATGGCAAATAAGTATATAGAGTATAAAGTGCACTCTGCAGTGTACAATATAGTGGTGTACACTGGCTGTAGCTAGTTAAGAGAGAATAAAAAATGATGACAGCACCAAAAAAAATTAATCAATGAAAAACAATAACAAACCCATTATAAATAAACTTGTGCAGTAGTTCACAATCATAGTACATTATGGTCATTTTCTAAACATGGAGATTAAATACTTGTAACCTGTGGTAACCTACCACAAAAAAGCATTTTAGTCACCTATCTCAAGGCAGAATCTGACTACTTTCAGACTGCTGTTATTTCTGTAAGCATTCACACATTCTGTAAGTCATACAATACATTTGTGTATGGATATCTGTAAGATACCTGTCACTTTTTCCCACTGAGCATTTCCAAATATGTGTGTTTCAACTTATGATACCAGAATTTTGACTCTCTTACCAATATCAAATTTATCATCATGATGCTCAATACTAATATATTTTTGCTAGAGAGATTTTTCTGTAGATGTGAGCTGCTAAACTGAGTCTTGAGGTGCAAAATGAGCGAAAGGACAGAGATGTTCTGGACATTTGGACCAACAAACAAAAAGAGAAAATAATCGGTGGATGGGATACACAAAATGTTTTTACTAGTCATTAATATAATTTTCTAGTAATATACTGAGCTTGGCGATGTGTTCTCCATGCTCAGGTGATTTTATGATTTCTATGCACACTTGGCAGTTTTGTTTACTTTTTTGTGTCGTCATATTTCTGATCATTGGCTAACAACCGACTTTAAGTGCGCTTGCTTAAATTCACATAACAAATTTAAGACGTGTGTAATAGTGTAAACATTAGCATTTGTAATGCATTAAAAAGTGATGAAGAAGAATAACAAGTAACTCTGTAATATTATAATGAGGATGAAGTTAATTGATTGTTTTGGTGAAGGCAAAACTGCTATAATGTTTATATAATGTTTACATAATTATAATGTTATAACGTATAATGTTTACAAGTAGTGTTTGAACAGCTAACATATAGGTGCTGTCACTATTGAAATAAAGAAGTCAATCTATCACTCAGTCACTCACCCAGTCAGTCAGTCACTTACTCATTCAGTCTCTCCATCCGTCTGTCACGTACTCACACAATCACTCAGTCTATCAGTCAGTCAGTTAGTTTCTTCATCAGGCAGTCACTTAGTCACGCAATCAATATAACTTACTCAACTAATTTACTTAATTCCAAAGTTCAAATTTGCTCTTTCTTGTGGAACTCAAGGCAGCTGAGACCTACCGGCAAATAGTCACAGTACAACTGTGCAGTTGAACAAACAATGGCAAAACAGATGATCCTTAAACGTTTCTTCCTAAAAGCAAACAATTCTGATCAGCCTAATCGAGACAGTGAGGAACATGTTGAGATCATGGAGACATATGATCTTGGTCAAGCTTCTAAGAATCAGAAAAGTCATACATTTGAGAATATGGAGATGTGTCATATGTTTCATTAGCAGAAAGTTTTCTTTCTATGCTGCATTCATAGACCTGTTGACCATTTTATGTTTATTTACGTTTATTTACATGTTGACTGTATGCGAAAAAATATTACTTAAATGTCCTTAAGTATTTGATGAGTGACACAATTTTCATAAATGTGCCTTTGTACACCACCATAATAGATCTGAAATGAAGCAAACAAGATGTGAATATAATGTACACTTTCAGCTTTAATTCAAAGAGTTTAACAAAAATATTGCATTCACTATTTAAGAATTACAGCCATTTTTACATAGACAAATTAAGTAGATAAAAGGTCTGGAGTTGATTCCAAGCACTGAATTTGCATTTCATGGCAACTCTCAATATGAGGTCCAAAGAGACATCGAAGCAATGAAGGAAGCCATCATTAGACTGAAAAAACAAAACAGACCTATCAGAGACATAGCAGAAACTTTAGGAGCGGCCAAATCAACAATTTGGTACATTTTTAAAAAGAAGGAATGCACTGGCGAGCTCAGCAACACCAAAAGGCCTGGGAGACAATGGAAGACAATTACAGTGGATGACAGAATTCTTTCCTTGGTGAAGAAAAACCCCTTCACAACATCCAGCCAAGTCAAGAACACTCTGGAGGAGGTAGACATATCAGTGTCAAAGTCTACAATCAAGAGATACCTTTATGAATGTAAATACAGACAGTTTTGTTGTCTTGAGTGACAAAACACTCAAGAAAAGAAAGGCCAGATTAGACTTGCTAAAAAACACTAGAAAAGCCTGCCCAGGTCCGGAACAAGATTCATTTGTACCAGAATAAAGGGAAGAAAAGAGTATGAAGAAGGAAAGGAAGGGCTCATGTTCCAAAGCATACCACATCATCTGTCAAACATGGTGGAGCATTGTTATGGCATGGGCATGTATGGCTGCCAATGGAACTGAGTCACTGGTGTTTACTGATGATGTGACTGCTGATAGAAGAAACAGGATGAATTCTGAAGCATATAGAGCTATAATTTCTGCTCAGATTCAGTCAATGCTGCAAAACTGATAGGATGGCGCTTGGACAATGATCCAAAACATACCACGAAAGCAACCCAAGAGCAAAGGCTAAGAAATTAAATGTTCTTAAATGTCTGATGACCTCAAAACAGTTGAGTATGCTTTTCAGTTACTGAAGACAAAACTGAAGGCAGAAAGACTCAAACAAGCAGCAACTGAAGGCAGCTGCAGTAAAGACCTGGCAAAGCATCTCAGGGGAGGAACCATTTTGGTTCGCATTTCAGAATTTGGTCATGTCCATGGGTTCCAGATTTCAGGCAGTCACTGACTGCAAAGTATGTGCATCCAAATATTAAAAATAATTCTAATATTTATGATTGTTAGATTGTCCAATTACTTTTGAGCCTGTGAAAATGAAGTGACATTGCAAAAAAATCGCTATAATTCCTAAACAGTTAAACCCCTTTAATTAAAGCTGAAAGGCTACATTTCAATCACATCTTGATTGCTTCATTTCAAATCCATTATGCTGGTGTACAGAGGCAAAATTATGAAAATTGTGTCACTGTCCAAATACTCATGAACCTGACTGTATCCATACTCACCATCCACTTTAATAGGAGCACTTGTACACCTGCTTATTTATGCAGTTATCCAATCAGCCAATCGCATGGTAGCAGCACAACACATAAAATCATGCAGATACAGGTCAAGAGCTTCAGTTAATGTTCACATCAAACAGAATGGGGAAGAAATTTTGATCTCTGTGACTTTAACCATGGCATGGTTGTTGGTGCCAGATAGGCTGGGTTAAGTATTTCAGAAACTTATCTCTGGGGACTTTTACACACAACAGTCTCTAGACTGGTGCATGGTGTGAAAAACAAACAATAATGACCAGAATGGTCTGAGCTGAAAGGAAGTCTATAGTAACTCAAATAAGCACTCATCAAAATCACTGAAATCATATTTTTTCCCCATTCTGATAGTTTATGTGAATATTACCCAAAGCTGGTGGACCGTATCTGATTGATTTTACGCATTGCACTGCTACCACACGATTGACTGATTAGATAATTGCATGAATGTGTAGGTGTGCAGGTGTTCCTAATAAAGTGTTTGGTGAGCATGTATGCTTTATAGAGCCACTATGCTGTAGCTTTACAGTTAATTCTGTACCAACAGGGCAATCTACCTGCTGAGTGAATTGCGCTTAATCAGTTATACATTATTTTGGGGGTATAACCCTACCATTATGTCTACTGAAATTAGGAAATATCCAGGTAACAAAGTAATGGTATGTCATCACACTAACCACACCTTAATAAGTGCTAAAGTATAACTGATGTCTGGTGCTCCTTCATCCCTGCCATGATCCAATACAGTAGGACATGAGGCCATATGGAACTTTGAGATTACTCATCCACTCACAGGCCTACATATAAGCAGAACCACGTTAAAGCAAATTACTAAATAAAAACTCTTAAATAAATAAAGTATCTAAAAATGGTGATTTCAGCCTAGCTTTTCTGGGCTTGCAGATTAAAGCTAAGCTACTGAGGCAAAGGGCCTGGCAAACTGAGTCAATGCAAAAAGAACACTGTATGGAAATAGACATAATCTCACCAAAGCCAAAATTTCTAGGATAAAAGAATGAGTTAACTTGCCATGAAGCACTATAAAGTCTTTATGAGCTTGATGCACTTGGTTGAAGGCAGAACCAATTAGCTTAATTTTAGCATCCAACACTGCAGAAGTCATGACAAAATTAATTTACTGCAAATAGTTCTTTCTTAATACATTTATTCTCCTTTTTTAATTGCTAGGATATTTGATTTTTGTCACACACATATTCCAATAACCACTAGGTATATCTGAATATTACGATAACTTTTTTTTTTCAAAGACATACATGATATTTTATATATAGTATATATAATTTTTCAAATAACATACAGATGTCATGCTATACAACATGCCACCTTTATTCTAATCATAAATACACAGCCTAAATGCTATTGGTAGCATTAGTAGCATAACGGATTGGTGTGTGTGTATGTGGGAGATTTTCTTCTTTAAACCATGATAGAGGAGCAGGAGAAATGCCATATTTAATATTAAGCAGAGTGGGGGGATATATGTATTTATTCCTGTCATTATTTAAGGGCTGTTAAGCAGGGAAAAGGAGGCAGAGTGAGTGAGGTTTATGTATTCAACACCTAAAGAAATACAGACAATGCCATGTTTAGCTTATCTATATTTGTGGGAGCAAATGTTGAGCTAAATTGGAAAGCTGCTTTCTGGTCAACAACAATCACACACTCTAAACAGAATAAGAAATTCTTGATGAAGATGATCGAAAAACCACAAGGGACTCTAACACAAGTTAGACATTAACTGAGAGAAAACACCATCTCCCCAGAGTTTTCCATTAGCATTTAATTGACAAGGCTGCTTATTCAAATTAAATTCAAATTGAATGCTTATTCAAAGGTTCAAAGGTTCAAATAGTAAAGGTGTCTAATAAGTAAAGTGTACCTTGAATTATTTTCTGACAAGGTTTTCAGGTCACTGTTAGTGTACCATAAAATTTTATAGAAGCTTGCAGAACATAAGTTTACCTCATAAACTTAAAAAAAAATTACAACTGAAAGTTAACAACTGTAAACACACACACACACACACACACACACACATACGTACATACATATATATATATATATATATATATATATATATATATATATATATATATATATATA
>CM040981.1:12423388-12471246 GCA_022985145.1 Pangasius djambal | reverse complement strand
TAAGAAAAAACTATTCACAAAAGGCTTGACTAAACAAATATGTTTTCAGCCGAGACTTAAACACTGAGACTGTGTCTGAGCCCCGAACACTAAGTGGAAGGCTGTTCCATAACTGTGGGGCTTTGTAAGAGAAAGCTCTACCCCCAGCTGTAGCCCGCACTATTCGAGGTACCAACAAATAGCCTGCACCTTTTGATCTGAGTAGGTGTGGCGGATCATAAAAGACCAAAAGTTCGCTCAGGTACTGTGGCGCGAGATCATTTAGTGCTTTATAGGTCAATAGTAGTAGTTTATAATCAATACGAAATTTGACTGGGAGCCAATGCAGTGTGGATAAGATAGGGGTGATGCGGTCATATCTTCTGATTCTAGTAAGGATTCTTGCTGCTGCATTCTGGACTAACTGGAGCTTGTGTATGCATCTACTGGAGCATCCAGACAGTAAGGCATTACAATAATCCAACCTAGAGGTAAAAAAGCATAAACTAATTTTTCTGCATCATGTAGTGACAATATACTTCTTATTTTACCAATATTTCTGAGATGAAAGAAAGCAATCCTAGTTACATTATCTACATGAGCTTCAAAAGAAAGACTTGAGTAGATAATCACACCAAGGTCTTTTACTGCTGCACATGATGAAACAGAAAGGCCATCCAGAGTTATTATGTAATCAGAAAGCTTACTTCTAACTGCATGTGGTCCTAGTACAAATACTGCTGTCTTGTCAGAATTAAGTAAGAGAAAGTTAATAAGCATCCAGTTTCTTATATCTTTTACACATTCCTCAAATTTATTAAGCTGGTGTCTGTCATCTGGCTTTGCTGAAACAACTGTGTGTCATCAGCGTAACAGTGGAAATAATTTTGCCCAGAGGTAGCATATATAAAGGGGACAGTTCTTTCTCCCTTCCTCTTTACTCTGTATACATCTGATTTTAGTTACAACTCTGAATCCTGCCACCTTCAGAAGTTCTCTGATGACTCTGTGGTTGTTGGATGTATTCAGGGTGGAGACACCTCAGAATATCAGATGGTAGTGGACAGCTTTGTTACCTGGTGTGAGCTCAATCACCTACAGCTCAATGTCAGGAATACAAAGGAACTTGTAGTGGGCTTTAGAAAATCCAGGACCCCCGTCACTCCTCTGTCTGTCCATGGTGAGGAAGTGGAGATTGTTGCGGATTACAAATACCTGGGAGTCCATATAGACAACAAACTGGACTGGACATCAAACTCAACAGCACTATTCAAGAAAGGCCAGAGCAGGCTGTATTTTCTGAGGAGGCTCAGGTCTTTCAATGTCTGCAGCACAATGCTGCAGATGTTCTATGAGTCTGTGGTATCTACTGTCATCTTCTATGCAGTGGTCTGTTGGGGAAGTAGCATGACAGAAATAAACTGGACAAATTAATCAGGAGGGCTGGCTCTGTACTTGGCATGGAGCTGGACCCTGTTCACGTTGTGGCTGAGAGAAGGATGTTTTCAAAACTCCACGCAATCCTGGACAACCCTTCTCACCCACTACATAGTGTGCTGGTCAACCAGAGGAGCACTTTCAGCCAGAGACTGATCACTGCCAAGTGTTCCACTGAGCGCTTCAGAAGATCCTTTATCCCTGTGGCCATCAAGCTGTACAACTCCTCCCTATAAGTGCTGGGACTTTCATGTGCAATTCATATGCAATACATGTTCAATTTATGTGCAATAAGGACTTTAATTTGCAATACAAATATATTTATTATTACTGCCTATTTTTCTGTACTTGAGCACACTGGACTTATCATACTCAACATTTACATCATTATGGGTATGTTTCATTACGCATTTTAATTTATTGATTTACATTTTATATACTGTATAGGTACAAATTTATTTTTATTTTTATTTTTATTTTTATTTTTATTTTATTTTTATTTTTATTTTCTTCTTTCTTTCTTTTCTTTCTTCCTTCTTGAGAGCAACTGCAACATGGCAAAGCAATTTCCCCCTGGGATTAATAAAGTTCTTTGAATCTTGAATCTTGAATAAAGAAAAGAGCAATGGGCCTAAAACAGAGCCTTGTGGGACACCAAACTTTACCTTAGTATGCGAAGAGAAATCACCATTTATGTCTAACAAACTGATAACGATCAGTCAAATAAGACCTGAACCAGGAAAGGGCCATTCCCTTAATGCCTACTACATTTTCTAGTCTATCAAGTAGAATAGCATGATCAATGGTATCAAAAGCTGCACTAAGGTCAAGGAGACACAACCCTGATCAGTAGTAAGTTAATTACCACTTTAACCAGTGCTGTCTCTGTGCTATGATGAGGCCTAAATCCTGACTGATACATTTCATGAATGTTATTCCTATGTAAGTATGAGCATAGCTGCTGTGCTACAACCTTTTCTAGGATCTTGGAGATAAAGGGGAGGTTTGATATTGGTCTATAGTCAGACAGCTGACAGGGGTCAAGGTCAGGTTTTTTAATCAAGGGCTTGATAACTGCTAATTTAAAAGATTTAGGTACATAGCCAATGCTAAGGGAAGAACTGATTATCCTTAAAAGAGGTTTGATTGTTTCAGGAATTATCTGTTTGAGGAAACAAGTAGGTAAAGGATCTAGTATACAGGTTGATGATTTTGATGATGAAATTATTGAAATTAGACATTTTCAATTTTATCATTGAAAAACTTCATGAAGTCATCGCTGCTATATAATGACTGTGTGCGTGTTTCTATTGTGGTCTTATTCCTAGTTAATTTTGCTACAGTATTAAATAAGATGGCCCTGGGGGTCTGTAAATAATAATTAGTGGAATCACCTGGGTAGACTTATTTTTATAAAGAACTTCAATCACGTTGAATTTATGACTAGGTTTTTGTGTGACGCCTAGATTATCATTATAGATGACTGCGACGCCTCCTCCTTTGCCAGTTAGACAGGGCTGATGTATGTACCTGTACCCGGGAGGAATAGCTTCATTTAATGCTACAAACTTGTTTGGTTTAATCCACATTTCTGTTAAACAGAGTATGTCAAACTCCTGATCAGTAATGGTTTCATTAACAATAAGCACTTTAGATGTAAGAGATCTAATATTCAACAGTCCTAGCTTCAGATCAACGGTGCTGGCTAGGCATTCAGTGTGATTTAATTTTATGTTAATTAGGTTACTAATACAAATTGTATGAGTATGTCTATAAATTTGTTTAGCTCGGGGAACAGACACAGTCTCAATACGGTGGAACATAAGTGACGACTCAGTGCAGCCAGCAGATGGTCGGTTTAGCCTGCTTGTCTGCTCCATGGCCTTGGCTCTGGATTGTCACCAATTAACTAGGCCTGTTCTGAGACTATGTGCTATGCTGCAAGAAATGAGAGCAGCACCTTCCTGAGTGGGTTGGACACCGTTCCGCCCTAAAAGGCCAGCCTTGCCCTCAAAGATAGTCCAATTATCTATAAAGCCCACATTGTTTTCGGGGCACCACCTGGACATCCAGCAGTTCAGTGACCATAACCTGCTGTAAGCTACATCGTCACGCTGCATTTGGGATGGGGCCAGAGCATACTACTGCATCGGACAGTAAGTTCTAGAAGTCTGAATGACCTCATATATAGCAGTAAGATCTCGTAATGCAGAAAGCATGTGTACTACCCAGAGCTGAATAAGAATCTGACTGTTTAAAGGACATGCAGCACAAACCCTGAAAACTGTAGTACAGACGGGAGGGAGGAAAAGGAAGGAGGTGAGGCTCTGTTTCATGCTTTCAGAGTCTGGCCAGTAAATAAGCTGGCAGTGAAGAGGGAAGGTGTTATGACAATGATATATGAGCTCAAAACTCCAATTTCCCCAGCCTTGCTCTAATTACAGGATAATCAATTTGCTTCTGGGCACATGTAAATTGATTAATGCATCCACTCCTAGATTGAACGAGTGCAGTATGTGGCCTCCTTCAGTGCGGATGTGTTATTGAGTGTCAACTGACTGCTTCCTTTTGGGAATATTATCTCACTCTGCTCCCAATTCTTATTGTACATGATTGGTCCACACTGTAGACATCTACTGTCAGCCCAAGTTTATAACACACAATGTCAAAAGTGCGTTTCCTCCAACCCCATTACCCTTTCCCACACCACTGCCATTTCAAATGTTTAAACAGCCAGATACACAGACTTGTATCATCAAATAACATACATATTTCAAACGAAAAAGCAAGATGTAGTCATGTAACACTGACTAGTAAGAAAAGGGCTAATTTAAAAAAAAGATTGAGCTAAATATGGATGGAAAAAAGCAAAGCCTCAGATATCTACCCAAGACACTTTGCTGACCATAGACACAACACTTCTGCAGCAGATTTAGCCTTTCAAGAAGAAAACAGACTCATACTGCAAACATTGTAAAAAATGTGATGTAGCCAATCTTGTCAGGTATCAAGGAGGAAATTACAATACATTAACACTGTTCAACCTTCTGGCCAACATTCTGTGTAAGCTAAGTGATGGCAAAGAGAGTAAACCTAGCTATAGTTTTCTGTCAGACTCTACGAGATCAACCATTTTATTTCAATTTGGTGCTGTGTTCTGTGAGAAACATTAGTCAGCACTTGCTCTTCCAAAGAAATATAATGTACTGCCAAATTCAAATTAAGAAGTAAAAAAAAGAAACATTATTTAGAACTAAAAGTTCTAAAAGTGGGGCAGGTACCCCAAAAATGACTAGCTCTCAGATGTAAAAATCACAGATATGGTATTGGAGTAGTAGAAGCATGGGTCCTACACTCAGTAAAACAATCCTGCATCTGGGAAAGCAAGTAATTCTACATGATATTCAAGATTTAGGCCCTGGGGTCTTGCAAAGAATGCTTTGTAAGTTGTCATGGATTGATGACAGTGTGTCTAGCAGAGCCAGCAGCTGTAATTAAGAGGTCATGTGTGAGACTTTTACAGAGTCAGCCCCACAAAGCAGCACCTCTTTGCAGTGACAGCACACCACCGCCCATCTCAAACAACATCCCACTCACTCTATTCACCTCCAACCTATCACTACTGCAAAACAGACCACTCAAATGTCTGTTGACTAATGCGTAGTGTGTTTTAGAGTTAAAAGTGTGAAAACTGAACTGGAATAGGGAAAAAAAGAACTTGAAAACAGAATGCATATTAGTTCCACTTTTTTCTTAAACATTCACAGGTCTGCACCTGCAAGTGCCAGCCAGAGCTCTATATATGACTTAGCATTGTTCTCAGAATATGGAAATGTTTCCTTGCCATATCTGAGTATATGTACTTGATATGTGAAAATCATGGTCATTTTGAGATCAAAACCAAACCAAGGCCTGCCCAGTGTGGCCCCTTGTAAAATAGGCCCTGGGGCAACTAATAAGCCCCTTTCCTTCTGCTTAAAACATTCAAAGCCTTTTAGTCATGTAACCTTTTGATGGCTCACAAAGGGCCAACAGCAGGTACTCTTATAAAGTGCACCTCATTCAAAATCAGATTATTTCCACTGAAATCACCTTTTCCCCATCTGCTAGCTGCAAATGCGGCCCCTATTGTCTACTTCTGAATAACCCATTTCAGTGTGATGGACATTGGCTGTATATTGCTCTTTTCTATATATAAAAAATGTAGGACACATGCCCCCGAGAAACACAAAGTACTTAATTCATCCCCACCTTTTCTCTCAGCCTGCCATCTCTGAGGCTTTTTCAATGCCCAGAAGTGATGTGTTCAGACTGGACATCAGAGCAATTATTGTTGCAGTTGCCTTTAATATTATGCACAGAGATGACTGACAACAGTACTATAGCTGATGATGGAGGGCATTTGGTTCCAATTTATTTGATCTGAGGGATCTCTTATTGAGAGCAGTACAAATAGTGCTACATACAAGATGTGCAATGTACAATGTCAGTTGAGTTTTTCCATGAAAAAACTTATCCTAAGTGGTTCACTTAACAAACACTTTTGAGACAGCCTTTTGCAAATGAACTCCAGGGCAAGAGGGTAAGAAAGACTTGAAATGAATAACAGCAATCCGCAGCAAGCCCAAACAGAACGAGACTGCAATAAAGGAGATTTTCATTGCAAAAAAGGTTTCTGCATCATCTTTGGGACAGCACAAAAGTAGTTTCTCTCCAAACAAATAAAGGAATGTGTCCACCCTGTTGGATGATGTATATCCATGAATATGGGAACAGATGGCGAAGTCAAAGACAGGCAGGTAGTTATTTAGTGTGAAAGAGGGGAGGGCAAAATAGGTATGTTGAAAAACATAGCATGGCAGCAAAATAACTGTCTTGGCTTAAAATACCACAGAACCTTTGCCTTTCACTTCCATTGATTGATATCTCACCTCTGTTATTTATGATATATAAGCAGGATCCAACACACCAGTGTAAAAAAACCTTATCAGTAATAATTACAGTTAGGTCCAGAAGTATTTGGACAATGATGGAGTTTTTGTGATTTTGCCTTTATACACCACCACAATGGATTTGAAATAAAACAATCACGATGTGATCGAAGTGTAGATTTTCAGCTTTATTTTAAGAGGTTCCACAAAAATATGACATTTACCATTTAGGAATTACAGCCATTTTAAGCAAAGTACTTCCATTTTCAGGGGCTCAAAGGTATTTGGACAAAGTGACATAATTGTAAATATAACCATAATTATAATACTTGGATGAAAATCCTTTGCAGTCAATGACTGCCTGAAGCCTGGAGCCCATGGACAGCACCAAGTTTCCACTGAGTTTCCTCTCTGGAGATGCTTTGCCAGGCCTTCACTGCAGCCACCTTCAGTTGCTGCTTGTTTGTGGGACTTTCTGCCTTCAGTCTTGTCTTCAGTAAGTGAAAAGCATGCTCTACTGGGTTTAGATCAGGCGACTGACTTGGCCATTGAAGAATATTCCATTTCTTTGCCTTCAAAAAGTCTTGAGCTGTTTTCGCAGTATGTTTAGGGTCATTATCTACCCGCACTGTGAAGCGGCGTCCTATCAGTTTTGTAGCATTCAGCTGAATGTGAGCAGAGAGCATAGCTCTATACACCTGAGAATTCATCTTGCTACTTCTGTCAGCGGTCACATCATCAATAAACACCAGTGAGCCCAATCCACTGGCAGCCATACATGCCCATGATATAACACTCCCTCCACCATGTTTGACACATGATGTGGTATACTTTGGATCATGAGCTGTTCCTTTCTTTCGCCATACTTTTCTCTTCCCATCATTCTGGTACAAGATAATCTTGGTTTCATCAGTCCAAAGAATCTTATTCCAGAACATGGGAGGCTTTTTTAGATGTTTTCTGGCAAAGTCTAATCTGGCTTTCCTGTTCTTGAATGTTATCAGTGGTTTGCACCTTGTTGTAAACCCTCTGTATTTACATTCATGAAGGCGTCTCTTGATTGTAGATTTTGACAATGATACGCCTACCTTCTGCAGAGTATTCTTGACTTCTGTTGATGTTATGAAGGGGTTTTTCTTAACCAAGGAAAGGATTCTGAGATCATCCACTTTAGTTGTCTTCCGTAGTCTTCCGTGGTCTTCCAGGCCTTTCGATGTTGTTGAGCTCACCAGTGCTTTCTTTCTTTTTAAGAATGTACCCAACTGTTGAATTGGCCACACCCAAGGTTTTTGCTATCTCTATTATAGATTTAAGCTGAATAATAGCCTCCTTCACTTCATATTGGTAGCTCCAGTCGAACAGCTGCCAAATGCCAGCTCAATACTTGATATCAACTCCAGACCTTTTATCTTCTTCATTTGTGTTGAAGTAACAAGAGAATGGCCTGTACCTGGTCAATTAACTTCGATCACATCTTGATTGTTTTATTTCAAATCCATTGTGATGGTGCATAAAGGCAAAATCACAAAAACTCTGTCACTGTCCAAATACTTCTGGACCTGACTGTAAATTTTAATACCAGTAAGAAGAAAAATCCATATCTTAGACAATTGGTGCCACTGTAAGCATACAACAAAGTCTGAACTATAAACTCTAAACTTCAGTTTCAGATATGGGCACAAGTGATTTTCTCCTGCTAATCAAAATTCCATGCTAACCATGTATAATAAACTGAGAATGGGTGTGTATGGGTGAATTTGGGGGATTTATGGACTTATTAATTAAGATGCTACTTCCTGTGTGCTAATTTCTCCAGAGACACATGCACAAATACAAACAGATTCATACACCAGAATGGGGATTCAGACCCATAAAATATCTTAATGGGCAAGATCTCTGAATGCTGAATTCAGCATGCAACACCATATAGAATTTTGACCTGACACGCTGCAGGAGGCACATCCAGAGAAGATGAGGTAGCACTCTACTTGAGGAAAACTTGTGTATTGTTTATTTCAGTAGTTATTCTTCCTTCCTATGCACAGAGGTCATCCATTCCTCTAGATCACTGCTGATTTGTTATCCATGAACCACAAGATTCCCTACAACTTGGCTCTATTGATTCTAGCACAGATGAACCCCTCTTGTCCAAGTCTATTTTTAATGGCTATGGAGATAGGAGTTGTTGAACACCTCCATCTAATTTAATGAAAGTATTAGTCATCTCATAAAGAGAGCCTCAGCACATAGCAATTTATGGAATTCATGAATACCAAGAGCGCTCTCTGTCCGAACAGAGAACAGTCATTACGTCTCTTTTTCCAGAGCCTTTGAATTTGAGAACAAAGGAAACATTATGCTTTCTGTTCATACTTATGCCCAGGGGCTGTTTAAGCATATATGAGCCACACAGCAAATTACTGATGCTTATACTATTTATGTTAAGTAGATGCATTTATTTAAAACATAACAAATGATTTGTTCTTTGGGACAATGGCTATGAATTACATACTGGCCACTTACCTCCACACCATACTTGGCCACAAGTCACTTCACTTCACTTACTAACTTCCTTAACCTGGTAAATGAATGCAGACAAATACAGATATGCACAGATATTACCATATTATAGCAAGTAATGTCCGTGTCATTTAAGGTTTATGTCCAGTGGACACAGAGAACAGCCCACTCTTAAACGATTCCCACAGACACAACAGACCACTGGTTATAGGATGGAGGTCTTGCTCTGAGGCTCAGCTAGCATGCAAGCTCAACTGATTACACACTCAACATTATAAAAGTTCAATAATTGTACTTTTATACAAAAATTAATAATAACAGTGTTTGCATGAACCATTCAGACTTAGCATATAAAAAAACAAAAACTGTGCATTAGGAAGAAAATTAAACATGGCTAGCTTTCACTTCTATGACTCACAATGGGGCTTGTCTGAAGCACAGGTACGGTGTACATATTAGGACATCCTCAGACCTCAGTTCTCAGTTATATGCCAAAACAGCATCGCACATCAGAATAATAGGCTAACTTCTAGTCACTGTTAGGTCTCGTACAGTTAGGCATCAGGCGAAACGGTCTCGAACATAAAGGCATCGGGGAAAGCGGCCTCGGGCTTGTTTCTAGAAATAAATGCTTAAAATTAGCAAAATTATCTGCCAACAGAACAAGACTATTTCAAGCTTGAAAAGACTATTTAGAAAAAGGTCTAGAGCTAGGTTTTTGTAAGCTTATATTTGGTTTGTTGTAATATTGTAATAGGAAATACAAGATAAATTTGACAATGTTCAAGATATTTTCACTTGCTAAGATGTAATTTTTTTGCAGTGACGTTTCGCATTGCTCCACCCCCACGTGACATCATGTCTACACGAGGTAAGGAAGCAGTACAGAATGGTGGCTGCAGACAGAAGGTAAGCCATACGCAAAATCTTAAGCTAATTGTATTAGTCTAACACTAACAGTTGCTGAATTAAATGTGACTTTGCCTAAATGGTGGTTCTGTCTTAAAACAACATATATACTTGAGTGTTTCAGTCAATCAAGAATGGATACAGAGAGAAGTATCCTGCATTGAAAGTTTAAACTGGCTAGAGAGACTAACTATTGTATGTTATGTATTGTTATCTGTGCAGATTGCTATATGTATATTTATGATGTGTGTACTATCGTGTTCTGTTAGCTTAACTACCAAAAACTATGGTATTTTGCATTTTTTCTTGTTTCCAATGAATATAATCATTTAAATGCGTCTTCTCAGTCTCTCTTCAGAATGAATATAACTTCACTTAAAGTGGCTCAACTTAGTTGTAGATGAAATGATAAAGTTGCTTTTTGCCAATGGTTTTGGTTTCGATGCCTTTATGCCTGAGACTGTTTTGCCCAATGCCTAACTGTATGAGGCCTGACACCTGACATAGTTTTTCCTGAGTCTTGAAGCCTATTAGTCTGAGGCTTGATGCTGTTTTGCCATATGGCTGAGAACTGACGCTGAGGTCTTAGGATGTGCTAATATGTACACCTTACAAAGGGCTTTACCCATTCTGCTGTTGGGTGGTTGTGATGTCAGAAGCAGACATTTCTCTGTAGCCCTAGATGTATTTAGGGCTATCTAAATCTATCTGCGATCTCCACTACTGAATATGAACTATTTGATTGCTGTGGTGATTTCTTTGGACAAGATTGGTTCAGCAAGGAAAGTCTGAATGCAGCAGAGAGTTTGCTGTTCATGTCTGTGTATTGCTTTGCGTTCTACTAATTTTTGAGTTGGACACAAAAGGGTGATGTTGGCACAAATGCATGGATGTGTGTACTGCACACATATTTGGTGGAATCAGTACATATTATGGTAATGTTTTGGTCCACAACTCACTGCATGTCATAACCTTCTGGGAAATGCTCCCATCAACCATACCTATTGATGATTTGATCCTGATCAAACCATTGTTGTTGTTTTTTTTTTAGCTAATATGCTAGTATGCTAATACGCTAACATAGTGACTCGTGAAAACAGAGTGCTTCGGAGAAGGATTTTTTAGAAATGTTTATTGCACCTCACGTAACGTATGTGGTATTTTATGAAGAACAGCCTACTTTATCATGCAGTCTGTTGAATGTATTGTTCAATACACAGTTATATCAAACTGAGAACCTGGTATCAAATAATATGATATGATGCACCATATTGTTACAGCCCTACAGGGTAGGTATTCACACTGTTGAAATTTAAATGAAAAAGATGAGAAATTCCAGATTTCTTTGAAAGGTGATTTCTATTTAATGTATTTATTTCTACTTAATGCTGTTACAGCATATGCAAGATGTCACTTTTTATGTAAGCTTTGTTTGCCCCTTTTTCCATAGCTTAAGATGTCATAAGCCCTTGATTAAAAAACCTGACCTTGACCCCTGTCAGCTGTCTAACTACAGACCAATATTCAACCTCCTCTTTATCTCCAAGGTCCTAGAAAAGGTTGTAGCACAGCAGTTATGCTCATACTTACATAGGAATAACATTCATGAAATGCATCAGTCAGATTTAGGCCTCATCATAGCACAGAGACAGCGCTGGTAAATCTATAAATGACTTACTACTGGTCTCTCTGATCAGGGTTGTGTCTCCTTGCTTGTGCTGCTTGACCTTAGTGCAGCTTTTGATACCACTGATCATGCTAATCTCCTCGATAGACTAGAAAATGTAGTAGGCATTAAGGGAACGGCCCTTTCCTGGCTCAGGTCTTATTTGACTGATCGTTATCAGTTTGTAGACGTAAAGTTTGGTGGCCCTCTGCTCTTTTCTCTATATATGCTACCTCTGGGCTAAATTATCCGTAAGCATGGTATTAGCTTCCACTGCTACGCTGATGACACACAGTTGTATGTTTCAGCAAAGCCAGATGATAGACACCAGCTTAATAAAGTTGAGGAATGTGTAAAAGACATTAGAAACTGGATACTTATTAACTTTCTCTTACTTAATTCTGACAAGACAGAAGTACTTGTACTAGGACCACATGCAGTTAGAAGTAAGCTTTCTGATTACATAATAACTCTGGATGGCCTTTCTGTTTCAGTTAAAGACCTTGGTGTGATTATCAACTCAAGTCTTTCTTTTGATGCTCAAGTAGATAATATAACTAGGATCGCTTTCTTTCATTTCAGAAATATTGCTAAAATAAGAAATATATTGTCATTACACGATGCAGAAAAATTAGTTCATGCTTTTTTACCTCTAGGTTGGATTATTGTAATGCCTTACTGTCTGGATGCTCCAGTAGATGCATAAACAAGCTACAGTTAGTCCAAAATGCAGCAGCAAGAATCCTTACTAGAATCAGAAGATATGACCACATCACCCCTATCTTATCCACACTGCATTGGCTCCCAATCAAATTTCGTATTGATTATAAAATACTACTATTAACCTATAAAGCACTAAATGGTCTCGCGCCACAGTACCTTAGCGAACTTTTGGTCTTTTATAATCCGCCACGCCTACTTAGATCAAAAGGTGCAGGCTATTTGTTGGTACCTCGAATAGTGCGGGCTACAGCTGGGGGTAGAGCTTTCTCTTACAAGGCCCCACAGTTATGGAACAGCCTGAAAACATATTTGTTTAGTCAAGCCTTTTGTGAATAGTTTTTTCTTAGGTACAGGGACAGGTCTGGAGGGTTCATAGGCATAGAGTGTTGTGGTGAACTGGGATGTTTGGATGCTGTCGCCCCCCCACTCTCACGCGTTCACTCAGGGTTGTCGATGGTAGAGTGGCTGGCTGCTTTATGTCCCAGGGTGCCCTCATGTCTGTGTTAGCTTCTGGCTCTCCCTTTTAGTTATGCTGTCATAGCTAGTCTTGCTGGAGTCCCTGCTTGCACTCTGCACGCAAAGTACATTGTCCTTAACCATTAGAGGGCAAAAGCTTACCTAACAATCTCTCCCTCTCTCTCCATCTCTCTCTCTCCCTCACTCTCTGTCGAGCTACACATGCTACTTCTGAGATGCCAGTGATCCTGACCCCTTCTGCTCCTCCTCGCTGCCTGACCCATCCTGATGCCCCTTCTGCTCCTTCTCGCTGCTTGACCCATCCTGATGCCCTACTTCTGGTTGGAGTTCTCATCGGCTGAGTTTGCTCACTGCTGCTGGGGGTGGCCCCATATGGACGGCCTGAAGAACTGTTTGGATTGCTGGGGATGGTGCCACCTGGGGACTGTGGAGATGGCTTGGGGATCACATATGGGGAGCTGTACTGTAATGGCTTGGGACTGCGATTGCTCTAGTGGCTTTGGGGCTGCGGTTGCCACGAGCACCTTTGTACTCAGGACTCCATCAGTGGACAGTGGATAGATTTTAACCAACCGGACTTCTTGCAAAAACTGTGATGAATTTACTGGTTGCACATTTGCACTATTAGTCCATATAGTACACAATACTAGAAAGAGTTTATTTATAATCGCACTATCCATTGCACCCAGATGAGGATGGGTTCCCTTTTGAGCCTGGTTCCTCTCAAGGTTTCTTCCTCATTCCATCTCAGGGAGTTTTTCCTGGCCACCGTCGCCACTGGCTTGCTCATTAGGGATACATTCACAGTGATAAATTCAAATATTTACTATATATTTTTGTGAATCCATTTATTTCTGTAAAGCTGCTTTGTGACAATGTCCATTGTTAAAAGCGCTATACAAATAAAATTGAATTGAATTGAAAATAAGCCACCAATGTTTTTTTATTTGTTCACTAACTTTGGGAACCAACCGGAAGCTAAGAAGTTTTAGGTTTTAAGGGTGCTTTTCTTTACCCATCTACTGCTATTCACATATTTGCCTTATTTGGACCCTGTAGCTTTGACATTCTATCAGAATAATTCCTCATTCATTTCTGAGAAAAAAGATTTAGCCCTTGAACTTTAACAATGAACACCAGCATTATCTTATCTTAAAATTAGATAATAGCTGCTTACCCCTGGAGACCCCCATCCTATTCAGCTATTAATTCTGATTAGAAAGTTTAATTCCTACTGTGATCTAGCTAGATAGATAACTAGCTGCAAGTGTGCCTTCTAAGTGCGTCACTAATTACCTATTAAGTCGAATACAAATGAATTCATATAAAATAGGCCTTCTATTTGAATACATACAGTATTTGATTTAGTTAGCGGGATTAGTGGTGACAGTTTCTTCTGGCTATACAAAGTATGCTATTCAAGTATATTGCTAAGTATTTAGAATGCATTTGATTTACAAAAAAAATATGGAAGAAAAAAAAACAGTAATAACTGGGCCACTTTAAGTTTGAAGTATCATTATGTATGTAGAAACTGCAGTGTTTAAAAAAAAAAACAGCATTAAGGAAAGAAGATGTATTTGCACATCTGTGAGTAAATCACAAGAAGACTTGAGCGCAACATGCCATTGTCATAAACCAAAGGTGCAAGTTATTTAAATTATTTAGCCCTTCTATCTGGATGTAAATAGAGATAGAGACTGACAAAATAACGTGTAACGAAGCTCTCTATGTACAATATGCTGTTTACACAGCCTTAGCCTTTATTTCTGTTTATTCCTTAGCCAGTATTTATGCTCAGTAACCTACAAGCTCATTTAACCTAAATAATCTAAAATATTATTCCTATCTCATATTCCTGGGAATGTCAAACCCAAACACTGTTTAGGCATTATTTGTTTTTTGTTAAAGACAACTCACATATGGGAAAGCACACAACAAATGACTCTGAAAAGTGAAGTAGTCACCACCATTCATTCTCCATAATGGTCAATTTATTCTGATCATTATTATTATAACCCTCTGAAAATAACATGCTGTGAATATGCTTTAATTCAGTGTGCTACACCCAATCTCTCCCACCCCCTTGAAACTGGGTATATGTCATAGCTTTGGCTTTTTCAAAATCACTAATTACTATATTAGGAACACCTTATGCCAGGAATGAAATCAATTCCACTGTGGAAATGTACCAGGCAAAAATCAGATCAAATTCTCAATAAAGTACTGCTGAGAAACATTTGCTTTTATAAATTACTCTGGTATTGACAATTAACACTTTTGTATGAGTCTACACACTTTAGATGGCCACTGTATTTTATGAAAGAAAGAAATATTTTAATTTTAAGTCAGAATAACAAGTCAGACAAGAAATGTTTCACCAAACATCATTTGGCATTTTTGTTCTGCCAAACAGCAGAAAGATAGAAAGAGTTAGTAGTTAGGTGGCCCTTGTCTCAGCAGGCTGGCCTCCACTCACATCAATCACATTGAGCGAGATAGCCATGGACAAAAGCAGCCACATCCGCCAACTCTATAGCACTTGCGCAATTGACTTCTCCTGAAAAGGGTTTGTCACCAGGACTCTTCAGGATGGAAGGACAGATGGAAGGACACACACACACACATACACACACACTCACACACACATGGCATGGGTGATTCACAGCGATGGCTACCTCAGCATGACTGTAACAAGCTGCTGTCTGCCTCCTTTCAGCAAACTTTAGAGGTCAAAAGACTTCTGCTGGAAATAAAATAGCATGGGACAATGTGCTCATCGTAAATCAGGGAGAGGAGAACAATGCTCAAGTTTTACCAGTGTTATTTAAAAATGATTGTCACACTCTGCATGTTGAACCAGTCACTAACACTAAATCCCACATAACAAATATATAGAATATGGGCATTCCAAAATAACATAAAATCCATCTATTTATTTACATTATGATTCACAAATCATACTGACATTCAACCATGCCTGAAATATGATAATTTTGTATATAATGCACACATTTTTTAGGCCTAGCTCCTCTTGTCTGCATTCTCCTTCTCACCAGATTAGGGGAAATGAGATGAATAAGAAAAATTTCTGATACATTTCAAAATTGTCACAAATGTTTCAGGCTATTATCTCCATAAAGTGGTGATCTTCCTCCTGTTGATCCAGCCATTCAGGCCAATGTCAAGCACAGGTACACTTCTGTATCTCGGCCCCAAGCAAATCATGTTAGGCCCACTTCCTTTAGGAGCCCTTGGGGTGATCTACATGAATAAAATCTGTCAACACCTTGAAGTGGAGCACATGAGGACTGGGAGGTAGGAGGTTTAGCTGGTAAGTAAATGTGTGTGTGTGTGTGTGTGTGTGTGTGTGTGTGTGTGTGTGTGTGTGTGTGTGTGTAAAAAGGGAAAGTATAAATATATGATAAACTACCTACTACTATGGTAAAGGATTAAGAGCTAACTTATGTGATCAAACCCTTATACTGTACACTTGATCGGTATGTTTATGCAATGATTTATTTAAGGAAAAAACTATATATCATTTAAAGTAAGGAAATAAAGTCTGTATTTTCTGTTGATGGTATATTGTGAATGGAAGGGGCAAATAAAAATGGCTTATATAATCATGGGGTGCTAGGGTGGGAAGAGGAAGGAAAAAATATGTAGAGATCATGTATGACATAACATGGGGAATGGAGAGAAAACACTCAATCTTTGCCCAAAAAAATTACTCTCTGTCATTTATTTAGTTTTTTTTCCTGCTCTCATTTGGTATTTCATAGATTCCTTTAAAATTTCATGACTGAAAATATGTAGTTTAATCTTCAATAAATATACAGGGCCCACCTTTCCCTCTGTCTGGATGAATTAACTGCTAGACTGCAGATCAGACTTTTGGGCTCATATTCCATAATGCTGACAAGCATTAAATCACTTTTTTTAATGGCAGTAAGATGAACCCCTTATGCTCAATGTTAAATAGCGACCTCTTAACACAAGGAAAAAATTCTAGATGGATGAATTAATGAAGGTCAAAGTCCAGAGGAAGGAAGCTCAAAGATGGCAGTAACTGCACAAGCTATGCACAGATGCCATTAGGAGCTTGCTTAAGTTTTTGTCTAACTATCTGCAATTTGCATTTTTTTCCCCCAGTAATTAATTTCAAATCAGGCGTCACACTAGATACAGTGTGGCAGCTTTTATTATCTAATCTAATCTTACAGTGGTTCTTAATCTGGGGGTTGCGACCCCTCAGGCGGTCACAAGAAAACTTAATGATCTGAACGCAGGACTTCAGGGTAAAAACTCTTTACTCTTTCTGATAAAATTGAAGCATGGATCAGAAAACTGTCATTATGGCAAGCTCAATTGGACAATGGTAACTTTGATGCTTTCCCATTACTGGATGATTTACTGCCCGAAAGCACCATGTCAAAATCAAACTTGCGGCCGGTTATCCCGGCTCACTTAAGTGACATGCAAATGCAGTTCCGTGAGTATTTACCTGAAAATCAAACCATGTCTGTAACAGAAGAGTGGATTAGAAACTCCTTTACAGAGACATCACTAACAGGAATGACAACTGAATTGGAAGAGTCACTGGTTGACATGGCAACAGAAATTGCCTTGAAGCAGAGGTTCAGAGAGGAGCCACTGGTGGATTTTTGGATATCCGTGCACACCGAATACCGAGAACTGAGTGACATGTCATTGAAAAAACTTCTCCCATTCGCACTGACCTATCTCTGTGAGGTTGGTTTTTCAGCGCTGGTGTACCTGAAGAACAAGTATAGAGCTAGACTCATGGTTGAAGTTTTTTTCCTCAGCCCTACTCAGCCACGACTGGACCTCTATCCAAGCCCAGCCATCCCATTGAAACACTGAAGTTGTTTTATATTATACAGTACGTCTCAGAAACGGCTGATCTAATACCAAAGTCATCAGTAGCAGGTGGTGGTTATTAAAATAGGGGAAGCACAACTTTCTATTATGCTGTGTGTGTGTGTGTGTGTGTTTGTGTGTGTTTGTGTGTGTGCGTGTTACATAATGTAACATGAATTATAGGTTTATATTGATGTGCTTGTTCTAACACGAAAATGGAGAGAAAATGAAACCCAAGTACAGCTGAGAAACGCAAAAAAAAGGGAGGGAAACAAAAAGTTTGTTACCCAAACCAACCTCCTTTTTTCAGTCAACAGAGTGCTGATGCAGAGTCACAGCAGACTATACACAATGTTGCCGCTAAGGTTAGTGTAACAGAAGTGTAACAGTGGCTCTGACTGCCAGACACCTACAGCCTTGTACGCCTCTGAGCATAATGTTGTTGATGATGGCACCTTGTCTAACACTTCTGACAGTGAACATGACATTGATTAAGATGGTAAAGATGACCACAAAACCATAAGTGATGTCCCTAACCAACATGACTCAATGTCAGATGACGCAGCTCAGTGGCCAAAAAGGCTAACAGATAGTGAATGCTGCTTAATAGAGAATAGAGGTCCAGTTCAGGTCAAAACCAGAATCTTACCCAAAAACAGTGAGGGCCATAGATTTAATGATAGCCATTATTACATGAACATGAAAAAAGGAGAAAAGATAGGCAGGTCATGGCTACTCTACAGTCAATCAAAGGACTGTGTGATCTGTTTTTTTGTCAGTTATTTGGACATGCTGAAAATGCCCTCGTCAGAGATGGCTACAACAACTGGAAATATCTTATCTAACTTTCTCATCTTTTCTCAGCCACTGGGGGATCCAAAGGACTTTCATCACCTGTAACATTCATGAAGTGAAAAGATTGAGACAGAGAGAGAAAGATAGAGGAGTCAAACATAACATATTTCAGGAGTTTGAAACAAGTGACACATTCTTGCAAACTACAGCCCATGACAGGGCAGCATGGAGAAAAATGCAGAAAGGGGGAGAGGAAAGGAGAGAGCGAAGAGTGAAGCAAATGAACATAAAAAAGGAGAATGCTAGAAAGAAAGTCAGTGAGCATGTCCAGATTTTTTTCTCTGCCTCTTGCCTTATGTCAGTCTTAGTCAAACAGATTTCAGAAATAGAAGAAGCAGAGCTGAGGATGTGAGAAGGAGTGAGAGTAAGCTGCTCTCCCCAGTGGCATCTGCCTAGCAGGCTCTGTCAGAGGCAGCGCTGAGGGCATCACAGCCTCACTGAGTGGTACAGGTTTGATATGGCATAGCACTTCACTTATTCATACCCTCTGATTGACCTGCTTGGCATGTGGGAACATGGAGTTTTGATTAGGAGAGAGGAAGAAGAGACAGGAATGCAATGCAAGAAATCTAGCAGTGTGTAACATATCAAACAGAGATTGGAGTGATTTATTAATCAGAAATATCGACCTTTAAGGATGGGTGGTAAATAAGTAAATGCTTTGACACATTATTCAGCAGATGCCTGATTCTTTTCAGAGATGTTTAATCTTGAAACAGTTATGTAAGAGAGGAAGTAGGAGTTTTTCTATAAGATTTCTAATGGCTGGACTCATACCAGTGCGTGGGGTTCTTTTCCTGCGGTCACGGAAGGCTGCACCAGACTGCAGGGCCTCCATCAGGCTGTCCATCACACCTGTTTCGTCTCCGTCTATGGGAGAAAGAGGACACAAAGGGAGAGAGAGTTAAAGAACACTGCTTTAGGCCAACACACTCTCTCTCTCTCTCTCACACTTGGATCTTCTATTCGTCGAATTATTAATGCAGCTAATTAATGCTATGCCACAGATAAATCTAACCCCAAGCTTAACCTCAGTGACCAAAAGGAAACGCACACACACATACGCACACACACACACACACAGACACACATACAAACGCACACACTAGGATTTTCCATTTAATTATGTATTATGTAATATAGTAAGATACTGCCATGTCTATAACTACATGTAAATAAACTTAGATGTTTTAGCAAGCATCCCAAATTACTTTCATCGTGTATTGCTATCCACCTGGCTATAATAAAATTGTCATATATTACATGCTGTAGTTTCAGATTAAAATCTAAAGAGAAGCTCAGCAAAAAATAGCCCTTAATAAAGGTCACACTGGAATTACATAAGGTGCAGGGCAAAAAGGGCAGCCTACAAAGCTGGAGCTGGGTAACACATAGAGAAGAGCCAGAGGATTAAAGTGTTTTATGATGGCCACTGACAGATATTATTTCTGCTCAGAGGAGCTAAGTGCCCTTTACCAAGATTTAGTGTGGTGCCAGTCAATACTAAGGCTTTTCATCATTGTTCTGTTGATAACAGTGGGATGTGCCTTGAAAACAGGTATCTCCAAGAACAGCTGTGCAGCTTCAGGGAAGAAGGGTTGGAAAACAGAAGGGCATTGAGGCCATGGACTAGGCCTACTGAATGTAGAAACCTCAGGGCAGAATAGTGCTCAGTGATATTAAATAAACATTTAAACATTTAAAACACAGTGATATTAAAAAAAAAACATGCAGGTTTTGAGATTTCAAATATCTGTCACTGGGAAGCTTAAAATTCACTTCTGGTCCTTTATCTGGGCCATCCATATAAAGTTTAGTCTTACTAATGAGTGTGCTGGTTTCATCACAGCGGTCCAGCAGACCACATTATTTTAAACCAGAAAAAATGTCATCAATTCTCTGCATAAATAAGCTGCTTTTTGTTGCTTTAGGCAGCAGAATCAGGCATAGTAATAAAATCGTTTGTGTTTACATACATTCAAAGCAGGTGATACTAAGTAAAAAGCAAATTGAATTTATTTATTGTTTAAATGGTGACGTGGTTACATAATTTATTTTATAAAATGCCATGATTTATGTTGTTGAAAAACTAGAAGAGTGCACTTTATTTGCATGAATCAGCACATACAATGTGGAATGAAAATATTTCATATATAAGTCAAATAAGAAAAAGGTAAGAATGATATATAATGCAAATACTGTATGTGTTTTATTACAGAGGCCCTTTCCAGGGGTTACATAAAAATCAAAATGGCCATATTGATGGGCAGCCCAGATTTAAAAAGGACAATAAAGTTGCTCTTCATGAATAAAACCTAGCAGACCGAGCAGGGCTTATGGTAAACTGCCCCTCTATATCTCGCTGCCTGGTTTTAACCAGGGCACACTTGTGTGTCCAACAACTTCATCAAAGTCCTCTGGAGCCGATGTCAGCCTACAAAAGTAGCACCATCCTCAATGATTGGATAGTGCTACTTTTATCCTGGTTGGTGGAGATGTGTTTTGGGGACATCTAACACACATCTTTTGTGTTTAGGGGCAGGTAAATATTTTGGGAGGACAACATGGCTCTGGAAGCTTCTTGACAGCCACTTCTTCATTTCTTTCTTCTTGGAGACCTAAGCATCACAGGGGGCACCTGACATTTTGATCAATTTGTCCTACTTTTACCTTAACTGTAGCCCAATTCATCTTCTGTAATGGGCAAGACTGGAGTCCTGGTAGACTAAGTACAGAGCAAGACTTTCAAATACAAGGAAGCAAATGTACTAAATTGGGAAACATGCTCCCAAGTGACCTGAAACTGCTCCATTAACAACATTCAATTGGGCCATGCTTCCACAAGAGTCGGCCAGGACTCTCATCTGGCATGTGAAATGGAGAGAAATAGCCAGAAAAAAGGACTACACTGCCTCTCTAATCACATGTTGCCCAGCATATTTTGCAGTATTTAAACCACAAAGGAAAAAAGTGACGTTTCAGGACCAAATTGGATATTTAAAAATGTAATATGGGATTATTCAAAATGTCTTGTGCTCTTGTTATCTTTATAAAGACTACACTGCGAGCATGCAGGTATGCATAGCATAGGCAGAACAAGGTCATACAGAAAGTCATAAAACTTCTGGTGAGACACTCAACTGAGCAGAATAGCTGACATTTAATGATTTCTACATCATATGCAACTACACACTCATCTCAAAATCTCCTCTCCTCTCACATCAGCTCCCATCAGCTCAGGGACTTTATTAATGCCTCTCTACTACTGTATGCGTGATTGAGTGCTGCATGCACACCGACTTCTTAGCAACTCAGCCAAATCAACAGGATTATTAGGAGTGGTCAGGCATGTCAATAAAATCCTCCAAACAGCCATTACTTTACTTTGTTAGAATAACATAATAATAATAATAACATAATAATAATAATAATAATAATAATAGCTATTTTTATTATTATTAATAGTAGTAGTAGTATTAAGTATAGTCTGTCAGCTCAAATCAATCTGGCCATTTTCCGTTGACCTCTTTCATTGACAAGGCATTTCAGTCTGCAGAAACACCTCTCACTAGATTTTTTTTCTTTATGACACCTTTCAAAGTAAACCCTAGAGACTGCTGTGCTTGAAAATCCCAGGAGATCAGCAGTTATAGAAATACTCATTTCAGCCTGTCTGGCACCAACAAGCATGCCATGGTCAAAATCATTGAGATCACATTTTTTCCCCATTCTGATGTGACCATTACCCAAAGCTGCTGGCCCATACACCGATTAGCCATAATATTATGACCACCTGCCTAATATTGTGTTGGTCCCCCTTTTGCTGCCAAAACAGCCCTGACCCGTCGAGGCATGGACTCCACTAGATCCCTGAAGGTGTGCTGTGGTATCTGGCACAAAGATGTTAACAGCAGATCCTTTAAGTCCTGTAAGTTGTGAGGTGGGTCCTCCATGGATCGGACTTGATGGCCAGCACACCCCACAGATGTTCGATTGGATCTGGGGAATTTGGAGGTCAAGTCAATACCTTAAACTCTCTGTCATGTTCCTCGAACCATTCATGAACAATTTTTACAGTGTGGCAGGGTGCATTATCCTGCCGAAAGAGATCACTTCCATTAGGGAATACCGTTGCCATGAAGGGGTGTACCTGGTCTGCAACAATGTTTAGGTAGGTGGTATATGTCAAAATAGCATCCACATGAATGCCAGGACCCAAGGTTTCCCAGCAGAACATTGCCCAGAGGATCACGCTGCCTCTGCTAGCTTGCGTTCTTCCCATAGTGCATGCTGGTGCCATCTCTTCCCCAGGTAAATGATGCACACGCACCCGGCCTTCCACATGATGTAAAAGAAAATGTGATTTATCGGACCAGGCCACCTTCTTCCATTGCTCCATGGTCCAGTTCTGATGCTCACTTGTCCATTGTAGGCACTTTTGGCAGTGGACAGAGGTCAGCATGGGCACTCTGACAGGTCTGTGGCTACACAGCCCCATACGCAGCAAGCTGCAATGCACTGTGTGTTCTGACACCTTTCTATCATAGCCAGCATTAACTTTTCAGCAATTTGTGCTACAATAGCTCTTCTGTGGGAATGGACCAGACAGACTAGCCTTCACTCCCCACATGCATCAGTGAGCCTTGGGCGGCCATAACCCTGTCGCTAGTTCACCGGTTGTCCTTCCTTGAACCACTTTTGGTAGGTACTAACCACTGCATACCAGGAACACCTCACAAGGCCTGCCGTTTTAAAGATGCCCAGTCATCTATCCATCACAATTTGGCCATTGTCAAAGTCTCTCTAATCCTTACGCTTGCCCATTTTTCGTGTTTCCAACACATCAACTTCGAGAACTGACTGGTCACTTGCTACCTAATATATCTCAACCCTTGACAGGTGCTATTGTAACAAGATAATCAATATTATTCACTTCACCTGTCAGTGGTCATAATGTTATGGCTGATCTGTGTATCTGCATGAGTTTAAGCATTGCACTGCTGCCACACAATTGGCTGATTAGATAATTTCATGAATGATTAGGTGTGTGGGTGTTCCTAATAAAGTGTTCAGTGACTCTACATACAGTACATTCTGCATGCATGCATGTATGCATGGGACTCAATGTGGATGAAGAGGAATACGGAATGTCTCAACCTGAACTAATGCCTCAAAGAAGACAGATCTAAAAAGCAAGCATAAGTCACAGGCCTACAGCGACTTATCCATGCTCTCATTTGCACTGTAAAAAGATCTAATACTGGCTTGCAGGTTTTTGTATGATGAGCTGAAAACCCCTGTTTACCTCCATGCTTTCTACACTGTGGTCGGTAAGCTATATTGTGCCCCATCTAACAGGCCTCTGTAATGGGTGATGCCTTATAATTAATACAACCTTTGATGTATTAGCTTATCCAACCAAAGTGTGGAGCATTCTATGTGTAATATACACTCACCGTCCACTTTATTAGGAACATCAGTACACCTGCACATTCATGCCATTATCTAATCAGCCAATCATGTGACAGCAGTGCAATGCAAAAATCATGCAGATACAAGTTAAGAGCTTCAGTTAATGTTCACATCAAACATCAGAATGAAGAAAAAGTGTGATCTCTGTGACTTTGATTGTGGCATGGATGTTGGCTATCAGATAGCCTGGTTTGACTATTTCAGAAACTACTCCTGGAAATTCCTGGAGTCTCTAGAGTTTACACAGAATGGTGTGAAAAACAAAAATCATTTCTCTGGGTGGAAACGCCCTCTTGATAAGAAGGTCAGAGGAAAATGGCCAGATTGGTTCAACCTGCCAAGAAAGAAATACTAACTCAAATAATCACTCTTTACAACTGTGGTGAGCAGAAAAAGCATCTCAGCCTGCATAAAATATCAAACCTTGAGGTGGATGGGCTACAACAGCAGTAGACCACAATGTTTTCCATTCCTGTCAGCCAAGAACAAGAATCTGAGGCTATCATACGCACAGGCTCACCCAAACTGGACAGTTGAAGAAAAAAAGTCAGCATTTTCTTTTTTGGATAACTGCATAAATGAGCAAGTGTACAGTTGTTCTTTTTAAAGTGGGCAGTGAGTGTATGTAAACAAAATCCAGAACATACTGTATACAGTACATCACCATACTTCATATTACACTATATGGCCAAAAGTATGAGGACACCTGACCACTGTCTAGAATTGTCTAGAATGTCTCTCTATGCTGTAGCTTTAAAATTTCCCTTCATTCAAGGGCCTAGCCCAAACCTGTTCCAGCATGACAATGCCACTGAAATGCCACTGCACAAAAGTGAGGTCCACAATGGCCAGTGAGAGAGAAAGAAAGTGTACCACTCATCTCCAAGAGCAAAATGACACAAACACTTACATACAAAATGAAAAAGATGGATGTGGCACCAAGCAGATATTTTGGATTGTGTCGCTCGGATAGCTTGACGTGAAAACCTAATGTCTGTGTGTAATTTAATTAAGGAAGCTCCCACAGTCCATCCTGCAGCAGGGCACTTCTTTTTAAAGTTTAGAGGGGCGTCATGGGGTCTGGACCATACAGCATGAGAGAATGGGTTTTAGAGCATTGAACCAAGGAACTAATAGGGCATTAACATGGTTAATGAAGTGGGCTAGAACATCTAACTACCATGGCCTGGTTCATTTGGCTGTTCTCTTACATTATTTGATGCATTTGCATAGAAGCAGACCAAAGTAAGTTAGCTGGCATAGCACTGAAGAAAAAAGCCACCCTAAAGAGCTTGGTGCATGAATAAGTAAGCAAACAACAAAAACAAAAAAGCCTCCTTCTGGACACATGCCTTGAAGCCCCAAGCATGCAAGCATGCTACGAAGAGAGCTTCAGTGGTAGCTCTGCCCCTTCCTCCTCCACCTCTTCCCAGTTTCTCCCATTTATTTCTCACATAATCTCTGAGGCAAGTATCAGTTCATTTTGAGACCACCTCAATGTATGAAGATTACAGGCTGCTATACAAGTCCCCGTATAGAAACAATAATGCATTAGAAGAAGTGCATTAATATAAACCTATTGTTTTTGTTACAGACACAACTACTGTTATAAAAAATTAATCCACACCTTCTGGTCAGTCACATTCAATAATTTTATCATGCTGTGGTATAACAGTGTATAGATGCTACACAGTTTTTGCCTTGCTGCCATCTGTAAGCTAGAGACAGAATCTGTGTCTGTTACTTAATGTAAGAATATAATGTTGAACCAATCAATAGAAGTCAGCAATAATACATAAGAGACCCCAACTAACCTCCAGTTACCTCCAATGATAGTAAATGATCTAAGGAACCAGAAAACTAACCAATATATAAAAAGTCTAAAAAGCTGGTTGAAACTGGAGGTTTTTGTGATGTAAAAAGTGAAATCAAGATAAATCATGATAGACCTTTTTCCACCTTTAATGTGATATACAGTAGCAACCAACATAATTCAAGTAAAAACATATAGGAATGTTTTATGGAGAAAAAAACAGAAAAAGGAAAAACTTACAATAACCTGGCTGCATAAGTGTGCATACCCATTAACTTAGACTTTGTTAAAGCACCTTTTGCTTGTAATACATCACTCAGTAGTATTGGGTAGAAGTCTACCAAATTAGCACATCTAGATTTGTCAATTTTGTTCCATTCTTCTTTGAAAAATGCTCCAGATCTATCAAATTGCGAGGGGATCACCTGTGCACAGCCCTTTTCATGTCATTCTACTGGTTTGATACGATTTAGACATGGGCTCTGACTGTGCCATTCCAAAGCATTGATGTTTTTCTAAAACCATTCCTTTGTTGACATGGAGTTGTGCTCTTTATTGGGTCGTTATTGTGCTGAAAGATGAATTTTTTCTTTATCTTTAGCTGTCATCTAACAGAGGCTTCCAGGATTTGTGCCAAAATAGATTGGTATTTGGAGCTATTCATGATTCTCTCTATCTTGACTAGAGCCCCACTCCCAACTGAAGAGAAGCATCTCTATAGCATGATGCTGCCAGCATCATGCCATGGGTATGGTGTTCTTTGGGTGATAAGCTGTTTTTCTGCACAAAACACATCTTTTAGACTTATGCTTAAAGATTTGTAGCTTGGTCTCATCAGATCATAACACATTTTGCCACATGGTTTGGGTGATTTAGGCAGGCTTGGATTTTTTTTGCATGAGAAAGGGCTTCTATTTAGCCACCCTCCCCATAGCCCAGACATGTGAAGATTACAAGAGATTGTTTTCACATGCAGGGAGTGACCAGTACTTGCCAGATATTCCTGCAGCTTCTTTGATGTTTCTGTAGGTCTCTTGGCAGCTTCCCTGGTAAGTTTTCTTCTTGTCCTTTGGTCAATTTTTCTTATGTTTTGGAAATTCTTTTGTACCCCTTTTGTTCTCTCAAGATTGGGTCTGGAGCTACACCACAACTGGCAACCAGCAGATGGCCAAAAACATCAAAACAATAAAACAGAAAAAAAAAAAAACAAAGCTCCAGTAAGAAGTGGCAGCTAAAATGCACACAGCATACTCAGCCAATGGAAAAAAGTTAAGCAGTGTCATAAAAATCCTACAGAAACAGTTGATCTTTATGTGGGGTTAATCAGAATCACTTCACTGATTAGGTGTATGATGCTTTTGAATATGAGTTTGAATTGGGTAATTCTGAGCACAGTCACATACCCCATTATAAAAGGGTGTGCACAGTTATGCAGCCAGGTTATTGCTAGTTTTTCTTTTTCACCCTAAAATACTTTTATTTGTTTTTCACTTGAATTTTATTGGATGCTATATCACATTAAATGTGGAAAAGGATTTGGCATGATTTATCTTGCATTTATCTTGAATGAAGAATGAATTGAAGTGTGTTCTTTTGTTTATTCTGAAAACCATATACTGTATCTCTTATGTACAAAGGATTTTTGAACTGATTTGCTCCTCTCCTGCAATATGGCACACCTGTCTGCAAATGCATTGCTTTTCTAATTGTTCTTAAATTACTGAAATTATGAGTGTGTGTATGGAGTAGCTCTTCAGGTCTGAGCACTTATCAAAGAATTATCAGAATGTAGCACCCCCATGGCTGCAGTTAATTCGGTGTTGCACGCTGAGATATGCAGAGGGAGGCAGAGTACAGCTTTAAGATGGAGCCTCTCATTTTCAGAGGTAGAGCAAACAAAAATAAGTTATACAGGTTATTAGAGCTCTTAATGGAACCTTCCTAACTACGCATGGCTACACCATGCAGCTATTAAAAATTCTTATGTAAAAAAAGCAAGAATGAAAAACAGATTTGATTATTACATGTGCATACTTCAAGGATGGCAAATTTACCCAAAGCAACATATAAGGAATTTCCATAAATCTAGGGCTCATGGGTGGCAGCTTATCTTACACAGAGCTGTTTTCAAATAAATCAATGACTGAGATGTTCAAATGCGAGTTATTTTAGCACTTACTCATTTTTAGCCAGTGCATGTGTGAACTTTGATGTAATAACTATCTGCCTGCTGATAGGTCCCCAATCTAATGTGTGGTTATTTATTAGAAATTATGCACTTCACTAAGCCTGGTGCCCTTGTTACCGTCTTTCAGTGACAAAAAATATCACAATGTGAACCATACACTTTGATTTCCTGAGCAAAATTGTCCTTCCATGGGATTTGGGATGTAGTGTAATTTAGAAAAAGGGATGTCACTTGCAGGCAGCTGGTGCCAGCAACATTTCTGAAGTGACATATAATGCTGATATTAGTGCTGGGTGATTTTCATGAAAAATTCGGTTAATTCGAATTAATATTTTAACGTGATTTTCATCTTTTTTTTTCATTAAAACATCCATAAATGCTATTTAAAAGTTTAAACCAATACAAAGGAAAAACACAGCCTTCTTAATCTGATAAATGCCTCTTACAGCCTGAGCTACTTCCAAACACTGCGTGCTTAGATTAAAAAAAAAAAGGCAAGATAAATAGGTGGCGCTTGGCCTGAGCTTGTAGTACTGAGCTCATAGCAAAGAAAGGTTTAAAGATCACTTCAGATATACGGAATTTCTACAGGTTTGAAAAGGCAGATGAACAGGTTTATGTAATATATTAGAACATTTTTGTGGGCCAAGCACCCAGCCACACATTCACAGACGCGCTACAATTGTTGTCTAAGCAATCACAGGAAAACAGCCATGATTGCTGCTGCAGCTGCCACTACTGCTGTGATCTGTGGATCTTTTGGTCATAATTGCTACTACTCTGACCTAATTCTTTTTTTTCTTCTTGCAATTTAAAAACATCTAAGGGAGATGTTTAAATAGCTTTAAATAGATTCTAATGAGAATCTATTTATTCTCATCTCATTCTCATCAGTCTGGGCTTTTTCCCCCACTTTGTGCAAGTTTAGACAGGTCTCAAGATGATGTGAGCCATTTTGGTGAAGATTGGACAAAATTTGGAGGAGGAATAGCAAAAATGGCAATTATAAGGAAGCATTTTCTGCATGTTATTGTAACATGGCAGTTGTAGCCTAATGGTCCGAGAATCTGACTTGTAACCCGAAGGTGAACCTGAAGGTTGTGGGTTCGAGTCTCAGGCCGGCAGGGATTGTAGGTGGGGGGAGTGAATGACCGGCGCTCTCTGCCACCCTCAATACCACGACTGAGGTGAGACCCTTGAGCAAGGCACCAATCCCCCAACTGCTCCCCGGGCGCCGCCGCTAAAATAGCTGCCCACTGCTACGGGTGTGTGTGTTCACTACTGTGTGTGTGCACTTGGATGGGTTAAATGCAGAGCACAAATTCTGAGTATGGGTCACTGTACTTGGTCACACGTCACTTCACACTTTTGACCAGTAGGTGGTGCTGTCACAAAATTTGTTGCAAGGCCTCAGGTCATGGTCCTGAAGACGCCTACCAAGTTTTGTGTCAGTGCGCAAAGTCATTGCTGAGATACAGCCTCACTTCCTATTTGGCAGCTTTGCAGTCAGATTTGTTGGCACAGTAGGAGCAAACTGTTTGGAATTTCAACAGTCTTTTGATAACTTTTGTACAGGTATGCACATATGAGGTATGCCAAATTTGGTGATGATTGGACATTGATTTGTAGGAGGAGTAGCAAAAAAAACAGTTTTTGACAAAATCCAAGATGACGGAAACTCTAATTAGGTGGAAATTGATGTCATAGGGTGCGTTTAACTCATTCAAAAGATATGACCATAAATGAACTTCCAAATTAGGCCAAAATTTGACCTGAGCATTGGCAGCACTTGGCCCATATTTGGTCAGAGTGTTTCTTAGACCCTCCCCAGTTAGTTTTTAAGAGATGGCTCCACGGACTGCTATAGATACCCTATCTAGAAGAAGAAGAAGAAGAAAAAGTATATGTTTGGATGATGATTTTTGGTTACTGTGGTTTTGCAGCCACAGTACCTGGAAAACTTGCAGACATTGAGACAACGATGAACTCCACTTTATAACAGAATATTCTTGAGACAAATATGAGACCATCTGTCCAGCAGCTTAACCTGTGCCGACACTGGGTCATGTAACAGGACAATGATAGCACACCAGCAAAATGACATCTGAATGGCTAAAGAAGGGAAAAAAAATCAAGGTGTTGGAATGGTCAAGTCAAAGTCCAGACCTCAAGCCCACTGACATGATGTGGCAGGATCTTAAAAAAGCTGTGCATAAAAGAATACCCATAAAAGAATATCCAAAACAATGTGAGAGACTGATAAACTCCTACAGAAAACATTTACCTCAAGTTATTGTCACTAAAGTTGGTTCTACATGTTATTGTATTATAGGGTGTACTTATTTTTTTCCCCAACTGGTTTCTGAATGTTGGGTTACTTTTTTGGGAAAAAATGAATACGTATTGAAATCTGTTGTGTTTTTTTCCTCACCTGTGGTTATTTGTTTGTTTCTAGAAGATGGTGAGGACCACACAATTGTTATTTAGGCCCTTATAAATAAAAACCTAGAACTGAAGGAGGGTGTGCTTTCTTTTTCCCCTGAATGTATCAGATACTTGTGCCCTTTATAGCTGTTTGGATACTCTAGGGGTGTCTTTTCTTTTGAGAGCATGCCTTTTTCTCCTATTTTTGGTTATTTTGGGAGAAATTAATGATTTTGATTGAAATAGGAAAGGGACTTAAAACATTTTAGTTAGTGATATTGTTTATTGTTTTAATCACGCCGATGGTAATTTTCCAACAGCAACCTTCTTTTTCTATTTTTTAATACATTAACACAACAAATCTGGTGTCTGGTCTCTTTGATTTATGTACAACCCTTGCTTCCGACTGGCACAATGAGTCTCATGTTTTAAAAAAATAAAACAAAATAGTTGGAAATATAGTGAAAGGATATTTGCTGTATTTGTTCTAATGCGTCCCTTGAGCCAGGTCACATCTATCTCAAAGTAGACTACACTTCATGGGCCTATTCATTAGGATTTGACTGCAGCTATGTATGGCTGCTTCTTCTAGTCCAGTCATGTTTCTGCTTACTGTGAATGCAATGAGAGGAAGTTGAGTTACTCCTACAGTCTCTCTCTCTCTCTCTCTCTCTTTCTTTCTTTTTCTGAGCAAAGCACATTTTATGTGAAACAGTTTCATATCTGCCAGCACAGTGACTGAACTGCTGGGGTGGAACATATTTTCCTATTAAAGATAGAAGGATTATGTCAGATGGTGGATAAAGTGACAATTGCAGTTTAAATTTCTTTATTTTTCCAAAGGCAAACAAATCCAAAATGATGAGCGGATTCAAAGTCAGTAAACATGCAGAACTCAGGTGAGAAGAGAGAAAAAGACATGAACCAGAAACCAGAAATGTAGCTGTAACCATAAACACTGTAGCATATAGTCAAAAGGCTTGGTATCGACAGGTACGTGACATTGAGTGTACACTTCGCACTGGTAGGTGCGAAGTGAGATGGTGCGAGAGTCCTTATATACTGTGTGGCTGTGATGGAGTGTGTGATCAGTAAGCCACATGACAGTTTCTGTGGTTGTTGGGTGCTGTAATCTGCAGCGGCCATGTTTGTAAGCCACTCTGTGGTCTGGAAGTTGTAGTTGGCAGCCATGTTTGTAGGCCACTCTGTGTTACTTGATGTGGAAGGCACCACATTCTGGTGCTGCCATTGCATGTTCCAGGTGTTGGTGTGCAACCTCCCACACTTGTTCATTCCTCTTGAACCATTCGTCGACTGCAGGGGAGTCGGATGGGTTGGCATTCCATGGGAACACGGGAGGTTGGTAACCTAGTACACACTAGAACAGGGTTAGTTGCTTGGCAGAATGATAGAGGGAATTCTGGGGGTATTTTGCTCACAGAAGGAACTGGGCCCAGTCCTTCTGGTTGTCAGCACCATAGGCTCTTGAGAAGTGTCCCACTTCTTGGTTTGCCCTCTTGACCTGACCGTTGGCTTGGGGTTGACGCAAGGCTGACAGATACACCCAAATTATCCATAAAACTTCCCCATACCAAGATGTAAATTGGGCTCCTCTGTCACTTACTATGTCTTCAGGAATTCCATAGTGACTGAAATGGGTGAAGATGAGTTCACCAGTTTCAAAGGCCAAGGGGAGAATGGGAAGGGGAAATCGGGCAGAGGGAATTAGAGAACCGATCAATGACCGACATAATGACCGTGTTACTTTGGGATTGAGGTAGGTCTATGATGAAGTCTATGGCAATGTGAGACCTGTAGTTAAGGCACTAGGTATCTTTGATTGAGCACACTTAGTACAGGAAGATATCAACTATTGTATATCGGAGAGCATGTGGGGCCACCAGTATTTTCCTTGGGGGAGTTGATGTGTTTTGTGGGTGCTTGTGTGTCTGGTGGTAGGTGAGGCGTGTGCCCAGGCGATGAGTTTGCTCCTCAGATGAGGGAGCACCTATTTTTTTTTCTGCTGGACATTGACTGGGGGTTCTTAGGCCTGGGGTATTCTCAATTTCTTGTTCTCTCTCACAGGTTAATGCTCCCACAAAACAGGCTGGGAGTAAGATGTGCTCTTTGGTGTCCTTCTTGGGAGGGGCTGGGTACATGAATGAGGGAATTGGCTTTGGTGTTCTTAGATCCTGGGTGGTAGGAGAGGGTAAACTCAAACCTCGAGGAGAATAAAACCCATCTTGCCTGACGTGAGTTGCGTCTCTTGGCGGTCTTGATGTATTCAAGGTTCTAAATCCGCACCTTCAAGGCTAGCTTCAGTGCAAGGAGTTCTCGGTTGTCTATGTATTCAGCTGGGGACAGCTTCTTGAAAAAGAATACCACAGGGTGAAGCTTAGGTTACTTGCCAAACCTCTGTGACAACACCGCTCCCATGCTGGTCTCTGAAGCATTCACTTCCACTACAAAGGGCCTGGATGGATGTGGGTGCTTCAAGGTGGGGGCTGGTGACAATGGAGCTGAATCCTCGAATGAATCTGCGATAAAAGTTGGTAAACCAATGTAGCTCCTTAACTGTGGTGGGGTTTGGCCAGTTAGTGATAGCGGCGACCTTGTCCTGGTCCATGAGAACTCCTTCACTGATGATATAGCCTGAGTCTGAGCCTAATGAGATTATGGTCACAGGAAACTCACGTTTCTCCCCTTTTGACGAAGAATCAATTTTCCAGGAGTCGAGCAAGAACCTTTCAAACATGGTTTTTGTGAACTTCTCTGGATGGGAAGTAAGTGAGAATATTGTCAATATATGTGATGACAAATTCGCCAAGCATGTCTCAGAGAACATCCTTGATGAGGCACTGGAACACTGCCCGAGCACAAGATAGCCCATATGGCATGATGCAGAACTCAAAGTGGCCAGATGTGGTGTTAAAGGGAGGGGTCGTTGCCCTCACGGATATACACAAGGTTACAGGCAGGCACTGCACAGATCAAGCTTGGTAAAGATTTTTGCCTCATTGAGTTGTTCCAGAGCCACGGGGAACAAGGCCAGGGGATACCGGTACTTGACCATTACTCGGTTCAATCCGCGATTATCAATAAATGGTCTGAGACCCCCTCCTTTCTTTTCCACAGAGAAAAGGTGGAGGAACAAATGTATCCTTGTTTCAGGGTTTCCGTGATGTACTCTTCCATGACCTGAGTTTCTTTGGCTGAGAGGGGGTTGATATGCTTGCAAGGAGAAATAGCGTAAGCCATAAACTCAATAGTGTAATCATAGGGCAGATGAGGAGGGAGGCCGCTAGCTTTGGTTTTGATGAAAACCTGCTTGAAGTCCTCATACTCTGGGGATATTTCTATGCTACAGCTGGCTTCAGGGCTCTCAACTAAAGTTGATGGCAGCATGGTTACCAATGGAGGATTTCTCGCTCTGACCAGGAAATCTGTGGATCGCGAATATGCATCCAAGGATTATAAATGTATTTAATATTTCCCAATATTATGGGAAAGTTCTTTGTAACAGTAACAAGGTGGGAGATTTGCTCCCGATGGAGGGCACTGACTCTCAAAGGACAGGTGCAGTGCAATGAGTTGTGGACCCCCCTCCATTTGGTCCACCGTGGCTCAGACGTGCAGCGGATTGCAGAGTGGCTGGGTGAGCAGATTCGATCTTGAGACTACAGAGCTGTCGAAGTTGCCAGCTGCTCCTGAGTCAATCAGCATTGAAACAGTAGAGAAACATTCTGAGTGTCCTATATGCAATGGTACAGCAAAATTCTGATTAGTAACAATCTGAGGAGCACTTACTCTGTTGGAGCGTGAAGGCTGATCCACTCACTCTGTGGTGCTCTGAGAGGACTTGGGCTTGGGATGGACTGGACATAGTGCTACTTGATGTTGAGGGCTGCCACAGTTGAAGCACTGTTTATGCTTCTGATTCCTTTGGTGTTCCACATTAGTCAGCTTGACTTGTCCGAGCTGCATCAGTTCAGGTGCTGGGATATCCATGACGGACATTATCTGTGGTTTACGGAAATTATCTGTGGTTGTTGGGTGCTGTAGTCCTCGGCGACCATGTTTGTAGGCCACTCTGTGGTCTGGGAGTTGTGGTCAGTAGCCATGTTAGTAGGCCTCTCTGTGCTACTTGATGTGGAAGGCAATGCTGTTTCTGGCATTGACATGACATATTACATAAAATTAAGCCTTTTTACAGCATTCCCCATTTACTTTTGGTGGTAACACATTTCTGTGTAATACTGAAAATCTGGTCAGACTAAGACAGACAGACAATTGCGATTGACTGGTAGATCTTTGAGACTTTCCGTGTAGCTCCCAAAAATAATAGAAAAATTAATGAACATTATGCCTGATTAATGTTCAGTTTTGAAAACACCTCTCTCTCTTTATCTTGATCCAGCTGTTGTATTTTTTTTTCAGCATAGAAGGTGTCTCATTAAAGTGATCATTGAGATAAAAGTCCTGGTACGTTAACTGTTGCCAACATTAATATACGGTACTTGCTGGTGATAGCCTGCAAGGTAGCTAACAGTTAGCTAGGATGGCTGAGGCTCCACAAAAGAAGGTGAAAACACACAATTTCCATCCAGAATGGGAAGAGGAATTTCTTTTTACCTTGGTAAAAAAACAAGTGTGTATGTATGTTGTCACCAAACTCAAGCACTGTCTAAAAGAGGAAATCTGGAGTGGCACCACAACCCCAACCACAAGAGATTCAAAGACAGCTACCCACCTTAGAGCGCAATGCTGGATGAAATGAAATCGGAGTTGAAGGCCCAACAATAACTTTGACAAAACCTGCTGTTCAAAATAAGGCTACTATTGAAGCATAATTTCATGTAAGTCACCTTTTGGCTAAACACAAGGAGACTTTTACAGATGGCAACTTACTTAAGAAAGCAATAGCCATTACCACACAGACTGTTTTCAAAGACAACATCAAAACCGCACTCCGTGATGTACCACTTGGCCCTACAACAGTGACAAGGAGGGTTGAGTCACTGTCAGAGGACATGAATTGACAAGTTCACTTGTCACTCTGTGAATATTTTTCACTACAGTTTGATGAATCCTTGGATGTAATGCAATGTTGTATTTCCAGGATTCTACAACAAAGGAGGACTTCCTCACTCTTTTGCACTTATAGGGGAGAATGAGAGTTGAAGATATATACAATGATTTTAAAAAATATGTCTGTGAAAATGACATCTCCATTCATAAACTGGTGGCAATTACAACTGATGGGGCCCTGGCCATGCATGGTGTGCGCGCTGGTTTTATTGCACTGTGCCATAACAATCAGGATTTTCCTGACTTCATGAATTATCATTGTGTGGATCATCAGTGGGCCTTGGCTGGGAAGGTCATGGACTTTTCTCATGTAATGACACATGGTCAAACCAATAAACCTGACTCAAGCAAAAGCACTTCAGCACCACTTATTCAAGGCATTATTGGATGAGCTCAATGTCGCTTACAGAGACCTACTTCTTCATGGACCTGGGGGTTCTGACAGACCTAACGGCAAAACTGAACACACAAAACAATGATCTCCAGGGAAAAGACTGACACCTGCCCCACACAATACGCAAAGTGAATGTGTTCAAGGCCAAGCTCAGTGTTTAGACCACACATCTAAAGAACAGGAGGCTGACACACTTTCCCAACCTGGATGAAATGTCACAGTCCATCTTAGACAAAAATATTTTTCACCCTGAGCAGTACTATGCTCACCTGGACAAAGTGGCATCAGAGTTCAATCAGCAAGTTAGACAACATGGAAGATATTGCTGATTAGTGAGTCAGACGTCATTGAAGATCCATTCCTGCCCATTGATGTAGAACAGGCAGCAGCCAAATTTGCTTTGCCAAGTGGAGTTGACATGGAGATGGTTGATTTGCAAAATGACATAGAGTTGAAAGATCAAGGGACAGTTACTTTTGAGGATTTGTTAGCAGAGAGAAGTTTCCTCTCCTCACCGCATATGCCCTAAGAGTGTGTGCCTACTTTGGATCCACTTACCTCTGTGAAATGACGTTTATCAAATAATCAAATCAAAGTATGGGAGCCACCTTACTGACAGACACATCATAGGCTGCCTCAGACTGGCTGTCTGTAGTTATGAGCCAAACTACAAAGCACTCACAGACAGTATTCAGTCATAGCCATCAAACTGACTTGAGTGAGTAACATGACTGCAACAGTTTTGCCTTCTGATGGCATTGTGAAAAGTGATGCTGCATAATATAGTGCATAGAACTGCACTTACCTTAATTGCACTGACTTAGAATTTTGTTAGCAAACAGTTATAAAGTACTGTCTAAAATGCTAATGGTAAATTTAGTTTTACTGAACTTGAATTAAGCTTCAGTGGATAAGCATAACAGGTAACAATGGCACGTCATATGATCTGCTCACTTCAAGTGTGCTGATTTTTTTTTCTTCGTTGTCTACTATGAACAAAATAATTAGGCCACATGCCTAAAGCAATGCCTTTATTCTGGAATTAAATGAAATAATGAATCTTAGAATTGAAGGTATGATTTAAAATTCTTAAAGCAAGACAGCTATGGCCTTGATATACAATTAGCCTACATAAAAGGCCTCAAGCTGGAAGTACAATCTGTCTTTTTCTCTCAATGCTTCAGTAGGCAGATTTTGCCATTCACCAAGGCTGAGGTCAGGGATCTTGGGCTTTAAAAGGTTGGTGACCACTGGTCTAAGAGAATGTTGCATTCTGTTTATAGCAAATTAAAACAAATGGGGAATTGGGTAATAAATTCACAAGCAATTTCAAATTTAGTATTTCTAATACTTTACAAGGAGACATTCACAAACTGACTATGTGATGACATTTAAGAAAATATTTCACCATGATCATCTGTCCAGTTCCCTGTTTCCACCCAAAACATCCTCTTAAACTGAAATGCATTAAGCTTTTATTAAATATGCAATGTTTTTTTTTTGTTAATCATTCACATTTACAGCTCATTATTAATCAACTTGCAAAATGATTTAAATCTTCTACTTTACAAAAAAAAAGAAAAAAATTGAAATATTAGAAGCAAAAATAACTATCACACAAAAGCTACACACAGTTAAGCACAATCATTGCCATTAAATTCTAGCAATAACAAGCCCCAACTGAAGTGCTTTCACCACCTCAACCAAACTTTTCTGCCATTGTTGTATGTCATTGTGGTGGAAGAGGGCTTATAATTACAACTCCATTATTTCTGAAGAGTTTCAGTAAGTTACAGAGTGACGTGTCACTTTCCTCAAAGCATGAGGATGCTGGAAGCCACCATCCTGACTGTGGCATTTGAAGCCGGCAAGTTGTGACAAAAAGATGCAGTAGTCAGAAAGAAAAAAAAAAGACCTATTTGACTGTCTTTGGCCAGGGGCAAAAAATTCTGCTTTGTTGTGAGGCTGAATATAGTGCAGTAAAATGAGTCCTCTGAATCTCTAATAGCAAATTTTGTAGCTGCATGAGACTGACAGTACACAGTAGCTGCCTGGGGAGCAGTTGGGGGTTCGGTGCCTTACTCAAGGGTCTTACTTCAGTCGTGGTATTGAGGGTGGAAGAGAGCACTGGTCATTCACTCCCCCCACCAACAATCCCTACCGGACCTGAGACCCAAACCCACGACTTTCAGGTTCACCTTCAGGTGACAATTCCGACTCTCTAACCATTAGGCCATGGCTAAGCTCACAATCAGTGGAGGATCTATAATGCTGCATAAACAAGCAAACTCCCTTTATTTACAGGCTTTGTGATTCTTTTAAAGGCTGAAATACATCTTGATGTTCAGTTGGCTATCCTGCTATGGCACAGATCTACAAAGCACTGAGATGCCCATCCTTAGTAGACCTCTGATTACTAATTACTCATCTCCTCTTCCATGTAACTTCTCTATTTATATTTCTCTGGAAGCTTTATTAGGTACACTATACTAATACTGGGTAGGAGCCCCTTTGCTCTCAGAACTGACTCAATTCTTCATGCCATAGATTCTACATATTGTTGGAAACAATTTGAGATTCTGGTCCATGTTGACAGGATTGTATCACATAATTGCTGCAGATTGCTCCAGGAATCTGAAGCTACAGTGGGTGCAGGCACACCAAAACTGGACAGTTGAAGACCAGGCAATGTTTTCCCAATCTTCAACTGTCCAGTTTTGGTGAGCCTGTGCCCACTGGTTGTGCTCACCAGGATTGTGAAGAGTAGTTATTTGAGTAACCATAGATTTCCTGTCAGCTCAAACCAGTCTGGCCATTCTCATCCGACTTCTCTCATCAACAAGGCATTTCAGCCTGCAGAACCACCATGATGATGATTTTTGCACATTTCTGTGTAAACTCTAGAAACTGTTGCAAGTATTTAAACCAGCCTGGCTGGCACCAAAAACCATGCCACAGTCAAAGTCACTGGGATCACATTTTCCCCCATTTTGATATCTGTTGTGAACATTAATTGAAACTCTTGACATGCATCTGCATAATTTGGATAATTGCATGAATGTGCAGGAGCACAGGTTTTTATTAAAGTGGCCGGTTAGTGTGTATAGTATGTGTGTTACCTAATTTAAGACAGTAACAAACAGATGCATGTTTTGTAAAGTACTGTGATATTACCAGTGAGCTTGGTGTCTTCAGGGCACTCAGTCATTATTAGCAACTGTATTCATGCATGCTGTCTCTGACACAGCTGTCTGTGTCTTACTGTGATGAATCATAAGACTAAGGTAAACATTAAAATGACAAATTAAAATTTGTCAGTTTACTTAGTGTGTGTAAGTAGGGAGAGATTTTTTGTGATTTTTCACAGCTGTAGTGTAGACCTGTGCCCCTATGGTGCTCAGCACTGTGTGAAATATTATTTGAGGCTGCAGCCAGCTCCAGTTGGGCACAAGCACTGTACCTTTGTTCATGTCAATCAGATGCTTTTTCTTCTGCTGCCTTTCCTGCTTTTCCTGCTCAGCTTTCTCCTTCGCCAGCTTGGCCCGCTTGATCTTCTCCTCCATCTCCCTCTTCTTGTGGTTCTCCTTCAGAGCCTCCTGCAGAGGGGGAGAAAGGAAGTGAGAATGAGACTTTGCAGGAGAAAAAAAAATCAAGGAAGAAAGAAATGCCTGTTGTTCCGAGGTATACCAGCACAGTAGGTGCTCAGAGCGCAAAACTGCAGGATGTCTCTCCTTCAGCAGCACAAGAATAACAAACTACGATATCACATATCAATAATCAAATGTCAGCAGAAATACACTGTAGTGAACACACAATGGTAATACAATTGCAGCATGCTGCCATATGTATTTTATTATAGTATATGCACTGAGAAATCGTCCTAGTTGAGGACACTATTGTACACTGCTGACAGAGAGACAGACATCAGACACTGTTGATGGTGACAGAGATAGACATCAAAGAGGGAAAGGAAACAGAAAGACCATGTCAATTCTACAATGTATTCTTATTTAGCTACAGATTTATGGCTGCTACAAGAATAAGCAGACTTGTAGAAGATCCATAGGTGGAGAGAGTGTAAGACCCACATGGCATGTAAGTAAACTTTGACTAAAAAAACTGCATGAGGACAGCAAGATATCTGACCCCCTCTCTCCCTCTACTACCTTAAATGTCCTTAAATGGAGGTTCCAGACTAGATAAGGAAGAGAGACACACACAGGGATAAAAGAGAGAGAAAGAGCCATGGCTGTATAACCTTTAGCAGGCTCATAAAGGCATGTACCCCAGGCACACACCAAGAACATAAGCACTTTAAAGGGGAAGACAGGGTGGAACTACTTTATGTAAGTGTTCATCACTGTTTCTGTGGTGTAGTGGTTATCACATTCGCCTCACACGCGAAAGGTCCCCTGGGATTAATAAAGTTCTTTGAATCTTGAAGTGTGCAACATCATGCTTTAATATAATGAGTGTGGACAGTGGCAGTGTCATCCTCTATGGTTTTTGAAGCACATGTTATACTCAGTGCTGGTACACAGGAAGTGAGAGTGCTGCAAAAGTGTTGAAAGTACAAGTGCAAGAAAACATGGGTTGCTATAGCAGTCAATAGTGGAGCTATTGGTCAAGAACAATGGTATACTCATGGTTCCTGTGTCCTTGATTTACAGAAGGGGTAGAGATATACAGTAAATGAAGAGTTAATACATATAAACTATAACATAATTTGAAATATGCCCCAGTATGTATATGACTGCTGAGCAATGAGCAGTATCTATGAAGCCATGCATTCAGTTATATCCTTACTTGTAGATTTTGCTAATTTATAGCTACAAAATTATTCCTCCTGATTAAGAGATTATTAGAATCAAATTGTCTGCGGGAAGTTTCTTGCCAATGTCGCCATTTACAGTATACCGTTTTTTCTTTTTTCATCAATAATTTGGTGTTATTATTTTCATTTGTTGTATTTTTCACTTTCCCCTTCTGCCCCATTTTTTATTTTCTCGAAGAACACTTTTGTCTAAAGCGTTGTCTAAAGACAGCAAGCTTATCTAAAGATAATCCTTTTAGAAAATTTTAGGTTGTCTAATATCCACATGGCCAACATTTTCACTGTTGAACGGAAGGGCAGGAGGAGGGTGCAGAAGCATATTTAATCACTATCTAATCACCATTATCATCACCATTAACATTATTTGTAAAGTGTTAGATTTGGCACTCAAGTAGAACATACACTGATAGATTTTATTTCACATTAATGAACTCAACAATGGAATGTCAATGAACTTTGGCAGCAAAATGAACTTTGACAGCAAGTGAGGGAGCCCATGTGAGTCAAGAGCATGTGAGACTGGGAGATGGAAATGAGGGTTCTATGTATGTACAGCTTTGCTATGTACTTCGCAGTGGTGCTACTGCCATGCAATAAAAGGGTGAGAACAGTTTTTTAGACAAATCTTTTTATTGAATTTTTCAAAATTTTACACAACAATCACATCAAACTAAAATTCTTTACATAACATCACAAACAAACACAGTACTTAAAGGGAAAAAACAACAGCTAGGTTGGGAGCAGATGGGGGGAGCTTTCAATTAGTGTTTGGAATAAATCTGTCCTCAAAATACAAAAGGAAAGGTCTCCAAACTCTAAAAAATCTGTTAATGGAGCTTGCTTGGAGTATTTGAGTTTCTCTAACTTCAGAGGGGACGGGGGTTTGGGGGAGTACATAAAACAACTTGAGCTGGCCTCTGAAGGAGGCTGCTAATACTACCAGTTAACATATCCTCTTAACTTCACTCACCACACTCACTTAGACTCCAATCCGAACTATTATAATAAAATAACATTATCACAAACTGCATTTCTCTTATTAACAGGAAACTCAGATGCTGAGTGTCACAGCCAATAATACGCAATCAAACAAAGTCCGAATGATACAAGTATAAAAAAAGGTCTTTGTTTAACTCACCACACATTAATTGGCTATTTGCTGCAGGTAATATCGTTTGCATTAAGGCTTCAAACTGTCTCTTACAAAGTTCATAGCCTGCTTTGGATCTTTAAAGCTCCGCCTCACTCCATCTTTCGCGGTGATTCTCAGCACGGCAGGATAGAATAGGCCGTAGCGTACACCCTCACAGCATCTGAGTAGACCACGTACCTCGCTGAAGGCTGACCGCTGTCTCATGACCTTTTGGGTGTAGTCAAGCTGAAGATGTATTTTGTCTCCATCCGGTGTGACGATCTCCTTTCTCTGCACGGCTTTCTTAAGCAATAATTCCCTCTCCTGAAAATAGTGCAATTTCACTATAATTGCCCTTGCTGGTTGATCGTCTTCTGGTCTCGATCTGAGAGTTCTGTGAGCCCGATCTATTACGGGGGCCTTATCCAGCTGTAACGAGTCCTTAAGCAGTTCAGATATGAAGTCGGGAATATACTTTCCTTCCTCCCGTCTCTCCTTCACTCCCGTGATGCATAAAATTACCACAGCGAGATCTGGCCTCTAGATCCTCTTTTTTTTTTATTCTAGTACAGCGACATCTTGTTTAAGTTTCGCCACCTCTCGCTGCAGAGTACTCACATCATCCGAATGCCCGTTCTCTGCTTCTTCCAGCGAGAGCACCCGAGTCTCAAGTGCCACTATTCTCGTGCTTGCCTGGCCCATCACAGTCACAAATTCTTCTCTCCGTAGCTCGCATTGCATCTTTATCTCTGTGGCCTTGACTGCGGCTTTTTCGTCTATTTTCAAGAGTAACTCCGTTTTAAGCACTCTTATTTCGAAAGAGAGCTCATACTAGAATGAGCTCTTGATTAGTTTCTATTCTGCTTTCCGCTGCTTCCACCATCGCGCTCTCCTCCATTTTATCTGGTTTGCTGCGCATACCGGGCATATTCAATAAACCTCAAAATAGGGCGATTATTTATTCAATCTTGCCTTAAAACAGTCTCTACTCATTTGAGTTATATAAAATCATTTCGAGCTGGTCGAGAATGCGTTTGTTTAAACAAATATAAACAGTTCAGTATGGAGACCAGTCAAACACGTCTTCACATGTTGCCAACCAAACCGGAAGCCTGCTGACCAGGGTAAGAACAGTTATCTGCAAAAATATATAGTTAAACAATAATTTGTCCAGTGACTCTCTGTATCCAAGTATGTAAATTTGATAAGAAAAATATGGTTTGCAGCCAATAATGAAACAAATCTGTACAAACTGAAATTGAGAGAATGTCCCCAGGTTGTCAGCAGTGGCCACTAATCAAAATGTTAAGGCAAATTAGGTTAGATAATTGTGTTTTCAAAGATTAAATAATCCAAAATCATTAAGAAAGCTTGTCATAGTGGCAAAAAGCTTCCATAAAACCCTTTTGCTTAATTAGTGTACTCAGGCACATTTATTTTAAAATTTCCTGATAGACATAGCCTTTTGTCTGTTTTTATTACTGGAGAAAACATGGCATTTTCATAAAGCTTTCCAGTATACCAGTGCTCTCCTCCACCCTCAATACCACGACTGAGGTGAGACCCTTGAGCAAGGCACCGAACCCCCAACTGCTCCCCGGGCACCGCAGCAAAAAAAAGGCTGCCCACTCCTCCGTGTGCCTGTGCGCGTGCGTGTGCACTTGGATGGGTTAAATGCAGAGCACAAATTCCGAGTATGGGTCACCATACTTGGCCTCACGTCACTTCACTTCACTGATAATTTGGATAATTATAATAAACCATTATCCAGAGCCACCCAAGACATAACATTACAGTCATGATGGGTGATTTCAATGCTAAGATTGGCAGCAACAATAGAGGCTATGAGGAGGTCATGGGTCAGCTGATGACCCATGGAGGGAGTTTCTTCCATCACAAAAGGATACACAAAGCCATTTGCATATCACCAAACCTGCTGACAGAAGACCAAATTGACTATATGTGTATCAGGAAGAGGTTCAGGAGATCTCTGCAAGATGTGAGCATATGGCAATGAGCCGATGCTGCCACAGATCATCTACTAGTTGCCAGACTGAAGCTCAAGTTAAGGAGGAACTGGAATAAAGAAACATACCAACAGCAGCGATTTAACAATGCGCTCCTAAAAGAAGTCACCAAGTTGGAAGAGTTTAAGATCACACTCTCCAACAAGTTCTAGATCCTACAGGGGCTGCAAGAAAGGCCCGCTGACAACATGTGGCAAAAATTGAAGGAGGCCATAACAGCAACATGTAAAGAAGTTCTGAGCCACAAGAAGTACAACCATAAGGAGTGGAACTTGATAGGATAGGATAGGAAGATGATAGGCCTGGAAGAGGAAGAAGGCATCAGTTAACAACAGCAATACATGAGCAGGAAAATTAAAGGCCCAGGAGGAGTACGTGGAAGCAAACAGGTCCGTTAGGGAACATGAGAGACCTGTACACCACCATCAAGAAGCTTTCTGGAAAATACAGCATGCCAGAGAGGACAGTGAGGGACAAAGAGGGAAAGACAATACCTGACAAGGAGTGACAAAAGAGCAGATGGGTGGAGTATTTTGAATAGCTGCTGAAAAGACCAGCTCCACGGGACCCACCAGACATCCAACCAAGCCATTAGCCACCTGCTGATTGACTGCAGCCCTCCCACAAATGCGGAGATCCACAAGGCAGTCAAGCAGCTGAGGATTAGAAAGGCTACAGGACCTGACAACATTCCAGCATAGGCTCTAAAGGCTGATGATGAGATGACCGTAGAGATGCTCTACCCCCTCTTTTGCAAAATCTGGGAAGAAGACTGTGTCCAAGCAGAGTGGAAGGAGGACTACCTCATCAAACTCCTGAAGAAAGGTGACCTCAGCCTGCTCCAACTACAGACGGATAACATTCTTGTCAATACCAAGCAAGGTTTTCAACTGAGTCCTCCTTAACAGGATGAGAGATATGGTTGACCCCCAGCTTCGAGATCAGCAAGCTGGCTTACGCAAGGATGGATCCTGAGCATTATCCTGGAGAAGTCGCTAGAGTGGAACTCACCCCTCTTTGCCAATTTCAATGACTATGAGAAGGCGTTTGACAGTGTGGACAGCCAGACCCTCTGGAAGCTGCTGAGATGGAGTGCCAGAGAAGATCACAAAAATCATCAGAAATACTTATGAAGGGATGACCTGTAGAGTGATCCAGGGTGGACAAACGACCAGCGCCTTCAAAGTACAGACAGGAGTTAGGCAAGGATGCTTGCTGTCACCTCTTTTTCAAACAGTCAATACAGCCCCCATCAGTCTTTGGCACTGCAGTGCTGTGAATGCTGTTGACATGGCTTTGCAGTCCACTTCTCTCTTTGCCTGGTACCAAATAGAATTACAGAACAGTCTGGCTGCATGGGCTGTACCCAGTGCTGTACTATCCTTCTTCTCTTGGCTATTTGTCTAAAAAATGTATGAATACTGCAACTGGGTACCTACTTGTAATCATTTTAGTTTGTCGTAATGTTTTTTCCATAGCTAAAGTTGTTTTTATTTATACAGTGTTTTGATAGCATAGCACTAATGCTCTAAGATGATAGTTATATAATTAATAAAAATGTACCTAAAATACAGATCAGCAAATACATCAAAGACATTCATATACCAGTCCACCCAATCCATATCACATGCATCTTCCCTCTGCACCACTGGTGCAGCAGTTGGTTTAATTTTTACAGAGAAAATTAAATGTACAACTGTCTATGAAACAAGAAAGATAGGAACATTATTGGGCCAGCTATATTTACAACACAATTCACTTAAAAATATTACAAGACCATGGGACAGTAAATAAACCACATATTTGTGTTTATACTGATTACCCATAAGTAACATACAAACACTTTGCAACTAGGCATGCACCTTTATGTGCAACTTAGCTCTTGCTGATTGAAACTCCTGGATGTGTATCAGCTGTGTAACAGCTAAAACTACGTCACAGTTGCAGTTCAGTGTTAATTGGCATCAGTATCCTTAACCTCTCTGTGCCTTTACTGGGCCAATCAGTGGCACACTCAATTAACAAGAGTATGCTCGTTTATCACCCATCTGTGTCTCTTTGTTAAGTCATTAATATAGTAATATAGTGTTCATTCTTAGCCTCTAGTGAGCATTACATAGTGGAGTAGAATTCTCTCACCTTCAACCTATCTTAGCACTTCAAATATAAATTATAGTCTGATGGAACATCGTACTTTATTATATGACTACAAAGTGTGTGTGCACACACACTCATTTAGAAGGATAGATATGATGACTGACTCATGTCGGTCATCATATCTAAATGCTTATGATTAAATAACCGAAAACAATGCACCATAAATATGCTAGGAGAATAAAAAAAAAATTAACTGTGGAATTCAGTCAGGTGTTGATCATAAATATGAAATTTCTTTATAATTTCCTTGTCAAAGAGTGACAATGTCCGTTTGCCCGGATCAGCAGTCTTGGCCAAAGATGCCAAAGCAAAATATGATGTTGATGTTGATGATGATGATGATGATATGTGTCAATGTATGTGTGACAGGTGAAGCTCAGTGAAACCATGGATGTATGTCCTCCTTATCAAGAGTAGTCCTTATCAAAGTTAATTCGTCAGCTACTCTTATGACAGGCTAATGCTGGTAAAGATGTTGCTATGTTGAGATGTTGAGTTATGCCTATTGGGAATAAACACTTGTAAATTAGTGGAACTGCAAGAGGAAGGATACTGTTTGATTCAAACTGATACAAATTACCTTCCTTCATACTACTGTATTAATCTGTACTTTTATGAGAAATACAGAAATATACAGAAATATAGAGCATCATCTTTATACCTATTCTTTAAGACTAGAACAACCAGAGAGAGAGAGAAACAGAAGATAGGAGAGCAAGAAAGAAACCTAATTTAACCTTCAAGTACAGAATTAAAAAGAACTCACCATGAAGCGAGTGCGGAAGTTAGCCAGGTCCCCAAAAAAGTCCTCAATGCTAATGGAGTGTGGGTCAAAGGCAAAGTAGCTTCCCAGGCTCTCATAAAGCTTCTGCATGTTCTTGTGCATGGTGGAGAGCTTTTCGTACTGCTCTCGTGAATGTTTGGAGAAACCGTAAGGAAAAGTTAATGAAAAATAGACAGCAACAGGATTCACAGAACAAGGACAACTCAGTGGTAACACAGATGACTAATGGTATATGCACATCAGAAATCTACAGCAATGCTTCAGAGTCCTTTCATTATCCTAAAAAGAGGTCATCAGACCTCAGCAATTTCAGTATTAAATCCTCAATACGTGCAACTCAACTCTGTATAGGGTCCTATTTTACTATATAATAAACTATATTTTTTAAACTGCCTATCAATATGATTTTGCTCACTAACTCAGCATGCTTTCTATACATCATTAACAGAATAAGAAATGCACATTGATCTGTACATAAGGCTTTTCATTCCTCCAGAAATCCATGATAACTAGTACTTAATTTAGGCTAATCTGGGCTAATTCTGAAGTTTCTTTTCCATAGTACCAAGCATATCTAGTGTCACTAGCTTCACTAGAGAATCTAGTGTCATCCTCCATTTGTCTTCTAACAGAGTTCAATTTCTCATTATACCACAAAAACATGGGAGAAGAATCTGTTTCGAGTCACCCTCCCTGACACCGACCCACAGCCCCCCAAGGTCCCCCCAACCCCAACCCCCTGCCCCCCCAAACACAAGCCCCCATATGCCCCCCACAAACACTTCTGTGGACAGTTTTTAATCCCATACTTTGCAAATAATTAACATCAACAGCAATGTGTTGATCAGTTAAAAGGGAGTCCATGTAGTCTTTTTTGTGGATATTTCAGAACTGCTACAAAATCCTCAACACTTGAACCAAAAATACACATTCCTAACTTTCAACCCAGCCACAACAAAGAAATCTCTCTTCTTGAATGGAATTTGGATCACTGCCACCTGTAAAGGCCACCATAAATTACCTGCCCTGTTTACCTTTGTGCATGCAGGATTTAATAGGATCCCCTAGGTGAGGCCAAAAAAGCCTCCTTAATAAATCTTCTCTACCACACTATCAGTAATGTTGATCTCTTTTCTAGAGGTTGGATGGTGAGGTTGCCTTCAG
>CM040981.1:12408337-12421874 GCA_022985145.1 Pangasius djambal | reverse complement strand
TGCTATATTACACGACAGGACAGCGGCCCCTTCCCGGGTGGGATGGACACCGTCCCTACCTATCAGGCCAGTCCTACCCTCAAACGTTCGCCAATTGTCTATGTAGCCCACGTAATTTTCGGAGCAGAGAATAATCATTCCTCAGTTCAGTTGTGAAAAGTCTGTGAAACACCTTATGACCAATCAGAATCCAGAATTCACCAGCACCGTGGTGTAATTGGCTTTTTGATGTGAATATTTCATTTTGGGAAGAGTTGTAAAGTTTGGAGATTTTGCCTTCAGTCAATAAAGATTTGTAAAATATGTGTACAGTAAGATGTACATTCAGGTATGTGTGTGTGTGTTTGTGTGTGTGCGTGTGGCTGTGTGAATGAAACAGTAATATAGCATAAAGCAAATACATAAAGCAAAATACATAAAGCAAAATACATAAAGCAAAATGGTTTGATGTGGTTTGATCATAAAAAACACTGTAGCACCCCCTACCTTCTTTTTATGAATTATGTAGGGAAGAGCACAAGTTTCAATAAGTATTTGTCTGTAAAGATGTTGGATTTAGGTCCTCTCTGATAAAACTATATGAAATACTTTGCACCAACCAGTTACTTATACCTTATACCTATACTTACTTATACTTATACCTAGGTTAATTCACCTTATTTAAACTTATGTTTCAGACTCAAAGAAAGAAAACTCCCTTTGATAAAGAAAATCTGTTGACCCAATCAACTATTTCAATGTCAAATTTACCTGTTTACACTAAAACCATAGAACAACACAAAATATTGTTGTGTTACAAATGATTCGGAGATATTGGTGCAAAGGAAGGCTGCCTAGGCTAGTGCTCTCAACCCACACTGCAACTTTTGTGCGCATGATTGAGCTAGCCCATGGATATATAACATACAGCTGACAAACTTTAATCAACATTCAAATAGGCTTTACTCATCACTCTAATTTAGCAAGTTTACAGCAGCGGTGTAACTCGGTTACACAGAGTTTATGATATGAGAGACTATTTACACACACTCTGTAAAGGTTTTTCCCAATCAGAAGTCATGGGTAGACCGATCCGTCAGGCTCTAAACAAGTACACAGCTGCCTACAATGCAGGGCGGCAGACCGGCAACATGGATGAATACAAAGTGTTTTCCTACAACCTGATGAAAACAGTGAGGGAAGCCAAAAGGAGATACAGAGACAAGCTCGAGACCCAGTTTGAACAGGCAGTGCATGCAAACTGTTACAGACTACAAACCCAACCCCCCACCATTAATAATGGCAGTGCCTCCCTAGCCAATGAATTGAACATCTTCTATCATGGTTTGAGGTTACCAGAACAGACCAGGAAAACCATGAGTATGAACCATTAGGTCTAGCTGGGGAAGAGGAAAGACTGGTCTGGAAGAAGAAAGACTGGGTGAAGTTCACCGACAACACAGTGGTGGTAGGCCTCATCACCAACAACAAAGAGCAGGCCTACTTAGAGGAAGTGAATGTCCTCTACATATGGTGTTGGAATAACGATCTCTCCCTGAAAATTACCAAGACTAAGAAGACGATTATTGACTACGGGATGAACTACAGCCCCCTGTTGATCAAGGGGGCCACAGTCGAGAGGGTCCATTGCACAGAAGACCTCTCATGGACTACACACACAAACAGCTTTGTGACAAGGGCACACCTGCATCTCTACCATCTACAAGGTCTGGCCAGGTTCAAGGTCCCTCACAGGGTGCTGAAGGTTTTCTACACTGGGGCTGTGGAGAGTCTTCTCACCGAAAGCATCACCACCTGGTTCGGAAGCACCATGGCCAAGAACCCGAATGTGCTGTCCAGAGTGGTGAGGGCAGCAGAGAAGGCCATCAGGACTTCTCTCCTCTGCATCACAAACATCTACAACTAGCGATGTAAGACCAAGGCCAGGAGAATTGTAAAAGACTTTCACCACCCCTGACACAGTATCTTTGTAGTGGTTTGTAGTGGCCTTAGTTCAAATGTCCTATGCTCCCTCGGCCACAGATTAATTGTACCTCCCATGTTGCCAGAGGAAACCCAAACCTCACGGCGATTTAGGGCGCTATCTGGGACTCCACCAGTCAATCACCATGATGAAAATGGAGTGATTCATTCTTTATGTCTTTGCACAGTTGTTTTATTTATGATAACTTACATTTACCTTTACATTTATGGCATTTGGCAGACGCCCTTATCCAGAGCGATGTACAATAGTGCTTTGAAGTCTATCAAAAATACATTCTGATATTGGCTTACTAGGTCACAAACTAGGAATACCATCAGCCCAAAACTCTGTTGGGGAGGTATTTATTTATTTATTTATTTATTTATTATTTGTTTTAAGTAGTTTATGAAGAGGTAAGTCTTTAGACGTCATTTGAAGACTGCCAGTGACTCAGCTGTTCGGACATCTAGGGGAAGTTCATTCAACCACCTTGATGCCAGAACAGAGAATAGTCTCGATGCATGCCTTTCTTGTACCCTGGGAGATGGTGGGACCAGTCGAGCAGTGCTAGAGGATCGGAGGGAGCATGGTGCTGATAAATGCTTTAAGATAAGTGGGTGCTGGTCTGTTTTTGACTTTGTAGGCAAGCATCAGTGTTTTAAATGGGGTGGCGTAGCAATGGCGCAGCAATGGGATGGTGTGGAAAAATTTAGGAAGATTGAAAACCAATCATGCAGCTGTATTTTGGATCAGTTGCAGAGGACAAATGACCAGAGGCAGACCTGCCAGGAGTGAGTTGCAGTAGTCCAGTCTTGAAATGACAAGGGACTGAACAAGCACCTGTGTGGCCTGTGTGGAAAGAAATGGACAAATTCTTCTGATGTTATAAAGGAGAAATCAACATGAGCATGTCAGATTAGCAATGTGAGAGGAGAAGGACAGTTGAGATCGCAAGATCCTGAGATGGGGATGAATCACCTGGGATAAACAGCAGTTCAGTTTTGGTGGGATTAAGTTTCAGCTGATGAGCTGTCATCCATGATGAAATGTCTGCCAGACGTGCTGATATCCGAGCAGAAACATGAGTGTCTGAGGGAGGGAAAGAGAGGATGAGTTGAGTGTCATCTGCATAGCAGTGGTATGAAAACCCATGTGAGGATATGACCGTACCAAGAGATCGGGTATAAAGGGAGAACAGGAGAGGACCAAGTACTGAGCCTTGTGGAACACCAGTGGAGAGTCTTCGGGGAGCAGATGTGGATCCCCTCCATGTCACCTGATATGACCGACCTTCCAGGTAGGAAGCAAACCATTGCCATGCTGCACCACAAATTCCTAGGCTCATGAGGTTGGACAAGAGAGTCTTGTGGTTCACTGTGTCAAACGCTGATGAAAGGTCAAGGAGGATGAGGACTGCAGACAGTTTGGCCACATGTCACTTCACTTCAGTTTGGCTGATCTAGCGTCATGTAGCTTCTCAGTGACGGCCAAAAGGGCAGTCTCTGTGGAGTGTGCCGGTTTGAAGCCAGACTGATTGGGATCTTGGAGGTTGTTCTGTGAGAGATAGCAAGACAGCTGATTATAGACGGTTCGTTCAAAGGTTTTAGAAAGAAAAGAGAGAAGCGATACCGGTCGGTAGTTGCTGATGTCAGATGGATCTAGAGTGGGTTTCTTCAGGATGGGAATAACCCTTGCTCTCTTGAATGAGGTTGGTACATGACCAGATGTTATGGAGAAATTGATGATAGTGGTGATGAAGGGGAGGAGGTCTTGAGAGATGGTCTGGAGTATTGTGGAGGGGATTGGATCCAATGGGCAGGTGAAAGGATTGCAGGATAAGATGATTTGCAGGATCTCTTCTGTTGTCAGTTTAGAAAACTGTGTCAGAGAATGAGAAGGAGAATTCTCAGTGTGTAGTGTAGGAGTAGAAGTGAATGTCTGGCAGATTTTTCCAATCTTCTCATCATAAAAAGTGGCAAAGTCTTCAGCAGTCAGGGAGGATGGAGCAGGAGGAGCCGGTGGGTTGAGTAGTGAAGAAAAGATGTTGTGGAGCTTGCGAGGATCCTGTGCAGAGGATTCCAGCTTTTCTTTGTAGAAGGCAGTTTTAGCAGAAGTCACTTCAGATGAAAATTTGGACAGGAGAGCATGGTAAGAGACAAGATCTGAGTCGAGTTGCGATTTCTTCCACTTCCTCTCTGCTGTTCTTAATTCTCTCCGATTACTGCGTAACACATCCGATAGTCAAGGAGCAGGGCTGGAAATCTTACTGGGTTTAGAGGATAGAGGACAGAGGAGATCCATGGATGAGGAAAGTGAGGAGAGGAAAGTGTCAGTGGCTAGCTCCAATGGTAGGGAGGAAAAGGAGTCAGGGACAGGAAGGGATGATAGGGTGCAGGAAGCTAAGGAGGAAGGGGAGATAAATTGGAGGTTTTTACGAGTGGGAGAGAAGTATAGATGGCTGGTGGTTTTAGACAGGATAGAGAGGGTGATGGTGAAGGATACCAAGATATGGTCAGAGATGTGGAGAGGGGTAGCACTGATGTCTGTAGTAGGAAAGGGGCGGCTGAAGACAAGGTTCAGGGTGTTACCTCCTTTATGTGTAGGAGGACAGCTGTTGAAATTTAAGGAAAAGGAATGCAGAAGAGGGAGAAGGCAAGAGGACTGGAGCTTGTCAGCAGGGAGGTTGAAGTCTATGAGGACAGTAAAAGGGGTGTGACTAGGGAAAAACCTGAGGAGAATGTCCATTTCTTCAAGGAAGGCCCCTAGGGGACCAGGAGGTCAGTAGATGACAACGATGAGGAGGTTGACTGGAGAGGTAACTAACTACATGGAATTCAAAGGATGAGATGTTGGCATGAGACAGGGAGAGCGGTGTGAAGCACCATCTCCGAGACAACAGCAAACCTGTACCACCACCCCTGCCAGCTTCTCGTGGAGTGTGGGAGAAAGCATAAGCAGAGGATAAGGCAGCCGGTGTAGCTGAGTTCTGTGGAGAGATCCAGGTCTCAGTTAGTGCCAAAAAGTCAAGAGAGTAATGGGAAGCTAAAGCTGAGATGAAATCAGCTTTCTTTATAGCAGACTGGCAGTTCAAGAGCCCACCTACCACCACTGTTTGAGATTGAGACAACAGAGGAGGGTAGATGAGGTTACTGGTAGTGCAGCCTCTGGCTTGTGCATGAAAGCTTCTGGGTCTGTGAGAGGCAACAACAGAGATGGGTTTGAGGCACATGTCTGCAGCTTAGTCAGGAGTGGGGTTAGTGAAAATAAAACTGGGAGGGAACGTGTAGCACTTAACAAGAATATAGACCATTAAACTTGACACTTTTGAAATTATTGTGTCTAACTGTTGCAAATTATGCTTCTGACTAACCTGTCACTCTTAATGACAAATCCTGTACTACACCACCATCTACTGTTTGGTGGGTATTTTCTTTTTTTTTTATCTGAATAACTGATTTCCAAAATGATTTTGTACATCAAATTCTCACATAACCTGTCACTTCGGTTTTACAACAGGGCTCTTTTGTGGTCTACCTCTAGTTCAAGGTTCTAGTTTTTTGGGGTGTCGGGCATGAAAGTCACTGCAGAGTAGTGGGATCCAACATCTCTCCTCAGGGCTGTAGTCCTCCCAGGCAAATAGGTATTGGTTTACCACTACAGCTAGTGGCATTGCATCAGTGCACAGGTACACACAAACCATGACTTTTACTATTCTGCATGTGCATTAATGTAAACTCTCATCTCATCTGTAATAGCAGCTGCAATTGTTCACTTATGGATCAAGTTTCTGATCAGCAGTCTGGCTAAAGCTTGAAATAATGGACATCAAAAAGGTGAAACAAACACACTTCTGTGTCAAACACACTACATATATATATATATATATATACACATATTTGTAAATGCAGGCGAGCACGAAAGACACACAACGCTCCTTGCACAACTGCCAGCGGGGTACTGAAAGGACAGCGCGACTTTAGCACCCACATTGTTTTGGACAGCCAGAGTGCACATGGCAGAGCGCTTTAATTCTCCACAGCTGGCAGCCAATCCCCGCCGCGGTGATAATCTTCCCTCCTGGAGGAACCAAAGGTATATAAAAGGAGCCCGCAGCAGCTCAGGGGGAGAGGTAGGAGAAACTAATGAGCACACTAACTGCTGTATATTTTTCTGCTGTTTAACTGCTGTTTATTTTTATTTAAGAGCTGCTGCTGCTAAAAATCTGTCTCCTGTGAGCTCTGCATCTGTGGGATTGCCGTGCCACCCCTGGAGATGACACCACCCTCACGCTTCTGCATCTTCCACTCTCCCTTCACGACTCAAAGATACTGCACAGACTTTTTCCACATTGTAAATAAAAAGCACATCCCCCCCTTTGTCTCCCAAATTCTGGCTGTTTTGCTCTGTCTCTTCGAGGTCTCGCTCGTCACAGTGGTGGAGGATGTGGGCAGCACAGCATCCAGAGAGCAGCATGAACAATTACTTCCAGCAATTCTTACAAGTGAGCCTGCAGCAGCAGGCCTACACATAGTTGGCCTGTGGCCTCCAAGCCGCCACCCAAGACTACTTGAAGCTGAAGAAAACAGCCTGTACTGCTGCGGCTGTCCTCCTACCTGACCCCATGCCGTGAGGCCTAGCACCTCCTTTCCAAGCTCATGCCTGACGAGGACATCAAAGCTTTTCTACTTACCTTTGAGCAGGTCTCACAACAGGAGAACTGGCCCCAGGAGGACTGGGCCCCAGCCCTTGCTCCACTCCTCACAGAAGAGGCAACTGTCCTCTCACAAAATGTCCTCTCACAGTCAGCCTCATCCCGACCTCCCCGTACCTCTACTCCTGGGCAAGGACTGGTCAGGATTGGTGTCCCCTTCGAGCGCATCGGCATGGATCTCATAGGGCCATTGCCTAAATCTGCTTGGGGTCTTGAATACATATTGGTCATTGTGGTAATTACCACCTGCAACAAACCGGTATGTACGCAGACACCCAAGTTTATCATATTAATCTACTGAAAAAATGGAATAACACTATCCCCAATGTGTCTGCTCTTGCTTTGGTCCACCAAGAAAAGGAGATCACGCCAGGTCAGTCCCAGGAGCTGAGGGAGTTGGTGACCATGACATTAAAACCCCACTGAGAGTAATGGTCCGACAGCGGCCCTACTGCTTCCCAGAAGCCCGCTGTCAGGCAATCGAGCAGGAGGTCACCCAGATGCTTCAGGACAGAATCATTGAGGAGTCGATGAGCCCCTGGTCTAGCCCCATTGCTGTGGTGCCCAAGCCCAACAGGAGCATCCAGCTGTGCAACGAGTTAGGCTAAACCAGGTTTCCGATGTCGATGCTTACCCCTCCCGAGGGTGGAGGACCTGGTGGAGCGTTTATCTCCACACTCCACACTTGAGAGGATAAGCCAAAGACGGCCTTCACTAGCTCCGGCGGCCACTGCCAGTACCGGGTTCTCCTCTTCAGGCTGCATGGAGTGCCAGCTACATTCCAGTGACTCATGGACATCATCTTGAGACCCCACTGGCTCTATGCATACAAGTACATCACTGATGTGGTAATACATTCCTCCACCTGGTCTGACCACCTCCACCACTTGAGGGCCATGTTGGAGGAACTCCGGAAATCTGGGCTGACCGCCAACCCAAAAACGTGTCATCTGGGATTAATGGAGGCACAGTACCTGGGGTACCGCAATGGCCGGGGGACTGCTCATGCCACAAGAGAAGAAGATCAAGGTGGTGCAGGAGTACCCAAGATCAGTCCCAAAGAAACAGGTACGTGCCTTCCTGGGTTTGGCTGGATATTATCAAAGGTTTGTGCCTAACTTCTCCTCGATTGCTTCTCCCATCTCTGATCTCACAAGGAACCCCCATTGTTTTGGACAGCCAGAGTGCACATGGCTGCAAGGCAGAGTGCTTTAATCCTCCATGGCTGGCAGCCAATCCCCGCTGCAGCGATAATCTACCCTCCTGGAGGAACCGGAGGGATAGAAAAGAAGCCCGTGGCAGCTCAGGGGGAGAGTTAGGAGAAACTAACTGTCTATTCTCTTTAGTCCTGTCCATGTCCCACTTCTTCTTGGCTAACCTCTTCCTCTGGATACTATCCTGAACTCCCTCATTCCACCACCAAGTCTCCTTATCTTCTTTCCTCCTTCCAGATGACACACCCAGCACCCTTCTTCCTGTCACTCTGATCACTTCTGCTGTAGTTTCGCAGTCATCTGGCAGCACTACCTGACCACCCAGAGCCTGCCTCAACTTCTGTCTAAAGTTCTCACAACATTCCTCCTTTTTCAGCTTCTACCACTTGGTTTTCTTCTCTATCTCTATCTTTGACCTCTTCTTCTTACAGACCATCAAAGTCATCGTACACACCACCATCCTATGCTGTCTGGCTACACTCTCTCCCACTACCACTTTACAGTCACTAATCTCTTTCAGATTGCCTCTTCTACATAGGATGTAGTCTACCTGTGTGCTCCTACCTCCACTCTTGTAAGTCACTCTGTGCTCCTCCCTCTTCTGAAAACAAGTGTTAACCACAGCCATGTCCATCCTCTTAGCAAAGTCCACTACCATCTGTCCTTCAAGGTTCCTTTCCTTAACTCCAAACTTGCCCATCACCTCCTCATCACTTGTGTTCCCCTCACCAACATGTCCATTAAAATCTGCTCCTATCACCACTCTCTCACCCGTGGGAATACTCTCTATTACCTCATCTAATTCACTCCAGAATCTCTCTTTCTCCTCTAACTCACAACCTACCTGTGGGGCATAACCACTAACAACATTCAACATCACCCCTTCAATCTCTAACTTCAGACTCATCACCCTGTCTGACACTCTCTTCACCTCCAGAATATTCCTCCCAAACTCCTCCTTCAAGACCACACCTACCGCATTTCTCTTACTATCCACACCATAATAAAACAGCTTGAATCCTGCTCCTATACTACGAGCCTTGCTACCCTTCCACCTGGTCTCCTGTACACACAGTATATCCACCTTCCTTCTCTCCATTGTATCAGCCAGCTCTCTACCTTTCCCTGTCATAGTACCAACATTCAGAGTTCCTATTCTCAGTTCTACACTCTTACCTTTCCTCTTCTCTCTCTGTCTACGCACTCTCCTCCCTCCTCTACTTCTTCGACCAACAGTAGCCCAATTTCCACAGGCGCCGTGTAGGTCACTGGCGCCCATGGTGGTCGTTGTTAACCTGGGCCTTGATCGATCCTGTATGAAATTCAGAGTACTGACGATTCGCATGATTAAATTTGGCAATGTTTTATGCCGGATGCCCTTCCTGATGCAACCGTCTCTATTTATCAGGGCTTGGGACTGGCACAGAAGTCACTGGACTGTGACCTCCATGGCTAGATTTGCCACACTAAGAGTTGCGGCTGCTAAAAATCTGTCTCCTGCGTGCGCCGCGTCGGTGGGGTTGCCATGCCACCCCCGGAGACAACACCACCCTCACTCTTCTGTTGTTCTGTGTCTGTTCAAGGTCTTGTTCATCTCCATATATATATATATATATATATATGTGTGTGTGTGTGTGTGTGTATGTGTGCGTGTGTGTGTGTATATACAGTCAGATCTGGAAGTTTTTGTAATTTTGCCTGTATACCCCATATGAAAATACACCATATGAAAAATATAGCATTTACCATTTAGGAATTACAGCCATTTTCAGCAAATTATCTCCATTTTCAGGGGCTCAAAGGTATTTGGACAAAGTGACATAATTGTAACCATAATTTTAATACTTGGATGAAAATCCTTTGCGGTCAATGACTGCCTGAAGTGAACCCATTCCATTGGCAGCCATACATGCCCATGCCATAACACTACCTCCACCATGTTTGTCACACGATGTGGTATACTTTGGATCATGAGCTGTTCCTTTCTTTCGCCATACTCTTCCCATCATTCTGGTACAAGTTAATCTTGGATTCATCAGTCCAAAGAATCTTATTCCAGAATATGGGAGGCTTTTTTAGATGTTTTCTGGTAAAGTCTAATCTGGCTTTCCTGAATGTTCTTGAATGTTACCAGTGGTTTGCACCTTGTTGTAAACCCTCTATATTTACATTCATGAAGGCTTCTCTTGATTGAAGATTTTGATAATGAAACGCCTACTTTCTCCAGAGTATTCTTGACTTCTGTTGATGTCGTGAAAGGGTTTTTCTTCACCAAGGAAAGGATTCTGTGATCATCCACTTTAGTTGTCTTCCATGGTCTTCCAGGCCTTTTGATGTTGTTGAGCTCACCAGGGCTTTCTTTCTTTTTATAAATGTACCCAACTGTTGATTTGGCCACACCTAAGGTTTTATCTATCTCTCTTATAGATTTATGTTGTTTTTTTCAGCGTAATGATGGCCTCCTTCACTTGCATTGAGATTTCCTTGGACTTCATATTGGTAGCTCCAGTTGAACAGCTGCCAAATGCCAACTCAATACCTGATATCAACTCCAGACCTTTTATCTTCTTCATTTGTCTTGAAGTAACAAGGGAATACACTGCACCTGGTCAATTAACTTCTTGTCAGTCAATTGTCCAAATACCTTTGAGCCCCTGAAAATGGAAGTACTTTGCTGAAAATGGCTGTAATTCATATATTATTAATTATTAAAATAATTGCCATATTTTTGTGGAACCTCTTAAAATAAAGCTGAAAGTCTACACTTCGATCACATCTTGATTCTTTTATTTCAAATCCATTGTGGTGGTGTATAAAGGCAAAATCACAAAAACTCTGTCACTGGCTGACAGTTGTCATTGTCAATACTTCCAGACTTGACTATGTATATACATATACAGTATGTCACAAAAGTGAGTACACCCCTCACATTTCAGCAACCATTTTAGTATATCTTCTCAACGGACAATACTATAGAAATGAAATTTGGATATATTTTAGAGTAGTCAATGTGCTGCTTGTATAGCTGTATAGATTTACTGTCCTCTGAAAATAACTTAACATACAGCCATTATTGTCTAAATAACTGGCAACAAAGGTGAGTACACCCTAAGTGAACAGGTCAAAACTGTGTCCAAAGTGTCAATATTTTATGTGAGCACCATTGTTGTCTACCACTGCCTTAATCCTCCTGGGCATGGACTTCACCAGAGCTGCACAGTTTGTTGCTGGGATCCTCTTCCACTCCTCCATAATGACATCACGGAGCTGCTGGATGTTAGACACATGGCGCTTCTCCACCTTCCGCTTGAGGATGCCCCACAGGTGCTCAATAGGGTTCAGGTCTGGAGACATACTTGGCCACTCCATCACCTTCACCTTCAGCTTCCTCAGCAAGGCAGTTTTCATCTTGGTGGTGTGTTTGGGGTCATTATCATGTTGGAAAACTGCCGTTCAGCCCAGTTTCTAAAGGGAGGGCATCATGTTCTGCTTCAGAATGTTATAGTACAGGATGGAATTCATGTTTCCCTCAATGAAGTGCAGCTTCCCAGTACCAGCAGCACTCATGCAGCCCCAGACCATGATGCTACCACCACCATGCTTGACTGTAGGCAAGACACAATTTTCTTGGTACTCCTTACCAGGGCGTCGCCACACATTCTGGACACCATCTGAGCCAAGCAAGTTTATCTTAGTCTCATCAGACCACAGGACATGGTTCCAGTAATTTATGCTCTTGGACAGGTTGTCTTCAGCAAACTGTTTGTGGGCTTTCTTGTGAGCCAGCTTCAGAAGAGACTTCCTTCTGGGATGACGGCCATGCAAACCGACTTGTTGCAGTGTGCAGCGTATGGTCTGAGCACTGACAAGCTGACCTTCTGCAACCTCTAAAGCAATGCTGGCAGCACTCATGCATCTGTTTTTTGAAGCCAGCTTCTGCACTAGACACACAGCACGAGGACTGAGAGAACTGTACTCAAAGCACCAAATTTTAACTGCTCTAATACAAGATACACAGATTTGTATGGTCTTGTTAAGCAGACAAAAACATGAACATGATGAATAGGACATGTGGCTTTGCATGGTTAAATGACGTACAGCTGTTATCACTTAGGGTGTATTCACTTTTGTTGGCAGCTATTTTGACAATAATGGCTGTATGTTAAGTTATTTTCAGAGGACAGTAAATCTATACTGCTGTACAAGCAGCACATTGACTACTCTAAAATATATCCAAATTTCATTTCTATAGTATTGTCCATTGAGAAGATATACTAAAATGGTTGCTGAAATGTGAGGGGTGTACTCCGAGATGGCGCCACAGATGGCTGCCTCGGTGTTTTGGTGCGCTCTACTATGTCTCTTTTTGTGTTTTAATTTAGTTTTCTGCCACTGCTCTGGTGGCTCCTACTCCAGGGAAGAGCTCATGAACATCAGAGCTACTACCCCTGTGGACCTTTTTCCAACTTTTCTGGCTTCTACCGTGGATTTACTGGCTATTTTGATCAAGGACGCTCGTAAGAAAGTGAGCCTCCACAGAAGAGGTAAACGCTCAGGTGTGCTTGTGCGTCTCCGCCGGCGTGGATTACGCACCGCGCTTCCCGGGATATTCCTCAGTAACGTGCACTCACTTTGCAACAAAATAGATGAAATGACACTGCTGCTGAATGAAAATAGAGACTTTTCTACGTCCTGTGTTTTGTGCTTCACGGAATCGTGGCTGTGTGATCTTATACCGGACTCTGCACTCCAGCTGAGTGGATTTCAATTCTACAGAGCGGACAGACACATGGAGTTTTCCGGCAAAACTAAAGGAGGTAGAATCTGTTTTTATATCAACAGCTGCCGGTGCAACGATGTTGCTGTACTGTCTCATCACTGTTCGCCAGACTTGGAGGCCTGCATCATTATCTGCAAACTTTTCTACTCGCCCCGTGAGTTTTCCTCATTCATTCTCATCGGTGTTTACATCCCACCGCACGGTGATGTGCGTGAGGCGCAGCGTGCGCTGGCTGACGAGATACTGAGTGTGGAACAGACAAACCCGGACGCCTTGGTTATTGTCCTAGGAGATTTTAACAGAGGTAATCTCTCCTGCGAACTCCCCAAATACAAACAGCTCATTAAGTGCCCGACCAGAGAGGGGAATGTACTGGACCACTGCTACACCACCATCAGCGGTGCTTATCGTGCTGTCCCTCGCGCTGCACTGGGTCAGTCAGACCACATCATGGTGCACTTGATTCCAGCATACAGGCAGAAACTAAAACTCTGCAAACCTACTGTGAGGACATCAAAGAAGTGGACCACTGAGGCTGTGGGGGAACTGCAGGAGTGTCTCGACTGTACAAACTGGGAAGTTTTCAGGTCTGCCACCAATAGTCTGGATGAGTACACGGACACTGTGACGTCCTGCATTAACTTCTGTGAGGACAGCGTCATTCCATCATGCACCAGGGTGAGTTACAACAATGATAAACCCTGGTTCACAGCTAAACTCAGACAGCTGAGGTCAGAGAAAGAGGCTGCATTCAGTAGTGGGGACAAAGACAAATACAAAGAGGCCAAGTACAGATTTAGCAAGGAGGTGAGAAGAGCTAAATCAAAGCATGGTGAGAGAATGGAACAGAATCTCTCAGCCAACGACTC
>CM040981.1:12370048-12400434 GCA_022985145.1 Pangasius djambal | reverse complement strand
AAAAAAAAAAAAAAAAAAAAAAAAAAACTCTTGGGAAGTGTCAACACATGTCCAAAGCGCCTCCTGCAGACTTCCCTCACCAAAAGTCTCACAGCTCCATCAGCCTGTGACTAGTCCCACTAACAATACAGTAACCAACATGTAGATCATTTATACTTTTCCAATAATGAAATAATGTTGCTACATTCCTCTGATTTAAATTCCTAAATCAGTTTATACATCTGTCTGTATAGGGTGTTTAGCTGTCAAACTGTGCTGTCCTCAGCATTTTAATTTGTTTGCCATGCATGTTTGGGGAAGATAAGGAAGGTTTTTTTTCTTTTTTGGGAATAGACAGATCTGAGAGGAATGTAGGGCACACCTCTATGGATTAATCTGCAGGGGGTATATTCTTAAGGTGTGACAGTGGAAAATATTCTGGTGAAGTAGAACACTTTTAAATGGAGAGTGGGGGAGACAGTAAGGCAGACAGACAGATAGAAAAAGGCAGATACAAAAAAGCAGTTAATAATAGATTATTATAAGTGTGTGACTAAAAAGAATATTACATTAGAAATAGTATTAACTGTTAGAACAAAATTTTTAGATTGGTGGCCTTTAGAACATTTACTACTAAGTTACAGTTGAGGCCAAAAGTTTAGATATGCCTAGGCTAAAGATCTCAGTTTTTCACAACTCCACACATTTCCCGCTACCACGTATTTCGTTTGACACTTCTTACATAAAGCAAGTTGACTGCCTTTTTAAACAGTCTGGAATATTTCATAAATTGATTTAATGACTTTTAGAGAACAGTCATTAACATTAGAGACTCTTTGCCCTTGATACAATGTGAAATTCCAAGCAACTCAGCCAAGACCTCAGAAAAAAAAATGTGGACCTCCAGAGCAATTTCCTGAAGGTACCACAAGCAGCCTGAAGCATCCGTACAAACAATTGTATGCAAATTGTGACGGCGGGCAGGCAGCCTGTGCACCAAAAACTTGCGACGCTCCTCACACGACTGCCGGCCAGGTGCTGAAAGGACAGCCCCATTTCAGCACTCCCGATGTTTTGGACTGTCAGAGCGCACGTGGCTGCGAGTCAGGAGAGTATAAAGGGAGCCAGTGGTGGCTCCAGAAGAAGAGAGAACGGTGAGAATACTACTAATATGCCTCTCTGTTTCTTTTTCCCTAGAAGGCGATGTCAGGGAGGAAGACACCCCTGGTGTGCCGCCCGCCGACTCCTGATCCCCTGCGAAGCCGCTACGGCCTCCCAGCTGACTCCAGAGAGCACCGCTGCAGAGGGCCCACCGTGCTGTTCGCGAAGCCGCCGACACCACCCCCACACGCCTTCACTCCATACTTCCCCCACATACATGAAGACTCACCACTTCCCATTTGCTGCACTGTGAATAAAGAGCACGTGTGTTTTTCACCTAACCTTGTTCCCTGTTTTGTGCTGTGTTCAAGGTCTGGCCCGTCACAAAATATAAAAATCATGGTACCACACAGACACTACATCATTCAGGAAGGAGGCACAAATTAACTCTGAAGGATGAAAAAAACTTTGACAAAGACAACAAAGGAACTGTTAAAGGAGTTGGCGGCATCAGGGCTCATCAACCATTAAGAGTACTACACCACTGTGGCCTGAAATGCTATCGTGCAATGAACAAGCCCCTATTCTAAGACCAGCATTAAAAAATCCAGACAGAATTTTATAGGCCAATTGGAGAAGTGTTCTCTGGTCAGATAAAAAACATTGAACTGTTTTGCAATAATGATCAGCTATATGTTTGGAGGAAAAAGTCTGAGGGTTTTAATCCAAACTGTGAAACATGGGAGTGGCAGCATCGTGGGGGTGTTTTGCTTGACAAGGAACTTGATCTGAAAATATATGGCACCATGAGGAAGGAAGATTATCTAGAAATATAGCAAAACCTCAAGACATCACTCAGAAAGTAAAAAAAATTGGTCCCAGCTGGGTCTTCCAGCAAGACAATAATCCTAAGCATAGCTCCAAAGTTGTAACAAAATGGCTTAAAGACAACAAAGTGAATGTATCAGGTATTGATGTGACTTTGTTTACATTGCTTTCTGTCCTATCTCCACCCCTGTCTTATCATTGGTTGCTCCCTAATGTGTCTTGTTCATTCACACCTGTTCCTAGTTTTCTCATTAATTGGTTGTGGACATAAAACCCCCGTGTGTCTTTGTTCTCAGAATTTATTTTTCAGTGTGTTGCCGTCTGATCTGGACCAAGCCATGGATTTTGTCTGCCTGCCTCTAAATAAAGCTTTTACTGCATTTGCATCCGCCTCCACCTCACAATTCGTGACACAATACTTAATACAATAGCCTAATCATGGATGCAGCAGGAAAGCTAAAGGAATATTTCACCGGATGGATGATGCCAGCGTTTGATTCAGTGCGCTTTCCCCAGTGGCTGGACATCGATACTCCGGCCCCCTTTGATGGCTTTTAAAGCCCTCTGAATGGATTCTTCCTTCAGTGCCAGATTTATTTTGAGAGGCTGCATGACCCCAAGTCCAAAGAGGGACAATGGCTGGGGTCCATGTTGTCCCGGTTTTCAGCTCAGCTCGCCAATGGACGGAGCTCCTGATTGCCACAGGTCACCTCGGCTTCATGAGGGCGATCTACGGTTAAGGTCCCCCGTCCCTTAGTTTAGAAACTGTTTTGGGGAGGGCCAGCCTGACGGATGAACCTGCGAGGTCATTCACCATCTACTATGTAGAGGCCGACAGGGCAGCCTCCACAGCCCTGCTCCAGCCAGAGGCCGACAGAAAGGCCTCCACAACTGAGCTCCATCCAGAAACCGACATGGCAGCCTCACCTCCAGAGCTCAAGCCTGAGACCAACAAAGTGGTCTACCCTGCAGAGCTCCAGCCAGAGGCCGACATGGCGGCCTCCACAGCCCAGCTCCAGGCAGAGACCGATAGGGCAGCATCCCCACCCACCAGATGCCGATGAGGCGGCCTCCCATGCCATGCTCATCCCATGCTCATCCCATGCTCACGCCTGAGACCGACAAGCTTGTCCCGGCCTCATGTCTGCCCCCTGGCTCCTCGGGAAACAGTCAACAATATGGACAATGCTGGCCTCCGGGTCTTGAGTTTGGCCTGGACATTTTACCCAGAGGGGAGTTTTTGTAGGTGATTTGGGAGAAGTGCCCTTGGGGGGATCTGTCAGGCAATAAGCTGCCCGTAGCCAGACAGTGCACATTTCTGGGTTGACATGACTTTGTTTACACTGCCGTGTGTGTTTTTGTTTTGGTTTCTGTCTTGTCTCTGCTTCTGTCTTGTCATTGGTTGCTCCCTAATGTGTCTTGTTCGTTCACACCTGGTTCCTAGTTTTCCCCTGGATTAGTCTGTGTATTTAAAACCCCCTGTATCTTTGTTCTCAGCGAAGTATTGTTCAGTCTGTTGCCGCCTGATCTGTACCAAGCCATTTTGTTTTGTGTCTCACTTTTCTGGTTTTTGATCTTGTTCTCTTTCCTGGTTTAGTGATTCTGGTTTTGCCCAGTTTTGCCAGTTTGCTGATCACCTGATTGTGTGCCTGTTTCTGACTACATTTTTGCCATATGTTTTGGATTTTGTCTGCCTGCTTCTAAATAAAGCTTTTACAGCATTTGCATCCATCTCCATCTTGCAATTCATGGCAAAGTATTGTAGTGGCCATCACAAATCCCTGAGCTGAATCCCATAGAAAACTTGTGGACTGATCTGTGGCTGAGCAAGGGGGTCCACAATCTTGACTTGAGTAAGACCAGTTCTGTCAGGAGGAATGAGCACAGTCAGGAGGAAGGAACTATTGTGAGAAGCTTGTGTAAGGCCTCCCCAAGCAATTCAAGTTAAGCAACTAAAAGGCAATGCCACCTAATACTAGCAAAGCGTATGTAAATTTTGATCTCCTGAAAATCTGATATAGTAAATAAAAGCTAAGGGAATTTAGCTATTATTATGAAATGACCTCTTATGGAAATAAATCATATACCCCAAATTGACTTAACACAGGAAATGTTTGGTAACATTAAGTATTTGGTGTTGTGAAAAACTGAGCTTGAATATCTTTAACCTAGGTGTATATGAATGTTTCACTTCAACTAAATGTAGTTCCATGCATTTAAAATGAAAATAATCATGCATTGCCAGAAATGCTGGGGAAGTCAACTGGTTCAAGACACATTCACAGCTAACACAATAAACCAGTGTTTCTGACTGTATAGTCATAGAAGATTTCATCTAAACAATAGTCAAATATCTCTCTTTCCTTCTATACCTGAAGGCGTGATATTTTTACAATGTAACCATGGGTCTGATAGTGCTTTCAGCCAGAAAATCCAATGCTTTATTACTTTGTAGTCCATTCTAAATTATTGTTGATAAATATATACATTCACAACAGTACAACTTCATTCATTCATGAATTAGTTAATTCAATTATCTTCAGTAAGTGCCTTATCCTGGTCAGAGGTCACGGTGGATCTCGAGCCCAACCAGGAACACTGAGCACAACATAGGAACAGAATTCCCTGGATTGGATGCTAATCCATTGTAGGGCAGTTCACACACTCACCTAGGGGCAATTTAGGATATACTCTACATTTAGATTAAGGTGGTATGAGAAAACTGGAGTACACATAGGAAGCCCACACAGACAGGGTAAGAACATCTCATGTGAAGCTCCGCATGAGAGATGACAGAGAGACAGTAATGGCTGGTCAGTGCTGCTTTGTATGTAATGTATGTAATCCACACTCTCAATCCCCATTCTCAGTAATCCATATACTGACATTCTCAGTGCCTGTGAAATAATCAACTGTCTTCTAGCAGAAGGGTCTACATTAGGCCAGGAATTGGGTAGCAATATCTCCTGTGAAGATGCACTGGTGCACCCATGTCAGTCCATCTTCAATATCACATTTCTGCCCATAGACAGAATTCAGGTCTATCAACACAAACACAATTTAACAGGGCTATTCTGTGGAATAGCAGGATAAATCAAGATTATTCATATATGTCAATGAGGTAATGAGAGATATCATAGGGAGGTGTAGAAATGGTTGAGTGCAGCTCTTGCAACAGTCAGGGAACAAAGAATGCCCCCAGCTATATTCAACCTAATGCCATTTAAAGCTTAACTAAGTCCATCTATATTTTTAGTGTTTTCACTTCACTGAGACTCCTGAACTACTCCTGAACTCTTGGTCCCTCGCTGTTCCCGTCTTCCTCCAGTAAAATAATCAATCTTTAATTATCTGTTCTATGCAGCCAGCTGGAGGACATAAAATGGGTGGTAGAGACAATACAGCAAAAAAGAACGACACAGTATCTACAGACAGTTGGATGCTAGACACAAAGAATATACTGCAATAAGAGAAAATGGTGAGATTTGGGCAATGGGTAAAAATGTTTTTATGGAAAGGCCATAACTTTTTAAGGGGACAATTATCTGCAAATTAGGTGGCATGTTATGTGCCTGTATATATCCCTCATACACGTACAAAAACAAGTAACTGCAGTGAATGGTTTACTCAGGCTTCTCCTAAGATTTCATTGTTAAAACAAAAAAGGTCACTAAAATAGCTTTGTTATCTATATATAGAGAAGTCGTACATAGTTTATGTACCATGCTTGAATTTTTACTACCTCTACATTTATAACACTGCAGTTACTGTCATGTACAACCTGGAGAGTCTTGCTGTTTACGTTCGGTAACATATGTAGGGTGTCCTAATGCTTTCACTTAGTAATTCACTTAATCCACTTTAGAAGGATGTTTACTTCCACCATTTCCATCTGTAAACAAGTGGCATCACACAAGACTGATTAATACCACCACAGCTTCAAACATGTGATGGTGCACAAGGACAATTAACTTCCCTGACAAAGAAAAGTATGCACAAATAAATAAACAAGAGAGCACAATGCAACTCTGAATTCATGGTTACTCCCAATGTCTCAGAATTTCCTTGAATACATTCGTGACTGGTTTTCCCGGATGATCAGCACACATTTTAATTACCACTGACCTTGAAGGAGTTGGATGTTAATGGTTGAGAGTCAGTGCACCAGTCCAAACTGTTAATCAGTCAATCTACTGATCCAAATACAGAGCACATCATGGAGACATACACACACACACACACACACACACACACACACACACACACACATATATATATATATATATATACATACAGTACTGTGCAAGTCTTAGGCACCCTATTTTTTTTTTTTTGTACAAACTTATAGACTTATATACCTATAGATTTTTAATTTTATGACTTCTACATTATTGATTCAGTACAAAAACATTTTAGAATTCCAAACATTAGTTTTCCAGCACAAAATTAAATGTTACAGAAAAATGTTTGTATGTCGGTAAAGAAAGCAGCATATTACATGTGAGACCACTTTTAAAACAAAAAAAAAATGAAGGCTGCTGGGATTTGCTGCAAAAATAAGAAGAAAGCGTGACAGTCAAAGTCTCCAGAAGAACTGTGTTTGGTTCTGCAAGATGCCCAGTAAAACTTACAGCTGATTTCTTTATAAAACTACACAAATTGTACCTGAAACTAAAGGATCGTCACACCAAATATTGACTTTGTTATATAACAAATATAAATATATATTTGTTATATATATATATATATATATATATATATATATATATATATATATATATATATATATATATATAGACTCCTTGGTTTTTTTTTTTTTTTTTTTTAAAAAAGGCAAATGGCAAAATATTAAGCTTTTAATGGTCTTAACAACAAATCATTGGTCAGGAAATTATCAAGAATTAAACAAACGGAGAATATGGGATAGCTTTTCCCTTTGATTTCTTTAAATGTTTAAGCCGTGTGACTGCATCAGATGTGGCAGATGACCAAATAATGACTAATCTTTTAAGAAAAAAAACATCCCAGAAGATATTTGTGGAAAATTTTGTACACTCAGACATGTGTTAGTTTGAATTTTACATCAAACATTTTATTATCATGGTTTTACCTTTGCGTATAAGAAAACTATGTACGTGAATTTCCCTGTTTCTAGCTTTTCCCCAGAAAGTTCACTGCAGCAAAACTAAGTGAGCAAATGGTGGCACAGGACGTCTCAGGAGTGCATTTGTTTAATTCTTGCTAACCAATTCTTCTGACCAATTATTTGTTGTTAAGACCATTACAATTACCATTATATATAAACACAAACACACACACACACACCTTGATCAGCCATAACATTAAAACCACCTGCCTAATATGTGTAGGTTCCCCTTGTGCTGCCAAAACAGCTCTGGCATGGACTCCACAAGGCCTCTAAAGGTGTGCTGTGGTATCTGGCACCAAGACATTAGCAGCAGATCCTTCAAGTCCTGTAAGTTGTGAGATGGCGCCTCAATGGATTGGACTTGTTTGTCCAGCACATCCCACAGATGTTTGATTGGATTGAGATCTGGGGAATGAACTCTTTCTCATGTTCCTCAAACCATTCCTGGTTTTTGCAGGGTGGCAGGGCGCATTATCCTGCTGAAAGAGGCCAGTGCCATTAGGGAATACCGCTGCCATGAAGTAAAAGAAAAGATTCATCAGACCAGGCCACCTTCTATTATTGCTCCATAGTCCAGTTCTGATGCTCACATGCCCATTGTAGGTGCTTTCCGTAGTGGACAGGGGTAAGCATGGGCACTCTGACCAGTCTGTGGCTATGCAGCCCCATACGCAGCAAGCTGTGATGCACTGTGTGTTCGGACTCCTTTCTATCATAGCCAGCATTAACATTTTCAGTAATTTGTGCTACAGTAGCTCTTCTGTGGGATCGGACCAGATGGCATAGCCTTCGCTCCCCACATGCATTGATGAGCCTTGGGCGCCCATGACCCTTTTGCGGTTAACCAGTTGTCCTTTCTTGGACCACTTTTGGTAGGTACTAACCAATGCATACTAGGAACAATTGGCCATTTTTCCTGCTTCCAACACATCAACTTTGAGAACTGACTGTTCACTTGCTGCCTAATATATCCCACCCCTTGACAAGTGCCACTGTAATGAGATAATCAATGTTATTCACCTGTCAGTGGTTTTAATGTTATGGTGTGTGTGTGTAGAAATGTATATATACATGTAAAAACATCTTTGGCAAAAAAAACACTTGAAGTAAACGTTTTCTGTAGGAGTTTATCAGTGTCTCATTGTGTTTTGGAGAAATTTTGGCCCACTCTTCTTTACAACATTGCTTCAGTTCATTGATGTTTGAGAGCATATGTTATGCACAGCTCTCCCACCACAGCATCTCAGACGGGTTGAGGTCTGCACTTTGACTTGTGACTCAGATTAAAATGGTCAGGAATGTGGATCAGAGAGACCACATGAATTAAATATGGTCATCTACACTGGTTTTTACCAAAGTAATGAAACCTTTACCATCTGGTCTCATTTGATCTTTTTCCAATGCAATTCCAACTGCATTCTATGCTAGCCTCACAGGTCCATCCATTCATTCAGTTGTAAGTTTCCACTTTTACTTATTACATGTTATTGCTTTATTATGTGCTCTATAATAAATTTTGTAATTATGCTACCTCTACAATACTCAGTAGTTCTTTTGGAGAGAAGTATGATTCATTGATAGTGCATGATTTGGTTTATTTGTATGATAAATAGAAATTTGTATGAGAAATCGTTTTCTAGCTGAAGTTTTAGTATATTAGACACATCTGAAAGCGACCTCTAACAAGCTAATATAAAAGGCTAATACTTGCAACTGAACTTGCAATCCGTAACTGAACACAGACTTTATCCTTTTAATACAAATACTGGACTCGGATCTAGCAGTATATATATATATATATATATATATATATATATATATATATATATATATATATATATACACTATTATATATGTTTATATTATTATAAATAGAAGCACAGGTATTCACTAGATGCAGGACATTATTGCCTGTCGCAGCTCCTACGGTGCTGGGAGCCACGCTTCATTGATGTTTTGCTCTATTAATGCCAGGACATCTCGGGGAAGGAGGTAGTAGTGATATCCTTTGGGAACTTCAGCTGTTGGTCAAGATCAGCTCTCAGGTTCCACTCACAACCATGTGCCATTTTTCGCATCCCGGAGCACTTTCTTGCTCAACAAAATGGATCAGCCATTGGAATATTAAAGGTCTGGCCCTGTTTGCTTCCAGTCTGCATGCTTCCAAGACCTCCACTAGCTTCCGCAGGACCCAGTTGTGATGCCATCTGTACCAGCCCTGGGTCATTGCTGCCTTGCAGCCAGAGAGAAGTGCTGCAAGCTTGAGTTCCAGGCATCACATAGTTCAAACCAGGAGGCTGAGTCAGAGGAGCGAGGCACGTGCCCTGTTCAGCCAAGGGTGATGTTCTTCCTGCTGTTGTTTTCTTCAACTCATGCTTAGTTTCCCATCTTCTTCTCCTCTCGGGTGTACATGAAGGTGTCTCAGAGGATATATTTGTGTTTGTGATGTTTTAGATTCTAATTAATACTGATTCTGTGACATGCATTCATCATAATTGATTGCAACAACAGCTGCCTATCTGCCACACTTAATTAAATGACAAACATGAACTGGCTGTCCCTGAAATGCTTCTCTCCATAGCATTCAGATTTTGAGCAAACTCTCATCGACCAGTCTACTTCAGCAATGTTTGACTCCTTCAGGAGAGCAAATAATTACTATGTGGTACAGCCAAGAACATAAATTATATTAGGTAACCAATTAAGCAACTAACAAACTAATTACCCCTCAGGGGGTTCAACCAATTCATTCAACGAAATTAGAAAGATGTCAATTTTCACATTTCACAGAAAAAAATTTCAAGTGCACAACACATTTCTGTGTGCTTTGTTTCGGTAACCACCCCCCACTCCACCCCCCAAAACTGTGTTTAAGACATTCTGTAACCTTCCCACTTGGATTCTTATCCTTTCCTTTCGGTTATACTGAAATACAGGTTCCCCTGTGCTTCAGTAAAGTTCTCTTATTGAACAAACAATTATGTAATACAATTCTTACAGAAACGATATATGCACTATCCAACATCGGAGCACTTCATGCATAACTTAAGATCAAAAGTGCCATTTAACTATTAAGAAGTTATTTATTTAAATGTTCTAATTACATTTGTTATGCATCACTGGATCTAATCTCTAGGGTTATACTGTAAAACAACTTCATCAAAATAAATGGCTAAAAGGGCCCCTTACCTACTGACAAATGATTTCCTACAAGTCTTGCAAAAAATTCGTTGTATAATATATGACATATAGGCAAAAACATCAAAAGATAACACATTCAACTACACCACATTCCTACAACACTGGATTTTTGCAACACAAAGAAAACACAAGCCTAACTGCCAAGCTTAATTAGACATTCATTTAGCATTCTAATACTAATATTAATAGCAATATTAATCAGATACCAATACATATAAAACAAAAGAACTACATTAAAATGATGCACTGAGACCACCAGTTGAAAGCACAGCTACAGTGTAATACTGTGAGTATTCATGTTGAAAATATATGGTGAATTAAGTAATTTCCATGAAACAAGAAGCACATGTCCCTTGCACTAAGCACAAATAAGATTCTTGACAAAGTGATACAATATGGTTAAAAAAATACGCATTTTTATATATAGCTATGAACATCTGTGCCTCACTCTTGGTGATTGTAAAACCAATGTATGCCATTATGTGAGTATGAGAAGATGTTTTTTTGTTTGTTTGTTTGTTTTTTTACCTTTGCTGGCGTTCTCCACATGCTCCAGCTCATCAGGGAACTTCAGGATCTCTGGATACATCTCCTCACACTTGTCAGCCAAGAAATGCATAAGTGTTGTATTCTGGTCTGTTGACTTTGTGTCCCGTAGCTATGAAAAAGTCAGATGGAGATGAAAACTTTAGTTATTCATATTAATTCTACAAGTTATACATAATCCAAACTTAATTTTACAGATTTCAGTAAAGGAAAAATAAAGTAAAGCTAAGCAACCTACATCTATGACTAGAAGGCTTGTGCTTTTCTTTACCTGGTGATCTAAAATAAATGAGTATATAGGCCCTGTGGCATGTTGTGGTGATTTACAATGAATGGATGGATGGATGACTTACATTACAGGGAAAGGACGAGTTAGACACAATATATAAATTAGGTTTTTGTGTGTGCTATTTGAACAAAGTAAATCACAGACGAATCAAAATGAAACCCACCACACAGACAAAACTGCATGAAAACTGATCAAAATACACTATGAACACTGCTAACAAGGTACAGTACTGTGCAAAAGTATTAGGCACATGCAAAGAAATGCTGTAGAGTAAAGATGCTTTCAAAAATAATTAAACTAAATGTTTCTACATTTAAAAAATACTATAAAGAGCAGTAAACAGTAATAAATGAAACAAAGTGAATATTTGGTGTGATGATCATTGGCTTTAAAAAAAAAAATGTGTGTGGTTTTATAAGGAAATTAGCTGGTAAGTTTTACTGAGCATTTTGCAGAACCAGCCACAGTTCCTCTGGAGACTTAGACTGTCACACTTGCTTCTTATTTTTGCAACAAAACCCAGCAGCCTTCATTATGATTTTTGTCTGAAAAGTGGTCTCTTATGTAATATGCTGTTTTCTTTACTCACATACAAACATTTTTCTGTAACATTTAATTTTGTGCTGGAAAACTAATGTTTGGAAATCTAAAATGTTTTGTACTGAATCAATAATGTAGAAATAAAAATCTATAACAAAGTTTGTACTAAAAAAAAAAGGGGGTGCCTAAAACTTTTGCACAGTACTGTATGTTTGGATGAAAATGTTTTAACAAGCTCTATTTTAAATGCTGGTGGCATTTATTAGAAGTACAAACATGCTGTAAATGTCTAATCTGAAATTACAATATACTATACTGTTCATTTTAAGAAACCTTTTAATTTTGAGATACTATGGCATAATCTTGATAAACCTTCTCATTAGAAAAAAAAAACAGTAAATGGTATAATTTGGTCTTCAACTGGTGGAAATGGACTCCTGCAAATGTCATTTATGGTCTTAAGTGGTGCTAACCTGTGCATGCAATCACCATCCCCAGTGAAATTACATTTCATATTGTGGGTGCTAAATTAACATAACAATGGCACAGTGGGTAGAGTTCAATCCTGAGCATGGTTGACTGTGTGGAGTTTAGATGGATAGAAGATTGGATAGATGGATGGATGGCTGGATGAATGGATGTACTTCGATCCCCAAGGGAGAATTTGGGAATTGGAAGGGAAGTTTTTCTCTCTGAGCTGTGCGGGTGCCCTCCGGGTTCTTTGGTTTCCTCTCACCTTGATAAAACAGGCAAGTAGGTGGATTGGCTAAGATAAATTGCCCCTTGGTGTGACTGAGTGTATGAAAGTGTGTGTGCATAGTGCCCTGTGATAAGACATGCAGGGTGTATTTCTGCTTCATACCCAGTGTTCCTGGGATTGGCTCTTACCTTAATCAGGATAAAGTGGTTAGACTGACTTATTGAATTAGATATTCCTAATCTATTATCTATTTATTGCAACTGTTCATGATATACTTTTGTGTAGGGCAAGTGCAAGCAAGAGCAAAACAAGCTTAAAAACACCAGCAAAGAAGCAAAACAAATCTTTCATTTTCCTTTTTTTAAGTGATGGGATAACTTTCAGTTAGTATCAGTTCAAAGTAGTAAAGCCCATGCATTGAAAATTTTCAGTGTCTAAAAGTGTCTTAAATAAATAAATAAATAAATAAATTTAAACAAAGATTCAGCATGTCACCTAATACTTAGGTCTTGAAGCAGCATGATTCACCACTCCTTTCCCCAGTATAATTAAGCAACCAAATCTGCAATATGACATGTTTCCAGTTACCTGACAAATTTGAGATCTATTGGTATGCATTTAAAAGCAGTGGAGCATCTCTCATATTGTACATTTGAACAATGAGAGATGACCCAGACCAGACCTACCTTACTGAGCTCCAACATAAAATCATATTTCTGTACAAACAAAAGACATATATTTTCATATTTTGAGCCATTGTTCCATATTGCTGATGCAGACCATGCACTGTGCAGTGAGTTACACAGATCTGCTGGGTTCTTCACAAAATATTTTTTTTTAAGTAATTTTAAAAATACTGTAAAAATTGTATGTTCATTTGTGTGTGTTTTTGTCATTCTTAAATGATCATTCTCTAATGTCATTAGCAGGAAATCATCTCGGAAAATCATATAGCCATTATAATGAAATGCTGCTTAAGGGATCTCATTTTACACTGCAGCTTTATAGTAGATTCGACCAGTGAACGTTTCTGATCTTTCTGGAATTTAATAAACCAAAAAACTGAAGTAAATCTGTTAAAATATTATTAGATAGCTATTGCTGTCAACTGTACTCTAAATAACAGTTTCTTGATTTGGGAAAGACAGTCGTTTTAAAACATAGTTTGTTTACTCGGTCACATTACATAGAAGATAAGTTTCATAGGGCATCTGGTTCAGGAGTTGAATAAAGTTATGTTTTCCAGTGGTTTCCAGTGTTTTCATGGCATAGTGGTTAACAACAAACAAAGAAAAAAAGACCATGACCCTTCTCATTTAAATCAGAGTATGAAAACAGATATGAATATTTTGAGTGCTAAAAAGATACATATAAATACAAATATTGGCATTGGGTTACACCCCTAATATGTAGAGGTGAATGAGCTACAACAGCAGAAGGAGACATTGGGTTATACTACTGTCAGGCAAAAGAAGGAAGCTTCCTAGACTCATCAAAACTGCACAGTTGAGGATTGAAAAAAGATCAGGTAATGTTTTCCCAATACTTAAAGGCCCAGTTTATGTACTGCAAGGTGTCTGTGAAGTATAGTAGCCCAACACAGTTAAACTTAATCAAGCTCCCACTAATTCCTCTGAAAAAGTAGATCAGATCAGAAGAGGGGCTATAAAAAAACATGCTTCTACTAAGCATGGTGTTTTTCATGAGCCATACTAGCTGGCACTAAAAACACACACACACACACACACAAATTTCACAGCAAATGAAGTACATATATATTTTCTAAATTTCTACACCTCCTTTTATTTAATAATACATGTCTCTTTCAATGAATATAGATATGCTGAAGAAAAAAAACTCGTTTAAATGTAGCTGTTTATGCACAATGCCACAAGTAGCTGCCACTGGGGGTTGTGTCATTACCTGCTGCTAGCTTCTAATCCATAAAGTCACTACTATGGAATCACTTTTATCTAGCAAGGCATAGCTATAGTAGTCATGCTCAAAAAATGAGACAGGAATTAAAATGCAATTCATGTAGTTTGTTGAATGGCTCCCACTTCTCTTAAATATTTTTATCTGAGAAAAGTAGACAGCTAGCAAAGTGCACATCTTAGCTAAATAATGCTAATTCTGCTGGTCACAGGGATTTGTTTGAGGGACACACTCTCTGGTTGGTCCTATAGGGGTAATTTTCTGCTGACATGCACAGAAAATCCAGATACATTATTCAATTACAGAATTAAAAATTCTTGTCACCCAGTTATATATTGAATATTTCCTGTGATATAGTTCCTGTTTTCTAATCATTTGAATTTCTTGCCTGTGAGGGTGGTTAAATTATACCTTTTTTTCTTTTTCATCAACAATTTTGTGCTATCATTTTCATTTGTTGTATATTCACTTTTCATTTCTGCTGCATTTTCATTGTCTGAAAGAACGCTTTTGTTTTCTTATCTAAAGACAGCGGAGGCCATCCATGCTGGATCCATCTAAAATAATATCAAATAGCAAACATTCAGCTTGTTCAGTGTGTCGAGTGCAGGAAAAAAAAAAAACAGTAATCTCTCAGAGTTACTAACCATGACTGGATCACCGTCTGATCCTGAAGAACTTGACCAGGCAAATGAATGCTTAGAATCAACATTCCGCTATATGCTAGATAAGGTAGCTCCAGTTAAAAGAACTAGATCCTTTACCTACATGTTTCTTCAAACAGATCATTCCAGAAACAATCAAACCTCTTCCAAAGATAATCAGTTCTTCCCTTAGCACTGGCTATGTACCTAAATCTTTTAAACTATCAGTTACTAAACCCCTGATTAAAAAAACTTGACCTCAGCCCCTGTCAGCTATCCAACTACAGGGCAATATCAAACCTCTCCTTTATCTCCAAGATCCTAGAAAAGGTTGTAGCACAGCACTTATGCTCATACGTACATAGGAATAACATTCATGAAATGTATCAGTCAGGATTTAGACCTTATCATAGCGCAGAGACAGCACTGGTTAAAGTGGTAAATGACCTACTACTGGCCTCTTGATCAGGGTTGTGTCTCCTTGCTTGTGTTGCTTGACCTGAATGTAGCATTTGATACCATTTATCATACTATTCTCCTTGATAAACTGGAAAATATTGTTGGCATTAAGGGAATGGCTCAGGTCTTATTGACTGATCATTATCAGTTTGTAGATGTAAATGGTGACCTTTCTACGCATACTAAGGTAAAGTTTATTGTGAAAGGTGTTCCACAAGGTTCTCTGTTGTTTTCTTTATATAAGCTACCTTATATAAAGTAAAATTATTCGTAAACATGGTATTAGTAGGGTAAAATTATTCGTAAACATGGTATTAGCTTCCACTGTTATGCTGATGACACACAGTTATATGTTTAAGCAAAGCCATATTAGGGACACCAGCTTAATAGAAATTTGATGAATGTGTAAAGGACATTAAGCACTGGATGCATTTTAACTATCTTCTACTTAATTCTGACAAGACAGAAGTACTAGGACCACAAAACATAGAATTGAAGGAGGGTCTACTTTCTTTTTCCAATAACTGTACACTCTATTCAAGTCCGGAATTAAAATTTTATCTTAACCAGTCAGATACTACTTTAGTCAATTCCAAAGTTTAAATTTCCTCCTTCTTGCGGAAGTCAAGGCTGCTGATACCAAGATCTGCTGGCAAAAAGTCATAGTACAATCACAAGGTTGAACAAACAATGGCAAAATAGTCAAGCTTTAAAAGTTTCTTGGTAAAAGTAGGCAATTTTGATCAGCCTAATCGATACACACGGGAACATGTTGAGGTCATGGAGACATATAATCCTGGTCCAGCTGCACAATAGCAGAAAAGTCATACATTTAAAAATATATGTTGCAAGGTCAGGTTTTGGTGCATTTCAATACATTTCAATCTATTTAAAACAAGTTTAAATAAAATGTTATTAGCAGCCATGTCATAAAGTGATATTTTTCGTTAGTGGAAAGTTTTCTTGCTCTCGGTGGTATGCTGTGTTCAAAGTCCTGTTGACTATTTCATTTATTTTAATTTAAAAGTTGACTGTATTCAAAAATTTAAATTTTACATTAATCTTACTTGATGGTATCATTGTTTTTACCCCAAAATACTTTTTACTTTAATGCTTTTTTTTTATATTTGGGGGAAGAAAAAATTTATTGCCTATTAGCCATATTTTTCTGCCCAGCTGTATATGAATTGCAAGAATCGATATAGGAAAGAATTTCAGTTCAGCACTTCTGCAAATTATCTACATAATATATCTATAATAGTGATCAAATTATCACTATTGCTGCTGCATCCTTTATCTGAAGTGAAAACGTGCAACAGGTAATACAGTAGTAATCACGAATGCTCCTGTGCTAACATCAAACAAGGCTGATCATTCTCAAAGCAATGCTGCAGCATGTGAAACCCAATGCTGTCTCCTTTATTTAAACAAAATGAAGCTCTGCAGCTGCCGGGTGCCTGGAGGACTAGTGGTTAAGCCACAGCACACGCACCGCCACGGCCTGGATTTGGATAAAATTGGGGAGGGTTGCGTCAAGAAGTGCATCCGGCATTAAAAACTGTACCAAATCAAATATGCAGACCAATGATCTGCTAACAGAGGCAAAGACACATGGATGGCTTCAGGAGTAATGAAAATATATTTCCTTTTTCAGAATCATTAAAATGCAAAAACATCCACTGAATGGATAGAACTCTGAATCAGAGGGGGAAAAGTTTTGTACCTAGAAACCATATGGAAGCTGACAGTACACCAGTGTTGCTGAAATATTTCAGTGTCCATTATTATTGCCAGTTATCCACAGATAATCACTTTGGTCTAATAGCCTCTGAAGTGAATTCTAAATATGAGCCCAATAGAGTGCCACAGGTATGACGTATTTTTGAGGGCCAACCCGGAAGTTAGCATCACCCTGGTTCCCTCGACAAAAAGCCGTTTGGATTATTGCAGAAAATAAGCTCTGTGACCAACAAAAGATTATGATTCTTACAAGATAATCTTCACGAATGAACACAACTTTTATGAATTTTGAAGCCTAAAAACAATCACCAGAAGTAAAAAGCTCAAGATAGGCTATAAATGAACTACACCACGTTCGCATGACTTCAACATCACCACCACTAAGCTTCCGACAACTCTTTCAATCTTTATTTTAAAAACATTTTCCCTAATAAGGATCTACTGTGCTCTTTTTGTGGATGAATTTGCCCTCCACCTTTTTTATGAATGTGTCCATGCTGCATTATTTTGAAGAAAATTCCACTTGTTTATATGGGTAGTAGATGAGTTTTCTTGTTCGGCGTGATGACGTTTAATGTCCCTGACAACCTCAGTAGTCCCATTTAGCCACTTCTTAGCAACGCATTTTTCAAGACATGTAAAAGCTTAAAAAAAATCACGATTTGGGTATTACTGATGTATTTTATGTTGTAGAATAAAATGTGTAAATATCTTGAGCTTGTGTTAACCAAAGACCTGATTTCAGGCATTTAACCAAAAAAAAAAAAACATTCAAAAAACCCACTGATTTCGGGACGATGGAACCAGAAGTGCAAAAATGCTAATTCATTTCCGGGGGTATACTGCTACACAGTATTGTTTATATCAGATGTCTTTTCCCCCCACAAGAATTTTTGTGCTCCACAGTTTGAATACCTCAGGTCTACGTCACAGTAAGAGTTAGAAAAGGATTTGTAGTGGCATTCAGACCCACTATATGAAAGGTGGATTAAACAGATATGTGCCTGGATGTCATTTATTTTTTATCATGTCCATTAATGTTAGACCATACCCAGAGTGAAAATACAAAGAGATAAAAATGAAATATAGTGTTACTGGAAAGCACTGTGGGTGGATGAATGAAACCCTGCCAATGAGGCAAAACTCCTCCTACTAACCCACTTTCATTCTGCTTCCAGCCTACTTAGAATAATGGGTAAAAAAAAAAAATGTCTCATGAAGATATGGGGGAAGAGAGATGGGAAGGAAGAATGAAGGAAAGAAGGAGGAGGAGTGTGTGTGTGTGTGTGTGTGTGTCAGGCAGCAGAGATGGAGGCAGCTACAGGTTAGAAAGCTTTATTTAAAAACTGGCAAACAAATCTTAAATGTTAAGCACAATTTTGGTCAAAAACAAGCAAGGGTTAGGAAATGTACAAACACTGATGTGCAGCACATGCTAAGAAGGGGACAGAGTGCCAGACAGGGGTCCATGAATATGTCTGCTAGCAACTTCACTCCAGTAAGTCGTTCCATATTCATTTTCTTTGCGATTGCAATACAGCTTGAGCAGCATGCTGAGAGAGCTAATTAGCACAGGCCACCTCAGTGTGCCCAACCCAACAATACTCCTGTAATAAAACCCTGCAACCAAGCTCCTCTTCCCTCCACACACAAACGCACAGCTCATAAATACTGCTCCCTCAGACATATATGCCACACTTGCATATATGCTCTCTTCTCACTCACACTTTCAGTAGATCAATCTGCTCACTCTGAGTAATCACAATTTAATTTCATGCGTTTCACATTTTAATTTGTTTATTGTTATATCCCAAACTGTCATTATTGCATCCAAAGGCTCTGCTGTGTAGTTTTCATCTTTTACATAAGGAACAAAAAAATGCTGTATCTATGCAATTAAGACTCCTTGTTTTCATGACATGGCTGTGCCTAAACACCATATAATTAGGAAATCAGACAGAAGATTTTTTACTCCTTCCTCTCTCATTCAGACTGGCAAGCTTAGCATCATGACTGATGCTACATATAGCAGTAATTTGCATACTGCATACATATGGCAGTAATTTGCTTGTATTATAAGACTTTTTTTTACTATAATGTTTTCCTAAAATAGTGTCATTTAGAAATAGTTGTCCTTTATATTCTGTCTTTTTTCTGAGCTAGCTAACATTTGCTTACAGTTGAGGCCAAAATTTATATACACTAAAGACATTCAAACTCATATGCACTTCATGTTACCATACATTTCCTGTGTTATGTCAATTTGTGTATCTACTTTTTCAATAATATTTAATTTCAAAATAATAGCAAGAGATTGATTTATTTCACAGATTTTCTGTGGGTCAAAAGTTTACATACTCTTTGTTAGTATTTGGTAGCATTACTTTTCAAATGCTTAAACTTGAATCAAATGCTTGGGGTAGTCGTCTCACAATACTTTGCCGTAATTTTTGCTCATTCCTCCTGACAGAACCAGTGTAACCCAGTCAGGCCTGTGGGCCACCTAGCTCGGAAACGCTTTTTCAGTTCAGTCCACAAATTTTCTATGCGATTCACGTCAGGGTTTGTGATGACCACTCCAATACTTTCACTTTGTTGTCTTTAAGCCATTTTGTTATAACTTTGGAGGTATGCTTAAGATACCTCCAACCCTATCCCTAACCCTATGTATGCTTAAGACCCATTTGTGACAAAGTTTTAACTTACTGGCTAATGGCTTGAGGTGTTGCTTCAGTATTTCTAGATAATCCTTCTTCCTCATGATGCCATCTATTTTTTTGAAGTACACCAGTCCTTTTACCACAACTGCCATGATGCTGCCACCCTAATACTTCACAGTTGGGATGGTGTTCGTCACATTAAAAGTGTCAGTGCTTTTCCTCCATACATATAGCTGATCCCTCCATACAGACAAGGCGATGTCCGATGCTGTAGAATGCTCTGCCCCCATCCCAATACAGCGTGGCGATGTAGCTTACAGCAGGTTATGGTCGCTGAACTACTGGATGTCCAGGTGGTGCTCCAAAAACAATGTGGGCCTTATAGATATTTGGACTAGTTTTTGAGGGCATGGCTGGCCTTTTAGAGCGGGATGGTGTCCATCCCACTCAGGAAGGTGCTGCTCTCATTTCTTGCAGCATAGCATATAGTCTCAGAACAGGCCTAGTTAATCAGTCACAATCCAGAGCCAAGGCCATCAAGCAGACAAGCAGGCTAAACTGACCGTCTGCTAGCTGCACTGAGTCGTCACTTAGGTTCCACCATACTGAGACTGTGTCTGTTCCCCAAGCTAAACAAAAATGTAGAAATTCTCAGACAGTTTGTTTTAGTAACCTAATTAACATAAAATTAAATCAAACCAAATGCATAGCCAGCACTGTTGATCTGAAGCTAGGACTGTTGAATATTAGATCTCTTACGTCTAAAGCACTTATTGTTAATGAAACCATTACTGATCAGGAGTTTGGTGTACTGTGTTTAACAGAAATGTGGATTAAACCAAACAAGTATGTAGCATTAAATAAGCTAGTCCTCCCGGGTACAGTTACATACATCAGCCCCGTCTAACTGGCACAGGAGCAGGTGTCGCAGTCATTTATAATGATAAACTAGGCATCACACAAAAACCTAGTCATAAATTCAATGCATTTGAAGTTCTTTATACTAACATAACATACATAGCCACTAAAAATAAGTCTACCAATGTGATTCCACTAATTATTATTTACAGACCCCCAGGGCCATATTCAGAATTCCTACGTGAATTTGCAGATTTCATCTCTAACATCTGGTTGTTTCCTTAGACAAAGCATTAATTGTTGGAGACTTTAATATTCATTTTGATAATCCAGATGACCCTCTAAGAACAGTGGTCATGTCCATTCTTGATTCAGTAGGGGTCAATCAGAATGTAATAGGACCCACTCATAGTGGTGGTCACACACTTGACTTAATAATACCATTCGGATTAAATATAGAAAATATAGTCACATTTCTTCAGTCTGAAGCTATCTCAGATCATTACCGCATCTCATTTAAAAGGTGTCTTAATCATAATATATGCACCTTGCCACGTCACCGTGTCAAACATACTTTCATGCCAGCAACTACACAGAGTTTTATCAGTAATCTCCCAGATTTATCAACCATGATGGGATCACCGTCTGATCCCAGAGAACTTGACCAGGCAACTGAATGCTTAGAATCAACGTTCTGCTACTCACTAGATAAGGTAACTCCACTTAAAAGAAAAATAATTAGAGAGAAAAAGCTAGTACCCTGGTATAGCGATCACACATGAACTTTAAAACAGACCACTCGAAAACGAGAACGTAAATGGCGTCAAACTAAATCAGTAGTATTTCAAATAGCATGGAAGGAGAGCCTTTTAAGCAATAGAAAAGCTCTTAGAGCTGCTAGATCAATGTATCTCTCCACCCTAATTGAAGATAACAAAAATAATCCTAGATTCATAATTAATACTGCAGCAAAATTAACTAGGAATAAGACCACAATAGAAACATGCACACAATCATTATACAGCAGTGATGACTTCATGAATTTTTTCAATGGTAAAATTGTAAATATCAGGCAAAAAATTCAAACTATTAATTTAAAACCAGACAGTTTTAAAACTAACCCTGTAGATAATAATATCAGATCAACAATTACAATGTTTTACTCCCCTTTGAGAGACCGAACTAATTTCACTAATTTCATCATCAAAATCATCAACCTGTATACCAGATCCTTTACCTACATGTTTCTTCAAAAAGATAATTCCTGAAACAATCAAACCTCTTCTAAAGGTAATCAGTTTTTCCCTTAGCACTGGCTATGTACCTAAATCTTTTAAACTAGCAGTTATCAAGCCCTTGATTAAAAAACCTGACCTTGAACCCTGTCAGCTGTCTAACTATAGGCCAATATCAAATCTTCCCTTTATTTCTAAGATCCTAGAAAAGATTGTAGCACAGCAGCTCTGCTCATACTTACATAGGAATAACATTCATGAAATGTATCAGTCAGGATTTAGGCCTCATCATAGCACAGAGACAGCACTGGTAAAAGTGGTAAATGACTTACTACTGGCCTCTGATCAGAGTTGTGTCTCCGTGCTTGTGCTGCTTGACCTTAGTGCAGCTTTTGATACCACTGATCATGCTATTCTCCTCGATAGTCTAGAAAATGTAGTGGGCATTAAGGGAACGGCCCTCACCTGGCTCAGGTCTTATTTGACTGATCGTTATCAGTTTGTAGACGTAAATGGTGACTTCTCTATGCATACTAAGGTAAAAGTTGGTGTCCTGCAAGGCTCTGTTTTAGACCCACTGCTCTTTTCTTTATATATGCTACCTCTGGGCAAAATTATTCATAACCATGGTATTAGATTCCACTATTATGCTGATGACACACAGTTGTAGGTTTTAGCAAAGGCAGATGACACACCAGCTTAATAAAGTTGAGGAATGTGTAAAAGACATTAGAAACTGGATGCTTATTAATTTTCTCTTACTGAAGACAGAAGTACTTGTACTAGGACAACATGCAGCTAGAAGTAAGCTTTCTGATTACATAATAACTCTGGATGGCCTTTCTGTTTCATCATGCGTGGCATGGTTGCCTTGGTGTGATTATCGACTCTAGTCTTTCATTTGAAGCTTATGTAGATAATATTACTAGGATCGCTTTCTTTCATCTCAGAAATATTGCTAATATAATAAATATATTGTCACTACACGATGCAGAAAAATTAGTTCATGCTTTTGTTACCTTTAGGTTGGATTATTGTAATGCCTTGTTGTCTGGATGCATAAACAAGCTCCAGTTAGTCCAGAATGCAGCAGTCCTTACTAGAACCAGAAGATATGACCACATCACCCCTATCTTATCCACACTGCATTGTCTCCCAATCAAATTTCGTATTGATTATAAAATACTACTGTTGACCTATAAAGCACTAAATCGTCTCACGCCACAGTACGTGAGCGAACTCTTGGTCTTTTATGATCCGCTACACCTACTTAGATCAAATGGTGCAGGCTATTTGTTGGTACCTTGAATAGTGCAGGCTACAGCTGGGGGTAGAGCTATCTCTTACAAAGCCCCACAGTTATGGAACAGCCTTCCACTTAGTTTTTGTGGCTCAGACACAGTCTCAGTCTTTAAGTCTAGGCTGAAAACATATTTGTTTAGTCAAGCCTTTTGTGAATAGTTTTTTTCTTAGGTAAAGGACCAGGTCTGGAGGGTTCACAGGCATAGACTGTTGTGGTGAACTGGGATGTTTGGATGCTGTTGCCCCCCACTCTCACGCGTTCACTCAGGTTTGTCAACGGTGGAGTGGCTGGCTGTCTTATGTCCCAGGGTGCCATCATGTCTGTGTTAGCTTCTGGCTCTTCCTTTTAGTTATGCTGTCATAGCTAGTCTTGCCGGAGTCCCTGCTTGTACTCTGCACGCAAAGTCCTTAACCATTACAGGACAATAAGCATACCTAATAATCTCTCCCTCTCTCTGTCGAGCTACACATGCTACTCCTGAGATGCCAGTGATCTTGACGCCTTCTGCTCTCCAGACCTGCCTGACCCATCCTGATGCCCTACTTCTGGTTGGAGTTCTCATCTGTTGAGACTGCTCGCTGCTGCTGGGAGTGGCCCCATATGGATGGCCTGAAGAACCGTTTAGATAGCTGGGTATGGTGCCACCTGGGGGCTGTGGAGATGACTTGGAGATCTCATATAGGGAGCTGTACTGTGATGTCTTGGGACTATGATTGCTGTGGTGGCTTTGGGGCTACAGTTGCCACGAGGAGCTTCATACTCAGGACTCCATCAGTGGCAGTGGATAGACTTTAAACAACTGGACTTCTTGTGAAAACTGGTTGCACATTTGCACTATTTGTCCATATAGTACACAATAATAGAAGGGATTTATTTATAATTGCACCCAGATGGGTTCCCATTTGATACTGGTTCCTATCAAGGTTTCTTCCTCATATTGTCTCAGGGAGTTTTTCCTTGGTCTTATTGTTCCAATACTTCCGGAGGGGTCTGTGACACTCGTGTAACTTCTGAAAAGTCTGTAGTTATGTTTGAGGTCTAAGTACCAATGTGTTCAAGTTCAGTAATAAATCCTCACTGCACATGCTTAACTCAACTCTAAATATGGCCCATAGGATAAGGTTGGGGTTAGCCAAACATATAACAAATATTGAGCAAGCAAATTATTTGTTTCCGCAGATCTTTGGTAGACCTTACATCACCTCTACTTCAAATTGTCCAGAATAAAATTACAGGAAAAAAATCAGAAATCTCTGAACTAAAGGGGAAAAAGTAGCTATAGATAATAGTAAGAAGCTAATTATGAAACCAGGTCAACAGGCTCTTTAAAGCTTCTGCATGATTTCCAGCCAACCAATTAGCTCAGCTAATAATACACAGAAGGAACTCTGACCACAGGACTGCTGTTTTAATAGAGAAACCATGTACAATTTGTTCAGAGCTCTGTGTTTTTTTAAAAATACCCATTTTTGGTCAGGTGTAAATACAAAATTCTAAATACAGAATTACAGTGTCCCTCTACCAGTCAAGAAGTTTTCAAAGCTTTGTATGATACTAGCCATTGTAATGACTTTTTGAGTTTCTATTAGGATGTGTAAATTCAATTATGAGAGAATAAATGGTAAAGAGAAATGTTAATTTATGGTGTGGTACCTTGCAGAGGAAGTTGATGTTAAACCCGAAAGTCTGGGCATTCCTGGAGCCAGCATTCATGTAGTTTCCCATAAGCAGTACCAATTCCAGGAGCTTGCTGAAGCCCTCACTCTTCTTCACTTCCTCACATGCAAAAGTGACATTCATGATGTCAGGGCGGATGTTGTTTACTTGCTCCTCGAATGTCAGCTTGAACAGGATTCCATTCAGACGAGGGCGCAATAGCTTCACTGAGCTCATCTACAAATTAAAGAAAATGACATTTCAAAGAGGTACCTTTCCATCATCCTGATATAATGCCTATACTGTATATCCATATTGTGTCTGAGTACATATTGTGTCAGTTCCATTATTACATTAATCTGCAAAAAAAAAAGTTTCACCTGAGAGTTATCACCACTGGCTATGTGAAAAATTTGTCTGAAATACTATTTATTGCAGGTGTTTGAGGCTGGAGAAATGAAATGGCATTTCAGTAAACAGAGAAGTAGGGAATCATAGGAAGAAGTACTGTAACCTGGGGCAGAGAGGAGAAAGAAGATAAAATAAATATTCAATTCAAATTCAGCTCAGAAATTCAGAATATTCCCTCTGCGTCAAATTCAGACACAGGCACTACAAATCTTTGTATATTTCAGCAATCACAGACAGCTCAGAAATTACTTTTCACGTTTATTCATCTTTGTGTTGTAACAAACGATTTGCAAATAGTCACCTGCCCCAACAGACAAGCTACCATTCAGCTTCACCCTGTCTTTCATTTGCCTTTTTTTCCACAATAAAACAGTTGGTAGAACACTGACAACTCCATCAAAGAAAGTTCAAGTTTACTTAGTTTGTAAAAGAACTGTGTTGATGAAATGCCTCCTCAGTCTGTTCCTGTTTTGCTCACTTTGCACAGATGACAGTGAATAATGTAAACTGCTACTGAAGTTGGGATAAAAGGTTATATAACTGAACTGGCAAAAAGAAATAGGTTAGTTACTTGGCTGATCCCGTCAGATGTTGAGCTATAAATCTATTTTTTTTAAAATACTTTTTTATGTTCGGAGTTTTAGTGTACCTGCATTAAAATTGTAACTTGGAGTCAGATATTTGATTAATAAGATTAACGAATGCATTTAACCTTCATCTGCACTTAAATCTCCCTCACTGGTTATATGATTGGCATGTCGGAAAACGTAACTTGCATAACAGAAAAAACTGAAGAGCAATTAAAGAATCAGCCAATCATGTGGCAGCAGCACAATGCATAAAATCATGCAGATACAGGTCAAGAGCTTCAGTTAATGTTCACATCAAACATCAGAATTTGGAAAAAGGGTGACTCTAACCATGGCATGGTTGCTGGTGCTAGATGGGCCAGTTTTAAATATTTCAAAACTGCTGATCTCCTGAGAATATCACACACACCAGTCTCTAGAGTTTACACAGAATGGTGAGAAAAACAAAAAAAAACATCCTGTGTATGGAGGGTCTGAAAGCTGAAACACTTTGTTAATGAGAGAGATCGGAGGAGGATGACCAGACTGGTCTAAGCTGACAGGAAAGCTTTATGTGTATGAGCACAACAGCAGAAGACCACATCAGTTTCCAATTCTGACAGCCAAGAACAAGAATCTGAGGCTACCACAGGTACAGACTCACTGAAACTAGACAGTTGAAGACTGGAAAAAGACAAGGTGATTTATTTTCTAATCTTCAACTGCCCAGTTTCTGTGATCCTGTGCCCATGATAGCCTCAGATTCCTGCTCTGGGCTGAACTGTAGTTGCGGTTAATCAGAATCACTTCTTTGATGACAGTACATACTATAGAACATGAACTTGAACGTGACTGGTTAATTCTGAGCACAATCACATGCCCCATTATAAAAGACTGTGCATATTTATACTCCAGAAAAATCTATAAACAATTTCAGGATATGTTCAGAATAGAACATAATGCTGTAGAGTACCTACTGGTATATGTGGACCTAATAATGTGCAAATTAAAATTTTAAATACCTTAAGTAAACATGCAAGTAGTTTGTACTGTGATTATATGTAAAGTAAGAAGAGGAACACACATTAATGATTCCTAAAAATCATCTCATCATAAACATAAAATCAAGTCATGCCTTGCTCTTTATTATTCATCAAAATCACAACTTCTGTCAGTCACAACCAGAATGTTATGGGTGTTATGACTTGTCATAAAAAATGCCGTTTATATTCTTGGCCTTTTAATTATACATTACTATGTCTCTTTATATATTGAATACCACCGATTCTGCATAGATCCTTGAAGTAGTTTTCTGTCTTCTGTACTCTCACTGTTTCTTTCTGTCTCTCAGACACAGAAAGATATGCACACTAACTCACTCATTCTTTTCTTGCTACTATTATTTTCTCTGTCCTCTCTCTGCCGGCATCTCAGCTCCAAATCCTTCACATGTACAGAGGTACTCATGTGAGCAACAAGTTATGGAAAGGGAGTGAGGTAGGTTTTGCTGGTGGGAGGGAGGAGTCAGTGTCACAGAGAGACAACACAGGACTGAAAAGGAAAGAAAGAGTGGTAATTGAGATTGACTGTGCACTTTAGCAAGCACTGGGCAGAAAAGCGGAGCGTTGAGAGAAGATAAAAAACAACAATGTCCAGAAAAAGAAAACAGGTTAGTAAAACTGAGAGACATAATAAAAAGAAAAGTGAAGTGTGTTTGCTCCCTGATGTCTCAGTGACAGCTGCTTGTGTTTGTGCATTGCCTCTAAGACGTACCACAATGCCAAACTGCTCTGACTCGCACAGTTCCTCGTACTCACTCTTCAGCTCAGCCAGAGCACTCAGCTCCTTCTGTTCAGGGAGATTTTTGATCAGGTTCTGTAAACATACAACACATAGCAATCATTAGTTCCCAAAGGTGCACAGGAAATCACACATCTCTAGTCTACCAAAACAGAAGAGAAAAATAATGACTGGCCTCAACCTTCCTTTCTAACCCATCAAACATTGCCAATGGTTAATGAACGCATCTAAAAAATGTCCAAAAAACGCATTATCCAAAATGAAAGGCTGGGGCTACAGTAGCTGTTGTGCTTTCAGCTAATCCTCTCAAGTTCACTCAGATGTCATACACTGAACCTCTAAAACACACTGTTTCCCCTATTCCTCCTACCACTTCCTCGCTATGAATAGAAAGAACCTGTCAGGTGTGAACATACAGCACAATGCCTTAAAATGTTTCTTGAAACTGAACTCAAGAGTTCAGCATATGACTCAATCCAATTTTAGCCAAGTTGGCGAAGACAAATCATATTTGGCTACATGAGCTCATCACCATTAAGGAGACTGATATTGAAAGAGATTACATAAGTGAGGATCAGTTTTTGGCAAAGTAGATATTGTCATTTGGATATTTCATATTTCCAGGCAAACTTTGCAATTATTCCTATGAATATATGTGCTCTGAAGATGTTGGCAGGGGACTCAGCTGCATCCTTAAATGTTAATTGTGCATGTAAAATGTCTGAAGCATAAATGAAGAGGAACATGGGACTCTATGTATCTATCCATCTATCTATCGGATTCTGGAGGCTTTCTATCTCATTAAACCTGCCTGAATTTGCAGGACTAGCAGGATTATGGGAAAGTAGGGCTGGGTGAATACTATGAAGGTACTGAATACTGAGGGGATGCTGGAAGAGGCAGTGAATGGCACTCTAGTATTTACTAGCTGAACACATGCTTTAGTCAGCTAGAAATCTTCTACTCATTTCGATATATTCTTCTGAGGTGTGATTTGAATGCATTTCACATTACACATTCAAGGAGCATTCAAAATGAAATGTTTTAAAACAGATACAATAATCTGGTACTGTAATTGTCGCCTTGTCTGTATTACACAAGTTTTATAAAAAAAATAACTTATGGACAGCAACCTGAGTGTCACATTTAGGGGAAAGCTTCAGCTTAATGTTAGTTAGTGGCAGGTCCATCTGACTATTAACAGCGCATTCAGCCTTCAGCGCAGTTAGCTCAGAGCACTGTAACTGCAGCATGTAATAAACAATGAAGAAGCAGAAATAGTAGTTAGCTAGGTTTGCAAACAACAATTAATAAAAAATCCCTTCGCCTTTTCTCACAGGTCTTTCTCATACAACTGGATAACAGGATTAAATGTGAAGACACCTAAACTATAAACTAGGAATACAGAACAACTCAAATTAGTAAACAAATGATTGATTGTGGATGAATTGATCAGAATGGAGCATGACAGCACAGAAGCAAATGCAGCAATCAATATTTCTGCTGTTTCCCTAAATCTAATTCTTGAGTTGTTTTTCTCTGCCATCACTCAGATAAGAGACAAGCAATTAGCATTTACTAGCTTCTCGTCTAGACTTCTTTTCAGCAGCATATGGTGAAACGCCCAAATATGTAGTTGTCAAATTGGTTGCAGCAGTGAGACAATGGTGCAAACAATCAGAGATGAAGCATTATTAAAGATTTTCTTATTTACCACAACCCCATATAATGAGTAAATGACACAAATTCGGAGGCATATGGAAGTATTCATCAGAAGCGTATCCCAAACCAGGATGAGTCAGTCAGCTCTCTCCAGGCTTCCAGACACAATCTGCGTCTGGGGGAGCAAAGCAGTGCTGAGTCAATGGGTCCTGCCAGGATAATCACTCAGCCAACTGGGTTCTCCCAGCTGGAAAAGGCACCTGCTTGCTGTTACTCATTATTCTTACTCTTGCCTTGATTACCTGTCAGTCAACAATTTAGGTACAAAAATGGGACAGAACCATGATAAAGTGAGTGCAAAATCACATCCTTGCCTGAACAATGAAAAACAGTTCAAGCCATCCTTAAGCAGCCCAACAAAGATGTACTTATGGTTACAAGGGAAAAGAGAAAGCTTCTAAAAAGGGACGCTTTATATCCATTAGTCCATTTATCAAGTATGAATTGGAGTGGAATTGATATTTTTGGTTTGTTTGTTATTTGCTTTGGTTTAGTTTCACACTGCAAATAATTAAATAAACCAGAACCAAAACAAACTAAAAAAATTTAAATTGTTTGAGGAGCGAATGAGAGCATTAGAGCCAAACTAAACACGGCATATCTGAACGCATTAATACAGATAAGATACAGATGACAATTCAGTAAACATTTTTACAGGGCTTTGATCTCTGTTGCTATCAGGTTGGTTCAGTTTCATTTCAGGAACATATGGACACTCTCAATCTGTTCCAAGTAAATGCACTCTAATGATGTTTGGCATACTTTATAACAGACATGTCTAAACACTAAACACAAAGTATGTGATTCCACTGACATATCTGATTCCACTGGCATGTACTGTAGATGAGTCTTACAGTGATGGCATCCTGCCCACAGTCTTTTCCAGCTTCTCCCCTCCAGGAGGCGTTACAGGAGCCTCAAGACCAAAACCAGCAGGTTTAGAAACAGCTTTTTCCCTACAGCTGTCTCCCTTCTGAACTCTGTCCCCAACTGAACTTCACTACCCCCTCCCCCCTGTATATAACTATATCTAACTGTATATACATATCTGTATATATTTT
>CM040981.1:12350187-12369948 GCA_022985145.1 Pangasius djambal | reverse complement strand
AGGTAATGCTATGTAAGATTAGTCTAGCTAGGTAGCTAACGTTTGCCAGATATCTTGGTATTTTAATAATATGTATATAGAAAACCCATGTAGCTTTTTTCTTGTGTTTTTTTTCTGTAGAATTCAGAACAGTGACCCACTCTTTCTGTCACTGTCGGTTTTATTGTTCATTTTACTGGTTCCTTATTGCTAAATTTGATTGTTGAATTTTAGCAGATTTTTATAGTGTGCAATTTACATCGTGGGATTGTTCTTATGTGGAATGATTGTGGAATGATTTGTTACAATATTGTACTGTAAAACTGAAGCAGTTTTTACAGTATAATACTGCTACCAGCAGTAGTCGTGTAAATATACAGGTTTGCACTTTAAAAATACAATATACCATGATGGTACTGTATGTTATATTCCTACCTGGCAACTCTGCTACCAGTAATGTATTGTGAATTTATAAAGTTTTTTTTCTACCTAACTGTTCTATTGTGTGACATTAATTAAACCTGCTAAGAAGACACAAACAACACTTGCCCATTCGTGGTAATACAAATGAGAATAATAAAGGCATGGATCTAAGCTCAGACTCCTTTAACCTGAAGAGAAAAAAAAACATTTTGGTTCATATCATATCATAGTCAGAGATTAAACAGCATACCATTCTTTACAGACTACCTTACAGACTATCTTCTTCCTGTCCGTATAGTTGTGATTGTCAGACACTGTCTCCCATGACTTTTCCAAGGGTAATTATGCCACACTGTGTAGCTGTATAAGGAATCAGCTGCTGAGCAAATCATAAACTTTCCCTCAGACCTCATTATGAAAATGGTGAAATTTCCAAGAGTAATCTACTGATTAATGGTCCATTATTGACTGAAATGTAAGCCCAGCATGTGCTGATTTGAACACAAATTATAAAGGCGATAGGTGAAATAGAAGACATGAAATAGAAGCATGGGCAAATGCGGGTGCAGAAGTCAAATTGACTGGGCTAAAGAATTCAGGTTCCAATTACTAATTTTTTTTTTTTTGGAGTGGTTTGGTTTAGAAAAAAAATGAATAAGCACTGCAGTAAAAAGTACATAAGCCTGGTATAACCTCAGCATGAACAGTTAAGTAAGAATATGATCTATGCTATGCAGTTCTTTAGAGCTTTCCTTTTCCCCTAAAGAGATCACACATTAATCTCCATCAACTTGAGCGTGCGCACACACACACACAGATTTTTAAAATCTGCACACAAAACACACACAAATCAACAACAAGAGGCAGAGGTGGCTCACTGGTTAAGGCTCTGGGTTACTGATCAGAAGGTCAGGGTTCAAGCTCCAGCACTGCCAAGCTGTTACTGCTGGGCCCTTAAGCAAGGTCCTTAATCCTCTGTGCTCCACCAGCATTGTATCATGGCTGACACTGTGTTCTGACCCCAGCTTCCTAGCAAGCAGGGGTATGCAAAGAGAAGAATTTCACTGTAATGTGTATGTGACAATAAAGGCATTCTTTCAACAATTAAATGAAAATGAGGCATTTCAGTGCTCATTAGATGTCTGATTCTCAACTTCCCTCATCAGCCAGTGAAACTGACAACTGGGAGTAAGTTCTTCCTGCAGTTCATCTGTGCAGTGTCACATACAGTCTCAATCAGCACACCATATTCCACATTACCCCATGACACAGCTGGAGCTGCCATTTCACCCCCATACACAGGCTAATAAAAGTTAGGCCCATAGTCCAATCTCTAGTGTGATGTGTCGATCATAATGCCAAAGTGGTATATAAGTGTAATTATATTTTTTCCTCCTTCCATCAGTCGAGAGGTGGTGACCCCTTGCTATCGTAAGCTCCATCACATCAACGCTGAGATCTGCTCCTCTCCTTTTCAAAAATTAGAAACCAGATTCATAGTCAATTTTGCTGTCAATTTATCCTACATTCTTTCAGATAAAATATCTATGCATTTGGGACATAAGTGCTCTTCACTCTCTCCTCAGTAGTCTGCTGCAAGAGAGCAGAAACCCAATGAGAAAATCTACAAGCAAGCATTAGCATCTCCATAAGACTCAGAACAGAATATCATACTTTTGGGACCAACAAAAATGAAATATATTGAACAATTTAATAAATTTGACTATATTTTGGTAGGTTTTCTGATTTAAATTGCTGCAATCATAAAGAAAGTCTGTCTCAGAAAAACACTGATTTTAAGGACGTGGTGGAATCTCTCTGGTGAGCGAAAGAAGGATGAAGTGTCGGATCTTTACAATCTGAACAGTGCTGGAGTTGACAGCCTATTAATTTATGAGCTGCATTAATAAATTGCCTATCAATTTCCAAGCTATCAACAATGTTGCAATTAATATGATGATGTGATGGATGAATAGTAATATGCAAAAAATAATGCATACCATATAGCATATAGGTCATATATAAACAGATCCATAATACATATTTATATACTATAATGCTATGCAAGTGCTATGCCATCGTTAATAGAATGTAGAATACATCTCCTGCACTGCGGTTACACAAAGTACATGGATCCAGAGATTGGATCTTATATCTGCTGAAATGAGAACAACTGCAGCCTTTTTAATTGTAATTGGAAACCATAGTGGTATACACCAGCCTACACTGAGAGAGGAAGGAAAAAAGGTGCTAACTATATTGAGGATTAATGAGGAGCAGGGAGAAGCATAGCAGCTAAAAGGAAGCGTGTGAAATAAAGCTAGAATAAGAACTTGGTGAAAGATTTATCAGCTTGCCTATTCAGTTTACAGACATTGTTTTGATGGCAAAAGCAATTATTTAACCACTTTAAACCTGATTAAGTTTGAGGAGGATTTGATGCCGTGCTTGTCAGGATGGTTGGTTAATATATCCCTCTCGATCATACTTGTATTCAAGGCCAGTAAGACTTCCCCACCAAGGTCTCTACTGAGCTGGCTTTAAAGTCTGCCACAAGATAAAACATTTTATGTCAATAGAGCCTATGCATTCTTTTTTGGAACATATAAATATTTAAACAAACAGTGAGGCAAAGCATTTAAAGCACAAAAAAAACTTTATCAACACCAACCACATTTTAGTCATTTTAGTCCTGTTATCCTTTTTTTTTTTTTTTTTTTATTGCTGCAATGGTTATTATTTTAATTAAGAACCTGCTCTCAGATTTATTTAAGCAAAACAATCCCAACACTTTTAAAAGAGCAGCTAATTTGATAATTTGATCGTCCAGCTAGTCAGTCAGAAATTATGTTAGCTGTCTGAAAGAAAAAGTACCGGTGTCATTTTGAGATGTGTGTAAGTTCTGGAGAGTACTGATTTCCTGGAGAAACAGCACAATGCTGTGGCACACAACAGCTCCTTTCAATGGAATTATCAATATTCCAGGCCTGGACTAGCACTGGCTCAAATCCTCTGTACACCACTACAATGGATTTGAAATGAAGCAATAAAGATGTGGTTGAAGTATAGAATTTCAGCTTTAATTGAAGGGGTTTATTTATTTTTTTTACATAGGATTTTTTTTTTCACAGGCTCAAAAGTAATTGAACAGCTGACTGATAAGCAGTTTCATGGTCAGTTGTGGCCTGTTTCCTCATTATGTCATGACAAAGTTAGGAATTAAAAGGTATGGAGTTGAATTTGCATGTGGTAGCTGTTCATGTGAGCCAAAGAGGTTTTAATGCAGGTGAAGAAGGCCATCATTAGGCTGAAAAAACAAAACAGACCTATCAGAGACATAGCAGAAACTTTAAGAGTGGCCATATCAACAATTTGGTACATTCTTAAAAAGAAGGAATACACTGGTGAACTCGGTAACACCAAAGGCCTGGAAGACCACGGAAGACAACTAAGATGAATCTTTAAACTTTGACAAACACATCTCCTCTGTAATAGGTTCTAGCTTTTAGCAACTTCGTCTGCTGTCAAAAATCAAACCTTTTCTAAATCATAAAACCTTAGAGATGGCTGTTCACGCTTTTATTACCTCATGCTTGGACTACTGCAATTCACTATACTGCGTAAGTTCAAAGTCTCAAATTGCTCGCCTTCAACTAGTGCAAAATGCTGCTGCCAGATTCCTTCATAATTGCCGTAAAAGCACTCACATTACTCCAATTCTGAGAACCCTCCATTGGCTGCCTATCAAATTCAGAATCGATTTTAAAATCCTTTTATTTGTATATAAATCATTACACGATCAAGCCCACACTTACTTATCTGAATTGTTGGACCCATATACTCCTTTCAGAAGTTTAAGATCTCGCGATCAGAATCTTCTTTTAGTCCCTAGGAATAACCTGCCTTTAGAAATTAGATTAGCCCCTTCTTTTAGGTCTCTCCTAAAAACATATCTGTTTTCCTTGGCTTATAAATAATCTTCTATTACGGTATTTGCCTATTATTTTATCTTTAAAATGTATATACTCTGTCCCCCTTGTCTTAATAATATATTTTCTTAGTCATTTTATTATTGGAGTTAGACCCTGTCTTAATTGTGTTTAGTACTGATTTCTTCATTTTTTTGTTTTACTCTTTTTCTGAACCTCTGTACAGCAGTTTGGTCAGTCGTGTGGCTGTATTTTATATGTGCTATATAAATAAACTGAACTTGAACTTGAACTAAAGTTAATGATCACCGAATTGTTTTTTTTTTCACCAACTAAAGAATTCTCGAGGAAGTAGGGGTATCGTTCTCTAAGTCTACAATCAAGAGATGCCTTCATGAATATAAATACAGACGGTTTACCTCAAGATGCAAACCACTGGTAACACTCAAGTACAGAAAGGCCAGATTTACTAGAAAATATCTTTTTTTTAAAAAAAAGTAATGGAGAAGGAAAGGAAGGGCATAGTGTTACGGGATGGACATGTATGGCTGCAATGGAACTATGTCACTGGTGTTTATTGATGATGTGACTGCTGATAGAAGTAGCAGGATTAATTCTTCAGATTCAGTCAAATGCTGCAAAACTGATAGGACAGCATTTCACAGTACAGAAGGAAAACATACCATGAAAGCAACCCAAGAGCTTCTTAAGGCAAAGAATGGAATGTTCTTAAATGGCCAAGTCAGTCACCTGACCTCAACCCTGAGCATGCTTTTGGCGATTGCAGGCAACTGCAGTAAAAACCTGACAAAGCATCCCAAGGGAGGAAACTCAGCATTTGGATCTGCATACAAGTATTAAAAATAATCCATATATTTATGTTAGTTTATCCAATTACTTTTGAGCCTGTGAAAATGGAGGAACTACGCAAAAAAGTCTGTAATTCCTAAACGGTTAATGCAATATTTTTTGTTAAACCCCTTGAATTAAAGATGTAAGTCTACACTAAAATCACATCTTGATTGCTTCATTTAAAATCTGTTGTAGTGGTGTACAGAGGCAAAATTACAAAGATTGTGTCACTGTCCAAATACTTAAAGATCCAACTGTATGTTCATGAATGTAAAGCTTAGTTTATTTAGGCTAAAATAACATGACAATGTATTGCATTTAGAAAATAACATTAACATGCTTGTGTCAATAATAAATTGTAAAATTCATAACAAATTATTGTCACTCATGACAAAAATGTATTATATTCAAAAGTAGTTTTGACATGGAATACCATACATAATTAGCTTTCACTTCAGTTGCAGCCTGTATTCTTGACAGGTGAGTTTTCAGAGTTTTACTTTATAGAGATGCATTTGGGATTCTGCAAACATATATGTATTTATCAGGTCCCTGCCAATTTTCTCCCTTCCATCAATGATGCACACAATGCTACTTGAGTAATACCTCAATTAAGTAAATGAATAATATAAAAGCTAGGTCCCTGAGGTGTTCAAGTCAAGTCAAGAGGCTTTTATTGTCATTTCAACTATATATAGCTGACGCAGTAAACAGTGAAATGAGACAACGTTTCTCCAGAACCTTGGTGCTATATAAAACAACATAGTCACCTCACACAACACTGAGTTACAAAACACAGAGCTGAGGACTAAACTAAGTTGTCCTAGCCACATAACGTGCATCGTGTGCAACCTAGTGCAAACAGTGCATCTTATAAACAAAGCACATCAGGCATTCAGAAGGAAAAAGCAAGCAGATAATGCACATGCTTGTTTATAATGGCACATATTTTTTATGTGGAAGTTACCTCTTATTAGATCAAGTGCAGACATGCCTCTAGGGTCAGATAAATATTGTAAACAATAGTTTGTATTCCATGTCAAGAGAGAACATACTGGAATAATGAAACCATCTTCACTGGAGTTGAGAAGAGGCAGTGACTATATTTAGCAAATTGATATAAGGATATAAATAATTACATGATAATTATCTGGCAATCAAATGTAAGCGCCAAATTTCTCCAGTGAGGCTGAACAATTTTATCAGGGATATAAGGTCTCTAGTCAGGAGCACTGATATTGAAGCAAAGCTAATTTACAGAGAATGAAACATATATCCTGAAGCAAAGTGGATTTGTGAATCATAGTTTTAGTGATAGTTGTAGGAATATTGACAGGAAAATAAGTTTCATCTACACTCTCATATAAACAGTTTATCAGTATACAACCAGATAGATATAAACCATAGCATTCAGCCCTATTCTGCAGTGTGAGTGTTTTCGGTTGATCAAGTAGATCGGATCCACTCATCAGAGCATTTAGCACACCCTTATCCAGAATGACTTATATCCTCATGCTAGATCACTAGGTCAGAGACTAAGAATACCATTGAGCTAAAACCCTATATGGGGAGGTTAATGCAGAATGAAAAGAAAACACACAATACACTGGATATTTTTAAAAATATTTATGGCATATGGTAGACACTCTTATCCTAGAGCAACTTACATTTATCTCATTTTATACAACTGAGCAGTTAAGGGCCAAGGGGTGCTCAAGGGCCCAGTAGTGGCAGCTTGGTGGTGCTAGGGATTGAACTCATGACCTTCTGATCAGTAGTCCAACGTCTTAACCACTGAGCTACCACTTAATAGTGTTCAAGTACTTTGTAAAGAGGTAGGTATTTAGTCTTTGTTTGAAGACAGGCATTGAATCAGCTCGGACACCCAGGGGAAGTTCATTTCAGTGCCTGAGTGCCAGGACAGAGAAGCTTTACCAACCTGGCCCTTTTTTTTTTTTTTAAAACATCCACCATATTCATGTAGAACCATCTATCATGCTGAGTATATCAATTTGTCAATCCATCTTTAACTACTGCTCCATCCTCCCCAAATTACTCTTCCATCACAGTGGGTGTTGATCTAAATTCAAACCATTGTACCTTCTCAGGAGCTGTCCAGGGAAGAACAAGTGGAAATGTCAAGTGTGTCACCACAGACAACATGGTGAATTTCTAATTTTTGATTGTTTTTGGAAGGCTTCATTTAACATTGCTTAAAAGTTTTTTAAATAGTGATAAATGTGTAATAATTGACAGCTGTGAAGTCAATGTGGATAACGGGCCTTCAAGTGAGTAAAAAGAGAGGGAGGTAAATGCTGGTGAGGGATTGACTGTTTATAACTTTAACGTAAATGATTACAGGGACTTGGTTGTTTTACTGATGTTTCAAAAATAAATCTTTTGAAAAATGTCTTTTGTTAACAATAAAGGATGATAGAAATGTAACTGCCTGTAGAAACTGTTCTCTTGTTTTAGTACCTTTACATCTTTTTCAGCAAGTGGACATCTGAAATGCCCAATTATCTTGGCTTTTGTAATGCCTAGATTGTGAGACTGCCTTGACAGGCTTCCTACCTCCCACTGAACAACCTTTTAAAAAATCAATGCAGATACTGAATGTAGCTCTACTCAGAACCCTAACACCCACTCACACAGTAGAGAATAACAGTAAAAGCAAATAAATTAATCCCTGCCAAGCATAAACAAAATCTCCTGATGTCTACGGGCATCATTGCGATCAGATCCAATTTTTTGTGTATGTTCACACTATTTTGAAAAAAACTTTATTTTATTTATCAAATATTTTTTCCACAAAAGCAAAATTACTGAAGATGAAATGCAGATTTTTGAGAAACCTTCTACAGTTATGTATTCTGGTGTCAGTCAATCATTTCAAATTACCCTCAGGTAGGACTCTGAATGTCATAAACCACCTAAATCCTTCTGATGCAGTAGCTGGTCAGCCATGCAATGTGTCAGCAACACTGTGATGAATGCTTCTAGCCTTCATTAGTGCTAGGAAGAATATCACAGAAATTCATAAATATATACAGCGCTTACTTGCAAGTCTGATGCCTGCCCACTGAACGGACACTTGAAAAGTACCATTATCAACCTCTAGAATAGAGCTCTGACATCTATTTACCAAGTGCATATCTCAGTGCGGGTTTAACCGATTCCAAATGTAGAAAATGATAGTCCACAAAGACCAGATATGAAACTTGAACCCTCTGTCTGCAGCCTAAGAGCAATTGATCCATTATACATGGAAAAAAAGGATAACTGATTATATACACCAGCTGCAGCATCAACATCTATTGTATAAACAGGGTAAGCAGTGTGGAAATAATCTGTCACAGATATCACCAGTATGAGATCTGAGTGGCTGCACTCATTTAAATAGAAGCAATCACCTACTGCAGGTGGGATAGAAAGAGATGTGCTGCAGGAATGCTAATGAAAGTCAACATAGCTTTCATAAAACCCCATTTACATTTGGCACAGGTCATCTTGTGCACTCAAGTAACTCAAGTAACACTCATTTGTACAACTAAGGGTTGTAGCAACAGTAGGTGATTAAATGGCATTGATCAAAACATGAAAACTTTAACCGGCTTACTTTCGTAATTGTCTGTTTCATTTATATATCTTCAGTTCCTATCTGAAAGGAGTTTCTCATACTGGATTTCTTCTATGAAGGTAATCCAGGCAAATGTATTATTTGTCTGAATTCTGGTCTTAAAAGAAGAGGCAGTTTAACAGGTACAAAAGTTATTTAGAAAGTTATTTATTTTAAAAAGTAAATATAATATATAAAGTAAATTATGATCATGGATATAGCTTATATTACACCTGGGGTATATTAACAAAGATAAATGGAAAAAATCAGAGAATCTAAATTTAGAACTCCAGCAGCTGTGCTTCAGATGATAGAACTATCAACTGCCATGCAACTTTTTTCTGTTCTCCTCCTATTCCCTCTTTATGTTTCTTAATGTGAGTGGAGGAGAGAAGAAAACAGAAGCATTACAGGATAACTGGTTGTTTACATGACAATTCTATTCTTTTTTTTTTCTCCTCAGGAGGCATTGCCACCAGGATGCTGGTGAATGGAGCTAGACTATCTGCATCATTGCCACTATAGCACTATACACAGAACAAAACAGAAAATATCATATGCATGCCATGATTGTAGTTTGCAAGCAAGACTATCCCAAGTCTTTACTGTGATGGACAAAACATAAAATAACCTAAATCTAACTGTCGCTCCACTCAGAGTGCTTCAACAAAGAAGGTCTGATGAACTATTTTAAAGGAAAATTATATCTACTGTATATTGAAAAGAAAATTAAGCAGGTTTTAACCAGACTATGAAAGCTATGTTGCTACTTTAAAAAAGTAGATCTGCTGGCCAGATATAATCTTTTGTATAAGTAGACAAAAGATTCACAAAAAAAAAAAAAAGCCATCTGCCTTAAATCACACACTGATTTCAGACCCTGATGGTAAATGATTGACCCTTTCACCAAGAAAGCAAGGAATGTGGGAAAACTTTAGCTATGGCTAACTAACTGCAGCTTTATTCCTAATCTCTCAAATGTGCTGATGATACAAACTAGCTGAAAGCTAATAGCTAGTTGTCACAATACAAAATGCCTTTGAGAGGTATATGGTAAATAGGTAATGCCTTATTCTTGCTTTCACATCTGTTTAAAGTTTTGTTTATTAATTTGTTAGGAATTTATATTTATTCACTGAAACAGTCTGATGCTTAAAAAAACATCTTATGACTTTACAAATATATTAAATGTAAAAGTAGAAATGTAGGGAATAGAAAGTAGATATTTTTCTTCACTTCATCAAGTGTAGTTTAGGTAAAAGGCTCAAATAAAGCAAAAATACTTAAAAACCAGACTTTGTACTTCTCCCCAATTAACCTAGCATTCCTGGATGTGATTTATGCATATAACTAGCTATTGATGATTATGTGTTTTATAGAAGAACAGTGCTCTTGTTTTGAAATACTGTATTAGGCCATTTTGTCTTTTGTGAGGCCATTTTGTCTTTTGTGGCAAAGTAAACAAATACAATTCAATTAGTCACTCACAAGCAGACTATTTCAAGAACAATCATTTACAATAGTGATGGGGTAGATTATCCAATAATGCTGGACAAGAAGTCTGTTTGGTGAGTTTGTTCATTACTTTTTTATGCAAATACTAGTGCTTACCAATGTTTCTTTTATCAACAACTAGCAAAGCAGCATTCCTGTGCTAATTAATTGCTGCAGTGTTTCATGTAATGTTTTTGGAGAATGAAAGTGCTTTTGGAGTCCCAAGAGAACATCAGCTAAACCTGTGGCAGCACAGCCCCTCTTTCTCATGGGGATAACCCCTCTTTCTCTCTCCCTCTCCTCTCTCTTACAACACTACCCCCCCCCCTTGTTTTATGACGTATTCAAAATGAATGAGGGAATCAGACAGAGAAAATTCTTGACCTTTGTACATCCCTTTTAACTTTCTGAAATGTACAAGATGTATCACAGCCAATCTCTAAACTGTAGCTTTAAAAGCAAATGTAAGTTTCTTCCTGTAATTTCTTTTAATAGTCATGGAAGGTCAATGGATGGCACATTTAGCACTCTGGCTTTAATGAACTGGTTATGTATTTCCACTGTCTGTCAATTATACCTTACATTTGGTACTATCCTTGCAAAGAAAGCAATGAATTTAAATTACGCTTTCATAAACTTGCCAATTTAAGGCTCTGTTGTTTGCACTGACAGACATGTTTGCAGTAAGACAATAAGTGCATGACGAGGCTAATAGAAGGAAAAAGACTATATTAGACAGCAATCTTGATACACAAGCAAGAGTAACTGTGTATGGACTGTGTATGTTATTAAGAAACAACAATAAGAAGAAAAAAAAACAGACACACACACACACGCAATGATTGTATAAAATAAATATTATCCACAATGATTTTCCTCTAAAAAGGTCATTTTCTTAGGAAGTTTATAAATAATATTATACAACAGTTAGTTCCAGTCCACTACTTTGATTGGCTTATATTTAGTATAACCTCACTGGGATGTTTCACTGTTTCACTCTGCTTGTCTGAGTTTGCCATGTAAAATTCCAATTCTAGCAAAAGTCCCACTGAAACCATTACAGACATGGCAAATGATCCATTTTTCATTAATATGACTTCTGACTTACAATATGAAAGAAGAAGAAGTAGGGAAGTCAATTTTACTGGATGCACATTTAATGGAAATGTACAAATCATTGTGAGCTAGCTATCCAGCTAGCTGACAGGCTTTCAACTAGTGTGGCTTTTTCAGGATCTATTTCCATTTGCGGCACAAAAATAAACAAATTATTTGACCATATTGTGTCCAAAATGTCACTCAATATTTATTTCTTATTTATTTCTTTATTTATATTTATTCCGTAGCTATATGCCATGTCCCTATAACCTGAGATGAAGGAGATCTTTGCCTTTTTTGGTAATTCTCTCTCCCTGTCTGTATGACAAGTGCATGCTTACACACACAAACATACACAGACATGCACACACAAAGATAGGTAAGGTACACAAAAAATGGAAAAAGACTGGGAGAAACTCCAAATTTTGACTCCTCTGCCCTTTTTGGAGAGGACCTAGTTTTAAAAGAGAGAGAGAGAGAGAGCGCTATCACATATCAGAGAATATAGAGTTAATCTGTAATTGACTGCAGGTGTAACATGCTTTCCATATTATTTTTTACATCCTACTGAAATTGGATAGGCTCCAGGAATACCAGTTTCCTACTCTCTGGTCCACACCAGAATAAAAAATCTAGGAGATCAACTCTAAGTCTTTATCAGTGACAGCCAGTCCAAGGTCAGACTTGGTTCAGGCAGCTGCAACATCTCTGTTTCCCAAGTGATGGTTCAATAACAGGGATTAGTCTGTGCAGGTCTGCCAACTGAGGACAAGCAGCTGCATAGCCCAGCAAGCACTAAACCACCAGACATTACAGATGCTAAGAAAATCACACATATGGTGAAGTTTCAAAACACCTCACAGAAGTCATATGGTTATAATTAGAATGCTAATATAAAGGGAAGGTGGAGTATGTAAGCAAATTAACCTCATTTTGTTTCATACAGGACCTGGAAGATCAACAAAAAGATGCTGTTATTTCAATGCTGTTATGTCATCTGCTGTCATTTTGTGCACACCTTTTTATGTGCTGATAATAATATATAATATGAACGTAGCTATAAACCCGTACACAAACCTTTGTGTGTAGGAATAAACAGCCAACGGAATGTGAAGCAGTTGACTGACGACTGGCTGAACCTACGGGAGTGACAGTGATTACTGCCAAAATAATGGAAACATTCAAATAAATTAGTCAGGTCCATAAGTATTTGACCAGTGACACAATTTTTGTCATTTTGCCTCTGACACCACCACAATTAATTTGAAATGAAGCAATCAATATGTGATTGAAGTGTAGACCTTCAGCTTTATTCAAGGGTTTTCGCAAAAATCGAGAAAACTCAAGGCAATGGCGGGCTGAACACACACACAAGAGGCAGTAGTGGAAAAAATATTCTGTTTTATTTTGCAGGTGCAGTAAAGGTGGGAGAAGTGCAGAGTGAAAGTGGATGAGGAAAGCAGAGGCATCGTGGTTGTCCCGGCTTGGGGTGCAGTGAGCAGGGGTGAGAGGTGTTGAGACGAGTTCCTTTGGCCATCAGGGTGTTGACTCTCGGCGCATCACTGGTAGAGAGCATGGTCTTCGGTGCTGTCATCGGTTTCTGCGTGAGAGGGATAGAAACGGGTCAATATGCTCAGGCAGATCAAACTCGCTCACCTTGATGTGTTTGCTGCACCCTTTTATACTGGAGGGTGAGGAGCGGCCACTGCTATCATTGGAGGCCAGCCATGTATAGTTTTGCTGCCTGGCCTTGCAGCCATGTGCTCTCGCACTATCCATAACAACAGAGGTGTGGACTGGCACTGTCCCTTCAGCACCCGGGCAGCAGTTGCACAAGAAGTGTGTAGAGGTTTTAGTGCAGGGGCTGCAGGCCTGCCATCACAGAACCCCCTGCTCCAAGCCTACTGCTGGGGAAGGTTGGACCCATAAAATATGTAGAGAAAGGCTGCCAGCGTTGCCATGGTGGACCCCGACCTGATGCTGTACCTGGAAAGGGAAGTCCTGTAATCAAAGGAACCATCGAGATACCCAAGTGTTGGTGTATTTCACCTTGGCCATCCACTGGAGGGGAGTGTGGTCCATGACTAGGGTGAAGTGTCGGCTTGCCTGGTAGCAATGGAGCTCCTTGATGGCCTACTTTATGGTCAGGACTTCGCTTTCAATGGCGGCTTACCATCGCTCGGCAGGGGTCAGATTCCTTACCCCTTACACCGATCTTGCCCGGCGCTGCCAAGGCGTGTGGGAGCCTCTTGGTCTCCTGCGTGCACGGAGATGTCAAGGAGGTCCCTGCCACCGAAGTCCAGGTAGGGAATCACTCAGGCAAATGGCCGCTGCTGGATGGACTGGTGCCCAAATTACCGGTGCCCCTGGCCAGGGTTCCCCGCAGCCCCAAGTGCTCCCACAAAGGCCAGGGGTTCCAGACAACACTGGACACAACCGTGGCAGAGCCAGTCCAGGTTGAAGAAGAGGATGACACTGAAGCGGAAGCAGAAGTAGAAGTTGAGAGACATAGTCATGCTAACCCTGTCTCTTCTGTGTTTCACCAGATGACTCGTGAGGGCAACTTTGAGCATGAACAAAAAGAGGATGACTGCCTGAAGCACTGTTGAGGCAAGGTGTTACTGAGGTTAAACCAAAGACCCAACCAGGGCCTTTGCCTGTGACCTCCTGTTGGTTCTCCAGCAGAAAACCAAGCTGCTGATGCACCTGACCCAATCACACTCCCTCTGTGGTCAAATGGGGGCCCGCAAAACCCACAAAAAGCTAAGGGACCATTTCCTGTGGCCAGGCATGGACACTGAGATATGGAATTTCTGTCAGCATCGCCCCCATTGTCAGTGCAACATGCCCAAGAAGCCCCCATCATTGGTATCCCCTTCAAGAGGATAGGCATGGACCTCGTAAGGCTGCTCCCAAAATCTGCTTGGGGCCACGAGTACATCCTCTTCATCGTCGACTACACCACCTGATACCCCAAAACGGTCCCCCTTGAGAAAGCCACCTCCCAGAACATTGCCAGAGAACTTGTGCTCCTCTTTAGCCATGTGGGGATCCCGAAGGACATTCTGACCAACCAAGGTACACCCTATGTCTCCGAACTAGTGTCTGATCTGTGCCGGCTGTTGCAGGTCAAGTCAAGCCAAGTTAAGAACACTCTGGAGGAGGTAGGCATATTGTTGTCAAAGTCTATAATCAACAGATGCCTTCATGAACTAAAATAAAGACAGTTTACCACGAGATGCAAACCACTGATAACACTCAAGAAATGCCAGATTAGACTTTGCTATTAAAAAATAAATAAATAAATAAATAAAACCTCTAAAAAGCCTGACCAGTTCTGATGCAAGTTTAACTTGTTCCAGAATGATGAGAAGAGTATAGAAAAGGAAAGAAAGGGCTTCATGATCCAAAGCATATCATATCAACTATCAAACATGTGGATGAAATGTTATAGCATGGGCATGTATGGCTGCCAATGGAACTAGGTCACTGGTGCATATTGATGATCTGCTGATAAAAGTAGCAGGATGAATTCTGAAATGTATATAGCTACACTTTCTGCTCAGATTCAATCAAATGCTGCAAACCTGATAGGACAGAGCTTCACAGTACCGATGGATAATGACCCAAAATGTACCACAAAAGCAACCCAAGGGCTTCTTAATACAAAGAAATTAAATGTTCTTAAATGTCCAATGACATCAACCCAACTGAGTATGCTTTTCACTTACTGAAAATAAAACAAAAGGCAGAAAGTCAAATTACTTTTGAGCCTGTGAAAATGGAGGGTAAAAATGGGAAAAATGGCTGTAATTCCTAAATGGTTAATGCAATATTTTTGCTTCACTTCAAATCCACTGTGGTGCTGCACAGAGGCAAAATTATGAAAACTGTGTCACTGTCCAAATACTTATAGACCTGACTGTATATGAAAAAAGGTGGTTCAAAATAGGCATGGTTACTAAGTTAAACAGGGGATTTTAGTACTATCCTATTTATTACCATGCATGAAAATGCAAGTTTAAATTCAATTTTCTTTATTAATGAGAATAATAAAGGAAGATGGTACAATTCATTCACAGATCCTATGTGGTTCCTGAATAATTTGTTGGACATGAAACCCATGTAATAAATAAATAAATAAATAAATAAATACTGCCCCCTCAAAACAGTCAAAACTCTCAAGCCAAGTAAATGCAGTATGAGACGGTCCTGTGGAAATACTCACTGGCTAATATATGTGTCTGTGTCACCAAAAAAAAATCCAAGCCCACCTAAATCTCCCCAAATGATGTGAGACCAAGGCAGAACTTTAGTCAAGGGGCTCTAGTTAAGATAGAGGGAATCATGGATAGCTTCGAATACCAATCTATTTTGGCACATGGCTCTGTTAGATAGCTAAAGATGAAAAATTTCACCTTCTAGCATAGACTCAACACACAAATCCAAGTCAACAAAGGAATGGCTTCTGAAGAAAAAGATCAACATTTTGGAATGGCCCAGTCAGATCCAGATCTAAATCCTATCGTAAGAACCTGTGCAATTACTTGAAGAGGGCTGTGCACAAGAGATCCCCTCGCAATTTGATAGAATTGGAGCATTTTCAACTTTTGGCCAAGTATGGTGACCCATACTCGGAATTTGTGCTCTGCATTTAACCCATCCAAGTGCGCGCACACACAGCCTTTTTTTTTTTTTTTTGCTGCGGCACCCGGGGAGCAGTTTGGGGTTCTGTGCCTTGCTCAAGGGACTCACCTCAGTCATGGTATTGAGAGTGGAAGAGAGCGCTGGTCATTCACTCCCCCACCTACAATCCCTGCCGGCCTAAGACTCAAACCGGTGACCTTCGGGTTACAAGTCCGACTGTCTAACCATTAGGCCACGACTGCTCCCAGTCCTTTTTTGCAAGGAAGAGTGGAATAAAATTGACAAATCAAGATGTGCTAATTGGTAGACTGTTACTTAAAAGAATGCTGTATTTCAAGCAAAAAATACTTTAACAAAGTATTAGTTAAGTGGTGTGCACATTTATGCAAGGTTATTGTAAGTTATTTGTTTCTTTCTGTTTCTCACTTGAATTTTGTTGGTTGCTATATGACATTAAAGGTGGAAAAGGATCTGATATGATTTATCTAGGTTTCATTTTTTTACATCACAAAAACATGCAACTTTAACAGGGATATGTAGACTTTTTATATCCACTGTATATAGAACAACAAAGGATATATGTATACTGCCTCTCTACATCTGCTTTTAATCTAGTATCTGTGTCCATAATCATTAATAATATATCAAAATATGGCTTTTCTCATGCCACTGAATCTGCAGTCTAGAGCTCCAGTGTGGATATGCTGTGCCACAATTAGTCCCCTCCTTCAGCAGGCATATTTAAAATGATGGAATGTTTATCCACAAAACACTCCATTTTTGAAAGATGCTCTGACCTGCACAAATTGGGTAGACTAATTGTGGCACTGTCTAAACATTGAGGATAGTAAAATGATATTCCTATCTTCTTCCCTATCTATGTTAAATAGGGTAATAATTGCATAAAAACCTACAGCAGTGCACTCATTATTTCCTTAAACAGACAGACAATCACAGATCTGTGCATATTTGCTATCTTGCTTCCAATTTTCACCAATTTCACCAATCTTTTTTTAGTTTCTGTTGTTTTAATGAGGCAAAAACTACTGGTCACATTCATAAGTGTAAAAATCTAATAAACATATTAGCTAATGAACAAAATGGTAACAACACATTTAAACAATAAACTTTTGTTTTCCACCGAGAACACAATATGAGATCTCTATGTGGCTTCTGCATCAGAGAAGTTGCTCACACAGAACCTACTTTGAAATATTTCTAGAATGTTCTACAAAATGTTTGTGTGTTTATGTGTGTGGGTTTATGTGTTTGTGTGGCAGCATCATGCTGCTCATCTCAATGAGGCCTACAGTGATAGGATCCAGCAGCTCTGAGCAGCCCAGCTCCCTCCTCTGCATCATTGATGAGGCTAATTTAGTCAATTAATGAAGAACCCCCCAATGATTAAACATCAGATTGCAGTTGTTAACTGTTAATGTTCCTGATGGTCCGAAATAATTTTTCATTGGTGAGCTTTGCAGCTTGCTCTTGTTTCTACAGCCATGTTCACTGTTCCTGCACAGACGATGCTAATGCCGTTCCTCCTATTCACTGAGCTTTAAGAGAAGACTTCTAGATTGGACTTCCAGCTCGAGTAGTCCAATGTTTGACATTATACATCACAATTAATTTGTACACACCAGATAATTAGTTGGTTTAATTTGCATAATGGATATGCTAATTGGTTCATGAGAGCCAACTGAAGTCAACACATTCATGTAACGGCATGCCTAATACATACATGAATGAGTAGACAGAAATGAATAAGGTGAAAGACTTGGGGCACCTTCACTAATTATTTTCTTCTAAGGGCCTAGTAGCACTTATTAGCAACAAAAAAAAATCTTTTTTTTTCTGCTGCTCCATACATACTGACACAGACCTTGAACATATCGAAAAGCTGAGCTGTACTAGTAGTAAATAAAAGGGTGCTATTTCTAGTCCAGGTTCTAAAGCTCTTACAAAGGTTATCAGGCCAGGTGTATCCAGGTTATAAAGCTCTTATAAAGGTTACAACAATTCTGCATTCTGATGTACAGATATCCATAACCAGATCTACATAATTTAAATGTTCAAAGAGAATATAAAGAAAGCCATAACAAAGTAAGTAAAATTTAAATTTATAAAAATAAAATTTACTTTTGGCCAAAATTTAAACCAATCAGGTGGTGAAGCATAAAGACAGAATAGTGTGTGTACTATATGTTAGAAACTAGCCAGGTTAGCTACCTAGCAGATTTGAAGATGGACAAACTCAGACCTGCGCACCACACTTACAATGTGTTTAGTATGTTGTTTAGTATGTAGTAGTATGCTTAGTATGTGCAGCGACTGAAGACACATTTTGGATTTTATGAATTAGAAAGACAAAGATATGTACAAGGTAAAGTTTTTCAGGAATACAACCAACTTACACTGCACATTTCCATTCAGACATAGAGGAAAAATAGTTTTCTGATCTTCCCGTTCTACAGAGAACTCTTGAGCAAGTGAAAAATCTTCCACATACTTAGGAAATGGCAACGTGAATGGACAATTGCAAGTTTTATTATAAAACATTTGTGCCACTATGCTGTTACTGAAAAGTTGGGCTTTCACTCAGTGTTGCAGACACTAGAACCAAGGTACAGCATTTTACTTTACATAAGTATTCATTAAGAATCATTTTATAATCACATCATGGCACCCTGAATTGAAACAGCATTGAGTTGTAGGGGAGCTAAAGATTCCCACTCCTATTTAACTTGTGTAGCTAGAGACATTTGAGGTGCAGCCTTAATATAGTTAAACTACATATTGTGCAATAACTTGTAGCTTAGCTGTCTATGTTTTTAAAATAGCTTAGTCAACACTGCCTAGTATACAGTAGAAAACGTCAAATGCTGTTTGTTCAAATCATGACATTATTTGTGTGATTAGTTGCGTCCATGACTTTCTGTCTCTAAAATGTTTTAATACTCATTACAGCAGACAGATATTAAGAGACTGTCATGCAGCAGAGATGTGATTATCTAGTCTTTCTCTAGTGTAACAGACTTTATTCGATTCTGTTATGTTGCACTAATTCTGGATGTACTTGCACTCGTTATACGTTTATTGTTTTCTTATCCATAAGTGTTTAGGCGAACCCTGCACGAACGTTCGGTCACATTGGTGGCATCAGTTTTGTTTTATTTGCGTTTACGTGGTTCAGTGTTACGGTGGGTGTTTAACTAGTTAGTTTATAGTCAAAAGATTTTAGTGGAGTTAGCACGCGTTATCAACGTGATGTGGCCATCATGTGGTGTAAAGACGAGAATGATTTATATTCAAGACAGGACCGCGACAAGATTAACAGACACGTGAGAATTGAGTTACCGCCGCTGTTCTCCGGTGACGAGAAGCAGAGCTTTCTATGTTGGGCACGCCAGTTCGAGGTCGTGGTCAGAGCGCTCACAGAGGGAGATGGCACTGCGTCCTATAATTGTAACGTGTAGACTCAGGACAACGGAGTTGGGGATCCAAACGCAAGGCTTTATTATAATCGTGGTCAAAACAGGCAGGGTCGAGCACCAGCAAACAGTATAATCTGAGGTAAAGGCAAAAGAGTAATCCAAAACACGGGCAATGGTCAGGGCAGGCGGCAAACAATCAAAAACAGGGAAAACAGTCCAAGGGTCCAAACACAGAAAACTAGGCAACACGGAAACTAGGAAACACGAAACACCAAACAATCAACAG
>CM040981.1:12325974-12350087 GCA_022985145.1 Pangasius djambal | reverse complement strand
GGGAACACATGGGAAATGGAGTCCAGGAACAATAGCCAGAGTCTGAGGTGGAGTGCCCTCTAGAGGAGTTCGTGGGCACTCCAGCTGGCGATCGTAACAATAATTATGAACTGGCGCGGATTCTACCAATGCGGCTGAGCAACACAGCATTTCTTTTGTGGGACAGCCTTCCTCATACTGTACAGGCTGATTATACAGTGGTTAAGAAAGATTCAAGGAGGCTTTTGGACAGCGGCAGTTTATGGATCGCTTCAGAGCCAGCCTATCAGCCCGCCCTCATGCTCCGCAGGAAAGTTTGGAGGTGTATGCGGCGGAGATCAGCAGGCTAGTGGACGAGGCTTTTCCTGAATATGGTGACAGAGCCCAAAGGGAAGAAAAAATTTCGTCGTTTCCTTCTGGTTTGGATCCTGTGCTCAGAGCTAAATGCCATGAACAAGGAGCGATGGATTTGGAGGAGGCTGTGATAATTGCAGGTCGGTGTGAGAATGTTAGAAATGCAATAAAGACTGATTACATGACTGGTAATGTTGTGGGAAGTAATGATGGAGGAGCTGTGGCTGCTGTTTATTCTGTGACTGATAATGGAGTACTTTATAGAGATGTGGATCGATTGACAGAGGAAATGAAGGATATGAGAATGGAATTGAGGCACTTGGGCGACGAAAAACAAAAATTGAAAGCCAGAGTGAGTCCTAGAGCAATGGACGAGTGGGATGGAGACCGCTCTCAGTCTTATGGAATGTGCCAGTGTGTCTGCGGGGGTTGCGGATGCCAGTCACGTGTCTTTGATAGCACTTGGAGAGGCCGCTCACCTGAAAGGAAATTGTTCCAGCACTATGATGGGCATACATCAGGTATCAATGGTACCAGTTAAAGTATGTTTACCTAACGCAGCCCATGTAGCGAGTGACTTTGTTGGATACATAGAACCCAATGTGGCGGAGTCTTCCAGTCTAATAGTAGCTCACACAGTGGCTGGGGTTCACAACGGACTGATGGAAGGCTCGGATTTTGAATCCTACTGGACATGACATTTCATTGAAACAAGGGATGCACCTGGGTGAGTTATACTCAGATGAGGATTCTGATGTTCACCTGTTTCATGCCCCGGTTGATGTAGCTGCAGTGACCTCTTCCACAGCTGCGCCTCCTATATCACTGGACGAGTCACCTATTTCTGATTCGGAGAAAGCTATACTATCAGCATTGCTGTTGTAATTCAATGGCAGGTGCTGTGTGGTTCAGCACATTAGATTTTTCTAATGGTTACTGGCAGGTGGAAGTTGCGGAGGAGGACCGGAAAAAGACGGCTTTTACGACAGGACAGGGCCTCTATCAGTGGCGTTCTATGCCGATGGGCCTTTCCAGCGCCCCTGCCACATTTCTACGTTTGATGGAGCTGGTCCTCAGAGTGATCCCGTGGCACATCTGCATGGTATACCTCGATGACATTTTGATTTACAATAAAACCTTTGAGGAACACCTGTCAAGCCTCAAAGAGGTGTTTTCGAGAATCCAGTCCGCAGGGTTGAGACTGAACCCACGCAAATGCCACCTTGCCAGAGATCATGTAGTCTTCCTGGGCCATGTAGTTTCTCAAAAGGGTCTTCAGCCTGACCCAAAGAACACAGAGAAAGTTTTGAACTGGCCAGTTCCCTGTTCTCCTTCTGAGGTGAGAGCCTTTGTGGGACTATGTTCTTATTATAGACGTTTTGTCAAGGACTTTTCAAAAATTGCTCCTCCATTGAACCAACTCATTCGTAAAAATGTGCCCTTTGTGTGGACCGCTGTGTGCGACCAATCATTTAACCACCTGAAAAATGTGTTGTCGTCTGAGCCTGTCAGGATATTGCCTGACTTCAGTGTGCCCTTTAAAATCTACACTGATGCCTCCAACCTGGCTGTCGGTGCAGTTCTTGTGCAGGACAGAGATGGGTGTGAACATGTGGTGGCATATGCCAGCCGGGCATTGAATTCCACACAGAAGCATTGGTCCACATTTGATCATGAGTTGTGGGCTATTGTGTGGGCAGTAAGGGAATTCAAGCACTACATTGGATTTGCCTCATTTACCATTATCACGGGCCATCAAGCACTCTTAGCCCTTCGGCGAGTGTCCATTGATGATGAGCCAACAGGAAGAAGAGCGAGATGGATCCTGGAGCTTGATCCATTAAATTGGGTCACTGTACACAAAGATGGACAGCATCACAAAAACACGAACGCGCTTTCTCGCCGCCCTGGGACACCTGACATGAAAGTGGCGGAGGACAGTGTTAAAGGGGTACTGCAAGTGAATGTGGCGAGTTCTAATCAAACAGACACTGACATTCCATGTTCCTCTGAAGTCACTGATTCTGCAGGAGATACGACTGCGAAGGACTCACTTGACAATTCAGACAGCATGTCTCCCATTAATGCTTTGTCCCATAGTTTATCAGACATTAGAGCTATGTAGAATGTTGACCCTGACATTAAGACTGCTTTGAGCTGGGTGGCACAATCTCAAAGACCATCCAGGAGAAAGTTACAAGGAGCTTCTCAGTGCTTGCGGAAGCTTTGGACTGAATTCAACCATCTTTCTATCACTGATGGACTGTTATGCCGCTCAGTTTGCTGCCCCCTCACGAGTAAACCTGTAGTCCAAATAGTTGTTCCCTCTGCTCTAAAATAGGACATTCTTTTGCAATTGCATGGTGCCCCAGCTTCGGCCCATTTCTCTTCAGAGCATGTGTGGGAACGGGTGAGACAATTTTGTTACTAGCCTTCCATGTACAGGGACATCAAAGCATGGTGTGAGCAGTGCAAGGCGTGTCAGACACGGTGCAGTCCTGTTCCAGCCCACCATGCGCCGATGGGTGGATCACAATCAGTGCAGCCATTTGAACGAGTGGCTATGGACATCTTAGAGCTGCCTGTGACTTCAAAAGGACATCGGTATGTGCTGGTTGTCGAGGACTACTTCACTAAATTTGTCCCTTGCCTAATCAGTCGGCACAGACAGTAGCACACTGTCTGTTTGAGGATTATGTTCTATCAGAGTCCAATTAAAGCGCTCAACCATGCCATCCGATTTTGGCAAATCCAGACACTGTCCAATGCTACTTCATGGTGTTCCAGAGACTTTGCATTCGGACCAGGGTCATCAGTTTGAGGCGGAGGTGGTTCAGACTCTCTGCCATCTTCTGAACATTAAAAAGACTCGTACGGGGGATGTATGTAACAGACTTTATTCGATTCTGTTGCACTAATTCTGGATGTACTGACGCTCTTTATATGTGTGTGTGTGTAATGCCTTTTTCCCCTCGGGGCTTGCTGTAGATAGGCAATGGGCATGCGCACTTTTCTGCTCTAGAGTGTCGCGGGTTTTTGAGTTCTCTCTGGTGTGTGTCGGAGAATAAAAATTTAAGAAGAGTTCAGACGTTCTCCTTTATTGTTTTCTCATCCATAAGTGTTTAGGCAAACCCTGCACGAGTGCTCGGTCACACTAGTAACATAATACCTCCAAAAAAAAAAAAAAAAAAAAAAAACCCATTCAATATTCAGCTCTAATTCTCCAATGGCACCATCAAATGGCCCATGACCCTGTCACTAGTTCACCGGTTGTCCTTCCTTGGACCACTTTTGGTAAGTACTAACCACTGCATATCGGGAACACCCTATAAGGCTTGCCGTTTTAAAGATGCTCTGACCCAGTCATCTAGCCATCACAATTTAGCCGTTGTCAAAGTCTCTCTAATCCTTACGCTTGCCCATTTTTCATGTTTCCAACACATCAACTTCGAGAACCCTTGACAGGTGCTATTGTAATGAGATAATCAATAATATTCACTTCACCTGTCAGTGGTCATAATGGTATGGCTGATCGGTGTATATAGGTGCATAAACATAGTACCAGTTAGTAAGTGCATAAACAAGCACCAGTTATTCCAGAATGCAGCATCCAGAGTCCTTACTAGGACCAGAAGATATGATCAGCATCGCCCCTATCTTATCCATACTGCATTGTCTCCCAGTAAAATTTTGCATTGATTATATTTTGGTCATTTATGATCTGCCATGCCTGCGTTGATCAAAAGATGCAGCCTCTTTATTAGTACCTAGAATAATTAAGACTACAGCAGGGGGAGATCTTTATTCTTATCTCCCCCACAGTTATGGAACAGCCTTTCAATTAGGGCTCGGGGGTCAGACACAGTCTCAATTTTTAAGTTTTTAATATCTTTTCTCTTAGGTGAAGGTGTAGATCTGGAGGGTTCATGGGCATAGAGTTAAACTGGGATGTTTGAATGCTGTTCCCCCCAGAACCACCCACCCTCCCACCCATTCTCACACTTTCAGGTTTATAGACAGTGGAGTTGTGGGCCACTTTAAATCCCAGGGTGCTCTCATACCTGTAACCTTCTGGGACTCCCTTGTAGTTAAGCCTCCAAAGATAGTCTTGTCGGAGTCTCTGTTTACACTACACTGTACTACTTCTTAAACCACTACAGGACAAGATCTTATCTAATAATCTGTGTTAACCCTCCCCCTCTGCTGAGATACACACTACTCCTGCTTCCTGAGATGCCAATGATCCTGACTCTATCTGCCCCCGATCCATCCTGATGCTCTACTTCTGCTTGGAGCCTCCTTCTCCTGAGAATCACTTGCTGCTGTTGCACTGGATAAAAAATAATCCTTGGATCAACATATCATAAATTACCAATTATATAAATTATGGCCAGAATTTCAAAGTAGTAAATAAGTAAATAAGTACAAAAATTAAATAATTAAATGATGGCAGGTTTATGTTAAACTTGTTCAAAAGAAATATGTATATTTACAAACTTAATTTATTGTGGTTACATGGATATCAATATGTAAAAGCTACATAAGATCATAGTCACTTTGTGTGAGAAGGGCCCCATATGGATAGCCTGAAGAGTGCCGTGAGATTGCTGTGGATGGAACCATACAGATATCCTAAAGATGCCTGTGGACAATCTCACTTGAATAGCCTGAAAACAGTCTACACTCAACTTTCATTCATTATTCAGTGGATAACTTCACTTGAATACTATAGATTTAAAGCAAAAACATCAATGAAATAAAAAAAAGACTGCTGCTTGTACTGAAGATCTTTTCAACATGCTTGTTTGACTTTATAGTATACAGTTTATAGTCAGATGATAGATGAGTAATAACTCAACATAATCGCAATCTGGTGTCAGGCAGAAGAGAACGGGTTTCCTTTTTCTCCCATGGTTTCTACGTCTCAGGGAGATTTTCCTCGCCGCTGTTGCCTCTGGCTTGCTGGTTAGGGATAAATCTAGATCCATATCTGGATTTCTGTAAAGCTGTTTGTGACAATGTTCATTGTTAAAAGTGCTATATAAATAAAACTGAAATTGAAACGCTGAAGCATGACTAAAAAAGAAATGCAACTGGAATGATCTGGTGTGTTTGGCCTAGCTGTGGGCACTGCAACATGAGAGTCTGTGCCAGGATAAATAGCACCATCATTTAAGCAAACATCTAACTATACAGACACAATGCAAAATACATGGAGACAGAGGCTGAATTCAAAACACACTTCGAAGAAGCTCCAAGAGGGCCAGAAAAGACGATGTTAAAGAAAGATAAAGGCAGTGGTGGGAAGTTAGTCTCAGAATATAATGATAACAAAGTTATCAGGTACTCGCAACCTGAATTTTTCTCACCTATAGCAAAATACTCATTGATATTAGTAAGGATAAAAATATGCCAAAAATTACAATTTTTATTTATTAAAGAACATAGAACATCCATGGAAGGATAAAAGGATTAATGAACATCCATGAAAGGAGTATGTTCCTTTTATCATATACGTTATAGCAGCTATAAATGTTCCATCACATTTTTGCTTTAAATTAATAAGTTAATAAGATAATAAGTTAAAAATGCAGCTTTTCATATTACCAAGAAACCAAAAATAAAAGTTACACCCTTACCTCTGACTTCTACAAAGTGCTGACACTGGAGACTTCTTCCACCAATAATAAATAAATAAACCTCCTTATCATCTTAACAATGGAAACATTGTTTGGAAACATTCTTTTGAGATTCTGGTCCATATTGACATGATTGCATCATGAAATTCCTGCATATTTTTCAAGTACACTCTCCTACTGCAAATCTCCCATTCTACCACATCCCTAAGGTGTTCTACTGGATTCAGATCCAGTGAGTGGGAAGGCCACCGAAGAACATTAAGCTCATTGTCATGTTTGTGGCGACTTTTGCTTTGTGATATGGTACATTATCATGCTGAAAGTAGCCATTAGAAGATGAGTAAATTGTGGTCATGAAAGGGATGCACATGGTCACCACCTACACCAGCCTGGACTGTTGACACAGTGTAGGTTTGGTCCATGGATTCATGCCAAATTCTGACTCATCTGTGTGCATCAGCAGAAACTGAGATTAAATGCAGCATCAGCTTTCTGTTCTTGGCTGACAGAAGTGGAATCCAATGTGGTCTTCTGCTGTTGTAGCCCACCTCAAGATTTGATGTGTTGTGGAAGTCTTCCTCAAGGTTTGATGTGTTGTGCATTCTGAGATGCTTTTCTGCTCATCACAACTGTATGGAGTGGTTATCTGAGTTACTGTAGAATTTCTGTCAGCTCGAACCAGTCTGGCCATTCTCCCTTGATATCTCAATAAGTTATTTCCGTCCACAGAACTGCTGCTCACTGGATGTTTTTTCTTCATTGCACCATTCTGACTAAACTTTAGAGACTGCTGTGTGTGTGTAACAGCAACCATTTTAGAAACATTAAAAATAAAATGTTTACTAAGGTTTAGTATGTTAGGCGAAAGACATTCTTTCATACCAGAAAAACTTCATGAAGCAATTCATGCAAATAAGTGATAACCTGGAGATTCACCAGGTCAAAATATCTTCCTACATCAGTAGTAGTGATTTTACATCATGATTGAATGGTCATCAGCTCCCTCAACAAAATGGTCAACAGCTAAAAGTGGTTAGCTGAATTGTCTGAGCTTCAGAGTTGTGATTTGAAAAGACAGTTATTAAGCTTCATTTCCAACCATTAAACCACACATCAAGGCAAGCAAGCACACTGACATATGCAAAATCTTATCACATAAAACACATGACTTGGAAAGTATTTCCCAATAAACATGAATTTCTGCAAGACAACAACATAGTCATAGGCATGAGTGCCTTGTGTTTTTTTTTTTTTTTGCCTCCTTTTCTTTATGAGTAAAATTACAGGAAATTGTTTATTCAACTCAGCACCTATTACAATTTTTTAATTCAATTCTTAATTTCCCTTGGTAAATTAAAGTTTCCCATTTTCCCCATATGAACAATAGCACTCCACTGTAGATGCTGTGGCAATCACAACTGAGATAGACATTATGAGTCACAGATATGAACCCCAAATACACTCCCAGTCTCTTTGTATTTACTTTCATTTCAGTTTTTTGCCCTGAATAGCTGGAGGGCTTTTTTATGTATTGTATGAATCTGAAAAAAAAAACCATATAAAGTTCCATAAATAAAATTCCATAATTACCATTGCATTAAAACCAAACGCAAAGTACAAATGCAAATGGTACAATCCTCAGACAGACTTTAACATATCCTCCTCATCTTGTGAAAGTTTGTCATTCTGACTGACAGGTGAAAAGAGAGTAACACCTTGTTCTGTTGCAAAACTCAGGAGAACTGGATCTTTATTTTGATGGCTAAGAAAAACAATGCACTGCATGAAAATCAGGCTAGTGTGTGTGTTTATTTATAAGAATGTAAATATGTGAAAAATTATGGAGAGTAACGTGATTATTTTGTGAGAATATTGATTATTATTCTGCTTGATTTTTTTGCCATCAGTTTTTGATACATGATACATACTCTCTGATTCTGGGCTGAAATAGCAAATAAGCTAAATAGCACTCTACCAGGCATGGGGGTGGGAGATCTATTACACTGGGCTCATCATGCATCAAAGCTTAATATGCATGTTGAATATAGTACTTTACACCTCTACATTAAACTCCCCATATGGCCTTTCCCGGGGCAGCAAGGCAGGCAGGCCACTCCAGAGCCTCTCCCTTCTTCCCATCAGGCAACCCTATCAGCACTGCCTCTTCACTGAGTTACAGTACTTCTGGGACCCATACCTCATCTAAAAGCCTTTGTAAGTTCCAATTATGGCTGATAGATAGCTATCACTAAACTGCTGAACAAACAGCTCATTCAGCCATTTACATACATTACAGCAATGGAGGGAGAAATAAAGCACTGATATTAATAATGCTGCAGAATATTTTTATGGAGATGCTTCTTGGGCTTGTTTAAGGTGATACGTTTTGAGGGGCTTGGTAATAACTGTCGATGATAATGCTTGACTGATTAACTTAACTTGATCAGCATTACAGAAGAAATACAATCATGGCTATTTTACATTTTGAATAGTGTTTTGATGATATAGCAGTGCTCTGTCTTTTCCAAACATACCAGCTTAACTTTGACCAACCTAATATGCGTGCACACACACACACACACATACACACACACACACAGAGAGAGAGAAAGAGACAGAGAGAGAGAGACAGAGAGAGAGAGAGAAAGAGAATTAGGGTGGAGTATACCTACATTTCAGTCATATTATAATAGTTTTTATATCCATCAAAATGATGGGAGCAGCAGCACCCCACATTCTTCCCTTGTTCATGTGCTTCTGCTTTCTATTTATAAGATTAATATTTCAAGTGTAATAATTGTATACCTGTTTCTCTAGCTCTGATCTCTTCATATGAATTAAATAAGCCACATATTTAGTGATATTTTTAATTAAACACAAAGGTCTTCAGTATACACACTGAGTGTTATTATTATTATTATTATTATTATTATTATTATTATTATTATTACTACAGCACATAAATAAGCTTGGAGGATGACACCCTACTAAGGCAGTTTTTACTTGTTTTTTCTTTGTTTTGATAAATATATTCCTCTTTATCTCATAAAACCTGCTGGATATTACTTTTTTTCTTATGTGATCCCTTATGAGCAGGACTCTAAAGGAGTCTAAAATGCTTTGTGTATAAAACAATTTTACTCACAACCATATTGTGTGGCATCTCTTTGAAGCATAAGAAGGAAAAATTGTCTATGTGTGATTTCAAATTCAGTTAAATTACACAGTTTCTGTGCTTCATATTGCAATGTGAATGCAGCTCATACTCTGCAAACACAACTGACTGTATACAGGCAATAGAATCACACCTTGAATTTTAACAATTATTACAAATAATTCCATCAACCATCATGCCTAACTTAATTATTACACAAATTTCAAGTAATAATTTTAAGATAATGATCCATAGTAACATTAAATCAGATACAACTATTTAACTTAAAGAGAAAATCACCATATCTTTATAAGTATCATGTTCAGATCAGACCTTCAAACAGTGAGAAGCTTGTGCTCTGGCAAATAAGACTCTGTTAGCTGAGTTACATTATGAATGGGAATTTTTTTTTTTTTAAAGTAGGACTGGTGCATAAGGGTAGAATGGCAACCTTTAATCCTCCCTATTTTACCCCACTCATATCATCCAATCAGCATGCACAGCTGTGTCTCTGTGTCTCTAGTGACTGACTGTGTGAGACGCCCCAAGCAAGTTCACTTCTCAGGCTTACTTGGCTTTTAAAATCCTCCAGAGGTCTGTGAAGTCCAGACACTGCCACGGTATATCTGTTGCTCTCCATTTCCCCTCGATCAAGTTCAAATTATCCCAGGGCCAGCATAATAAATACTACCACTCAGTTTGTGGTAATTCTACCTTGAATGGGCCCCAGTCTCGGCAGGAGCTTTGTGCTCCTTACTCTCAGCACATATGACTTGCTGCAGCTTATTATTTAGCGCAGATGCAGATTATTCTAAACTCATCATGAAGATTCACTTCAAGCACATAAGCAAAAAGAAAGTGAGATTGAAGGTTCTTTCTTTCAACTAATAAAAATGATAAACCACAGCCAGAATTGGAGAACAAAGATCCGTAATTTAGAACCAAAACTGAGTAAAACTAGCTAATGAGTCCAAAAAAAACAGTCTCATGTTTTGATTAAAACACAAACATTCAGAAAAAACTCTAATCAGTCTTAAGATCTTTTAAAAAATACTACTGAAAATAGCATTGCTAACTGAGTTAGAAGCTTAAGTGTGGCTACACCAACTCAAAGTAACCTGGCATTAAACCTTGAGGGTTGATATCAGAGTTGACAGCTCAGAGAAGGGCCTGTGGTTGTTTAAATGCTGCATAGATAAGTGCAACTCATTCCTTGGAAACCATCCCACCCATTCCCTTTCCACACATTTTAAATTTTACAAAAGAAAAGTGAAAACCAGCCATAGGCTAATGAATATGGCACCAGCAAGGTCTTGTGCTCTTCAGGATAGAACAAAAGTAATAATGGTAAGGATATGGACATTTTTTCCACAAACTTATCCTGTTTGTCATCTGTCTTGGGGAAGCTCTGGATGTCATTCTCCAGCCTCTGGATCTGACGTTCCATTGAGTCCAAACTGGCTTTGAGGATCTGAGCAGGCACTGAAAAAGGGGAGAATTTTATGAGATAGTGGTCAGAGAAAATATTCTGCGATAGCATGATACATATCTGGCTGCTGACAGGTGCACATCACTGCTTGAAGGTTTATTTTGTATATTTTGCTATATTGTTTCTTTTCCAAGCAGGTGGTCTATCTGCTATCACACACAGATGAACTAGGGGTGCCTTACTCTAAGTTTTAATAACCTTTTTGCTACATGTCAATACCCCTCACAGTGGAAGGGGGCAGATTCCACCACCACCCTGATCAAGTCTCTGAGGAGACTGAGAAAAGCTCACCTATCTACTCAGATACTAGTTAGCTTCTATCGCTGTACCATAGAGAGCATACTGATGAACTGCATCTCAGTGTGGTATGGCAGCTGTTCGGTCTCCCGTCGGAAGGCTCTCCAATGGGTGGTGAAAACTGCCCATCGCAGACATCTATGACAGACGATGTCTACAGAGGGTGAAAAGCATCAAGGATATCTCTCACCCAAACCATAAACTGCTCACTCTTCTCCTGTCTGGGAAGCACTACTATCAGCAGGCTAATGAACAGCTTCTTCCCCTCGGCAATCAACATACTGAGCTCCTTACTACACCGCTAATCCCCCATCCTCCAACCCCCACATTGCGGTTTGTACTCTGATCACTTACTCCATTATACAGTTTGCACATACTGCACATGCACATCAGTACTTCTGCATATGGACTAACCTTAAACAGTTTGCACACTACTACTTCCTTTCCACTTTGCATCTTTGTTCGCTGCACTGTACTGTCTTAATTACTGCAATCCATGTCTCTGGACTCATTTACACACTTTATGCCATTTAAACTTTTTTTTTTTTTTGATGCCTTATATTCCATTTGAACTGTTGATAACATGCCTTTTGCACATGTCACTTGCACTTTACTGCCACCCTACCATTGTCTCTTTGCAATTTACACTTTATGTGACTTGCTGTTTTGTGCTTCTGGTTAAATACTAACTGCATATTGCTGGGTTTGTATTTGTACTCTGCTAAATGACAATAAAGCTGATTCTAAGCTAATCTCATTTAATTCACATAAAGAATTAGGTTTCAGCAGAGCACAGCAAATTGAATGGAATCCAACATCATGTCTGTGTCACACTAGTCTATCTGTATATAGTGCATTTTGCAAACACGAGGTAAAATACAAAAGGTATTTTCAGACCTTTCAGGTTCAGACTTCAAAGTGTCTACAGTGTCTTGGGGGATAAGTAAGGACTCTGAAGCAGCTGCAGCTCCATGCTGTGATCACAGTATTGCTTTAGCATCATTAATACAAACATGCCAAGTAACCACATTTAAGGAAGCCTGAGAGGGTCAACCTCTTATCCTGGCTATATGCAGTTCTCATAGAGTGTCCACAGAGTAAGCTTCTTTAGATGTACTTTAGTTGGGCCTTGTCCTAAGTTTTGTTTATCAATTAAATGAAATCTTATAGATTATATAAGTGCATGATTATTTCAACATGAAGTTTGCTTGTACTTTTTTCAATCTGGTCACATTTCTTTCTGTCAAGGCATTGTAGTAGTGGAGAAGGACAAAAAAAAATCAAATGATAATATGATGGGTGTATTAAAATAAAGAAAGAAGCAGAGTGATTTTATTGGCTCAAAGTGATACCTTGTACCTCTCTTTAATTCACACAGAGAACAAAAACACACAGAGAGCAGAAATGAACTTGGACAATGTGAAAGGTTGAGGCTACATTATTAGAAGTGTGCTGGAGGAAGCCAAAAACCAGGGATTTACTGTCCCCTAACCTAAGGTCACAAAGCCAGGGTTAATACTATCAGACCAGACTTGGCACTCACATAGCATTCCTCAGCAGAAAGCCTTTAAATTTAATACTCAGGGATGAGCTGTGTAATGCATTACTGAGTAACACGTTACTGAGTAACGCATTACTGTAATTAAATTACTTTTCCCCTGAAAAAAGTAAAGTAAGAGATTACTCTTCATTTTTAAGTAATTTAATTGCAGTTACTTTTGATGTACTTGCATTACATACTGTATAGACTTTCAACAATTCTGTATAAAACAAAACTGAATTTAAAATCTAAATGTGTCATCTAAAAAAAATGTCTAAAATCTAAAATTTGTTTTCTAATTTAACTGGGCCCCTTTAAATTTGTTAGCTGTAGGCTATCGTGCATGAGTTCACGCCAGGTGGCTGTGAAGTCGCACAAGTTCAAGCATGTCAGCAGAAATGAGTGGTTGTTTTGCTAAATGGAAATATTACCATTAGTTAATTTTTTGACACATTGACAAAAACATCACAGTAAAAGGTAAGTTATGTCCTTAGGGAAAACACTATCGGCCTCTCTCCAAAGTACAAGTATCCTACTTAAGGACCTGACATGACAACACAGACAAACACTTTTGAGTGATCCGTGTACAGTGACAGATGGAACTGCGGCAGGCAAAACTTGATTTTACATCGGTAGTACAAAAGGTGTCTGAAGGTGAGCTTTAAAAAACTGATTGCAGAGTGGAAGAGAAATTTTCTTTGTTAACTAAAGAAGGTTACTTTTGTCAAATGATTACACATGCTCTTAAGCAGTTGTGTTGAAATACTGTAACTACAGTTTTAATACGGCTTATTGAGTCAGGAGTTGCTTTTTTTTTTGTTTACATTTATTACAAAATGGTTTAATAAAGCTGTGCTTTTAAATAGGCTAAACTATTACATGTTTGACTCCAATTTAATTAAATTAAGAATTTCAATTCTATTGTCCATGTGGTCAAGGTTGATATGGATTTTAAGGATTTGTAATTAGTAATGAGTAGTGCAATTACTTTTCAGATAGAGTAATTAGTCAGTAATTTAAATACAACATTGACAATATAATTATTAATTAGTAATTAATTACTTTTCTGAAGTAACCACCCAACACGGCACAGGATACCAATAAAGCCTAAGCTAAACATGTCAGAAAAAAGCTGATTTACTACAAATAAAAACAGAAATACTTATCTTAATCCCCAATATAGAAAATGCGACTGTAGTACATTTGTCTGCACAGCATTCAAGTATGACATCTGGCTGAGGGTGACACTAATGCCCTAGTGCAAAACTGGAACTTCATAACACAGGAAAGAGAACACGAACACTCAAATATGAGTCTCAGTGGTTTCATGCTCTTTTCCATATGTCACCTCACCAGAACTCCTTAGTCATCTGCTCATTAATCAATAAAATATGATTACAGTGGACCTGCACAGCCAAATTACTATCCTCCAGTCTCTATTTCATGCTGTATGGACAGGATTAAAAAATGTTGTCTGTCCTGTTCATATTCATCATTTCCATGTTTTGTATTTATATTATTTATAAGAATGCATGCTGGATATTCCATAATACACTGACTTTGGGTTAACAATAATTGTGACAGCTCTTTGGTCAGCAGCACTTGTGGAGTCTCGAGCTCTTTTCCAAGCTCAATAAAAAGGATCTCAAAATTCTTTTTCCAAAGAATCAAAAGATCAGTGTGTAAAAAGAGAGGAACCACACAAAATTACAAACAATTAGTTATAATGTGAGGCTATCAGTATTGTATTCAGGAATCTGTTGGGTGAAGCAATTTATGGATAAGCTGTATCTATAATTCATTGTTCAAATTTATGCTGCTCTTAGAAATCTTTGAAATATTGTCAGTGGATATTTTATTTAGACAAGTCCCTACACATATCCCACAGTGCTTTTACTTAGAAATAATCTCTGAAGCCAAACAAAGACTAAATATAGCTGCAAGCAGCGATGACAGGCCCAAGCACTACAGTGCCATCACTACCCGGTGGGTGTATGAAAACAATGCATAGTGAAGCGAGTGCTATAGAGTAATTTATTTTGCCCTGATCTGTTAATTTAAGCCCAGGTCTAAGGCTTTACAACAGCTTCTATGTCCAAACATACAGCTCATATTTGGTGATTGTTATCCTTATTAGCCACTAATTAATTGCAGTGAAGAAATGTGTAGCGGGCACATGCATTTAAGGGGGTACACCACACCATAGCCCCCATGACCAAACATACAACATCAATTTGATCATTCATTTAATCCCTCGCAATGGCCACAACATTCGAGATATCAAAAATCTGTTCGCAATTTAGCATCTTCAATGTCTTGGCATAATGTTGACCACATTTGGTGACAATCGTATAAATCCCCTAGGAGGAGTATTTAAAAGTTCAGAACCTGCAATTTTCAAAAAATCCACATTATATCCAAAATGACCCACTTCCTGTCGGGCAGATCTAATAACTGTCATTTTGAAAGTTGTCTGGCTTGACGAGAACAATATATTTACTGAGTTTCATGACCGTTGGTGAAACTGACTCCACCACGTTAGTCAAAAGCGGGCACTACAGAGCGCCCTCCATGTCTTAGTTTCTGCCTACGTGCTTTCAGTGCTTGGCCCCTAAAAAAAAAAAGAATAATCCTTAGGAAAACAATAAGGCCCTGTGCACTTTCAATGTGTGGGCCCTAATTAAACATAAAAGGAAAAGGAAGGACACCTACAATCATCCATTATTTATCTACCTCCATATTGGTATTTGAGTCACGTAAGACCTTGAAAGAATTGACTGTACAGGGTATGTATTTGAATAAAATGCAAGAGCATTATAGTTTGTGCCCTTATATGTGTCAGGTTAATTCCCACAGTCTCAGAGAATCCGATTTTGCAGAACGCACCGCACCTGACTAGTATGGCCGCCATGGACTACGCCTCCCAACAATGGACTTTCTCATTCACATTCACCTGACTTTTAATCACACGCACCTGAGAACAATCACACTTCACAGTATATAAGGACCTCAGTTTCATGCACTCATTTGCGAAGTAACACTCTGTGTTTATACCTGACTTGCCAAGTTGCTTGCTCTACATTGTTTATCTGGTTTTTGATCTTGCTGTCTCCCTGGTTTTGCACATTGCCTGAACTATTGCCTGTTTTTGGATTACGACCTTGCCTACTGATTTGGATTTGTTTGCTTGTGCATTTTCCAATAAACTCTCACTGCATTTGCATCCATATCCCCCTACCTTATATGACAATATGTATGAGAAAAAGAGAAAAAAAATGTCATGAGAAAAGGTTCATTAGTCCCTATATAGATTAGAATTTACAGTATTTATCTCTGACAAATGAGTGGAGTTTGATAATGAGAGGGACAGCACAGGGTGGAGCCAGATCTTATTATTTAAAACAATCTTGTAAAATGGACTCAAGGCTCAAGAAGCCTAAAAATCAAAGTCTTACAGCAATCCAAGTTGTGGTTTATTACATTTATCACTCAATTTGCAAGTGTTTCAATAGAATTTCTCTGCATTTACATTAAGATCCACAACCACAAAATGACATCCGAAATCTTTTTAAGACGACTCCTTTACTGCCAAATTACACCAAATTACAGCCATTGATTATTGACCTAAACATGGTGCAATATATCATGGCACTAACAAGCAGGTCCCGGTATAGACAGTGAACTGACTTTTCCCCTCTTATATTCAAGTTCAGATAACAGGCTCATCTTATCCCATTGGCTGTTTGGAAAACATGTTTGCTTCTTGCTGCACTCCAGTGCCACCTGAGATTAAACTGAAGGCACTAATAGGTAAACAAACCAAAAAGCTTATTTCAACAGAACAAAAGACGGGAGCTAGAAGCTCAGCTTAAGCACACTTTAAGAAGAAATCCAGTGCTGCACAGAGTGAAAATTGTGGATCTTATATCAATCAAACTGAAGAGGTGTTACTGAAAGGCAGACAAGCCTCTAAACAAGGCAATATAATACCATAAAAAAGAATGCAAATACATCTGTTATTGTCTGTTAAATACATCGCAGGGACAATTTGAATGACTGCATGCAATTTAGCATAAGCTTTATGTTGGTGAACTTCAAGACTATTGGATATACACAATCATCAATCACTTTATTAGGAACACCTGTACCTGTGTTCATTCATGTGACTATCCAATTAGCCATTAAATTGGCAACAGCACAATGCATAAAATCACATAGATACAGGACTGGCCAATCTCCTCTGAACTTTTTAATGAACAAGGCATTTCCACCTCCAGAACTGCCACTCACTGAATGTTGTTTTTTTTTTTTTTTTTTGCACAATTCAGTGTAAACTAAGATTTTATGTGTGAAAATCCCAGGAAATCAGCAGTTTCTACAATACTCAAAACAGCCTATCTAGCACCAACAACCATGCCAGAGTCAAAGTCACTGACATCACATTTTTTTCATTCTGATGTTTGATTTGAACATTAACTGAAGCTCTTGACCTGTATCTGCAGGGTTTTTTGTATTGCACTGCTGGCACATAAGCATTCCTATTAATGTAGCCTGTGAGGATGTATACTTGCTCATTCATCAGCAAAGTCATCATAGTTCTTAATTGTCAAGTCAAGTCAAGTGGAGTTTATTGTCATTTCAACCATATACAGCCAGTTAGTACATAGTGAAACGAAACGACGTTTCTCCAGGACCAAGGATTGGCAAAGCCATGCTACACAAGACAAACACAGAACAACACAGAACTGCAAGGGACTACATAAATTTATACATAAAGTGCACAAGTGAAAACATGTACAATTGAATGAATGAAAACGTGTAATTGAATGAACTGTTCAATGTTACTGTGAAAACAGTGTGAATCCAATAATGAATATAATTACAGGTACTTGTAATTTTTTTTGTTAAAGTTTATTTCTTAATTTAATTTGCAGGAAATCCCTTTTCAGCTTTGTCATGATTACAAGTGTTTATTTACTCAATGATTATTTCAAGGGTATAGGTTGGAATCCTACCTCTGGATACACATGCTTTAAAATGCTCATGGATATACATGCTTTAAAATGGGTCATCTAAGCAGAGCCTTGTAATCCTCATTTATGCAATGAAAATATTCAATAACCATAAAGAGTATATATAAAAAAAAATAAGCAAAAAAAATAAGCAAAAACTGAGAATGGTGGGGAAGAATGGAGAAAGATCATTAATTTCATAGAAAGAGATTAATCCAAATTTCTGAACTAAACAAACAAACAAACAAACCCCTCAAGGTAGGTCAGGCTAAGACTAGCAACTCTGGATTACCTATTCACATTCATGTCACATCCACAGCGCATCTCACAAAACACACACACACACACACACACACACACACACACACACACACACCAGTGAGACCTGTCTATACCTTCTACCAGCTATCAAGCATGGGATTTGTAATCGTCAGCTTGTGACTCTCACTCTGTGTCTCTCTGTCTCTCTTTGAATCAGGCATTCACAGGGGAAGGAAGGGTTTGCTATAGTGGCAGTGAGGATAGAAAAAAAAAACTGTTGCTAGAAATAAAAAGCCCTGCTTCAATCAGGATCCTGTGAACACTGCTGGATTGATGATAACACCACTTCATTATGAGCCACTCCACACTTCAGTGACACTCTTTCACCAGCAAAGCATCTATATTATGGACACAATTATTTATTTGAACTTGCAGGTAGAATGTGGATAAATATCAGTAAGGGCACAAAGAAAGAAGCAAGGAGAAATTCTTCCGTGGGCAATGGAGAGAAAACTGTGTTGGTGACACAAAAGGCTCAACTGACTAAAGTGAAAGATATATGCAGAATTCAAGTCATGTATCTTTTGAAATTGTTTTGCTTTTTGCAGCCTGTAGACACCTCAGAAAGCCACAAATTCAGCAAGTCAGAGGAAATATAACTGATGGAGACAGAGAGGAAAGCCATAATGAAAGTTACTAAACTAAAATTGGTTTTGGTATTACAACTCCTGTCATTCATGGAACTCTGCTATGTTCAAGCAAATCAAGAGAAAAAAATCATTAATAGGGAACAGATTGTAGGAGCTTTAGTCACAGACACTGTTTACCTGCCCAGTATTTCTATAGGAACAGTGACTAAAGTAACATGCATTAGTGTGGATGTGAATTAAAACTGAAGAGTAAGTGTTCTATAGGTTACTGAGAATGTCAATCCAGAAATTGATCAGACTGTGGGAGGCATTTTGCTGGCATGGTTTGTGTCCACTTGTCCCCTTAGAGGGAAGGACTACTGTAAATTAATACAAAGTTAGTCTGAATGATCACCTTCATCCTATGATGAAACATTTCTATTCTGATGGGAGTGTTCTCTTTCATGATGACAATGCTCAAATCCACAGGTCACAAGGGCTCATCATGGTTTGATGAGGATAAAAATGATGTAAAGCATATGTTATGGACTCCTATGGTAGATTTTGGACCAACATGTCCACCACTATCAAAACACTAAGTGATAAAAATATTTTAGAAGAATCATATTCATTGATCCAGTACAGTCCCAGAAACTTGTAAAATCAATGCCAAGGTGCTCGGAAGCTCGTGGTGGCCTGACAACTTAATAACACACTTTACTGTATGTGGGTTTTTGCTATAATTTGTCACCTGTCTGTAGGTACAGCAGCAACATTGGCTGTGCATTGGCTTATGATGAAAAAGTTAAAAAATAACAAGGGACAAAAGGCAAACTACATAAGAAAAGGCCAGCTAAGTCAAGACCACAGGAGAGAGGAGGCTGCAGGTGCAGCAGTATGTGGGTAGGCCAATGTGCAAAGACTGACACTGAGACAGATGGCAGTGTTTGAGGATTTACAGGTAAGCATGCACCTTTGTTATCAGCTGATTCATTACCCATCATTATTCATTACCCACCATGCCCTGGCATGATCTCATATCCTCTCTATGGGTTTCATACAGCTGAATCTGCATGTCTGCATTTCATAGTCTTTAAAGGATTTCTTGCAATCTCAGTTATATATGAGTATGATTCTTTTCTTCATATACTGAGGAAGGAAATAGCTAAAACTTTAGCAAACCTTTGGAAAATTAAAGGTTAAATTGAGATGCTGTGCAATTTTACCCTGCTTGAATCTGATGTATATGTTTGCTTTAACAAGTTCACATTATAAAATACCAGAGAACCTCTGGGAGGGTCTCAAGGCTTGGAAAGTAGGAGATGTTTCCTTATTGCTCTGCTTGAGTTCAGAGATTAGCCTGCCTTATGGATATATACTGTATGTCATGACTCAAAGACCGAAAATGTCACAGACAAAAATGGTAAGTGTGTGTATTACAAGTAAGGATAACCAACAATCGGCTATGACTGAACTATGCTTAATTACCACTAATAAAAAACAAATTAATAATGCTACAAAACAACTGGGAATTAAAAATATTTATACTTTTGCTGGATGACATTTAAATTTTATTTAACAGGAAAAACTTGGAGCAAACATGTATGGCTCTAAAGGCTAAGTGTCTGGCCACTCGGGTCACACAGGTTGATTCGTCTTCACACTCATTTGTGACTTCAAAGTTGCACATTATCTCATGCAGCAGCCTATTTCCCTCACAGCACACACTTTTGCAATTGCCTGATATTTGATCAAGAAAATTTACCTCCAATTCCCATTCCCGTTTGCACGGGTGCAAAGATAAGTATGTCACAAGCCATTTGTTAGGAAATGGCATGTAAGCATGATGTTAATTCAGAAAGAGAATTGGACAAACAGCAGCTAGACAAAATAGTGACCCAAAATGCTTAACTCTCCCCAAATAGCAAACAAATTGAGACTTAATTTGTGCATGTTGTGCTGATGTTGACTAGGCATGATGGAGGCTGGGTCAAGAAATTATCTCTGTTAGCAGAACTCTCTATTACTCTGCAAAATATTCACGAGTTTATCCATCATGTTAACTCCTCAGGGCAAATTTTAATGCTCATTTTACTACATATCTAATGTGTGACATCTAATAGTATCAGGATGGTGCTTCTGATATGGGGAGGGGTGTAGTTTCATAACCAATTTTGATAGCACAGTGAACTTTCAATGCACAAGGTATTTAATATCTGTTTACATCAGTTTACATCAATGACTTTATATATGAGTGTGTTTTTGAAGCCTTTTTGGGTTGAGATGGAAGTCATAATCCTGCAACACTACATACAGCCGAATGGGCAGTGGGTCTGCCTCTTATCCACCCATATTAGAAGATGGACACTACGTGCACATTCATGATTCATTACCTAAAGTGCAACTTAAAACAGCACATTGGCTAACTCAAGTACAGAGTTATTAATTATTATGCAAAAAGCTAAAGTGTAGTTATATAATTTTCACAGATTTTATCGTTGATAGGAAGATTTTTTTAGAGCTTTGAGTCATGACTGACTCAGCTACCACTTGCTAGCTAGGTGACATTACCCTTTATTTTAATCAAAGTGTATGTAAGTATGTAAGTATAGGTAGCTAATGTACAGTACCAACTGAAAATATAAACAGCAGTCAACATTTATAACATTTTCAAGTCACAACGAGTTTTTGAGGGAAAAATATCACTGCTGTCCATGATTTTTATCTAGCTCTACCCATCTGAAGAATTGCTCTTATATCCTCTGCTCATTCTGCCTATGCAGTTTGTTTAAAAAGGAGTGACTGCCTAAACTTACCAAGATATTTTGAGTGTTCGATAAGGTCATACAGTCAATAAATTATTATGAAATTGAGGTAGTGTTAGCTGACTTGTTTTATTCAATCGCTTCATTCACTCATGTTGGTTTGCGAGTTATATCATCAGTACAATGAGCCAACTTAGAAAATCCAGACATGATTTGATGTGTTTTTTCTTTAGTAATGGCTTCTTTCTAACCACCTTCCCATATACCAAGATATTTTGAGTGTTCAATAAGATCATACAGTCAATAAATTATTATGAAATTGCGCTAGCGTTAGCTGCCTTGTTTTATTCCATCACTTCGTTCACTCACGTTGGTTTGCCAGTAACCTAATTGGTGCCAGTCTGAGTTTGAGAATTTCAGAATCTGATCTCCTGGGATTTTCTCAGTCTCTAGAGTTTACAAAGAATGATGGAAATACAAAAAACTTCCAGTGAGCAGCAATTATGCAAGTGGAAATTCCTTGCTGATGAAAGAATTCAGAGAAGAATGGCCATACTGACTTCATCTTATTGGCTGGGTACAGAAATTACCATGGAGAGCAGAAAAGCATCTCAACATACAAAATCTCAAAATCTTGCAAACTTTGAGGTGGATTACCTACAATCAGAAGTCCACATCGAGTTCTACTCCTGCCAGTCCAAAACAAGAACCTGATACTACAATGGTCAAAAGCTCAGCGAATCTAGATAGCTGAAGATTGGAAAAACATTGCCCCATCTTTTTCCAAACTTCAATTGTCCAGTTGCAGTGAGTCTGTACCCAGATTAATTAATTCTCATTAATATAATATGATTAGATATAGTTCAGATAATTGAGCATGCTAGGGGATCAAAGTACCTTGTTGTATGATTAGTTGAGGAGATCTACAATTAGGACATACTGACTATAATCTTCTGTATGTAGTTATGCTATGTTTCCCTGTTGAAAAAGAGGACCATTAACTGTCTGACGAACGGCCCTTACCCTGCAATTGACAATGATAATGCAAATAAATCAGATGCATTGAAAACCTACAGGCTCCAGAGTCATGATTCTCTGCTTTCTCTGCATAAGTGGCTTCCATAGATAATAAATAAGGTTTTGTAATGAAAGACTTTTGTTCATTGTTAGAAAAGCATTAAGATGATTAGTCACACTGTTTATGTCCTAGCGGGAGGTCCAGGTTATAGCTAGCAGTTATTTTTAGAAGGTTGGAAAACTCAGGATGCACTGAAAGTTACAATCTACGCTGGTATAGATTGTTCAGAAATGTCAACATATTTTTGACCACCAGTTCTTGACAAGATACATAGAATTATAGAGAGACCACAGATGAATTAACATAATTGTTAAGATTTGTGATGATAATTGTGTGACATGCGTGCTGAAAACTAATTGGTTGAAGGTGGCTATGATTTTGAAGTAATTCAGTGATGATTAAAAATCCAGTAACATACTAAATTTCAGCTCAATTTTGATGCCTGAGAAACAGTGTATTTGACCTTAGCACCACCCCCTATGTTGACCACAACCCAAACTTTGCATATTACCTCAGAATCTTGTCCCTATATATGTATTTTAAGTTTATGTGAATCCATGCAAACAAACATGAGTTTATTAGGCTCTGCCCCATTAAAATTGATTGACATTGTGGTGGCCACATTGTTTAGAAATGTTTTTGATAATTATTGAGGTTCACACTTTGCTGAGTAGTTTGACACCAAAATTGTGAAGATAATCCCTGAACAAGTTCTCAAAAGTAAGTTTCGCATATTAGTCAAGTGGCTTTATTGTCATTTCGACCATATACAGTTGAGTATGGTGTTCAGTTGAGTGTGTGTGTTTTCAGTCCAGTCTCTGAGTGTTGAGGAGTCTGATGGCTTGGGGGAGGAAACTGTTGCACAGTCTGGCCGCGAGGGCCCGAATGCTTCGGTACCCTTTGCCAGACAGCAGGAGGGTGAAGAGTTTGAGTGAAGGGTGTGTTGGGTCATCCACAATGCTGGTGGCTTTGCAGATGCAGCGTGTGGTGTAAATGTCTATGATGAAGGAGAGAGAGACCCCAATGATCTTCTCAGCTGTCCTCACTATCTGCTGCAGCGTCTTGCAATCTGAGATGGTGCAATTTACAAACCATATTATGCAAATTACCAAAAAAAAAGCATCATGGCAGAAATTAGTGGGTGGGGCCTAGATCAACGATCTGCGGGGTCCAAGCACACTTTGCAAATGGAACCTCCAGTGGCCAGTTCTTGCCATGTTACATAGAACAATAAAGATACTATAGATTTATCAAGACCTTAACTTGTCAAGTTTTATGATTCGTGTCGGTTGTCAAATGCTCAAAGAAACCTGATTGGCTGAAAGTGGCCGTATAATTTACTGATGATTGTAAATCCAGGTGCAGATTAACAGATTGATGCAACACACAAAATTGACTTTTGGTTCCTGTAAAACAGCTATTAAGTCTTAACTCTACCACCTATTGATGATCACGCCCCCATCTTGGCAGACATCCTCAGAACCTTGTATTGAACATGTCTTTCAAGTTTAGTTCAAATCCATAAGTGAATCACGTGAATTACAGCTATTTAAGTAAAACAGTGCCACCTTCTTAGATTCATGGTGGCCATATTGTTTACAAATTACAACCCCAAATCAGGAAACGTTGGGACAGTATGGAAAACACAAATAAAAAAAGAAAGTAGTAATTTCTAAATTTACTTTGACTTGTATTTCATTGCAGACAATATGAACACAATATTTCATGTTTTGTCTGGTCAACTTAATTTCATTTGTAAATATACATCCTTTCCTGTCATTCAGACCTGCAACACATTCCAAAAAAGGTTGGGACAGGAGCAATTTAGGGCTAGTAATCAGGTAAATTGGTTAAATAATGATGTGATTTGAAACAGGTGATGTCAACAGGTGATTGTAATTATGATTTGGTACAAA
>CM040981.1:12312383-12325874 GCA_022985145.1 Pangasius djambal | reverse complement strand
GTTATGCAATGGCCAAGTCATTCACCTGACCTGAATCCGATTGAGCATGCATTTCACTTGCTGAAGACAAAACTGAAGGGAAAATGCCCCAAGAACAAGCAGGAACTGAAGACAGTTGCAGTAGAGGCCTGGCAGAGCATCACCAGGGATGAAACCCAGCGTCTGGTGATGTCTATGCATTCCAGACTTCAGGCTGTAACTGACTGCAAAGGATTTGCAACCAAGTATTAAAAAAGTGAAAGTTTGATTTATGATTATTATTCTGTCCCATTACTTTTGGTCCCTTAACAAGTGGGAGGCACATATGCAAACTGTTGTAATTCCTACACCATTCACCTGATTTGGATATACCCTCAAATTAAAGCTGACAGTCTGCAGTTAAAGCACATCTTGTTCGTTTCATTTGAAATCCATTGTGGTGGTGTATAGAGCCAAAAATTTTAGAATTGTGTCGATGTCCCAATATTTATGGACCTGACTGTAACTTGGACAGTGACACAGTTTTCATAATTTTGCCTCTGTACACCACCACAATGGATTTGTCATTGTTCAAAGTACCAGTGTTAATTTTGACAGCAGATTTTAATTTAGTTTTAGTCATAGTCTTTTGACTAAAATGCAATTTTAGTTTTAGTCATATTTTAGTCATCTGTTTTGTTTTAGTTTTTAGTTCTAGTTTTAGTCGACTGCTGTAGATTTAGTTGACTAAAATATATTGGGTTAATTTAAGTGTAATTTAGTTAAACTATTGCAATATACAAAATATTCTAACTTAAAATGAAATAAAACCAAGTCTCATTAAATATATGGAATACAGCCTTTCCATAAAAGACCAAAAATTAGATATGCATTGTTTATAACTTGCATATGTCATTCTTCATTCTTTAAAGCAAAAGTGCAACTCCAAAATAATAAAAAGAAAAACTTATTGAAAAACAAATGTTAACATATTGATTAACATTTTGATGACTGATTCGCTCATTTCGTTCACGAGCGTGCCACGAACTGACAGAGCTGCGCATGCGCACACACGGCGCTGTACTGTCATGCCAAAGAGGCAGATTAGTCAACGACAAATATGAGTCAATGCATTAAGTGAACGAGATCGTTTAGGCCTACCTAAAACTTAAAAAGGCAGATTCGTTCCCAAACATAACATCACTATCTTACATTAAATAAAAATGAAAATCTTTTTCAAACATGCACTCTTCATTTTGTTACATAACCGATTCAATTTGAGGACAGCAACAAATACCATTTATTATCTTTAGCATGTCAATCACTTTTAATGTACGATCTAACGGAGTCACTTCTCTAGTGAGTACAGGTCAGTGAGAGGCTGTACTGTTTCAGTTATGCAAAAGCACCCCGACTCAGATAAGCTGACAAAATAGCATTAGCAAAAATGTCGTGCTTACCTTTGCGTGAATTTAAGGATGATTCCCTTTCAGATGTCGCTTTAGATTTGTTGTGTTTTTACCAGCAATTTCCGCTCCACACAGTTTACACAAGGTCTTGTTTGTCTTGACATCAAACATGAAATTGACCCATATATCTTCTCTTCTTTTTCTCCCAGCTGTTGCCATTTCATTATAGTTTAAGTCAGACAGACACCCAATGTACACAAGATGATATCATGTACTCGCATCCCGCGTCGCCGGGTGCATCAGTACGTTACTTTTCAAATGTGCGTGTGCGTCTTACCACACCACGCACCAAGATTAATTCTGATTGGATCTTTTCCAAAAACGTCCCTCACTCACATTTTCGTCTCGTTTTTATTAGTTAACAAAAATGTCAGTATATTTTAATTATAGTTTTCGTCATCATCACTTAATTTTTATTTAGTTATCGTCTCGTTTTCGTCAGTGAAAACTTGTCGACTGAGATGCAATTGGTGATGATGCTCTCAATGGTACAGCAGTAAAAGTTCACGAGTATCTTGGAGCAGAGGTGGGCCTCAGTCTCCTCAGAAAATAAAGGCGTTGTTGTGCCTTTTTAACCAGAAAGGAGGAGTTAAGGAACCAAGTGAGGTCCTCGGAGATGTGTACCGCAAGGAGCTTAAAGCTGGGTACACGCTCAACAGTAGCTCCGTTAATGTGAATGGGAGCGTGAGTGTGTTTCCCAGCACGTCTGAAGTCCACGATGACCTCCTTTGTTTTTTTTGGTGTTGACTACCAGGTTGTTGTCCCCACACCAAGCCACAAGGTGCTGGATCTCCTCTGATCAGGCCTATCACCGTGGTGTCATCTGCAAACTTGATAATGCTGTTAGAGGCATGTACAGGTATGCAGTCATGGGTGAAAAGGGAGTATAGAAGATGGGACAATATGCATCCCTGGGGAACTCCACTGTTGAGCATGAGACTGGAGGAGGTGAGGTTGTCCAGTCTGACAGACTGTGGTCTGTTTGAGAGAAAGTCCAGAGTGCAGTTGCAGAGAGAAGTACTGCTTCAAAGCTGTTTAAGCTTTAGAATTAGTTTGGATGGGCTGACTCTGTTAAATGCTGAACTAAAGTCTATGAACAGCATCCTGGCGTAAGTGTTGGGGTTGTCCAGGTGAGTAAGAGCAGAATGGAGCGCTATGGAGATGGCATCCTCTGTTGACCTGTTGCGGCGATAAACAAACTGGTATGGATCCAGAGTGGGAGGTAGACAGACTTGGAGGTGGGTGAGGACCAGCCTTTCGAAGCACTTTGCTATGACAGGGGGAGTGCGACGGGACGAAAGTCACTGGGTGTCGTTGCAGCGGAGTACTTGGGCACAGGTACGATGGTAGCTGACTTAAAGCAGCTAAGGACAGGTTAAAGATGTCTGTGAAAACTCCAGTCAGCTGCTCTGCACAGGCTCTAAATACCTGGCCAGGGATGCCATTGGGACCAGCTGCTTTACGTGCATTAACCCTGTTCAGAATAGCACACACTTCAGAGGTGGAGACTGTGAGTGGCTGCTCACCTGGTAGTAGCTCAGCCTTGAGCATGGGCTCCATCCTCTCTTTTTCAAAACAAGCATAGAAGTGGTTGAGCTCGTCTGGGAGTAAGGCAGAGCTTGTTGCAGAGGCATCAGCCCCGTCCAGCCAGACTTTAACAGTCCTGATTGTGGGTTTCACACGTTTGATGACTGGAGAGTACTTGGGCAGCAGAAACAGTGAAAGATGGTCAGATTGTCCAAGGTGGGGGAGGAGTGTGACTTTGTAAGCATCAGCCACATTAGTGTATACATGGTCCAGAGTTTTGTGTCCTCTAGTGAAGCACCTTCATGTAGACCTGATTGAAGTGTAGACCTGGGTTGAGGTCATCGGATATTTAAGAACATTTAATTTCTTTGCCTTTAGAAGCTCTTGGGTTGCTTTCACTGTACTTTTTGGGTCATTATCCATCCTATCAGGTTTGCAGCATTTGACTAATCTGAGCAGAAATTATTAGCAGTCACATCATCAATAAACACCAGTAATCTGGTAGCCATACATGCTGTAACACTTCCTCCACATGTGACAGACGATGGATCATGAGGGGACTTGAAGTGACATGTTGGAAATCGTCCTCTGCTGCAAAGTATTTGAACTGTTCAGCTGTGAATTGGGGTCCATTATCAGTCATTAACTCCTCTGATATTCCAAAACGTGCCAAGACACTTTTCAGCTTCTGTATGACTGTTTCTGAGTTTGTCTTTGGCAGTTCCAAGATTTCAAGCCATCTTGAAAAGTAGTCAGTCACAATCAGGTAATGACGACCTTTGTGTTTGCACAGGTCAGCAGCAAGCTTCTGCCAAGGTAAATCAGGTAATGGTGTAGTGAGCAGCGGTTCTCTGTTTTGGCTTGGCCTGTGGATATTGCAGTGTTTGTATGATGACACAAGCTTTTTCACGTCACTTGCAATGCCAGGCCACCACACAGTACCTCTATAATGCTCTCTGCACTTAGTAAGGCCTTGGTGGCCCTGATGAATCTTCAGGAGCATGTCTCCCTTCATACTTTCAGGGATCACAATCTGCTTGCCTCGTAGCACCAGTCCATTGGCTTCACTGAGTGAGCCATGCTCTTTGAAGTACACACTTGCTTTCACTGCTATGCTCTTCAAATATTCTGCCCAGCCATTGCTGATATACCTGAGGAAACACTGCAGTTCACCATTCGTTCCTGTCTTGTCTTTGATCTGTTCAATGATCACCCTCAGATCATCCTCCACTGAATCTACGTATGATTTAAACTCTGCTTCTAGGTCACCTGGTGGAACGTCAGCCATGGGGTGCCTAGACAGAGCATCCGCGACTACTAGATGTTTCCCTGGAACATATTCAGCAACTAGATTGAACTTCATTAACCTAATGAGCAAGCACTGACAACGTATGGGTGTGGTGTCGAGGTCTTTTGAATTGACGAGGGTTACTAATGGCTTGTGGTCTGTAAGCAGCTTGTATTTTTCTAGGCCACATAGGTACTGGTAGAAATGCTCGGAGGGCCACACTCCTGCGAGGCACTCTTTTTCGATCAGGGGCTGACGAAATTAACTGCTTTACTTCTGTGAATGCTTGGTCCCCAACGCCAGTCACACTCAGACTTAAGCAGTTCATTGAGGGACTGCAACATGATGGAGAGGTTCGGTAGGTATCGCCCGATGTAGTTAATCATCCCCAGCAGCCGTCTCACCTCACTGATGTTTTGGGGTGGATCCATAGCTGTGATTGCCTTGACCCTCTCTGGGCTTGGGGCGATGCCGTCCTTGGTCATCACCTGTCCTAGGAAGTTCAGTTCTGGCTGGCTAAGCCGACATTTATTCTTATTGAGCCTCAGTCCAGGGGCTCGTATGGTCTCCATGACCCTCTTAAGTCTCTCATCATGTATTTCCTGTGTTTCTCCGAAAACTAAGGTGTCATCCATGTATACAACTGTCCTATCATGTCCATGCAGCAGCTCTGACATTTTCCATTGAAAAAATTCAGGCGCTGATGTGATGCCGAAAGGAAGCTGTTTAAAACAATATCTACCTAGCGGTGTGATAAAAGTGGTCAGGTGTGCGCTATATTCCTCTAGGGGTATTTGCCAAAATCCACTTTCTGCATCTAAACTGGAGAACACTGTACTCTTGGCTAGCTTGGGGAGTATATCGTCCAAGGTGGGCAAGATGAACTTCTCGCGTTTCACATTCTCATTAAATCTTTTCAAGTCCACACAGATTCTTATTTTTCCATTTTTTTATTACTGGTACCATGGGTGCGCACCATTCGGTTGGGTCCATTACTTTTTCTATTATGCCCATTGACTCCTTTTTAGCTCCTCTTCTACTTTCGGGAGTAAGGGAATGGGAACCCGTCGTGGTGCAGCTACGCTGTATGGTTGTGAGCCATCTTTTAAGGTGATTTTCACTGGATCTCCTTTTAGCGTGCCCACACCACTAACCATTCTGATTTCGTCAATGCGCTTAATTAAGCCTAGTTTGGTTGCCACCGTTCGACTTTGGAGGTTTTCTCCACTAGTTTTGACTATTACGACACGAAAGCAGAAATTTCGTAGCTGGCCATTGACATGGGCTTTAATTTTGGCTAAAATAGCCTCAGACATCACTGAGGTGTCGGCACTGGAGTCGATTTTAAATGAGACTGGTGTATGTGCTGAAGTTAGAGTGGTGCGCCATGGTGGTTCATCCTCTGCTAACAATGCGCCCGTGCTTTGTTTCTGCTCAGCTGATCCTAAGAACATGCAATCGTTTACTGTCAATGATTTCATCCACATCTTGTTCATTTTCTCGTCTTTTTGTGCATTTTTGCTAAGTTGCCAGTTCTCTTGTATTCTTTCTTTTTAACTGATTTTACATTATCCACATGCTCCTTACCCTTTGCTCCCTCTGTGTTCTGAGATTTTATTAATTCACAATGTCTGGCCATTTCGATGGCAGTGCGCAATGTTAGGTCACTTTTCATTTGCAGTTTTTGTGACACTTGCTTATCACGAATTCCAATTACTATGCGATCGCACATCTGCTCTTCTTTTTATGCACCAAAATCACAGTTTTCAGCTAACTCGTACAGCTGCCTGACGAATGCTTCCATACTTTCGCCGGGAAGTTGAACTCTCGAATGGAACTTAGCACATTCATAGATAACATTGCGTTTCGGGATGATATGTTCATCAAATTTGGCCATTACCAAAGAATATTTGTCACTATCTCCCTCGTTATCGAACGTAAACGACTTGAATATGTGCTAAGCCTCCGCTCCCATGGAATAAATCAGGGCATTTACCTGTACTACTTCATCCTCCTCCGTAAGCAGTGATGCGACTCTATATCTGGGCAAACGTCTATTTCCAGTCCGGCCACACTTCGGGCTTGGAAAAGTCAGACTGTTCGGGCAGAGTGAACTTTGCCATGGCGATGCACACTTCAGTTCTCGCAACAACTCACTTTTGAAATTCAGTCTTCTACTCGGTTTTTGCTTCTGACACCATGTGGTGTTTGTCGCCGATATTAACAACACAAGTCGTCAGGCAACACAAGTCGTTGAACAGTGCATGTCTCTTTTATTAAACACACATAAGGAGCATCTCCAAAACAAAACCGGAAGTTTTTCCCCACATTAGCCAATTAAGTCAACTTAAACAATTCCTTTCCACATGACACTCTTCTCTTCCCATCATTCTGATACAAGCTACTCTTGCATCAGAAGTGGTCAGTCTTTTTTTATTTATTTTTTAAATAAAATTTTTTTTTTTTTTTTTTAATCAAAGTGTAATCTGGGCTTTCTGTTCTTGAGTGTCACCGGTGGTTGCATCTTGAGGTAAACCATCTGTATTTACATCTCAAGGGAGAAAACTCAGCATTTGGTGATGTTTGTGGGTTCCACATTTCAGTCAGTAATTGACTGCTGAGGTTATTTTCATCCAAATATTTATGGTTGTTAGTTTGTCCCATTACTTTTGAGTCTGTGAAAATGGAGGAGGTCTGGAAAATATTGCTGTAATTCCTAAATGGTTAATGCAATATTTTTGTTAAACACCTTGGATTAAAACTGAAAATCTACACTTCAATCACATCTTGATTGCATCATTTCAAGTCCATTGTGGTGTTGTAAAAATTGTAAAAATGGGAAAAATTACGAAAATTGTCACTGTCCAAATACATATGACCTGACTGTATACCACAGTGTGGATAAATGATTAAAACAGAAAGTGTTGAATAATCTTCTATAACAGCATGGCTCTGACAATAGTTACAACTGTAGCATACAGTCATGGGAAAAAGAAAGTGATGTACCTCCTGTGGCCCCAAATAACTGTCCTCCCTCTTTGGAGTGGTCTAGTGTTATGTGTGCAGGTCTTTGCTCTGGCACATAATCAGCCTCATAGTCTTCGAGGTAACTTGGTGGAAGTGTTCTATGATGGGCAAACCATTGCATCACAAGTCTTTTCACTATGTGTGGACATTATTACTGCTTTAGAAGTTGCAATATCCGACACCAGAGCATTTAGGCTTTTCACGCTGAGAGTACAGCCCTTGGTCAGAATGGTAGGCCAGTTAGGAAGTAATGGATGCACAGAATTGACTCGTGGGTCTCATGTCTCCCAACTCCTAGTCAAATTGCCTCAAGACCTCAGGGCAAACTTCAAGAGGTATGTGACACCCCTTAAAACACCAATACCTACCCTGCTTGACCTAGCAGAGTGGCTGGATTACGAAATAAGGGTGCAAGAGGAGGGTACTTTAGCATCGATCCAAGAAGAGAGAGACAAGGTTCTCACAAAGAACAACAAAGAGGACTTAAAGTCTCTCATAAGTCTAATGCCATCTTCCATGGAAGTGAACAAAGGCAAGTTTATAAAGTGGCACTGTCTCACCACAATGTAGTTTCTGGAGTGAAACCATTGGAGAAGCCAAAGAAATTCTGCCCATTCTGTAACACACCACAATTATCTTAATTAGGGTCCAAACTTTAAATTACTGACAAAAAAGCAGATTGAGACCTAGATTAATTCTAGTCAGAGATGCTGGAAATGTGGGCACAATCACCAGGTGGGCCAATGTACTCTCAAGGCTAAATGTAAGAAGTGCCAAAGGAGACACTTAAAGGTCCTGCATGTGGTCAATATTGATAAGAGTGCCAGTGCCACCAAAGTATCTGGGGAGACTATCCATTCTGCCAGCACCTCAGTGGAAACTCTGTATGTCAATTGATTGACAGACAGCAGCAAAGTGTTGCTAAAAATATGCAGAGTCATCCTAAGAAACGGTAACCTTTCACTGGGCATGTATGCTCTGTTAGATGATGGTTCAGAATGCACCAGACTTCTCCATGAGGCAGCTCAGTATCTTGATCTTCATGGTAGTACTGTAGACTTGTCCCTCCACACAGTGCGTCAGGACATTTGCACCATCCATGGCTTCTCAGTATCCTTTTTAGTGTGTCCCGCCACACAATCAGATTGAAACTTTAAGATCAGGAAGGCCTTCACAGCTGAGGCACTTGGCACCCCATACAAATCCAGTCAAAACACTCCAAAGAAGATATCTCCATCTCAGAGATCTGCCTCTTCAGGCAATTGAACAAGCAAGGCCACTGCTGCTCATTGAAGTGAAGTGAAGTGACGTGTGGCCAAGTATGGTGACCCATACTCAGAATTTGTGCTCTGCATTTAACCCATCCAAGTACACACACACACACACACACACAGTAGTGAAAACACACACTCGGAAGAGTGGGCAGCCTTTTTTGCTGTGGCACCCGGGGAGCAGTTTGGGGTTCAGTGCCTTGCTCAAGGGACTCACCTTGAGGGTGGAAGAGAGCGCTGGTCATTCGAACCCACGACCTTCAGGTTCACCTTCGGGTTACAAGTCCGACTCTCTAACCATTAGGCCACGACTGCCCCCTGGTCAGACTACTACTTGCTTCTATGTGGATAACTGGTTACAAAGTATCCCTTCCCTTGAGACTGCCAGGAATTTAGTGGATGGCATGCGACATCTGCTTACAGATGGTGGATCTGAGCTGTGCCAGTGGGCTAGCAACACTCTGCTTAGGTGGCAGTACAGATCTGATATGCTTGGCTATAAACATAGCCACATAGTGAAACTTGAACCCACTATGTGAAAAACTCTCCTGTATCTTGCTGCCCAGGTGCTACATTACAAAACTAGATCCACTAGTCAGCAAAAGAAGTGTTCATGTCTTTAATGATGCCTCAGAGCGAGCATATGGCTCTGTTGCCTATCTTCGCACTGAGGATGATAAAAGACAAATTGAAGTGGCATTCTTGGCAGCTAGATCCAGAGTAGCTCCTAAAAAAGCAACAGACAATACCAAGACTCGAACTTTGTGCAGCTCTAACTGGAGCCCAACTGGCAGCAGCCCTGAAAAGAAAGCTTACCTTGGAACTTAACAGTTTCAAATACTGGTCTGATTCCACACCAGTTCTAAACTGGCTTCAGTCAGACTCATGCCACCTTGAAGTGTTCATGGGAACCTGAGTTGCAGAGATTCAGGAGCTTATTGACTCCCAAACAGGGTCTTTTGTAAATTCACAAGATAACCCAGCTGATGATATTACCCGCAGCATATCATTGTCTTAGCTTGCAGAACATAACCGCTGGAGTAAAAGCCCACTAATGAGTAAACTAATGAATGTACTTATAAACTAATGGGTACATTCAGCTTCAAGCGGGGAATCCAGTCTATTCGAGCAGTCGCCTAATGGCGCTAGCCCCTGAGTTTGATTCTGACAGTCACCTGATCACAATAGGGGGAAGGCTTCAAAGATGTGATCAACTGAACCCTGACATTCTTCATCCAATTGTCCTAGACCCAGTTCATCCAGAAACTAAGCTACTGTTTAAGTAGTATGATGCACACCTACATCACCCTTTTACAGAGCATGTCTTCACTGAAATCAAAAGGTGCTTCTGGATTCTGATTCATCTACATCACTGCACTGAGTGTCATAAATGGCATGGCAAACCAGATGTCCCAAAGATGGGAGACTTGCCACCGTCCAGTTTAAGACTCTTCCAACCGGCCTTCTACTCCATAGGCATGGGTTGTTTTGGCCCATTTACAATCAAAATAGGGCGACAGAATGAGAAAAGCTGAGGCATCATTTATAAGTGTTTTGACCACAAAAGCAGTTTATATTGACCTTCTGTCTCATGCTGGTTCAGACTTTTTCCTTATGTCTCTCTGATGATTTATTGCTCGGAGAGGGGAACCTCATGAGTTGCACTCTGACCGAGGAACTAATTTCAAGGATGGAGACAGTGAGCTTAAAGAAGCTTTAAAAAATCTTCACCCGCACTTGCAGGAAGAACTTGCCAAGCAGCAGATTAATTTCCACTACAATCCACCCAAAGCTGCTCACTTTGGTGGGTCCTGGGACAGAGAAATTCACTCTGTTAAGACATATGTGTGTACCACCTTTGATGCTCAAACAATCACAGGCGAGGTGCTCAGAACTATCTTAGTTGAGATAGAGAGAATTATAAACTCAAAGCCACTGGGATACATATCCTCAGATGTAGTTGATCCAGACCCAATAACCCGTAACTCTCTCTTAATGGGGCAGCTGGATTCTGCCTTACCACGGGTAATTTATCTTGAATCTGAACTGCTTAGCTATAAAACATGGAGGCACAGGCAAGTACTGACAGATCAGTTCCTGAACTGCTTTCTGCAAAACTACTTGCCTGGACTTAATGTTTTGACAAAAATGGCATCAAGAAAAGGAAAACTTTGCGGTTGGTACAGTAGTTATGATTGCTGATGCACAATTCCCAAGGGCACTCTGGCCTGTTGGAACCGGTAAAGCTGTTAAGACTGGAGCTGACAATAAAGTCAGAGCAGCAGAACTCCAGGTTAAGGACAGAACATAAATCAGGCCTGTCATTCGACTAATTAAGCTCTCGTCACGTCCAGAACATCTGTATTGTGCTGGCCCACAGAATATGTTTATACCACCATCTAGTGTCCATGCAATAGTATAACTCATCCATATTAGGATTTTAATCAGGCATTCAGTTACTTACCTACAATTAGGACCCAGTCCGTGCTAAGGACCAGTAGTGATGATGCAAGTCAGTTGAGCCACATGTGCTATCATTATAGAAGGACCTGATGCTGTTGATAATTTCAATTTATCCGAGATGTTGTTTACAACTACTGTTGAATAATATCATGTGTGCATGCAACAAATAGTAAGTTTTATATCTCCTGTTGTGTTGGTGCATTCTATAGCTTTTATACTTCTATAATTGAGAATTTGTTGTAAGCTGTACTCATGGCACATGCTGTAGCACATGTTATCTATATGATGCTATCTGCTAGCTAATCCCATATAGCTGCTATAGAATTATATTATCATTATATTATTGCATTCATACACAGTATTGTTTGTCTCTTCAATCTAGAACCTACACAGCTTTACAATATTTACACGTACACACCTTTACACTATTGATCTTTATGCATAACTGTATCTTTCAAGTTGTGATGAATAAAGATAACGAGTGGTCTGCAAATGGCATGTGCTAATGTATCTCCTCAATAATCGGACATTCTTTGGTGGTTGCCAACAGGCAGTAAACAGCACCTAAGTACTTTACATTATAGTTAAACTAACATTGTAGTTAAACTTGTAACAATCTGTAACAAAATGTATATGAATGCACTTGTGTTATAATCACAAGAAAGAGGGGACCCAGAAGGAGAACACAGACTCAAGGTGTGGTTGAGTCCACAATTTGGAATAGGGTTGGAAGAGTGGAAGTCCATGGTACTCAGTCAATGCGCCACAGAGGAGGAAGAAAGCAAAAGAGAGCATAAGCAGGCTTTGGTGGTTGGCGAAGCTGGGCCTTGCACTCTGGTCAGCAGCGCGAGGGTTGTGTGCTTTATCTTTGAGCCATGGGGAAGCAGAGCAGGAAGTGAGCAAGTAGACAGACTGAGGAAGACGTGATCCTGGAAGACAGGGAAACGACAGGGTAAGCAAACAAATTAATTCTGGATTATCAAACATAGAAAACAAACACGAGTAGGCCTGACGTGTTACCGCACTGGAAGCTGGAACGATCTGGCGATGAATGGCTGAAGAATCAGGGCTTATATACGCTGCAGATTGGTGAGCTGGTGAGGAGCAGGTGTGCTTAATGAATTAATTGGACAGACACACACACACAACAGAAATGAGAGAGAATAAAAAAAAAAACACTGGAACACTAGGAACGGGAAAAACAGGGAAATACACAGGGTATATGGCCTGGACCATGACAACTTGTTCTAATACATTCTTACAATTTCACATCATGTCATCTAAGCTTAATAATAAGTGGATTAAAACAGTGGTGTACTTTAACAAAGAAAACATTGATATGGTGAAATTTCTTGTAAGCAGATGTTTATTTAACATTTATAGGAGTCGCAAGTGTTGCATTCAGTATGTTTCCTGACAAGGAGGTTAGTGCTTGTTATTGATTATAGTAGCTAAAGTATATACAGTTGCTTCCTCACCAGGATCTCCTTTTTTGTCTCTTGAAGTTAATGAGATAAAAATAGGCAGCTTCTTATTATCAAAGCACAAGCTCCTGTGCCCTGAAGACTCAAGCCTCACAGACATTCCATAAAAAGCACAATGTGTCATTCATTAATAAAATAAAATATGTAACTGTTGGCAAGTTGATGTGGTTTAAGAGGAATACTTCTTTCATACAAACCCAATAAGTACTCAAAATATTACATTTTAAAGTAGTTTGTTATTATTATTATTATTATTATTATGTGAGTAGTTGCAGTCAAAGGAACCCTGAAAGTCACCACCCCAAAATGGAGAACCCGGTGGAAACCTATGGACATGGGGAGGACATGTGAAACTCCACACAGATAGTAACCCAATATCAGGATTTAACCATGGACACTAGAGCTGTGTCTTTTTGGAGTTTAAATTGCACTTAGGTTTGATTGAATATGTTAATGTGCACGCATGCTTGTGTGTGTGTGTGTGTGTGTGTGTGTGTGTGCGCGCATGGTGCCCTGCAAAAGACTGTTACTGGGATAGGCTCCACATCCACTATGACCCTGACTAAGATGAAGAGATTACTGAATGAATTACTGATGGATTTATTATTATTTGAGAGTGAGAGCGTGAGTAAGAGAGTGAGTAAATCAAAATCAACTCATTTTAAGAATGACATAGTGCATGAGGAGTGTTGCTGGTCTTTGTCTGGATTTGATATTTACTTGAGGGTGGGGGAAAAATGGACACTTGGATTCTGTCATGTTTCACTGCCACACCATGTATATTCACTGTATTGTCAAATGTCAGAGAAATACACTATATTACCAAAAGTATTCGGTCACCCATCCAAATGATCAGAATCAGGTGTCCTAATCACTTGGCCTGGCCACAGGTGTATAAAATCAAGCACTTAGGCATGCAGACTGTTTTTACAAACATTTGTGAAAGAATGGGCCGCTCTCAGGAGCTCAGTGAATTCCAGCGTGGAACTGTCATAGGATGCCAC
>CM040981.1:12298531-12312283 GCA_022985145.1 Pangasius djambal | reverse complement strand
CAGATGTTTTCTATGGACTACACAAATACACATTTACACACACACACACACACTCCTGTTAACCCATATGAGGATGGGTTCTCTGTTGAGTCTGGTTCCTCTCAAGGTTTCTTCCTATCTCCATCTCAGGGAGTTTTTCCTTGCCACCGTCGCCTCGGCTTGCTCTTCAGACACACTCTCACACTTCATCTTACTTTTTGGTTTGTGTAAAGCTGCTTTGAGACAATAACATTGTAAAAAGCGCTATACAAATAAACTGAATTGAATTAACTTGAAGTAAATGTTTTCTGTAGCAGTTTATCAGTCTCTCACATCATTTTTGAACATGGCTTCAGTTCACTGATGTTTGAGAGCATGTTTTATGCACATATCTCTTAAGATACTACCACAGCATCTCAATGGATTTGAGGTCTGGACTTGGCCATTCCAACACCTTGATTTTTTTTTCTCATTTAGCCAATCAGATGTTAATTTGCTGATGTGCTTGGGATCATTGTCCTGTTGCATGACCCAATTTTGTCCCAGCTTAAGCTGCTGGACAGATGGCCTCATATTTCTCTCAAGTATATTCTGGTATAAAGCAGAGTACATTGTTGTCTCAATGACTGCAAATTTACCAGGTCCTGTGGCTGCAAAATTGTTCCAGAACTTTTGTGGTTTGTTCAGATGCAATTTTGCAGTCATTTAGAGAATGTAGTCTTGCTGCCTTATGGTGAATTTCACATAATGGTGAATTTCAAATTGCTTGGAGATGGCCTTATAACCTTTCCCAGATTGATGAGTGGCAAAAATTGCTTCTCTGAGGTCATGGCTGATGCCCTTTCTTCTTGGCATGATGTAGACACACAACTGAGTGTTCCAGTACACCAAACTGCCAAAAGTTCTACTTTTATAGAGGTAGTCACACTTCTTCATGACTAACTAATCTTGTGCATTTCATTAGTAACACCTGGCTGCTAATTACTCTCTTAATGATTGTGGAAGTAGAAGGGGTGTCTGCCAACTATGTCTTCATTTAGCATGAATGAATGCAAAACTTAGCACAGCCAAAAAATGTCTAAATAAATGAACACCTGTGTTGTATTTAAAGGGGAAAATGCTTAGTATCGATTGGGGATTGGATTGTCCATTTGCCTTTTATTTTGTATCTAGTGGACTCAGAGACATTAGATTGCAATATGGTAAACAGAGTTATATCTACCTCAGGCAATCCTTAAACTCATCAGTGTTTTAATGAGACAAGCAAGGAGGAGAAACATTAACTGTCAGATTTCGTTTTGCTCTTTTAGTGCCAAATCTGTCTCAACTGTATATAAATAGATTGACCTGTATTTGTTATTAATTCTGTCCTTCTCTTTGTTATCACAAACAATATTTTGTAAATATTCTTTTTTAATTTGCCTTTGATCATCTGTGGGCAAATTTAGGAAATCAAAACCCATATCTGTAAAAAGAAAAAATCTACATGTTGTCAAGGAATGAGAGCTGAGATGGATGCAGTTGCAGTCCATCGTTGTTTAATGTAAGCATAGCAGAAAAGTCCAAAACGTAAGGCAGAATCGATATATAAAAATACAGGTGTGGGTCAGGCAATCAACAAACAGCGCAAACTAGTCAAAGGCAAACACGTGAGTGGAGAAGCAGACGATAATTCAGAAAACCAGAATAAACAACACAGTGAATAAGGTTTGGTAAAGTCAGATGCATGGGACAAACTGACTTTGCAAATTTTATGTGAATGAAAGTCTCTTTTATGTGTGTGTGTGTGTGTGTGTGTGTGTGTGTGTGAGAGAGAGAGAGAGAGAGAGAGAGAGACAGAGATTATGAACAGATGTGCATAATCAGAAGCCCAGTTATTGGGAGCAGGTTAGCAGTGGTGGATTCTGGGGTGCGTAGTCTGGGGTGGCAACACTATTCATCTGGACTGTACCCCTCCTACTCGACAAAGTACTCCAGCCGGCCGTTTCTATGACAGGAGTTATAAAAGTTTTTTTACCAGGTAAGCAGGCTGGTCCTCTATGTCCAGTGGTGAAGGTGGGCTGGCCGGCAAGACATTAGTGGCCAGTGGCCCCAGGATGACTGGTAACTGGGGGACATGGAAAATGGATGCTATGTCGACAGCAATGTGGGACCAGGACCATTGGGGTGTGGGCAGTGGTAGAAGCTTGCTGGCTGGGAGAGCTCTGGGAACCTTAGATACAGCCTTGTGTACATCAGCTTGTATATTGGGCCACAAGTATCTATTCTGCAAAAGATGATAGATGCACCTGGTACCTGGGTGACCTGTGGCTATGGAGGTATGAGCCCATGTGACTAGTCTGGTTTGGAGGTTGGCCGGCATGACCATTCTGTTTGGGGGACAAGAAAGGGGAATCAGGTGTTGTAGCATGCGGGAAATCGCTTGGTCGACCTCCCAGTCCATGGCACCCACGAGGAAAGATAGAGGTAGGATGGGCTCCTCACTGCCCACTCGTGCCTCAGCAGCATGTATGTGGGAGAGTGCATCTGCTTTGGCGTTCTTGGAGCCGAGCTGATAGAAGACAGTAATATGGAATCTGGCAAAATAGAGGGACCAGCGCACTTGACGGGGGTTCAGGCATTTAGCAGTTCGGAGGTACTCCAGTTTCTTGTGGTCAATGAAAATGACAAAAGCGTAATTGGCTCCCTCCAGCCAGTGGCAGCACTCCTCTAGTGCTAGTTTTAATACAAGTAGTTCTCAGTTCCCAAAGTCATAATTTTTTTCTGCCCAGGGTAGCTTCTTTGAGAAAAAAGGCTACTGGGGTTTTTCCCCAAACCGTTGAGAGAGAACAGCTCCAACCCCCATTTTGGATGCATCCACCTCAACAACAAAGGATTTCGTAGGGTCGGGTGCTTGAGGATAGGCGCAGTGGTAAAAGTTGTTTTAAGATTCTGGAGGGCCTTCTTCATTGTTGGGTTCCAGGCCAGTTCCTTAGCTCCCTTTTTGAGCAGTGACATCAGTGGGTGTGAAATAGAGCTGAACCCCCTAATGAAGTGCCGGTAAAAATTGGCGAAGCCTAAAAACCTTTGCAAATCCTTCACAGTCTTGGGTGTTTGCCAGTCTGTTACTGTGGTCACTTTAGCTTGGTCCATGGTGACACCATCTGGACTAATAATGTACCCAATGAATGAAATGGTGTGATGGTAGATCTCACATTTCTCCCCTGTAACATGGAGGAGGTGTTGCAGAAGATCATTGAGGACCTACCAAACATGGTGCACATGAGTTTCCAGAGAGGGGGAGTAGATCAGGATGTCCTCAAAGTATGTAATAACATATTTTCCCAACATGTCTCTTCTTAGTTTATGAAATATTGGAAAACAGTGGAGGTGCTAGAGAGCCTATAAGGCATTACCAGGTATTTGTAGTGACCTGTGGTGGTACTGAACACCATCTTCCACTCATCCCCTTCCTGGATACGCACCAGGTTATAGGCACTGAGGAGGTCCAGCTTAGTGAAAACATGGTCTGTTCTAGAGCCACCAGGACGAGTGGCAAGGGGTATCTGTATTTCCCGGTGGCTTGGTTCAACCCACTGTATTCCAATGCAGGGACTGAGTACACCTCCATTCTTTTCCACAAAGAAGAAGCCGGCTGATGTGGGTGACATGGAAGGCCAGATATACCCCTGTTGTAGTGACTCTTGGATGTACTCCTCCATAGTGCCCTGTTCTGCTAGAGAAAGGGGGTAAATTCTGCTGCAGGAAGGAGTGGTCCCAGGAAGCAATTCTATGGCACAGTCAAAGGGACAGTGAGGAGATAGTGACTGGGTGAGTGAGGAGTGTCTGCGTGCAAAGGGAGATGGTGAATCCTCCGATGGTCCCTCCATCAATGGCATGTATCCGGTGAGGCTTGGGAAGCTGTTCTCCTACCTCCTTCCCCTCAGGTGAGTGATCAAACACATGGTGGAACAGTGTTGAACACTCAAATAACGATGTAGGCAAGCCCCCTTGCTCACACGCTATGGTTGCCTACTTCAGTGCTTTGCCAGTGAGAAGATTCATGAAGGGTGAGCTCTTATGTAATGCCTCTTATGTAATCACTTACAGAGTGATGCGTCTCTGGGGATTGTGTCCACTGCTGGCATCGGGGGCATATGTGCATGCAGAGTGAGGTGGTGAAGGTGAGAGCTTGGAAGAGGATGTTTACCTTCACCTCAAAGTAGCAAGATGCTGCCCTTGCCCTCCCATCAGCTGTCCATTAGCTGTAATGTAATCACTAATCTGGCTCTCCTGCTGCATCCAGAGACAGAGCAAACTAGGCAAAGGCAAACATGCCAGTGGAGAAACAAGAAACAATTCAGAAAACCACAATAATCAACACAGTGAATAAGGCTTGGTAAATTCAGATGCACAGGACGGACTGAGCGTTTCATTCACAGAAAGTTTGCAAAGTAAAGTCTTTTTTCTGTGTGTGTGTGTGTGTGTGTGTGTGTGTGTAAGATTGGGAACTGGTGTGTGTGGGAATAGCCTATATATTGTTTCTTTTTTAAATTAGCACGACAGAAATCAATGTGTAACCACTCAAAAATAAGGCCAGGTTTCAGCATTACAGAAAGGGCAGAAGTGCTGAGGGCCCAAAAAGGCAGAAAAGCTGTAAAATAGTAGATTATTTATATTCCAAAAACCCCACCTGGCTTGAGGCAGCTAGCATGCCTCTTTCTATTCTATCACCAATTATCTCAGCCCGTCTCTGACTCTGAGTTCAACGATAACTAACAGCAAAAAGGCATCTTTCTATCAGTCATTCTTAAATTTCCCAGTAAGCTGAATACTGCTCTAGTGCTGAGTAAAAATAAGATATCAAAGTGCCCAGCATTGCACTATTAAGCCCTTACTTCTTCATGACTTAAAAAACCATGAATCTATGATTACAATTTTTTGGCCACACTTTTCTTAGTGGATTGTATTTAATATGAAAGCTCTACGCTGAGCGTTAAGGTTGTGTTCCCTACAGATATGCTAAATACAGGTTAAGCTTATTTGCAACTGATTCAACAATGTTAACTTTCGTGCAGTATGATCGGTGTAAATTGTTATTATTTTGTTTAAAGATCTTATTTTTTCATTTAGTACTGCCCTTCAGAAGCTACATAAGATATTTACATGTTTCTCAGAAGACAAAATAACAATTTACACCGATCATCCTGTTCCCATGTTTACATCCCCCTGGCTCTTAATGTAGTGTGTTGTCTTCTTGAGAATAAAAGAATGTTTGCACCTTTTGTAATAGTTGTGTGTGAGTCCCTCAGTTGTCCTAAGTGTGAAAAGATGGATCTCAAAAATCATATAGCCACTGACGGAAACAGGTCAATTATGCAGAAGATGCTGGAAAAGTAAATAATGTGCAGTACCTGGAGGATTTCTCTTCAGAAGAGTGGGCAGTTTAACTGCTCAGGACAAAGAAGGGATTCATGAATAACTATCACAAAACATAAAAACATAGCATCAAGATAACAACACACAGTATTGAGAATCAAGCGTATGTAAACTTTTGAATTGGTTCATTTGTATAAATTCATTCATTTGTATTATTTTGTCTTATAGACTATATGTTATGTGAAATAGCTTATTCAAGGAAGTACTAAATAAAAAACAAAATGCAACTTTTATGATCCCTCCCAACTGTACAAACATATACATTATTTGTACATGTGAATGTGCATATACCAGTGTTTGTGGTGCTATAAGACCCATTATGATCAGGTATTTGAAGGTATAAACTGAGAGAAGGAGGACCTGTTTAGAGGTCTTTTAGCTTGTGGATAGAAGCTATTCATGAGTCTCGAGGATTTGGTTCAAACGCTGCACAGTCCTTTCTCTGAGGGGAGCAAGGTGAACAGTTTGTGTGAGGGATGAGTGGAGTCTGACCAGATGTTTCAAGCCTTTCTTGTACACCGTTTTGTGTAGATGTTATTAATATTAAGGGAGACTGGTGCCTGTGACTCCCTCTGGAGTGTTCTCCTTTCTGATTCAGGACAGTTACCATACCAGACTGTAATGGTGTAAGTCAGGACAGGCTCAATGATACTCCTGTAGAAGCTGATAAGGATCATTTATCGCATTCCTGCTTTTTTCAACTTCCTCAAGAAGTAGAGGTGTTGGTGTACCTTTTTAGTTAAAAGTGAGGTTGTTGGTGATGCTTACACCTAAGAACCTGATACTGGACACCTGTTCCACAGGTGTTCCATTCAGGTATATAGGTTGGTGTGTAGATTGTGTCCTCCTAAAGCTCACTACTATCTCTTTTGTTTTACTGATATTTAAGACAAGGTCATTATCCTTGCGCCAGTTCTCAAGTTGTTGCACCTCATCCCTTTATGCCACCTCATCATTATTTGTGATGAGTCCCACAATTGTGGTGTCATCTGCAAACGATGACTTAAATGAATAACAATACACATACAAGCAGTTGGCAGAGAATTAAGTTTTTTTGTTTGTTTTTTTTTAAGAAAACTTACCAGAAAGCTTCAGACATATGAACCTCAGGATCCCACAGGATAAAACAAAAAGGATTGCGCTGTTTTTTTCTCTGTTTGTGGGAAACAAGTTAACAGAGGTGCACATTTCTAATTTGCTGTATCTGCAATATGCAGACATTACATGGGGAAACCCTGCTCGCCAAATTCATTACAAATAGGAGACAAACATTCCTTTTTTTTCCATCAGTGGTTCACATGTGCATGACAAACACTGCCTTACTGAGCTCTAAAATAAAACCATATTTTTACCAAATTTCTGTGCAAACAAAAGAAACTGCTTTCATATATTGAGCGACCATATACAGTAGCTCACACAGACCAGAGGGCAACATCTCAAAAAATAACCATTTAATAAATTATAAACATATTAAATTATGTTCATTGTACATGCTTTCATTGTTCTTAAATTACTGTTCTCTATTGTAGTAAAAGAAAATCTTAGAAAATCATGTGAATTATAATAAAAGACCCCAGTTTGACTCGCAGCAGCAGAGTGGGTCCCACCTTTTTAGTAGATTCTGATAGTGTGTCCAATGAACTTTTCTGATCTTGATGAATTGGAAAATTGGTAAATTGAAAAAAATATTATTAGTTATTCCTATATTATCAGTTATTATCAGTTATTCCTATAATGCCAACTGTAAATAACAGTGTGTTCATTTGGGAAAGACATAGTTGTATTGAAACAGTTTGATTGCTTAATCACATTACACAGAAGATAGAAAGCTTGCCAGAAAGTTCCACAGGGCATCTGGCTCAGGAACTCAATAAATGTTCTGCAAATTGCTATTTATTGTAGTTTGTGAATAAAGAATGACAACTTTTTCAGTGCTTTCTTATGTTTCCAGGGCACAGTGGAAGAAAAAAAAAAAACACTTCCATTATAGACCACACCCACTTCCATTTTAAATCTAAATACAAAAACAGTGAGTGTTTATACTGCACACACATACACACACGCGCAAAGAACACACACACACACACACACACACGCGCGCGCAAAGAACACACACACACACACACCCCATCCACTTTAATAGGAACACCTGTTGTAAGGTGTGCTTATTTGAGTTACTATAGAATTCATGTCAGCTTACACTAGTCTGGTCGTTCTCCTCTGATCTCTCTAATCAACAAGGTGTTTAGGCCTGTAGACCCTCTGCACACAGGATGTTATTTGTTTTTCACAACATTCTGTGTAAACTCTAGAGACTGTTGAGTGTGAAAATTCCAGGAGATCAGCAGTTTCTGAAATACTCAAATCAGCCCATCTGGCAACATCAACCATGCCACGGTTAAAGACTCATAAATCACACTTTTTCACCATTCTAATGTTTGATGTGAATATTAACTAAAGCTCTTGACCTATATCTGCATGACTTTATGCACTGTGCTGCTGCCACATGATTGGCTGATTGGATAACTGCATAAAAGAGCAGGTGTACAGGTGTTCCTATTAAAGTGGATGGTGTGATATATATATATATATATATATATCACACACACACACACAGCCATAATATTAAAACCACCTGCCCAATATTGTAGGACCCCCTTGTGTCTCGCCAAAAAAGCTTTGACCCATCGAGGCATGGACTCCACAAGACCTCTGAAGGTATGCTGTGGTATCTGGCACCAAGACATTAGCAGCAGATACTTTAAGTCCTGTAAGTTGCGAGGTGGGGCCTCCATGGATTGGACTTGTTTGTCCAGCACATCACACAGATGCTAGTCTACACATCAATCACATCTTGTCCATTGTGGTGGTGAACAAAGGCAAAATTATGAAAATTGTGTCACTGTCCAAATACTTACGGACCTGACTGTACATACATACATACACACACCCCTCCTAATTATTGAGTTTCAGCCACACCCATTAGTAACAGGTGCATAAAATCAAGCACATACCCATGCAATCTCCACAGACAAACACTGGCTGTAAAATGGGTCATGCTGAAGAGCTCACAAGTCAGTTTGTAAAATGTCTGCTCTGCTAGATCTGCCCTGGTCAAATGTAAGCACTGTTATTGTGAAATAGAAGCATCTAGGAGCAACAACAGCTCAGCCATGAATTGGTAGACCACACAAACTCACAGAGCAAGGCTATCAGGTGCTGAAGCGCATAGTACATAAAAATCACCTATCCATTGCTGCATCACTCATTTATGAGTTTCAATGTGCCTCTGGAAGCGACATCAGCACTGGAACTGTGCATCAGGGGCTTCATGAGCTTCAGTTTAAATGGCCGAGTAGTTGCACGCAATCATAGGATCACTGTGAACAATGCCAAGTGCTGGAGCAATGGAAATGTGTTCTCTGGAGTGATGAATCATGCTTCTCTATCTGGCGGTCTGATGCACAAATCCAGGTTTGGCAGATGCCAGGAGAACACTACTTACCAGAATACATAGTGCCAACAGTTTGGTGTAGGAAGGATAATGGTCTGGGGCTGTTCTTAGGGTTTATTCCAGTAAACGTAGTTAATGCTACAGTATAGAGAGACATTTTAGACAATTGTATGTTTCCAAGTTTGTGGCAATGGTTTGGGGAAGGCCCCTCCTGTCCCAGCATGACTGTGCCCCTGTGCACAAGGCAAGGTCCATTAAGAAATGGTTTGACGGTTTTGATATGGAGGAACTGCAGTAGCCTCCACAGAGCCCTGAATTGATGTTTTCCTCAGAAGAAGATTGCGACTCCGACGACGAACGGGTGCATTTTGAAGAGCGAACTGATCCAGCTGAGGATTTTCCTGCAAGTTATGATGAGTAAATCCTATATAATTCCTATTCTGATAATATAAAAGAGAAATCATTTTTCAGACTTTGTTTTACCTAGTTTTGGCTAGCTTTTTGGCAGCCTACGTGAAACGCTGCCTTTCAATGTCAATTACAAATGTCCTCAAATATCTGCTCAAGTGTACATTTTTGTAATGTGGTATGTTCTAAACATTATTATTTCTAATAGTAGCTTGCTTTTACAAATATCTTTCTTGTAGCACTTCCCTCTCAGTCACATACCTGACTGAAAGGCTCATTATGCAGCTTAGGCGGGTCTTTGTCTTCTCAGGTGTGAATTATCCATGATCATTCACGCCTCCTCGCATATGGACTTTATATACAAAAAGTGTCTTAGAAAATTTAAATCAATATATTGTTTTCTCTGAATGAGTGAGCAGGATGATTTTCACATCATTTTGAAGCAAAAACTCTAGGCTAAAAGATCCAGTTCTCAAACGTCTTGGGGACAAATGTTTTGAATGAGTTTTATGGCCTTATTTCAGTAACTTTTTTTGTTGTTTTTTCAATAACCGTGCATAACTGTTTATTTTCTCCAAAATACAAACTTGTACATATATGCTGCTCACATATTATTGTAGCCCAGTTTGGGCTGATTACAGTGTAATCAGACTTTACCCATTTATATTTTTATAAGAAAATGAAAAATGCACAAATGTCAGGGCATGTCAAAACTTCTCCAGGGCCCCGAAACACCCTCAGACCCCAGAGGGTTAAGGAAAGCATGGCAGTGTTTGGTAGGTGGCAACATAAAATGGTGGCCAGTCCTCATGCCCTTTCCCCTTCATCTGCAAAATACTATACAGCTCCTGCTGTGCTTGGTCCTTCTTCCTCTGATTAATATGCACAAGTCATGGCTTTCAATTCCCAAATCAATTTTTTCAATTTCATATGCAAATATGAGGCACTTAATTTTAATATATTTGAATATTGGTCATTCTGTGCTGGTTCATTTTACAGAGCAAAACACAACCTGGTTCCCACATCAAAGTCTGACACTTTTCAGATCAGGGGATGGATGTTGCACCTTTAACTTTACAAATTAAAGACATAATGTCCATCAGGGGAAGCTGTCCACACTATTTAATAAGATAATTTTTTTTCTCTTATTTAATTTAAATCAAGCAGCAGCAATCACTGATATAATTTTGTTGTTCAGACATAGCTAATGTCACTGAACTAGTGGAATAAGGCTCAGAATAAGATTCCTAGCTCGTTATGGCCTAGGCAAGATTCCAAGCATGCTAGCTAGTTGGACTTGTGACAAACAAGCTCTCAGAAATAGAGCTGAGGAGTAATCAGAAGCAGCTGAGAAGTGATTTGAAACATGTGATTGACATTTTGTCATAAAAGACAATATAAGATAGAATAAAATGTTAGCAACACTGTTCTGTCCTAAGCACCTAATACTGAATAATGATAAAATCTCTATGAATAAGTTCTCAGGTTATTCCATGAGACAAATCCATATTAGCTATCAGGCAATATAACATCAGCTAGAAATGACAAACTTTTAAGCATTACATTATCCAAGTGTGGCAGTGGGGAATGGTCGAGTGTCAGCTGCAGATGGAGAGGAGGCGGGTGATGATTCTCATCTGTGTCTTATTACTTCCAGCCTACTTATGTGTTTTTATTTTTGCTTTCAGGGACTGCCGTGAGCCAGAGAGAGACAGAAAGAGAGTCTCATAACTGGTGGAGCTTTGGCAAAAAAACAGAGTTTTAGAAAGTGCGCTGAAAAGTGCTGTGAAAAAAAAATAAAAGTGAGCCAGGAGCTCTCCTAAAATTTGTACACACCGGTTTCTACAGTAAGGGATAGTATGCTTTCAACTTTGTGGCAATAGTTTAAGGAACAAATGGGTGTGAGGCAGGTGTTATAGCACAACTGGTCAGGCTGTCATAGGAAAATTATCAACAATGGGATGGTGTGATGTGGACCAACACAAAGCAGTGGGCCATTATCACTCTAAAGTTAATTATTTTCATATTTCACAGTCATATTATTTAAACCTGCCTACCTGCCTCTCACCCACTTGTTCCTTAAACTGTTGCCACAAACTTGAAAGCATACTATTGCTAGGATGCCTTTGTATGAATGTCAGGCCTTCTTGCCCAACATCAGTGCCTGACCTCACTAATGCACATGTGGCTGAATGGGCAAATCCCCATAGCCACATTCCAAAATCTAGTGGAAAGCTGTTTCAGAGGAGTGGAGGTTATTATAACTGCAAAGGCGGGAATAAATCTGCAATGCGATATTCAACAAGCACATATGGATGTGATGGTGAGGTGTCCACAAACCTTTGGCCATATTGTGTAACAGTAAATCCGTAAATGTTTAATTTATACGACAACAATTTGCCAAAAAATTAAATTTTCATTGATTAAAGAAGGATATCATACATTCTATTCATTTATAATTACATGTTAATGTTGTAAGTTATTCCTGTTATTACTTATATATTACCTTGTAACAGCTATTACAAGCTATATAAGCCATTCCCTCACCAGCCTAACTTTTTTTTTCTCTCTCTTGAAGATAATAACACAAAAATTAATCTTACCATGTTACTGAGAAACTGCAAAATAGCTTTATCTCTGACCTTTAAAATGCTGACACTGAAGACTCCTTCCAGAAATGGTAAATAAATGTCTCCATACAGAAAATGTCAACATCTATTCATGCATTTAAACCATTTATGTGGAACATCCACCACACAAATCCCTGTGAATTATCTGTTATAAACCTGAGATTTTCCTCACACCTGGCACTACTCTCATACAACAGAAAATTAATCAGCACCTTCTGACCAATCAGAATTGAGTATTCAACATTGCTAGACAGTGCATCAACAATGATATAAAGATGTAAAATAATGTATATAATATATATAAAAAATTCAGAGATATCCAGAATAATACTGACACAGAGATAGACAGAACAACTAAAGTTTTTTGATAGTAAAACATTGTAAAACACTGCCACAATAACATTTAACATTTAAACCTTATGTGTGGAAGCGGGGGCATGGTCGAGCACCAGTTTTTGAATGGAGGGTGGAGCCAGAGAAAGTGAGTGGTAAGGATCACACACCTGTGCGAAATTTGACAAATGAATGTTCTGTGTTTCATTGAGCGGCAGCAAGGATGGGGGGATGAGAGCCATGGGAGAGAGAGCTGAGCAGCACAGAGCCGTGTGTGTTTGTGTGCACAGTACGATAAAAGTGCTGAAAAGCGAGAGTGATAATAAAGAGCCCTTTGAGTTGTTCCAAGCCTGCCTCCCAACTTCTCATGCCCGACCCAAACTAAGGGGAGTGTCACTGGCACCCAAATAAAGGTGTCAAGATTATGCAAAACTTCATCAGGAATGCCGCTGAGAATTTAAATATATAAAAAGTTTTGTTTTGTTTAACGATTTTCTTGGTTCCTACATTGTTTTATATATTCAATGTCTTGCACTATTATTCTAAAATAGTACAAAATAATAATAATGAAGACAAGATAACAAGAAATAATTATCATTCTAACTCTGACAGATCCAGAGGCCAATGGATATTTCTAAAGAGGGCCACTATTTCAACACCAGGTAACATTCACATAGTGTGCATTTTTCTGCTGCTACATGAGCACTAGGTATGCAACAATGTTTGGGTAATAAATTAATAGCCATAGAAAATGTTTACAAATGTTAGAGATTAAAAGTACAGAAATATCTCACAGTGTTGACATTGTGGGGGCATATACTGTATAAATAACATCTCCATTAGTATGTCTGCTGTAGCCTGGTGTTAGGGTTAGGGTTAGGGGTTAGGTGTTAGGTGAAATTCACTTATAGTCCAATTTTAGTCAGTGCCAGTTCCCCTCCACTATATAATAATATAGATTATATAACTATATAATAGTTCTCCCCTATTACATGACAACTACCAACCAGGGAGGGTGAAGGCTAAAACTTGCTTCCTCCAAAACATATTAAGCTAGCCACACATCATGTGAATCCTATACCTAAACCAATCTGTAGTTAAGAGAAGGATTCTTAATTGGACATAGATATTATAAACAAAGCCTCTAAATATTGTATTTCAGCCCCAGATATACACTATATTACCAAAAGTATTCGGTCACCTGCCTTGACTCACATATGAACTTAAGTGCCATCCCATTCCTAACCCATAGGGTTCAATATGATGTCGGTCCACCTTCTGCAGCTATTACAGCTTCAACTCTTCTGGGAAGGCTGTCCACAAGGTTGACAAGTGTGTTTATAGGAATTTTTGACCATTTTTCCAAAAGCGCATTGGTGAGGTCACACACTGATGTTGGTCGAGAAGGCCTGGCTCTCAGTCTCCGCTCTAATTCATCCCAAAGGTGTTCTATCGGGTTCAGGTCAGGACTCTGTGCAGGCCAGTCAAGTTCATCCACACCAGACTCTGTCATCCATGTCTTTATGGACC
>CM040981.1:12272778-12293563 GCA_022985145.1 Pangasius djambal | reverse complement strand
CTGTACATTCTGTTTATTTACTACTGTTTATACTGTACATTCCCTTTACTGTTTATACACACTGTTTATATTGTACATACTGCACTTGCTGCTTTTTGCACTTCTGATTAGATGCTAAACTGCATTTCGTTACTCTGTATTCATACTGTGTAATGACAATAAAGTTGAATCTAATCTAATCTAATCTAATCTAATCTAAAAAGATGGAAGAAAACAAAAGTTTTCCTAAAATTACATGCAAATTATAGAGACATAAATACTTGCTATATATTTAGTCTATGTTTATATCATGATATAATTGAATATATAAAAGCATACTGTTTTGAAGAGAAAGGCATAAGTGCTTTAATTTCCATGCAGATGGCCAGTTATAATCAGGTTTATAAATGTATGTTACTGTACAGGAACACCCGCACCTGTTCATTCATATAATTCATACAAAGTCAGCCAATCATGTTGCAGCAGCATAGTGCACAAAATAGTGCATATACAACAGTGACTTTGACTGTGTCATGATTGTAAGTGCTAGACAAGCTGGTTAGAATATTTCAGAAACTGCTGATCTCCTGGGACTTTCATGCAAAACAGTTTCTATATTTACACACAATGGTGGAAAAAACAACAAACAAACATACAAACAAAAAACAATGAGAGGGCACAGCAGAATGGCCAGAGCTGACAGGCTACAGTAAATCAAATAACCACTCTTTACAACAGTGATGAGCAGAAAAGCATCTCAGAATGTACAACACAGTGAACCTTGACCCGGCTGTGCTACAACAGCAAAAGACCACAATGGGTTTTACTCCCGTCCTTCAAGAACAAGAATCTGAGGCTACAGTGGACATAGGCTCGGCGAAAATGGACAGATGAAAATTGGGTAAGGACCAGGGGTACTAAATTTGTGTGTAAGACCCACCCGTACGCACAAGAAAATGTATCTGTAATCCCACACATTCTGAATTGATGCGCTTGTGCAGGGTTGCACTCATTTGCATAAAAAAAATGCCCAACTTCCCATTAAAAAGCACAGTAGCCTGGTGCTGCATGTTTCAGACGATATGGAACATGCCAAATGGTCTAAGAAGACCACTGACAACACAGACACACACATACTGTATATATATACATATACAAATGCTGTACAGCAAAGATGCCTTCAAAAATAATGAAATAAAATGTTTCTATATTTATAAAAATACTGTAAAGAACAGTCAACAGTAATAAATGAAGCAAAGTCAATATTTGGTGTGAGGACCCTTTGTATTAAAAAAATTGTAGTCCCAGGTACAATTTGTGCAGTTTTATAAGGAAATTAGCTGAAATTACTGAGCATCTTGCAGAGCCAGCCACAGTTCTTCTGGAGACTTTGACAGTCGCACTTGTTTCTTAATTTTTGCATGCAAAACCCAGCAGCCTTCATGATGTTATTTGTCTGAAAAGTGGTCTCTTATGTAATATGTTGCCTTCTTTACTAACATACAAACATTTTTCTGTAACATTTACTTTTGTGTTGGAAAACTAAAGTTTGGAAATCTAAAATGTTTTTGACTCGATAATGTAGAAGTCATAAAATAAAAATACATAAAGTTTGTACAAAAAAATAGGGTGCCTAAGGCTTTTGCACAGTAACATATAAATATACTATAATATATACACACACTATATATATATATATATATATATATATATATATATATATATATATATATATATATATATATATACTGCTCAAAAAAAATTAAAGAAACACTTTTTAATCAGAGAATAGCATCAAGTCAATTAAACTCCTGGGATATTGATCCAGAGATTCCAGGAGACAGGCAGTTACTCTAGGAGAGCAGGACAGGGCCGTAGATGGTCCTTAACCCATCAGCAGGACCGGTATTTGCTCATTTGTGCAAGGAGGAATAGGATGAGCACTGCCAGACCCCTACAAAATGACCTCCAGTAGGCCACTGGTGTCAATGTCTCTGACCAAACAATAAGAAACAGACTTCATGAGGGTGGCCTGAGGGCCCGACGTCCTCTAGTGGGCCCTGTGCTGACTGCCCGGCGCCGTGGAGCTCAATTGGCATTTGCCACTGAACACCAGAATTGGTAGGTCTGCCACTGGCGCCCTGTGCTTCTCACAGATGAGAGCATTACATTACATTTATGGCATTTGGCAGATGCCCTTATCCAGAGCGACTTACAATAGTGCTTTGAAGTCTATCAAAAATACATTCTGATACTGGCTCACTAGGTCACAAACTAGGAATACCATCAACCCAAAACTCTGTTGGGAGTTTTTTTTTGTGTGTGTGTGTGCGCGCACGCGCGCAAGTACTTTATGAAGAGGTAAGTCTTTAGACGTCGTTTGAAGACTGCGAGTGACTCAGCTGTTTGGACATCTAGGGGAAGTTCATTCCACCACCTTGGTGCCAGAACAGAGAAGAGTCTCAATGCATGCCTTCCTTGTACCCTGAGAGATCGTGGGACCAGTCGAGCAGTGCTAGAGGATCGGAGGGAGCGTGGTGCCACGCGAGGTGTGATAAGAGCTTTGAGATAAGTGGGTGCTGGTCCGTTTTTGGCTTTGTAGGCGAGCATCAGTGTTTTGAATCTGATGCGGGCAGCTACAGGAAGCCAGTGGAGGGAGCGCAGCAATGGGGTGTTGTGGGAAAATTTAAGAAGATTGAAAACCAATCATGCAGCTGCATTTTGGATCAGTTGCAGAGGACGAATGGGGCTCAGAGGCAGACCTGCCAGGATTGAGTTGCAGTAGTCCAGTCTTGAATTGACAAGGGACTGAACAAGCACCTGTGTGGCCTGTGTGGAAAGAAATGGACGAATTCTTCTGATGTTATAAAGGAGAAATCGACATGAGCGTGTCAGGTTAGCAATGTGAGAGGAGAAGGACAGTTGATTGTCCATGGTTACCACAAGGTTGCGTGCATTAACTGAAGGCGAGATCAGAGAATTGTCCAGGGAGATTGCAAGATCCTGAGATGGGGACGAATCACCTGGGATGAAGAGCAGTTCAGTTTTGCTGGGATTAACTTTCAACTGATGAGCTGTCATCCATGATGAAATGTCTGCCAGACATGCTGATATCCGAGCCGAAACATGAGTGTCTGAGGGAGGGAAGGAGAGGATGAGTTGAGTGTCATCTGCATAGCAGTGGTATGAAAACCCATGTGAGGATATGACCGCACCAAGACATCGGGTATAAAGGGAGAACAGGAGAAGACCAAGTACTGAGCCTTGTGGAACACCAGTGGAGAATCTGCGGGGAGCAGATGTGGATCCCCTCCATGTCACCTGACATGATCGATCTTCCAGGTAGGAAGCAAACCACTGCCATGCTGCGCCACGAATTCCTAGGCTCATAAGGGTGGTCAAGAAAGTCTTGGGTTCATTGTGTCAAAAGCTGCTGAGAGGTCAAGGAGGATGAGGACTGAAGATAGTTTGGCTGATCTAGCGGCATGTAGCTTCTCAGTGACGGCCAAAAGGGCAGTCTCTGTGGAGTGTGCCGGTTTGAAGCCAGACTGATTGGGATCTTGGAGGTTGTTCTGTGAGAGATAGACAGCTGATTATAGACAGTTCTTTCAGGGGTTTTAGAAAGAAAAGAGAGAAGTGATACCAGTCGGTAGTTGCTGATGTCAGAGGGATCTAGAGAGGGTTTCTTCAGGATGGGAATAACCCTTGCTATCCTGAATGAGGTTGGTACATGACTAGATGTTATGGAGCCATTGACAATAGTGGTGATGAAGGGGAGAAGGTCTTGAGAAATGGTCTGGAGCATTGTGGAAGGGATTGGATCCAGTGGGCAGGTGGTATGATTGCAGGATAAGATGATCTGCAGGATTTCTTCTGTTGTTAGAGCAGGTTCACCCTGAGCACATGTGACTGACGTGAAAAGGTCTGGAGAAGCCGTGGAGAACGTTATGCTGCCTGTTTGATGGTGGGTCAGTGATGGTCTGGGGATGCATATCCATGGAGGGATGCACAGACTTCTACAGGCTAGACAATGGCGACCTGACTGCCAGGTATCGGGATGAAATCCTTGGACCCATTGTCAGACCCTACTCTGGTGCAGTGGGTCCTGGGTTCCTCCTGGTGCATGACAATGCCCGGCCTCATGTGGCGAGAGTATGCAGACAGTTCCTGGAGGATGAAGGAATTGATACTATTGAATGGCCCCCACGCTCGCCTGACCTAAATCCAATTGGCACATTATGTTTCGTTCAATCCGATGCCGCCAGGTTGCACCTCAGACTGTCCAGGAGCTCAGTGATGCCTACAGTATGTTTAGGGTTATTATCCGCCTGCACTGTGAAGCGGTATCCTATCAGTTTTGTAGCATTTAGCTGAATGTGAGCAGAGAGTATAGCCCTATACACCTCAGAATTCATCTTGCTACTTCTGTCAGCAGTCACATCATCAATAAACATCAATAAACGCCCATTCCATTGGCAGCCATATATGCCCATGCCATAATACTGTCTCCACCATATTTGACACATGATGTGATGTACTTTGAATCATGAGCTGTTCCTTTCTTTCATCATACTTTTCTCTTCCCATCATTCTGTTACAAGTTAATCTTACTTTCATCAGTCCAAAGAACCTCCCCAGAACATGGGAGGCTTTTTTAGATGTTATCTGGCTTTCCTGTTCTTGAATGTTACCAGTGGTTTGCACCTTGTTGTAAACCCTCTGTATTTACATTCATGAAGGCGTTTCTTGATTGTAGATTTTGACAATGATATGCCTATCTTCTCCAGAGTATTCTTGACTTCTGTTGATGTTCTGAAGGGGTTTTTCTTCACCAAGTAAAGGATTCTGCGATCATCCACTTTAGTTGTCTTCCGTGTTCTTCCAGGTCTTTCGATGTTGTTGAGCTCACCAGTGCTTTCTTTCTTTTTAAGAATGTACCCAACTGTTGATTTGGCCACACCTAAGGTTTTTGCTATCTCTCTTATAGATTTATGATGATGTTGTTTTTTGTTTGTTTGTTTTTATGATGGCCTCCTTCACTTACATTGAGATCTCCTTGGACTTCATATAGGTAGCTCCAGTCAAACAGCCGCCAAATGCCAACTCAATACCTGATCAACTCCAGACCTTTTATCTGCTTCATTTGTCTTGAAGTAAAGAGGGAATGGACTGCACCTGGTCAATTAACTTCTTGTCAGTCAATTGTCCAAATACCTTTGAGCCCATGAAAATGGAAGTACTTTGCTTAAAATGGCTGTAATTCCTAAATGGTAAATGCCATATTTTTGCGGAACCTCTTAAAATGAAGCTGAAAGTCTACACTTCAATCACATCTTGATTGTTTTATTTAAATTCCATTGTGGTGGTGTATAAAGGCAAAATCACAAAAACTCTGTCATTGTTCAAATACTTCCGGACCTAGAAATGGCATTGCATTGTGAATTATAATGTAACACAAAGTACACAAGTAATGACATAAATGTAATATATTTATTGAAAAAAAATGCAGTCAGTTCTGCTTTGCATCCCTGAAAAAAAAAAGTTCTCCTTTGACTGACCACTCTAGAGTGTCTATTCCTCAGCCTGCAACCTCTATATCTTGGGAGAGGGAGAGAAGGAGAGTGGGGGAGAGAGAGAGATTTGCTTTTATTATTTTTTCTTTATATGCTGATAGCTCAGGATAGTGCAATGCATTGGAGAGACATTGGACAGTATGAAAAGAAAGAATTATATACATAATCATGCGTGGTCTACCTCTCACCCCTACGTGGCGGGGGGATGGGGGGTTGTTTTCCTCAAGCTCAGGTCCCCTACCAGAGGCCTAGGAGTTTGAGGGTCCTTCGCAGGATCTTAGCTGTTCCTAGGACTGCACTCTTCTGGACAGAGACCTTGGATGTTGTTCCTGGAATCTGCTGGAGCCAATCTCCCAGTTTGGGGGTCACAGCCCCTAAAGATTTGGACTTCCATATCTGTTCCAGATGTTCCTTAAGCCCCGGTACTTCTCGATCTTCTCATGCTCCTTCTTCCTGATGTTACTGTCAGCTGGGATTGCCACATATATTGCCATCTTCTGCTAATTGTCAACCACCACTATGTCTGGTTGGTTTGGGTTAGGCTGTTTATCAGCCTGGAACTTGAAGTCCCACAGGATCTTAGCTCTACTGTTCTCAACCACTTTCTGTGGTGTGTTCCATTAGTTCTTGGGGACTTCTAACCCATACTTGACACTTGATTATGCCTCTCTGTGTATAATGTCCCAGCTTGCATTTCACACCCTGCTACTATATGTTGTATTGTTTCAGTGGTATCTTTGCACAGTCTGCACCTTGGCTCCTGTTAGACCAAGACCCTATAGACCCCTGCCTGTATAGATTTGGTGCTTAGGGCCTGTTCTTGTGCTGCTATGATCAGCATCTCTCTGCTATCTTTCAGGCCAGACTTTCCTAGCCACAAGTAGGATTACTGAGGCACTCTTTTAGCAGTTCATGCCGAGGGGCCATCTTCTTAATGTATTCCTGGTTGCTCCTTGTTTCATTCTGGATAGTGACTTTGACACTCACTAATCCTCACCCTCCCTCTCTTCACTGCTAGAGCCTCAGGGTGCTGGAGGGTGCATTGTGAGGAGTTTTTTTTTGTCTTGACATCATTTGCATCTATCTCCTCCTGTGGCCAGCTATTACGGCTGGGTATCTGATGCCTGGTATAGCATACATATTGATGGCCCAGATCTTATTCCTACCACTGAGCTGGCTACTCAGCACCTGTTTTACCCTCTGGAGGTATTTGGCTGTAGCTGATCTCCTTGCATTCTCATCATGGCTCCCACTGACCTGTGGGATACCAAGTTACTTGTAGCTGCCCTGTACATCTGCTATCCTAACTTATGGTAACTCCAGCCCTTCAGTCCTAATCACCTTCCCTTTCTTTGCCATTATGCAGCCATACTTATCCAATCAGAATGACATCCTGTCCTGGCTGTAGATCCTGGTGAGGTGGATCAGTAAGTCGATGTCTCATTCACTTGTGGTGTACAGCTTCATGTCATCCATGTATAGGAGGTGGGTGATGGTCTCTCCACTTCTGAATCTGTATCCACATCCACTCCTTGCAATGATCTGGCTGAGGGGGTTCAGGCCTAGGCAGAACAGCAGTGGAGACAGTGCATCACCTTGGTATATGCCGCGCTTGATGGTGACTTGTGCAATGGCCTTAGAGATGGCTTCCAGTACTGTTTTCCACAGCTGCACTGAGCTCTTCATGAAGGTTATCAGTGAGCTGTTAGCCTTGTATAGTGCCAAGCACACTAGAATCTATGTGTGGGGCATTGAGTCAGGGCATTCCCCAGTATGTTTCTTTACGCTAAATGTGTTTTATAGGAGTTATTTGATGATTACGAAAAAGGAGATGGTTGATGAGGTAATTAACCATTTTGTAGAGGACAGCTGAGTCTCATGAACATTTCCAACATGGACCTGAAGTTCTTGACAGTCCAAACTGTAGCAAAGCTACATCTTGTTCTGTTGTAAATGGTGATAAAAGACCCTTAGCAGCGAGTTCTTTGCAGTTTTTCCCAGTATGATGCTCATTTTGATGTCTAAGCTAGCTTGTTGTACTGATATTATAACTAGCACACCAACATGAGTGAATAAAGTGATCTTACACTAGCTAAATTTCATAATTTACTATTGACCTTAGCAACACTCTAAGTAGCTTAGTAAGATTAGCCAGTAACTCCTTCTTGTCACGCTCCGCTCCGACACCACACCTGCACTTATGCATTCCAGCCCGGAGTTTTGATCCCGCCTCGACATCCGCCGTGCGGAAATGCGAGCACACCTGTTCCCCATTTTCCCCACTGATTGCTACCTGTATAAATAAGCTACGTGCGCCTCCACACATTGCCAGATTATTGTGTGCCTTTCTTGCCCAATATTCTCACATTTCTGTTCCTTGTTTTCTCATTCTCAACTCTCGCACTCGTCTCGCCCCATTGGAATTATTCTCTGTGGATTTATCGGCTCAGACCTGGTTTGTTTTTTGGCTTTGACCTTGCTCTGTCCTTGAGATTTTATGGACTTCCTGGTTCCTGACGTCATCATGCTACGGGTAATGAGACTGTTTTCGCTGCTATGGATCTATCGTGGGGGATTTTTTGTCACTGACTATTCTGTGTACACGAACCTATAGACTGAGACCAGGGCCCGTATTCACAAAGCTTCCTAAGCCTAGAAGTTGCTCATAGTGACGAAATTCTAATTCCTTCTGTTCCTCTGCAACGCCCTCTCGCCGTCCAAGCCCTTAACAGCAGCAGACCACCCACCGCACTGTTCCTGTTCAGTTAAGGGTCTCTGGCAATCACACAATCTCTCTTCCACCGCATTGCCCCATGATTGTGCTATTGGCCTCCTCCTGTGCACCACTCCACCTAGAGGCCGCTTGTAATTCCTTGTCAGGACCTGAGACCAAGGCCATGAATAAATACATCTCGGAATCACTGGCGGTTGGCATAATTCGACCCTCTTCCTCCCCGGCAGGAGCGAAGTTTTCCTTTGTTGAAAAGAAGGACAAATCACTGCGATCCTGTATTGATTATCGTGGACTCAATGACATCACCATCAAGAACCGTTACCCATTACCTCTCATGACCACAGCCTTCGAACTTCTACAGGGGGCTTGTATTTTCACGAAAGTAGACCTCAGAAACACTTATCATCTGGTCCGAATAAGAGAAGGGAATGAGTGGAAAACAGCTTTCAATACCCCATCTGGCCGCTATGAATATATGGTAATACCCTTCGGGTTAACCAACGCGCCTGCCATCTTCAAGGCCCTTATCAACAATGTTTTAAGAGACTTCCTAAATTTCATCATCTTCGCCTACCTCAATGACATCCTGATTTTCTCTCCTTCCCTCAAGGAACACGTTAATCATGTCCGCCAGGTCCTGCAAAGACTTCTTAAGAATAAACTGTACATCAAGGCAGAAAAGTGTGAATTTCACCAAACATCAGTCTTGTTCCTCGGATTCAAGATTTCCCCTCCTAGATGGAAATAGAACCTTCAAGGCAGTCTTGGATTGGCCTACACCAAAATCCCGACAAGCAATCTAATGGTTCCTGGGCTCTGCCAACTTCTATAGGAAATTTATCAGAAACTATAGCACCGTGGCTTCCCCTCTGACCTCCACCAAACTCCCCTTCCGATGGAACGGTTCCATCACAGGTTCTCCTCTGCTCCCATCCTTACTATTCCCTACCCATCATTACAGTTTGTTGTCGAAGTTGATGCATCTGACACCGGAGTGGGAGCCATTCTCTCCCAGAGAAATCCCCAGGACAAGCAGCTACATCCCTGTTCCTTCTTTTAATGCCATCTCACACCCACTGAATGAAATTGGGTGAATGAATGAAAATGTATTGGGGATCGAGAGCTCCTTGCCATCAAATTGGCCTTGGAAGAATGGAGGCATTGGTTGGAGGGCACCCAACTTCCTTTTCTAGTCTGGATGGACCACCAAAATCTGGAGTATCTTAGGACAGCCAAGAGACTGAATGCCCTTCAAGCCCGTTGGTCCTTGTTCTTCTAGAGGTTTAACTTCACCACTTCTTACCACCCTGGCTACAAGAATACCAAGCCTGATGCCCTCTCACGGCAGTTTGCTCCTCCTCAAGAGTCCTCACCCATCGAAACTGTTCTACCCTCCCAGTGCCTGGTGGCTGCTATCGTCCTCAATATCAAAAAAAAAAAAAAAAAAGTCAGACAGGCCCTGGAACATGAACCTGGTCCCAGCAACGTTCCCCTGATTCGCATGTTCGCAACTGCGTCCATGCACTCACAGGTATTGGAATGGGGACACAACTGGCACCTGGGAGGAACTCACACCCACTTCCTCATTCAGCAACACTTCTGGTGGGCCACCATGAAGGAGGACATCAGCCAGTTTGTGGCGGCATGCAATGTGTGCACCAGGAACAAGTCCTCCAACCTACCTCCCACAGGCCTCCTCAACTTTGTCACGGGTCTTCATGCCTCGGAGGGGAACTCCTGTGTCGTGACAGTGGTGGATCGTTTCTCTAAGGCTGCTCACTTCATTCCTTTACCTCAACTTCCGTCCACCAGTCAGACCGCTGAACTCCTTGTGCTTCATGGTTTTTGCCTCCATAGGCTCCCTGTCAATATAGTGTCTGACAGGGGACCACAGTTCTCCGCACAGGAAGGCGTTCTGCAAACTGGTCGGCGCAGCCCACAGCCTGTCCTCTGGGTATTACCCACAAACTAATGGGCAGAACCAATCAAAAGCTGGAAACTACCCATAGGTGCATGGCCTCGCTGGACCCCACTTCATGGAGCAAGTTCCTTCCTTGGGTGGAATACGCCCACAACTACCTCCCTAACACCTCCACAGGGCTATAAAGGGCTGTTCCCCTTTCAATGTTGCCTTGGTTACCAGCCTCCTCTGTTCCCCAACCAGGAAGAGGACGTATCTGCCCAAGCCTTTGTCCGCCAGTGTAAGAGGACTTAGCGGAGAGCAGGTCAACAGCTCTTCAGATCCGGATCCGGAGAGTAATGCTCTCTACCAGGGACATCCCCATCAAGACTGCCAGGTTCATACTGGACCCTGCCCTAATCTCCGACTTTCATAAACGTCACCCAGAGGCACCCTCTGGAATGCCAGGTGGCATTCATAGGGGGAGGGGTACTGTCACGCTCCACTCCAACACCACACCTGCACTTCCGCAATCCAGCCTGGAGTTCTGATCCCACCTCAACATCCGCCGTGCAGAAGAGCGAGCACACATGTTCCCCCATTTTCCCCACTGAATACTACCTGTATAAATAAGCTACGCATGCCTCCACACATCGCTGGATTATTGTGTGCCTTTCTTGCCCGATATTCTCGCATTTAACCTGCCTCCTCTCTCTGCATTTGGGTCCACTTCGCCACACCTCCACCTGACACTTTTTAAATATATTTCACCAGCAGAATGAGCTGAGCGTACAAGAGAATGTCTCTATTCAAATGGGCAATTTACTGCAAGTGCCAGAGCTAGATGAAAATCGAGGTGAGCAACAAATGTTTCTTAAAAAAAATAGGTTTTGTTGAGGTTCAGTTGGTACATTACATTAGCTACTTATACTTAAATTATTTGATTAACATGAATTAGTCAATGTCAGCTAGCTAGCAAATGGTAGATCAGTCAGACATGATTCAAAACTCAAATGTTTTCCTGAGAACAGTAAAATCAATATATCTGCACAAATTAATTGACTACAATTTATCATTTTACATAATTAATTAATAATGTACTTACCACTTTATGCTAGCATTCAATGCGCCTTAAGTTGCTCTTCAGGTAATAGCTCAACACTACTGGCATAAACAAGGAGTGTGTCCAAGACTTACACGAGCGGGCGAGAGGTAGACACGCTGTCTGACTGGCTGTATCTACTGTGCATGCTCTGGCTCCAAGGTTTGTACTGCGCAGACTCTGGCCCTAATTTTGAAAATTCAGTCAAGATGGTGACTTTAAATTAAACTAAAAAAGGCTTTAAACTGCATACAGTTATTGGTAGAGAAGAAAGGATTAGAAAATATAGCTAGGGCTACAGAATCTGATAATTGAAAAATTAAATGTTTAATTTTTAAATTTAAATTATGTTTAATCTGTGTGCAATTAAAGTGTCATAAGAGCTCAATATAAATACACCTGTTCGTGAAAAGTCCCAGAGTTTTGTAAATAACATACCTAAACAAACTGCATCATGAAGACCAAAGAGAATGAAAAAAAATATGGCACACTTTGCCTATAGAGGAGGCCATCCACCAAAAGTGACCAGGTAAGGAGAGCATTAGTCAGAGAAACAACTAGACCAGCAGGAAACCATACCTTTTATACTTTAGTGAAGCTTAGAAAGTTAAGATGTGATTCATCTGTGAGGATTGTGAGAGGTGCCCCACCTCTGTATTTTTTTTAAATTGCTTTCAAATATTGTTTATGCTTTTTTATGCAACACCAGATTCAATTTCACATTCAGTCATTAAATGAACATTTGATGTTGAAGAGGCTCTGCCAGAATCAAGCCTCAATTAAGCCAAGGGTCAAGCAGTGAGCTCTGGAAACAAAGACTGATGCTACTGCCAAACTTTGAAGTTAAAGCAAGCCATGTAGTATGTGCTCATGAATATACATGAAGGCCAAAGCAGAGAAGGAAATGTCTGTGATTGACAAATAAGAAACAATAATATCAAACAATGGCAAAGACAAATAATATCAAACAATGGCAAAGACATAGGCCCTCAAAACCCCAACAAAAAGGTAGTTGCTGCAGTAAGGCATGGTATGGCGAAGGAGGAAGGTACAATATTGTAGTGTCCAGTGAGATGCAAACTGTGTAACTGAGAGAAAAGTACAGAGGCTTCAGCCAAGCATAACACATTATACAAGTCAGGCAAAAGATTAGTAATAAAATTGTATTTAATAAATACAATTATGGATTATTTTCCAAAGCTTTATCTATGCACATACAGTCGGATCCATAAGTATTTGGACAGTCTTTGATTTAAACGCAGAAAAGTGAAAGTAATGCTGACAATAAAGCCCTTTTGAGTTATTCTAAGCCTGCTTCCCACTTCCTCATTTCCAACTCAGGATAAATGTAACACTGGTGCTGAAACCCGGGATTAAGGAAAGAGCGCTGTCATGGAGTCCTCACCGGGATCATCAGGTCCCTCGCCAGCCTCCACCAGACCCAGCATCATGCCCTCCTCCAGCTATGCAAAGACCAGGAGTAGCAGATCAAGGCCCAGGCAGAGGACCGGCAGGTGCTCCAGAGCCTGGTCCAGCAGGCAGGTACTCCAGTAGCAGTCCTGGCCGGCCCACATCACCCTAACAAAGATGGGAAAGCAGAATGACACGGAAGTGTTCCTTGAGTTGTTTGAGCAGGCCCTAGAAGCTTACTGCCTCTCCTGTCTGGGGAGCTTGTGGCACAACAGCTCCCTGTGGTGAATCTGCTGGAGTTCCTGGACCTGAAGCGGGCGATATAGAAACGAGTCAGCAGCACCCCCAAACAGCACCATCGGTCTGCTCCCTGACACTCCGTGAGTGCAGCCATCAGTTCGCATTTGCCCAGCAGCTCCAGGAGGCCTGCCGAAGATGGCAGCCGGCAGAGAGCCACAACGCCAAACAATCAGTCAACCTCATGGTGCTGGAGCAGTTCACTGCCCGACTACCGGAAGGGATGGTGGAATGGGTCCAGTGCCACCGTCTGGCATCGCTAGACAATGAGGTTCAGCTGGCAGAGGACCACTTGGAGGCATATCCGGGGGAAGGCAAGCCCCTCCCTTCTCTCTCCCTCATACCTCTCCCCCTCCTCCTCGCCCCCTGCCTTTTTCCTGTCCCTGCACCATGGAAACGGGGCAATTCCCCAGAAACCAGCTTTCCGAACCTGTGGTTTCCCTCCCCCTTCCCCTGTGTCTGTCTCTCCGCATTCTCTCTAGGTGAATATGGAGCTGCTGGTGTGGGAGTAAAGCCTGGGCTGGTGTGCTGGCGTTGCAAGGAGCCCGGGCATTTCTAGGACTAATGCCACATGATGGAGGCGGGGGCGTTCGTCCGGATCCCCGACACACCGCAGGCTGCCCCGATCAAGCCGGGACGTACCGTATACCAGTGAGTGTTGAAGGGGGTACATACCACACATTGGCGGATTCAGGCTGTAACCAGACCTCAATTCGGTGCAACTCGGTGCTAGTTTCTAGTTACTGCTCATTGCTGGTGGAGTTTGTGACTCTTAGATGCAGACCATTTTATCTACCACGGGAATTCACCACTGTCCTTATAAACGGTGTGTACATTTACTCCAGTGCTAATGCTAAAGATGAGCTCTGTGAACTGTATGGGGCTATTAGCAAGCTGTACAATTCACACCCTGACAGACTGTTTATTGTTGCCAAAGATTTCAACCATGCAAATCTCAAGTCAAATCTCAAGTGCTCCCTAAATTCCATCAGCATATGGACTTTGCAATGAGAGGATCTTGTTTACACAAACAACCACAGCACGTACCAGGCGGAGCCCCGCCCCCACCTCAGATACTCAGACTCCATCTCTGTTATGCTAATACCAGCATACAGACAGCTAGTCAGACACTCCAAACCGGTTCTGAAGCAGGTGTAAACCTGGCCAGCAGGAGCCATCTCTGCTCTTCAGGACTGTTTTGAACACACTGACTGGCACATGTTCAGGGAAGCAGCAACTGACGGCGACTTCACCAACTTGGAAGAATATGCGACATCAGTGACCGGCTATATCAGCAAGTGCATTGATGACGTCACTGTCTCCAAGATTGTCACCACACGCTCCAACCAGAAGCCGTGGATGACTGCAGAGGTGCGTGTGCTACTTAGGACCTGAGATACACACACAGAGAATCCAGAGCCACTTCAAGGCCAGCAGAGACACGCGGCGGATGTGGCAGGGCATCCAGGCCATCACCATCTACAGGACAACATTCAATTCAATTCAATTTTATTTGTATAGCACATTTAACAATGGACATTGCCACAAAGCAGCTTCACAGAAATAAATGGATTCACAAAAAATATATTGCAAATATGTAAATTTATCCCTGTGAATTTATCCCTATGAATTTATCCCTAATGAGCAAGCCAGTGGCAACGGTGGCAAGGAAAAACTCCCTGAGATGATATAAGGAAGAAACCTTGAGAGGAACCAGGCTCAAAAGGGAACCCATCCTCATCTGGGTGCAACGGATAGTGCAATTATAAATAAACCCCTTCTATTATTGTGTACTATATGGACAAACAGTGCAAATGTGCAACCAGTAAATTCATCACAGTTTTGGCAAGAAGTCCGGTTGGTTAAAATCTATCCACTCTCCATTGATGGGGTCCTGAGTACAAAGATGCTCGTGGCAACCGCAGCCCCAAGGCCACTACAGCAATCACAATCCCAAGCCATTACAGTACAGCTCCCCATATGTGATCCCCAAGCCATCTCCACAGCCCCCAGGTGGCACTATCCCCAGCAAACCAAGTGGTTCTTCAGGCCATCCATATGGGGCCATCCCCAGGAGCGGTGAGCGAACTCAACCGGTGAGAACTCCAACCAGAAGTAGGGCATCAGGATGGGTCACCTGCCTGTGACAGTGACGTCTCCCTCCAAGATGCGCTGAACAACTTCTACGCTCGGTTTGATGTGACAGCAAGGAAGAACACCCCTCCTCCCAACGACCACAGCCGATGTGAGGAAGACTCTACATAGAGTCAATCCATGGAAGGCTGCTGGAGCAGACAACATTCCCGGCAGAGTGCTCAGAGGATGTGCAGACCCGCTGGCAGATGTTTTCATGGACATCTTCAACACTTCCCTGAGCCACGCCGTCGTTCCGAGCTTCCGTGCTTCAAGGCCACCACCATCATCCCCATGCCAAAGAAGTCTTCAGTGTCCTGCCTCAACAACTACCATCCCATTGCACTTACACCCATCATCATGAAGTGCTTCGAGAGGCTCATCATGAGGTACATCAAGACCCTGAAATCACATCATCAAGTTCGCCGATGACACGACCGTGGTGGGTTTCATCAGCAAGAACGATGAGTCAGCATACAGAGAGGAGGTGCAGCGGCTAACAGATGGGTGCAGAGCCAACAACCTGTCTCTAAATGTGGACAAAACTAAAGAGATGGTTGTTAACTTCAGAAAAGCACAGAATGACCACTCTCATCTGTGGCTCTTCCTTGGAGATCATCAAGATCATTAAATTTCTTGGTGTTCACCTGGCGGAGAACATCACCTGGTCGCTCAACACCAGCTACATAGCAAAGGAAGCCCAGCAGCGCCTGTACTTTCTGAGAAGAATGAGGAAAGTACATTTCCCACCCCCCATCCTTACTATGTTCTACAGAGGGACTATTGAGAGCATCCTGTGCAGCTGCATCACTGCCTGGTTTGGGAACTGCACCGTCTCGGATCGCAAGACCCTTCAGCAGATAGTGAAGACAGCTGAGAAGATCATCAGGGTCTCTCTTCCCTCCATTGCAGACCCTTACACCTCAAGCTGCATCCTCAAAGCCACCAGCATTGTGGATGACCCCACACACCCCTATCACACACTCTTCACCCTCCTGTCCTTGGCAAATGGTACCGAAGCATTAGGGCCCTCACAACCAGACTGTGCAACAGTTTCTTCTCCCATGCCATCAGACTCCTCAATACTCAGAAACTGGACTGAAAGAACACACACACACAAAACTGTGCATCTTCCATTATCTTTGCAATTTTTTGCACATTACATTATGCTGCTACAATACTTATTATACTGTACATATGTTATATTCTCTACTAGGCTGCTACTTCTTATGTTTACACTATTTCAGCAACTTATATTGTACTCTTTGCACTATTGTCACTGGATTCACTTTCTAATAGAACTGTGTACTGGTCGGCGCTGCACTGGAGCTTACTATGCCCATTGTCTATCCTAGTAGTCATTGTACTGTCTTGAGGTCTCTGCACATGTTTGCACTTGTGAACTTTATGTATAAATTTATGTAGTCCCTTGTAGTTCTGTGCTGTTCTGTGTTTGTCGTATGTAGCACCTTGGTCCTGGAGAAACGTTGTTTCATTTCATTATGTACTAACTGGCTGTGTATGGTTGAAATGACAAACTCCACTTCACCTGACTTGACAATTCACCAATGCCTGGTTCAAGGTGAAGGATTGGGGAATGCATATATGGTGCAGGTGAGGTGTGTGCACGTGTTCACGAATATCTGCTGGTGCCCATCAACATCAAATTCCAGGGGAACAACATGTAGTGGAGGTGGTGGTTAATCCTCACCTCACCCATCCTCTAATCCTGGAGACAAATTGGCCAGGGTTTCAAGCATTAGCGAAAGAAATGTTTGTGGATGGGTCCTGCAGTAGTGAGAGATGGTGTGTAATGTGCACAGCATTGGCTGGGGAGGCGGTGCCAGGGCCGTCGATGTCGGCTCCACATCAGGGGGATCAGGGAGCAGCCATGTGACAAGTCCCTGAGGCATGCCTTCGACCAAGTGAGAGTAACTGATGTTCAGAAAATTCAGCCTAATGTTGCGCTCTCCCACCCCTATTTTTCAATTATTATGGATAGGTTATATCAAGTCATGCAGGACATTCAAATGCAGGAAGAAACAGCCCAATTGTTTGTCCTGAAGAGCCATCAGGAAGTGTTATTCCATGTGGCTCACCATAATCCAATGGTGGGGCATTTAGGACAGGACAAAATACTTGATCCATCTTGCTAAACTAATGGGTTTAATTTTAATTTGTTATCCAATAGTACTTAAAACAAGTGAATAATAAGCCAATTAAAATCAGATTATTTTCAAAGTAAAAACTCATACTACTGGATGATACAGTCATACTTAGATTTTTTTTTTAGGTTAATTTGATTCTCAAATTGCCTTTATAAGAAATATATATTTTAATCCCATCAGCAATGGGCCCTCATATGGACTGGGCATGGGATCAATCGTACCCCTTGCACCCCCTGTTGAGCAAACCCTGGGTATGAATTATTGTACGATATCATTAACCCCAGTATTATAATTAGCATGATTGACCTCTATATTGTTTTTGGCTTCTTTGGAATTTGTGTGTGCAAAAGCTGGCAGTGCAAAATACCACACTGGGATAATGCAGCAAAAAGGTTGTTAAGAGTGTACAGTGTAGAAACATTTGAGTTGCAGCCCTGCCACAGCTGAAACAAAGTGAGGCAAATCTGAGCCTATTCTCATAGAACAGGCATGCTTAAAACCCCTGCCAGGTTCAGTGAACCCCCTGGCACATGGAGGTGACCTCTTTATCTCCTGCCTAGATATGATATTCACAATAGACTATACACAATAGTTAGGGGACACCTTCACTGGCATTTACAGCCTGCTGTATGACTGTCTATTATGAACATTCACACTGTTATCTGATTTTCAGGTCTTTTGTCATTGGGAATCTTTTGGGCTCTTTATATGCGTGATTCATTGGTATGTTTTAAAAAACACCCTTCTATCATACAGAAACATTAACTAAGTTAGAAGACATACATTTTCCTCACAAAAGGTGTGCACATACAATATGGTGTGGATGGGAGTTTCTTTGACTTCTTCCTGGATGAGTTCTGTATTTTCTTTTTAATTCACAGATAGGTATACAGTCAGGTCCTTAAATATTTGGACACTGACACAATTTTTGTAATTTTGCCTCTGTACACCACCACAATGGATTTGAAATGAAGTAATCAAGATGTGATTAAAGTGGAGACTTTCAAGGGATTTAACAATATTTAAGGGATTTAAAAATATTGCACTATCAGTATAGGTCTGGAGGTCTGGAGTTGATTTCAAGTGTTGAATTTGCATTTGGTAGCTGTTCATGCGAACTCTCAATATGCGGTCCAAAGAGGTTTCGATGCAAGTGAAGGAGGCCATTATTAGGCTGAAAAAACAAAACAGACCTATCAGAGAGATAGAAGGACATGGAAGTCAACTAAAGTGGATGATTGCAGAATTCTTTCCTTGTCGAAGAAAGACCCATTCACAATATCTAGCCAAGTCAAGAACACTCTGGAGGAGGTAGGTGTATCATTGTCAAAGTCTACAATCAAGAGACCCCTTCATGAATGTAAATGCAGACAGTTTACCTCAAGATGCAAACCACTGGTAACACTCAAGAACAGAAAAGCCAGATTAGACTTAAAAAAAAAAAAAAAAAAAAAAAATCTTAAAAAAAGCCTGCCCAGTTCTGATACAAGATTACCTTGTACCAAAATGATGGGAAGAGAACAGCATGAGAAGTAAAGGAGGGGCTCATGTTCCAAAGCATACCACATCATCTGTCATACATGGTGGAGGCAGTATTGGGCATGGGCATGTATGGCTGCTGCTGTGACTGCTAATAGAAGTAGCAGGATGAATTGCGAAGTGTATAGAGCTATATTTTCTGCTCAGATTCATTCAAATGCTGCAAAACTGATAGGAGAGCGCTTCACAGTACAGATGGATAATGACCCAAAATGTACCACAAAAGCAACCCATGAGCTTCTTAAGGCAAAGAAATGGCCTAGTCAGTAACTTGACCTCAACTGAAAGCAGCTGCAGTAAAGACCTGGCAAAGCATCTCAAGGGAGAAAACTCAGCATTTGGTGATGTCCATGGGTTCCAGACTTCAGGCAGTCATTGACTGCAAAGGCTTTGTGTCCAAGTATTAAAAATAATCCTAATATTTATGATTACGTTAGTTTGTCCAATTACTTTTGGGCCTGTGAAAATGGAGGGACTATGTAAAAATGGAATTCCTAAATGGTCAGTGCAATATTTCTGTTAAACCCCTTGAATCAAGCTGAAAGTCTACACTTCAATCACATCTTGATTGCTTCATTTCAAATCTTTGGTGGTTTTGTATGAAAATTGTGTCACTGTCCGAATACTTATTGACCAGATTGTATCTTACACACATACATTCACTAATAAAACTTGATTAAAACTTGAATAAAAAAATGCCAAGTAAGGAAAGCCAGTGAAGCACTATTTTAACTAGAATCCATTCTCACTCTCCAGTCCAGGGAGACAGTGACACATATCTATCATATTTCCCTACTACAAGAAAGAATATGCAGAATAAGCACATTATCAAATATTTTTCTCTAATTACACAGTAAATAAGAGGACAAGACAAATATAAATAGGTAAAATGATACGGCAAAAAAATGAAGGCAATGCTGCTAGTCTTGGCCGAGCTGTATCCCAGAGCATCTTTAATAGCGAGTGAATGAAGCCTCTGCTCGTCAAATAAAACAAACCTTGCCATGAAAAGAAGCTAACTAGATCATATATACATGTAAAGAACATTTACATGTAAATAAAATAAACATACACAGACATGCACGCACGCAAGAACATGCACACATTTGCACATGCACACGTACCTGGATTAATGCCTCACTCAGCTTCTCCTCATCCACCTCCAAGACAACATCCCGAATCTCATCATAAGGCATTCTGAAAGATCCGAGGAAAATGGCTGTTGAAAGAAAAAAAAAGTCATTTTATTGCTCCTTCTTTTACCTTGCTGGATTTCAAAAACACATTTCCCACAACCAATGCCCTTCACAGAAGATGGCCACAGAATGCACTCTAGGGTTGTTTGAGCCATTTGAGGGGGATTGGTGTTTAATAAGAAACATTTTACTTGAAAGAAGTAACAACGAAAGAAGCCAAGGCACCTCTGATTTTGGGGGCCATTACACAGTAACGGGTAGAAATCAAAGTTTCAACTTGGTTCAAATCCAGTATTATCCAGTATTAACACAAATGCAACAACAAAAGCATACCTAATTAGACTGCTTTGTTGACCCAAATGCAATCAGGTCTAACAAATCCAACATATCAGGGGAGGGTCTCATCTAGTGGTCTTCAGCATGCAGGTTAACACAATCCACATCCAGACTAACATTGACTCAGTAAATAACCATTTCCTATGCCCCATTCACCGAGGTGCTACAATTCCAAGCTCAGTTCTAGCATTTCTTCAGGAGGGCAACTGAATAAAGCAATATGGCAGGTCCTTTAGAAGCAGATACTGTATACAGTCAGGTCCATAAATATTGGGACATCGACACAATTCTAACATTTTTGGCTCTATACACCACCACAATGGATTTCAAATGAAACGAACAAGATGTGCTTTAACTGCAGACTGTCAGCTTTAATTTGAGGGTATTTACATCCAAATCAGGTGAACGGTGTAGGAAT
>CM040981.1:12238877-12272678 GCA_022985145.1 Pangasius djambal | reverse complement strand
GGTCTGGCAAAGCATCTCAAGGGAGAAAACTCTACAGCAGACTTTGTATTTTACTCCACTACATTTTTAATCTCAAGCAGACATTAACTCAAGTAGAAATTTCAATAGTAAAAGTATTCTACTTTTACTCAAGTACAGGATTTTTGTACTTTGTCAGGCACTGACCTACAACCCACAGCAAACAAGTATTGATAGAAACAATCATCTTGTTTTTCTAATAACAACAAATAAATAAATGCTCTGTTTCAGAATGTGCAAATCAGAATGAACAACCACGGGATCAAGAACTCAGCAAATTTGCTGTAAAAAATTTAATTGAACTAGGAAAACTTTGACCTTGTTTCATACGTTACACATTCACAGTGAGTGAATTATCTGAGGATTTCTTTTTCTTCTTCTGCTCTGCCTTTTAACAAGTTTTGCTATGATAAGCAAATCCCTTACTTCATTCCATCTCATACTGTCAATCAATTTTCATCTTTGCCAACATGCCAACATTTTATTTAAAATTGTCAACAGCAAACAATACGTGTGTGTAAACTTCACACTAGTAGCAAAAATATAAGGACTCCTTTCATTTACTTAAAGGTGCATTAGGCAAGATTTGTCAAAATTCAGTAAGAGTAGGTCTATAACGGTTAATTAGGCGGAGTTTAATAAGAATTAAATTCCCACCCATGCACAAGCACACTCAGACATTCATCTGCTTGAAAGCCAGTCATAACACTATGAACAAATTTCATCATATAATGATTTATGAGGATGTTTAAGCTTTTATGAGCTCTGGTATTAGCATGTCAGCACTGCTAGCTGAAAGACTTGCTTGAAAGGCAAATTATAACATTATAAACACACAGAATTTGGTTCATAATGATTTATGAACATGGTAACAAGTGCCTTCGCTGTCCATTTTTCTTTGTAATGGAAAAAAAAAAAACACATCTGCTTTCATTATGTAAAGTCAGCCATACAAAAAAAACTTCCTTACTTTATACATATTCAGTTTACATACCTGTCCAGGAGCAACATCGCTAATTCTGCATCTAGCTTCATCTCATTCAGCAGTAATAAATTTCTACATCTTAAACAAAGTGTTGCTAGTGTTTATTGTGGTTTTACAGTGTTTCTTGCTGGTAAGATTTTTCACATCACAGTGATCTTTTGCTCACATAATTATCTGGCTGCACTTGGAGCTTGCTGATTTCAGACTGAGAAGGGGCTGAGTGAAGGGGCATTGTGGAGGGTCTATAACATGACTAATAAGAGGCCCATGAACAGAGTATAGTATGTGATCTATAGTCTCTTCTACAGCTAATGCATCACAGAACTTTGCTGGGCTGATTATTTCTAATGAAGGAGAATGACTTCATCTCTGGCTGACCTGCTTTCCTTCAAATAATTTATTTCTGCTTCTATAAGGCCCTATGTGAAAAGTATTTTATCTTGTGCATACAGAACCCCACCCAAGCACAGAGTCAAGAGCAACAGAGCAAATATGCAGTAATGCTTTACAAGGTCAAGGGCCAGCAGGAATGTTACCAACTGTCGGTGTGCAGGTTGTGTGTGTGTGTGTGTGAGAGTGATATACTAAGGGAATTCAAAAGTGAATAGATCTGCATTTTCTTCACCTGGTAATTTCAGTGAGCAACACAGAGCAGTGACTGAGAAACTGACAGACATCTGTGAAAAGTGTGAAAAGCACTTTTCAGGTTCAACAGAGACTACAGAAGACAATACACCACACCCTCCTCCTGTTTCTCGTCAGCATAATCCCATCAGCACAGATTACAATAAAATTTTCAAACATTACAGTTTATTCTCAAAATTCTATACTTGCTCCCTTTCCTTTTGTCTTCTCGCTTATACTTTTCTGCCCACCTTTTTCCTTCTGTCAAAAAACAATACATATTTGGTACCAGAGGAAGTGGGTCAAAGTGAGAAACAGAGTGAAACCAGTGGACAGCGACTGCCATTATCTTGATTATTTCCTGTGAGGGATGAATTCTCGAGCTCAGTCCCAGCTCAGGAACTATAGCTTCTGAAGAAATAAAAATGGAAGCCTCTCTGTCATGCGAGTCCTCTAGGGGCCATTAAGCTTCTGATCAATATGCAATATGGTGGGAGTACAAGGTCTCCCAAAAATTAGTACATATAGCACTAAAAGACCAGCCATCATATCCGTAACACTTATATGAATTCTACTTGTGATTCATAATTATTCTATAATCCCATAGAGTATTGAGTATGAATCCTTTCTAATCTACTGTGCTCATACAAAACATCTACTTTTTGTATATATTTTAGTTTTTAATATACAGTATATTGTGTATATTGTAGTTTATGTATATAAAGTGTTTTAACATTAGGTAGCATCGAGCTACTGGTGTTTATGGCCCTATTGGGGCCATGGTGGATTACTGTATTAACATCTCATCCCATCTCACAGGAAAAAAGTTCACATTTACCTTATGTGTAGCATCTTCTATATGATGGATATCAGCATTGTGATATCCAACAGAGGACCATTATGAACTCAAAACTGTTCATAATAACAGACTTTTTAACATTGTGCAGTTAGGATTAATGTTTGCATTGCATGGTTTGATTTTGTACATTATAACTGTGACACTTTCGCAATGTGAAGTTTTTGCACCTGAGTAAACCGTTCATGCATGCATGGAGCAAATCAAGCAGGGAGCATGGCTCAGGTAACCACAGAGTAAAAGTTTGGATAGTAAAAGTTTTGTCAGCCTCAGGCAAGAGCTGGACTTTGGAGGCTGCCTAGCCAGCCTCTGGCTTGAGCTGGACATGGGAGTCTGCATTGTTGGCCTCAGACAGGAAGAGAACTTGGGAGGCCGTGCCGTTGGCCTCAGGGTCCTGGAAGGTTGCCCCATCAGCATCAGGCTTGAGCAGGACTTGGGAAGCCACTTCGTCAGTCTCATGCAGGTGTTGAACTTGGAAGACCACATCATCAGCCTCTAGCGTGATGAACTGAAGAGGCTGACCTGTCAGCCTCAGGAGGGAGCTCTGCAGTGGAGGCAATGCCGTTGGACTCTAGCCGGAGCTTGGGTGAGAAGGCTGCCCTGTTGGCCTCTGGAGGGAGCTCTGCAGGTGAGGCCACCCCGTTGGCCTCTGGCTGGAGCTTGGGAGAGGAGACCACCCTGTCGGCCTCTGGTGGGAGTTCTGGAGGAGAGGCCGCCCCATTGGCCTCTGGCTGGAGCTTAGGTGAGAAGGCCCCCCTGTCGGCCTCTGGCTGGAGCTTGGGTGAGGAGGCCATCGTGTCTGCCTCTGGAGGGAGTTTGGCAGGGGAGGCCACCTCGTCAGCTTCTTCTTTGTCTCCAGACCTCTTCTCCATGTAGAAGCTTGTGAACGGCCAAGTGGGCTCAACCCTCAGACTGGCCCTCCCCAAAAAATTTTCAAGGTCAGTTTGGGACACCCGGACACATTTCTTAATAAGCCGACAAACTCAGCTACATTGGTAAGGCCTCTAGTTCCCATGGCAATCAGGAGCTCCACCCTCTGGCAGGCTGGGCCAGCGAGCTGGGACAACAAGAACCCCAGCCACTGCTTCGCGTCAGGCTTGGGGTCCACCAGGCTCTCAAAATATAATTGGCAGCAGCAGGTAGCATTCTGGGTAAACTGCAAAGCCATCGATGGTTCCGGGGGTATTTGAAAGTCCCTTGAGAAAAATGGATCGGATCGAGTGCCAGCATGGTCATCCTGGCTCTACACCCTTCTCGCCTTCTGCTGCATCCATGATGAAGTATTCTGTCATGTAATGTGAGTGGAGAAGGATGCAAATACAGTATAAGCATTTATTAAAGAGAGGCAGGCAGACAAATCCATAACGTGAAGGCAAGATCAATGTCAAAAAACAGGCGTAGGTCAGGAACAAACAGAACAAACTCGGCTAGGCAAAACGCGTGAATTGGGAAACTGGCAAGAACCACAGTAGCAAACAGAAACAAAAAATCTTGGTAAAATTAGGTGCCAAAACACTAAACAATACTTCACACAGAACAAATATATACAAGGGTTTAAATATCCAAACTAATCAAAGAGCAAACAGAAACGGGTGTAAGCAATAAGGTCACATGAGGGAGACAACCAATTACAAGACAGGGGTGGAGACAGGACATAAACCAAAATAAAACATATGGCAAAGGAAACAAAACATGACAACATGGCACGAGAGGGAAATCCCTGACAGTTTGTAAAATATGCCACACAGTGCCCCTAGCGATAGCATGTAACAGCCACTTGATGTATAGTTACACCCGCAATAAGCCAACTGTAGAATTGTTTAGATTTAGATGTATGCGATAGGAGGTTGTTTTTTTGTTTTGTTTTGTTTTTTGTGGTACTGCTTTTTTATTTTTGAAATGAGGGCAAATCCCTTGCACTGAACCTGCCATTTTCCCCCTATATATGAGTGCCACTAAAACATGTATGGAAAACGTGTACACAAAATTAGTGTATTTACTGTGTATTTAGTGTATTTATATTGTTATGTACACTGTTAGTTCTAGGAATGGTCATTTAGTAAAATATGCACAAAATAGGGCTGTGACCAGGCTGGGGCGTAAGTGTTCAACAGCTCATAATGCATCACCATATGTATTCCATAGGTCAGCAAGGGGGTGCTGGGCCCAGACTTGTGGGTCAGAGCTACAAGCTGAAATAGTATCAGTGGTGAAACACCATACGGCCCACACCTGCCGTTAGACAATACCAACACACAAAAAATGGTGCATCCTGTTAGGTGTTTATTTTACAAATGATATCTGAGTCTTTGGGAGGAATTAATTTGTAATAAGAATGACCTCTGCCAAGAAAGCACGTAGCCTCCTCAGGGCTGAAAGGTGCAAATGGGTTTTGGGTTGAGTTGGCAAAAAGTGTGATGTTATTTTGCATCTGGCTAAACAAGGCTAAAGAAGCTGAAACCACCAATTCTTTACGAAATACAGAAACAGACATTCAGGGGCAGCTCTTATCAATGGGCTAGCAGGGCTAAGCCTCACCTGTCTTTCAAAAAGAATTCAGTATATTTAGTATATTTATTTAGTTTTTTGAGAAACTGAGTGCAACAGCGCCACCAACAGTCATAAGAAAAACACACAGAATAAATATGAAGCACCACTGTAAGCTAACTGTAATGAGCCCAGCAGTACAGCCTACCGGTGACAGTTGTGTCAGGTTATTACATAGAGTGACATGACCCCATTTGGGCTAATATATTCTAGCACATTTCAGTGATGTGTCCAAGGATACTTCATCAGTAGTCATGTTATGGATGAAGTCGTGGGTGTAATGAACTTGAACAAAGTCGATTATTTACTCGATCATAATTTTATTAATTTTATTTATCAAAATTATAATTTTTATTATCATAAAAGAGGATTTGTTTATATGATTAGACAATGTGTGTTTAATCTAGTATACAGAAATATTTACACACAAATGTGGCCAGTGGAGCATTATGGACATGAAACACTAAAATATCACTTTCAAGCACACTCTGACATTCAGCTGCTTAAAAGGCAAGTTATAACACTATAAAAGCACAAAACGCATTCGCTGTCCTTTTTATTTTGTAATGAAAAAAAAGGCCATATCAGCTTGATTCATTATTTAAAGCCAGCCATTCAAACAATTCAGTGCTTTAAACAGACTGAGTTTACATATCTGTCCAGGACCAACATCACTAATTCTGCATCCAGCTTCATCCCATTCACCAGTAATAAATTACTCCAACCACTGCCAGTGTTTATTATGGTTTTACAGTGTTTCTTTTCATTATGTTTTGTTTATTTCTAACCACAAAGTGATGTTTCTTTTTTGTCACAGGAGAATTATAATGAAATATAAAATGACTAGAGGCCAATCCAAACACAGACAAGCATTCCAGACTGGAAGGCAGTTTTTCAACAGGTTTTCTCAGCCACATAATACAATGATAAGGCCATTGCTTAAACCATTATTTTAATCAAAAATAAACAAGGACAAAGAGACCTTAAGTGTTCTTTGCTATGTTACAACTGAGACAATGACAAGTAATAACAAGAACTTACACAGATTTTGGGCCGTCTTGGCATCCAGGATTCTCAACTCTTTTGCTTTTTTCTTAAATTGTGTCATTCTGTTATCCGTTTCCTCCACGTCCTTTTTCACTGTGAGAAAAAGAAAAGACAGAAAAGAATTAGTGGTACTGTCATAAGCCTTTGTTTCAGGATGAGTCATCCTTTTATGTAGTTTAGAGGGAAAACAGAGCATGATGCTGAAGCATGATGCTGAACCATTTTGTTGGCAACAATACATGCCCATGCCATTACACTTCCTCCACCATGTATGATAGATGATTTAGTATGCTTTGGATCATGAGCCTTTCATTTCTTTCTCCATACTCTTCTCTTCCCATCATTCTGGTACAAGCAAATCTTGGTTTCATCTGTCCAAAGAATCTTTTGCAGAACTGGACAGTCTTTTTTGTTTGTTTTTTTTTTTTTTTAGATGTTTTCTAGCAAAGTCTTATCAATGTTTGCATCTTGAGGTAAACCCTCTGTATTTAGATTTATGAAGCTGTCTCTTAATTGTAAACTTTGATAATGATATGCCTACCCCCTTGAGTGTTCTTGATTTGGCTAGATGTTGTGAACTGGTTTTTATTCACCAAGGAAAGAATTCTGCGAACATCCATTTTAGTTGTCTTCCATGCCTTTTGGTGTTGATGAGCTTGCCAGTGCATTCCTTCTTTTTAAGAATGTAACAAATTGTTGATTTGGCTACTCCTAAAGTTTCTGCTATGTCTCTGATATGTCTGTTTTGTTTTTTCAGCCTAATGATGGCCTCCTTCACTTGCATTGTCACCTCTTTGGACTGCATATTGAGAGTTCCAATGAACAGCTACAAAATGCAAATTCAACATTTGGAATCATATCCAGACAATTTATCTCCTTAATTTGTGAAATTGAAATAATGAGGAAACAGGCCACATCTCTTTGCTTATCAGTCAATTGTCCAATTACTTTTGAGCCTGTGAAAATGGAGCAACTATGTAAAAAATGGCTGTAATTCCTAAACATTTACTGCAATATGTCTGTTAAGCCCACTGAATTAAAGCTGAAAGTCTGCACTTCAATCACATCTCGTTTTCTTCATTTCAAATCCGTTGTGGTGGTGTAGAGAGGCAAAATTATGAAAACGGTGTCATTGTCCAAATACTTATGGACCCAACTGTATGTCTAATTACATTTACACATTCTCTGCATGTGAGTTTGGGTCACAATGCACAATGCAAAGTACAATGCTAAATAAATGGCGGTGCATGTCCATGTTCTATACACTCACCATCCACTTTAATAGGAAAACCTGTACACCTGCTCATTTATGCAGTTATTCAATCAGCCTATTGGGTAGCAGCAGTACAATGCATAAAATCATGCAGGTATAGGTCAAGAGCTTCAGATAATGTTTACATTAAATATAAATGGGGGAAAAAGTGTGATCTCTATGATTTTAACCATGGCATGGTTTTTGGTGCCAGATGGGCTGGTTTAAGTATTTCAGAAACTGCTAATCTCCAGGGAATTTCACACACAACAGTCTCTAGAATTTACACAGAATTGTGGAAAAAACAAAAAACATTCTGTGTGCAGAGGGTCTGCAGGCTGAAACACCTTGTCGATGAGAGAGATCTGAGGAGAATGACCAGACTGGTCTGAGCTGACAGGAAGTCTATAATAACTCAAATAAGCATTCTTTACAACTATGGTGAGCAGAAAAGCATCTCAGAATGCATATCATATGAGCTACAGCAACAAAAGACCACATCTGAGGCTATCATGAGCACGGACTCACCAAAAACTGGATAGTTGAAGACTGGAAAAACACCAGGTAATTTTTTTTTCTCTAATATTCAACTGTCCAGTTTCGATGAGCTTGTGCCCATTACGGCCACATATTCCTGTTCCTGGCTGACAAGAGTGGAATTCAATGTGGTTTTCTGCTGTTTAAGCCCAACCACCTCAGGGTTTGATGTTTCGTGCATGCTGAGATGCTTTTCTGCACACCAAGGTTGTAAAGAGTGCTTATTTGAATTACTATATCCTTCCTGGCTGCCTGAAACAATCTGGCCATTTTCCTCTTATAAACAAGGCGTTTACACCAACTGAACTGTCACTCACTCAATGTTTTTTTTTTCCCGCACCTTTCTGTGTAAACTCTAGAGGCTGCTGTGTGTGAAAATCCCAGGAGATCAGTAGTTTCTGAAATACTCAAACCAGCCCATCTGACACCAACAACCATGCCAGTTAAAGTCACTGAGATCACATTTTCCACATTCTGATGTTTGATATGAACATTAACCTGTGACCTAACAGGTGTTCCTATTAAAGTGGATGGGGATTGTATATCACACACAGTGCCCCTAACAATAGTACATAACAGCCACCTGATGCATCAGTATGCCCGTAATAATGCACCTGCAGAATCCTGTAGATTTTTACGTATGTGATGAGAGGTTGTGTTGTGGTTGTTTTTTTTTTTGTTGTTGTTGTTGTTTGCGGTTTTTTTTTTTTTTTTTTTTTTTTTTTTTTTTTTTTTTTTTTTTTTTTTTTTTTTTTTTTTTTTTTTTTTTTTTTTTTTTTTTTTTTTTTTTGAGCTACTGTGTTTTTTTTTTTTTGTGTTTTTTTTTGCAGTGCGAGCAAATATGTTGTGTTGAACCAAACATTTTCCCCTTATGTATGAGCAACAACAAAATGTGTTTATCTACGAAAAAAAGTGACAAATTCTGGGAATGGTCTTGTAGTATGTATGAATTAGTGCTGTGACCAGGCTGGTCTCAGCATGATGCTTTCAATACATTTTTTCAGCTTCTCAACTGTCTCTGGATCCACAAAGCCCCACCACTCCAGAAGGAAAAGGCAGGCCTTGATTTATTTATTTATTTATTTATTTATTTATTTATTTTTACAGATTTTCTCCCTAATTTAGTCTTGGAAAACTCTATGCTTCCTCCGAGACACATGAAATCAGCCAACTGCGTCTTTTCAAACTGCTGCTCATGCTGTGTCACAGGGCAGTGTAACAAACTATGAATAAAGTGCTATACACCTACTTCCACATGCATGAGCTGACAGACACCCATGATTGGCTAGGGTCACTGTGATTGATACACCCAAAAAGAATGGCCAATTTTGCTCTCTTGGACTTCCAGCCATGAATGGCTCTGGCATTGTCAGGATTTGGATTAATGATCTCTGGACAATAGGGTGAATGCTTTACTGTTGCACCACTTGGGAGCCAAGGGACAGCCCAGCAATGTTCCAATGCACATTCCATTCTTGCGGTGAAAGATGGCCAAGAAAATCTGAGTGGGTGCAGTTTGCTATCTCTGGCACACTTGTATATTTAATTACAACACTCATAGCAAGCTGTCTGTGGACTATGACTCCTGGAGGCTTTGTCACATACTGGCCCACACTACTTCTCTTTCTGTGACAGAAAATGAGCTGTATAAAACTGCATGGCACAGCAGAGAACAATCAAACCTTTTGTTTTCAATCTATCGGTAAGGTTTGGCAAAAATAGTTTAGTCTAAAGAAATGGGGCAAATCTTTAGGTACACGAACTATCATAATAATTGCTAAGATTACTGACACATGCAAACCACTCACAAAGCAAGATTTTTTTGTCCAAACAATTCCTAAATGCACTGCCCTATCATTTGTGCACACAAATTGGCAGCTTCACTGTTTATCTAAAGCTTCAGATGACTATAATGAATGAATAGCCAATGACAAAAGATTCCAGCTCTTAATACCTTAAAGGCTTTCAGCATATCAGCAACAAACATATCTCAAATTAATTGACTAAAAACAGAATTGGCAACTGTGTGTTGCCTTAATTATTAAAGAGCAGGGGGTTTACCTACTGGTTGGAAATGAAAGGAGGATTACACTGTATTCTTTCCACCATTTTTATCTTGTGTGGTGAACAGAGTGAGAAAACAAGTTGGGACTAGCAGCATGGGTATTGCAGACAACCTCTGAAAACAATGCCACTAATACAGATGGCACATTAGGACTTTGTGGAGAGCTCCCTGCGTGAAAGAATATTATGTAGAACACAAATCACACTGATATATTATTATATAGGTTAGAAAGAGACTGAACGAAGAGTTCAATCATAGAGAAATAAAAAAAAATAGTGTGGCAAGCAGAACAATGAAAATATAGACAGGTCCTCTGAAAATGGTCGTGCAACAGTAAGTCAAGTCAAGTGGAGTTTATTGTCATTTCAACCATATACAAGTACATAGTGAAACGAAACAATGTTTCTCCAGGACCAAGGTGCTACATAAGACAAACATAGAACAACACAGAACTACAAGGGACTACATAAATTATAAATAAAGTGCCAACATGTGCAGACACCACAAGACAGTACAATGACTACTGGGACAGACAATGGGCATAGTAAGTCCCAGTGCAGCACCAACCAGTACACAGTTCTGTTTAAAAGTGAACCTAGTGACAATAGTGCAAAGAGTACAAGAGTACTAGTACTGAAAATAGTGTAGCTGAAATAGCCGAAATAGTAGCTGAAATAGTGTAAACATAAGAGTAGCAGCCTAGAGGTGCTGCTGGGCTTTCTTAGTTATGAAACTGGTGTTGAGTGACCAGGTGAGGTTCTCCGCCAGGTGAACACCAAGAAATTTGGTGCTCTTGACAATCTCCACAGAGGAGCCGCCGATGTTCAGCGGAGTGTGGTCAATCTGTGTTCTTCTGAAGTCAACAACCACCTCTTTAGTTTTGTCAATGTTCAGAGACTGAATGTGCAATTTGCCTAAAAAATTTGTTTCTCCTCAATGATAACAGATTTTGAGTCTCTAGAAATCCTTGCCTATACAAGGGATTTGGTGAGATTCAAACAACGCAGTTGTAACAGCTCATGCCAGGACACCTCCATGCCAGCAGATAGCTCTCTCTTCCCTGACTACTAAACACTCACTTCTGGTTTTTTTTTTCTGTTTTTTTAATTTCCTGTCTATGGATTTTAAAAGGACTTAGACATGTACTGTAGTCACAGCAATCCATTTGTAGTAAAGGGAGAACCAAGTAGAAATAGTAATTTAAATGTGTCACCATGTTTACTGATAGATTAATATAATCTATTTGTAGTAATATGCATCAGAGAGTATATTATCTTAAAATGCAAACATGACATCACCAAAACACTCAAGACACTTGAATTCCAGCCGTGATCCAAACAATTTCTGCAGACTACAGCTAAACTGATCTCTCCTCTTTGAACCCCATATCCAATTTATTGTTTGGATATAACACCTGCTCTCCAAACCACCATCGAGCTCCACACTCACGTGCGTGCTTCTGCTTTCAAAAAGGCAATCCTTTCCTCTTTGTGTCATAGACCTGAATTTGTCTCTCTATTGTTTAGCCAGGCAAATCTCTACTGAACAGACAAAGACAATCAATAAAGTGTGTACAAATTAAAACTAGGTATAGCACTTTGGGATAAGTACGTAATGACAAACCAAATTTAAAGCCAAAAGTTTGTGGTGGTTAGCTGAACAAATTTTGATTGTCATATAGAGATGAGTTTGTTTTGTTTTTTTTAGATTTCTTTATCAGAACAAGTCTATCATTAATGAAGCAATTTGAATCATTTTTACCCAGGTCTATGTTTGTGTTAAAGACAAGTTAGAAAGCTAGCTATAAATAAAACAAGAGCCAGGAGAATGGTCACTTCAGTTTTGCTGTGATTGTTTTCTAGTGTCAGGTTATTAGTTAGCTATTAAATGGTAGCTGAGGGAGGAGCTACACTCCCAATCATGCAATTACCATCTCTTCTAATAATAGCAGGTGGAAATTGGGAAGTTAATTATGACTGCCATGTGCTGACAGGTGGACTCCATCTATAACACCAAAGGAAAAATAAGAGCGTTTCAGAGGACTGTCTAGCAAGTGATCACATATCCACAGTCTAATCCCCAGTTGAGACTAGGGGTATGGGTAAAGCATGTGTGGTTGTAGGTTTAACCTGCTAACCTGTATCTCAAATGGTTTCACTTTCAGGGGGAATAACAATGTATAGCTTCCCATTGGAGATGAGGCACCAGGACAGCCTTGCCCTTTCCCTCTTCCTAAAATAAGAAAACACTTCTAGTGTAATCTGCATTTTATTAACTGACACATTACTCCCACAAACAACAAAAGACAGCCTGAAAATCACAGTGTTCTAACTTGGATAGCATTGTTCGTAATTCTATCCATGCAATGAATAAAAAGATTATCTGTTCTTATCAGAAGGTGGGTTAGAAGACAGAGTAATCACTCACTCATGCTTAGCCACTGCTACTCAGACATTAAGTGTAAGAAGTTAAATTATAAAACTGAATGAAATTAAAAAAAAATGTTGAGGACAGCACAGCCTTTTAGGTTTCTTTACCTGTTGAAAATACCAATATGTTTTTATAATTTTTCTTCTGAAGGTCAGCTGAGATGTTGATACAATTTATCTGCTATGATGTAAAATGACATAAGAAATACTTGCATGTGTGTGCAGGAAAATGTCAATGTATGCTGAAAGATAAGGGTGGGGTGCAGGAGAGACAGTGTGTAGACTTTCCTCTCAAGCTCTCATGGAGGTGTCACGGTTGTTAGAGAGAGACAGGTTTATCTGTTGTAATCAAACCCAGGAGCAGATATGTGCATGTGAAAGTCTCATCAATCCTGCAGCAGACAGTCATTGCTCCGATTCATGCATTACCTCTCTTCACACAACCACTGCCTTACTGACATCTCAGACATGCTGAACATTTGAGTGAGTGAGTGAGTGAATGTGTGTGTGTGTGGGGAGAGGAAGAGAAGAGAGAGAGAAAGCAAGAGGGAGATTACTTCACAGCCCCTTTGTCATTTTGACATCGTTCACATATTTCTGACAGAATACAAGTAAACAAACAAGACAGAAGGCATGTAAATCAATGTACTATCAATGCCTGTGGTTATCAACTACATCTATATATACACATACCTTATTTTTATTCATCTCAATTTCACCTCACCTTGTGTGGGACATCATCTACACCTTATAACAAGCAGAGGAAGCATTGGGCAGTTGTGTTATGAGCCAGGCAGCGGAAGTAGCAGATAGAGGAAAATATTTCTGTGAGGGATCTGAAGTAGAGCCAAAAACTACAGCTTCTACAAACATTGGAGAAGAGCCTGTTGTTTTTGAAACCATGGGATAAGTATTATCCAGCTGGTCCAAACTTCAAGGATTATAGAAGTCTCTCTCTGTCTCTTTCGTCCAAGCATTATTCATTATAATCCCTTGGGCCACTAACCATAAACCCACACATTCGCACAGCTTTTCCTCTAGTTTCACATTTAACACTTCCCACCACCTTGATTCGGAGATCTGTGAGAAAAATGTTCCTGAACAACAGAAAATGGTGTGTCACTAAGAGAGGAGATAGCATGACAAAAGACATTTCTCCTACCTGCTGCTTATTTCTGTCTTCTGCATGATTTGTCATCCTAAAAATCTGTGGCCCTCTATTAAATTCTCTTAAATCAGCATCCTTGATTACATTTTTACAGAACTGTAACAGTTTTAGTCAAGCTTAATGACAGACTTATGACACATAAACATATATCATGGTAGTGAGAGAGAAGCACAGTGTTTCATTCTGGCCTATGACTGCGGGACTGTTTGGATGGCAAACAGCGGCTCTGGCTCACTCTACCCTGCAATTAGCTAAGTGTGAACCATCTACTCTGCCACTACAGGATTATGAGGAATTTACAGGACCTGCTGCTACCCTCTGTCTGGATTATTGGAGGATTTAACTATGTATTAACCCCAGCAGTAAACATGGCTACAAGGCCTTACTCTATTTTCCTCTGCACTGACACATCTTTACACTGGCTTGCCTTTGTTCATTTTGTAATGGTAGCACACACTGCAGCTCAACAAGGACAATGGTTAAGGGGGAAAAAATCAATTGATTTGATGGGACCTACCATAATAAATATTAACATTTATGATATCATCTGAGCAATTTGTAAGTACTTTAGATAGTTCACATTGGAAATTCTAGAATTTCCTGTGTGTGTGTGTGTGTGTGTGTGTGTGTGTGTTTGTGTGTGTGTGTGTGTGTGTGTGTGTGTGTTGGGGGTCTCAGCAGGCCCAGAATGGCCATTGGGAGATTCAAGAGAAATCCCAGTGGCCTGATTCCTGGTGGCCAGTCCTGTGAAACGATACATCGAAATGCAAAAATGTGACTATATGCATCATGGAAATGTGTGATTCACAATTGGGACAATCACATTATAACTGTTTTTACACACACACAAAAAAAAGGCTCTTCAGTAGCTTTCAAACAATCCCTGTGCTGCTAGAATCTACAGTGCCCGAGAAAGAGGCCACAGAAGTCTGGCATATTAGCTGACTTTGCAGCTCTATTTTTGGTTAATGACACCTCAGACACCGCTAAGGAGCTCATTAAGACTTTATTCAATTTTTAAGAGTTTATTCAATTTTTGGGAGAATTTATAAATTTATTTTTTTTAATGTATGAAGTAGCCTGAAGTATGCTTTGTTACAATATTAACCCTCTGTTCATAGATTTTTTTTTAGTTTTATACTTACAAAAATGCACATTCTTTTGCACTGTTGATGATTCAAAAATAAAAAACAATCTTTTCAGTCATAAATTTTATTTATTAAAACTTCGTTCAAAATATTCGGAATATTGAATTGAACCATATCACGAAGCTACTAATGTGAATCGAATTTTGAACAGAATGCATCATTATACCCTTATTATCTACCAAGTAAACCTGCAACTGGCTGCATAATTGACATTAGGCTATTGTTACGTTACAGCTATATAACTGAACATATTTTTGTTACAATTCATTCTGAAAGTCATTGAATATTTTTCAAGTTTATCAATCAAGATTGTTGACTGGAACCTCACTATAAAAATGAAGCCCTTTCATAGGAGATAAGCAATGTCACATCCCTATATAGCCTAAGGCTATCTAGCTACCATCTCTAACTTATTGTAAATTTCCACTAATAGAACTACTGCTCAGTGTGTTTTTTTGTTGTTGTTTTTTTACACCATTCTGTGTAAACTCTAGAGACTCTGTGTTAAAATCCCAGGGGATCAGCTGTTTTTGAAATACTCAAATCACCCTCTCTGGAACAAACAACCATAGCACAGTCAAAGAAGACGTACAGCAATTCCTAAGAAATTAGTCAGTGAGTGTACTTTGCAGTACGTTCGTCAGCTGTCTCGAAATTTGTTGCGGGTATATGGGGTGGCCTGGGTGTGAGACTTTTTTTTTTTTTGTCCCACTTTGGCCCTGGTTCTCAGAGAACAGGCAGACTTCATTATCATATAGACAATAATTTTAGAACATTTATTCAGACTCACACAAAAATGATGTCTTTTAAGAACTTGTGTCTTCTCTTCCCACAATCATCAACTCAAACAGACTCACTCCATCTTTTCTGACCTTCTCTTGGAATCCTCGGCACCTGTCCATCCAGTTAATATTCTGCTCAAGAACCAACCCACAGCACTGCACACCCAAGATATGCACACATATTAAGTGCTGTATTGGCATTCGATTTTCCAATAATTTGGTATTTCACTTTCAAAGTAGGCCATCACGGAAGGACAGAACACTTAATTCACTGCCAATTTCCATCTGATTGGAAATGAGCAGTGGCTAAAATTTAGCTTGCTCTATAAGCAGGGGGTCTCCTACACTCCACCAGAGAGTAAAGGAGTTGGTCAGTCTGAATATGTAACTATGTAGCTTTACTAAAACAAGCCAATCTTAGCTGTACTGACCTTCATTGCAATTATTTAACTGTAGTGCAGAGCAAAGTACTGGGCTCCTAAGAACACAGCTGAGGAGAGCAAATTTTATGCTCTGTCTGAAAGACAATAAAAAGTCATGAACTGGCTTTGACTCCTTCCCTTATGGGTAAACCTTCAGGTGATGGTTTACAATCTCACCAGCATGGTGATTGTAAAAAGCCCACACAGTTGTTTTAATATACTCTTTAAACCCTTTTGTCCAGTCAGGAACTGCAATATGTTGTTGACTACAAGCCATGCTGTGTGAGTGCAAAAATGTAATCACAATGCAATGGTGAGCTGCTGAAAATAAAATCAAGCAAAGCTTTGGTCTACTTAAACTTACACAGCTGAAGAAGAGTAATTACAAAAAAAAACACAGTGTGAAGCTGCTGCCCGCTCCCTCAGGTTGGGAGGTGCCTCAATATTGCCAGACACACACACATGCCACGTAAGCACACACACACACACACACACACACACACACACACACACACACAAAAAAAGCTCATAGATCTCTTGAGTCACATTAAATATTTCAAGCTATTTTCATGCACACAGTATGATTTTTTTTTTTCTCTAAAGCTAATACAGACTCAGATTTCTACTGTCGAGCAGAAACAGTCCCACTGAGAATTTCAGATTTCTGCCACCTCTCCTGCCCTTCCTCGCTGCATCACATAGTCCATGTTTTTTCAGTTTATCCAGCTTACCCAGCTATCTCAAATATAAGGGTTATGGTGCATGAGCCTCAGATGCACTCATGTCTCAAGATTGGTCTTGAAATGCCAAGTAGTGGAGTACTAAGAAGTAATAATGATTAGAGAGGGCTAGATGCTCTTCTAATGTGGCAATAAATCTTTACCTTTGACGACCTTATTCCTCCGCCATATGCGGACCCTGGCTAGAGTATACAAAGAAAAGTCACGTCTACTCAAAGGCTCACCTGATGAGGCAAGGAATGAATGAGAATCAAACAAAAACACCACACCAACAAAATAGCAATACTGAAAAAGAGGAAAGCAGATCAGATACTATCCACACAGATCAGGCAAGGGTAGAATGACCTCTCTCACTCAGGACATTGGAGAAAACCTAGGGCCAGCAGGGCAGCAGACATCAGTCTCTTCCTCAAAAAAATCAATGCATTAACCCAAAAACAAACCCATTCTGATTCAGAAAAAAAGACATTCGAATTCTGATTCATAACACACGCGCACACACAAATTTCCTCTTACCACTATAGACTCAATTCTGTTTCCTATCCCTGCTTTCTGCCTACTTTTATTCCTAATTATGCAATCTTCTAATGCAATATTCTACTGATGAAAGTCTAAACTGGTTTCTCAGCCGGGGCAACAAGCTATTTCTGAAAGCAAAATTTTTCACTCAAAAGCAGGGAGTGGGTGCAGAAAGCGGAGTCTGACTACGAGACACAACCCTAAAATTATCTGTTAGACATTGAACTTAATCCACTCTGTATCAACTCATGACCTCTGACTCCAGAATAGAAATCCTCAGATTACCAATATGATATAGTAAGCAGCTGTATTTTTTGTTTGTTTATTTAACATTTCTCCTGTAGATCTGGCAGTATAGTGCCCACTGAAAATCATTCTCACATGCCAAGAGAGACCCTCATCTACTCTTGTGATTATTTAATTTAATTACTAATTATTCTCTGCAGGTATCTGTCTCTCAGTTCTCTGTGGAGGTGAAATATGGTGCATAATTTACTAATAAAACAGAGTAGGCCAGGCTCCTATTCCATAGGATTGATGTTGTGGCTATGGGCTGTTCTCTGTATAAGGTAGACAAACATGAACCCAGTCAAACTTGTTAGGATTAGTGAAAGACCAAGCGAGAAAATAGTAAGAGATGTGGAGGAATTGATTAAGTTTCGACATCTTTATTAGATGCGTGCTTTGAGGGCTGACACATTTCTATTCAGTTATAAGCAAGCTTGGAGAAGAGGGGGTACTGTTCAGTGCTCAGTGTGCAATATCTCTCACATCTCACTCCCCATTGAATTAAACACTCTTAATAGTCACTAATTATAAAATTTTTTTATGCCTGTTCATTTGGGGCTTTTTTCACGGCACTGGTAACATTGTTTCAGGACTGATTTTAATAAGCTCATCTTGTGAGAGTCCTCAGTCTCTCTAATGCTGAGTCCACAGCTCCCTTTTACTGTTAGCTAAGGTTGTTTAATAGGTTTCCATTTCATTGCACACAGTATTTATTAAATAATTATATATGTATACTGCCTCATTGACAGTTTATGTTGGGGAGAAATTTGTGGCCAACTCATAAATGATGCTATATTACAAGCCTTTATTTAGAGAAGCATTTTAGCAAGAGGTACACTATTGAGGACATGGCTCTGTGCCAGCCACTCAGGCCACTGAAGTGGACTTGGCTTTGTGCACTGGGGCACTGTCATGTTGGAGCATGTTTGGGCCCCTTAGGTCCAGTGAAGGGAAACTGTAATGCTACAACATATAAACACATCCTATACAATTGTGTGCTTTCAACTTTGTGGCAACAGTTTGGGGAAGGCCCAAATATGGGTGTGATGGTCAGGTGTCCACAAACTTTTAGCCATGTAGTGTATAGTGTGCGTGTGTATATATAATTTCCCATGATACGGAGCAAGGTACAGATTGGGTTTACTGAAATACTTTATCTGCAATGTTAACTTCTTATTGGCAGGATAGTGACAGTTAAATGCTATGCCTGGAAAACAGAGGTAGTAGAGGAAAACCAGTGCTCATACGAAACACCTCTGTTTAAGGCTAATGACCTCAGACCTCACAGGAAGCTCCCTGCGCTGATGACTCAGTATGCTCCATATATTTGAGTACTCATTATGTTGTACAAATTTCACCTAAACACTGTTTCACAATGCTCAGAGGAACTTTCTTCCTCTGCATCTCACCCACAACCATAAGAAAGACTGAAAGAGAAAGCTTAAAAAAGGCAAAGCATACACAGAAGACCTTGATGTATAACATGAAACACAAATCCACTGGTAATGAGTTGATGGAAAAGCATTAAAGCAACACTGAACATTAAAAGTAATATGAAAGTGCAAAAAAGGGAGGAAGTGTTATATACATGGATGCAGTTGGTGAATAGGGGAGGGCTGTTAGTGCTATATTTCAAAGCAGCCTATCCACCATCTCTCAGTCATAAGCACATACAGAAATGATTTTGTCTGTCAGCATATAGTTTTGTGTATGTCTGAAAACCCTTTACAGAGAAGAGAGGCAGAAGCACAGAAGAAATGCAGATGCAAATGGAAATCAATGCATTACATACAAGTCACTCTGTTGCTCCACCACCTGTCATGAACCCACCTCTCAGTGCTCAGATTCAGATTTTTTATTTTTTTTTTCTTTTCAGTTTACACAGTTACTAAGTAAATTATAAAAAAGCGAGTGAAATTCTTACGTGCAGAGAAACAAGGACAATGCAGTAAAACTATATATTTGTCCATAAACACTATATGGCCAAAAGTTTTTGGACACCCGACCGTTACACCCATATATGCTTTTTGAACATCCCATTCCAGATTTAGTCCCCCTTTGCTGAAATAATAACCTCCACTTTTCAGGGAGGGCTTTCCACTAGATTTTGGAGCATGGCTGTGGGGATTTGTGTCCATTCAGTCACAAGAGCTTTAGTGAGGTCATGCACTGATGTTGGGCAAGGAGGCCTAGGGGTGTAGTTAGTGTTCCAGTTCATCCCAGAGGTGTGTGTATGTATATATATATATATATATATATATATATATATATAAAGATAAACAGATGTATACACACAAATATATGTATATGCATTAAACACGTTCTTTAGTGGTGCAAGTGTTTATTTTTAAGCAGCCATATCACCTGTGGGATAAAACTGTCCCTGAGTCTGTGTGTGTGCTCTGATGCTGGAGTAATATCTACCTCAAAGTAGTAGTGAAAAGAGACTAATTTCCAAAATTTGTTGTAAATTCTATAAACATTCATCAACTGGTTCTTGAGACATCACACTAAGGAGAATCTCAGACAGACACATGGACGGATCTATCTAAATAGTTGCAAGGAAGTTTGCTTATTTTCTACTGTTTATTTCTTTGGTCATTTGGCATTTTTTTCACTAGCTCGGTACCAACCATATCTTTTTGAATGGCTGCTCATGTTGCATCACAGGCCAGTTGAATGCATTCAGAGGAAACCATTAAATACCTCTTCTGCATACGTGAGATCAAAGGTGGCCAGTGACTGGTTAGACAATAAGATGAATTCTTATCTGTTGAACCACTTGAGAGCCTGATGGTTAGGGTTTTTTGTTTGTTTGTTTTATCTTAAGTGTGTCTTGTCTTTATAAACTGTTATGTTTACAATTAAGACCTAATCTGCAAATCTCATGCACTGCTATATACTACATGAATAATAATAATGACACCAAGAGAGCTTAATTAAACTTAGGTTGCAGCAGTTATTTGAAGTACAGAAAATTTACTTCGCCAGTCACACTAACAAAAACATATAAAGTTTAAATCTAGCAGACCATTTCACTGTAAATGTTTATCAAACAACCCTGACTTTTTTTTTTGTTTTTTTTTTTTGCTTGTTTGTTGGAATGGGAATTCATGGACTGGAAAAAAATTTTGTAAAATTCTAGGACGCACCAATACTTTCTTCAGAAGATGGCCAAAGCTACAGAGGAAATAGGTATGGCGAGAGATGAAGAATAAAGTGACTATTGATTGGCTACTGGATGAACTCTTGGCATCAGGTGCTAGAAGATGCACAGGTTCTCTGGCGACACACCTGCTAACCATAATGTGAAGTGTGTGAAGTGACATGTGGCCAAGTATGGTGACCCATACTCGGAATTTGTGCTCTGCATTTAACCCATCCAAGTGCACACACACAGTAGTGAACACACACCGTGAACACACACCCGGAGCAGTGGGCAGCCTTTTTTTGCTGCCGCGCAGTTGAGGGCTCGGTGCCTTGCTCAAGGGTCTCACCTCAGTTGTGGTATTGAGGGTGGAGGAGAGCGCTGGTCATTCACTCCCCCCACCTACAATCCCTGCTGGACTCAAACCCACGACCTTCAGGTTCACCTTCAGGTTCCAAGTCCAACTCTCTTACCATTAAGCCACGACATGAGGCAATTTTTCTTGTTGATGCGTCATAACACACGCAAATCCTTGAACAATGATACTCATCCTGCTACCCCTTTCCATCTTTCACCTAATCCTTTTAGGTAGTACAACAGAATCTTGCCAACATGTGTCATTACAGAGGTCCCAACTGTACCATTTTAGGTGGGCACACACAATCATTTTTAAAACAGATCATCACATACTTAACATCTGTTTTCACTAAATTTGTTTTTTTGTCATAAGAATACGCACATTAAACAATTAGGAAGAGGCAACAAATCTCTCTCTCTCTCTCTCTCTCTCTCTCACACACACACACACAAACACACACACACACAGAAAGAGAGAGAGGTTTTGTTTTAAGCAGCACATAGGCAAAATCCTCAAAATGCCAAATACAAAGCCAATTAAGTTATGCCCATTATCACATGACAAACAAAGAAAAAGAAGTGATAAGAAGTAAAGAAGGAGATACACAGATAAGAAAACACAAAAAAGAAACCTCCACACACTATAGATTCCAAATGCTTTTCACATTTGGTGTTCACTGTTCATATCTTTGCTACTTTCTTTTACAAAATATTGACAAGCATCCAATCATTCCGGAGCAAGACCGGGAGTCTCATTTATATTTTTTTGGCAGAAAGGACAAACTGGGGATAAAACAAGACTAAATTCCATAGTGTTAATTTATACACTCACATATCAGAGCCAGTGTACTTTCAGGCTCCTACCTCAGAATATCTGCTTCTCTTCCTGCCAAAAATTAAAATAATCCAAGATATAAAATTTCAAAGTGTCATCGACATTAAATATTGTCCGAAAGCTATACATTCTCTCATACACTGAAATGACCATCAGACACATATCCCCATTCCAAACTGTTTGTCAGACGCAGACCCAGTAATTCAAGCAGTCTTATACTGGGCAGCATTGTCCAGAATTATACTGGGCAGGTGAGAGCACCTGGTGCAGCCACTGTCTAAACACGCCTCAGGCTACAGAGTTGGCGACCTCTCCCATGAAACAGAGGAAAGTGTAGAACATAGAAGAGAGGCAGCAGTGTAGGAACTAAAAAAACTAAAAAAAAGAATAGGAATGCAAACACTTATGCAGTTATCCAATCATTCAATCAAGTCGTAGAAGTGCAATGCATAAAATCATTCAGATGCACGTCAAGAGCTTCAGTTAATTTTCACTTGAAACATAAGAATGGGGAAAATATATGATCTCAGTGACTTTAACCATGGCGTGGATGTTGGTACCAGATGGGCTGGTTTTCAGAAAGTATTTCAGAAAGTGCTGATCTCCTGGGATTTTCACACACAACATCTCTAGAGTTTACACAGAAAGGTGCAAAAAACATTGAGTGAGCATGGGTGGAAACGCATCTTGATAAGAGAGGTCAGAGGAAAATAGCCAGATTGGTTTGGATTCCACTCCTGTCAGCCAAGAACAGGAATCTGAGGCTATCTTGGGCAAGGCTCAGCGAAACTGGACAGTTGAAGATTAGACTAAAAAAAAAATCACTTGGTCTTTTTCCAGTCTTCAACTGTCTAGTTTCGGTGAGTCTGTGCCCATTATAGCCTCAGATTCTTGTTCTTGGCTGACAGGAGTGGAATCCAATGTGGTCTTCCTGTGGAATCCAATGTGGAATCCAATGGGGTGCAACCTGACGTGGTCTTCTGCTGTTGTAGCCAATCCAGCTCAAGGTTTGATGTGTTGTGTGTTCTGAGATGCTTTTCTGCTCAACACGGTTGTAAAGAGCGTTTATGTGAGTGACTACTGACTTCCTGTCAGCTCAAACCAGTGTGGTCATTCTCCTCTGATCTCTCTCATCAACAAGGTGTTTCACATTCACATCATTCTGTGTAAACTATAGAGACTGTTGTGTGTGAAAATCACAGGAGTTCAGTAGTTTCTGAAATACTCAAACTAGCTCATCTGGTACCAACAAACATGCCACAGTTAAAGTGACAGCGAGCACACTTTTTCCTCATTCTGATGTGAACATTACCTGAAGCTCTTGACCTGTATCTGCATAATTTTACACAATGTGCTGCTGACACATGATTGAATGATTGGATAACTGCATAAATGAGCAGGTGTCTAGGTGTTCCTATTAAAGTGGACAGTGATTGTAGTACATCAATGTTAAGGTGACTGAACTTGTGAGAACTATAAAATAATCCAGGGTATTTCAGTAATAATAGTAGATTTAGTAAATGTTGAGCATAGTACACAAAGTTTCCAGAGACAAAGGACGTTTCAGACAAAAGTCAAGTGCAAGTGAAGTGTTGTGAATCACTGATCGGTAAATCACTGACTGGTAATAACAATAGAGATAAGATAGAGCTTCAAACATCACTCCACTTGACTCTACAAAAAATAAATAAAATTAAAAATAAACAGTGCAAAGGTTTTTTTGAATGCTTGGAAGCACACAAATACAACGATTTGATAGAATGAACACAAAATAAATGACTATAAATAGAAACAATTTTTGCATGCAATGTAACGCAAGTATGGAATGACAAATAAGGGCTCAAGATAGTGTGCAGTACCACTTCCCCCATTGCACCATGTCTGTATATTAACAGGCTGAGAAGCTAAAATGTGTTTGCTCTGGCTAGGGAATATTATTTTCTTTGCAACATCAATAAAACAAAGATTTGTTTCTTCTACAGCTCAGACCCTGGGCCTGATTTGGTGAATGCTCTTCTAGTATTTGTTGAATGACCTTGCAAACTCTAAAGTCTTACAAATAATCACAATAATACATATTAAGTCTGCCAAGGAAGCATTATCCAAAGATAAATGCCTCCAACCTGTATAATGACAGGATTTGATGTAACAATTAACAATCAGTATTTGTCCAGTAGCATGTGAGATAAGCAAAACTATTATGTATGTTTTCAACAGCCCTGTTCTCCACCTTTGAAAAAGTCACAAGTTTAGAATATTGACACAATGCAACACTGATAAATTTGTGTTTGCAGTGCTCTCTTTTGATCCACAAATGAGCTTACAAATCATGTACAGGACCTCATTGTTGAAAAATATCAATCAGGAAAGGGGTACAAATGATTACAAAACATTATATGTACCATGGAACACTGAAGGCCATCATCAAAAACTGGAGAAAATGGGACACCATAGAGATATTCCCAAGAATAGGATGTCCGCCCAAAATTGACAGGCCCGGATTAAGATCACACAGGGCCCTGGGGCTATGTTGAATTATTTATGCATTTAGGGACACTACAGTGATTGCAAGCTGTTTTTGCTGGCACTGGCACGAGGGTCTGACTCACATCAGGCACAGCAGATAGGTGTTTATTTTAACTCGAGTTTCAACGTTGTGAGATAAAACAGTGCTGTACAGTGGCGTGTCCAGGCGATAATGCAGGCGCCGATCTGCTGTGAATGCTAAACAGTATGAAAACGTTCAGTCTTAGTGTACTATCATCTTTGATATTTTTAATAGCAAATATTTTAATATCAAATTACTATCGTATTTGATATTTTTCTTTATAGTTCACACGACCTGAATGAAACAAGGGGTCTTGTGTTTGACAGATATGCTTTAGAGCAGCTTACCATTAGATGCTCTTCTTCCTGGCCTTATGAGAGTCAGCATCTTTGATAATCCTATCAAACATGCACGTCAGGTGGCTAAGTCTCTCCTGTCCAATAGCAGACCGCAAGCGTTTTTTTTTTTAAATTAAAGGCAGTTTACAAAAGAAGCGCTCCCCTGACACACTGGTAACAGGTAGTGTTAAGTAGGGCTATATTCACATTTGGAATAATATATTATAGATTGCCTGAAATTATTTAAAATCTCATTATGTGTGTAAAGCAGATCAATATCAGTATGTAGACACATTTTTCTTTGCTTGTATTCCTGCTTTCTCACGGTGTAATTAGGCAATTTCTTACTTATCAATCATACAACTGACACAAATGACAGCCAACCAGGCGTCCCTGGTGAAACCAGGGGGTTTAGACTTTATATCCACTGTATGTTTTGAGGTGAATGACTAGATTGCAATTTGGGACTTGGGCTAAGGGGTTACTTGCTTAATTCAACTGCTTAATTGTAGTATTCTCGGTGAGTATTGTGTATCCTTCAAAAGCCTGAATAAATCACCCCAAACCATGTGGCATAGTCTGTTATGGTCAGATGACGCCAAGGGAGATCAGTTTAGGCATAATTCTAAAAGATATGTCTGGTACAAAAACAAGACAGCTTATCACCCAAAGAACATCATACCCATAGTGAAGCACGATGGTGGCAGGATCATACTATGGGGCTACTTCATTTCAAATGGGACTGGGGCTCTAGTCAAGAGATAGGCAATCATGGATAGCTCCAAATACCAATTTATTCTGGCACAAAACAGGCAGCCCTCTTTTAGACAGGTGAAGATGAAATAATAATTTTCCAGCACAATAACAACTCAAAGCACAAATCCAAGCCAACAAAGTAATGGTTTTAGAAGAAGAAGAAGATCAATGTCTTGGAATGGCCCAGTCAGAGCACAGATCTAAATCCTATTGAAAACCTATGGAATCAATTGAAGAGGGCTGTGCATTGGAGACCCCCTCACAATTTGATCGCTCTGGAGCATTTTTGCAAGGACGACTAGAATAAAATTGCCAAATCAAGATGTGCTATGTACTATAAGCAAAAGATATTCAACAAAGTATTAGTTAAGGGCACACTTATGCAACCAGGTTATTTGAGTTTATTCTTTTTCTTTCCTAAACTATTTCTATTTGTTTTTCACTTGAATTGTGTTCGTTGCTATGTAATATTACAGGAAGAACAAGATCTGACATGATTTATGTTGGTTTCATTTTTTACATCACAGAATCCTGCAGTTTTAACATGGGTGTAGATTTTTTATCCACTGTATGTTTTAAGGTAAATGACTAGATTATAATTTGGGACTTTGGCTAAGGGCTTAATTCCTTACTCAATATTCTCAAACTGAGTATTATGTATCTTTCAAAATGAAAAAGTATGCATACATTTTCTCTCAAAAAGAATTCACATGCTGGCCATAATCATTAAGCTGTAGTTAGTAGTAATTATACCACTGATTATAGACTTAACACAGCATCAAAAGAAGGAATTAACAAAAGAGTCAGATTCAAAACCAAAGCTTTTTCATCATGCACACTGGCCCTTCACTTTTTGCCCCTTGAGAGGGTGTCCAAGTCCTGTCACCTACAGCATGAACCCAGGCTGTCCCTGCTGACTCCATGTCTCTTTCTGACCTAAGCCCCTGACCAGATGGGCAAACAAGGCAAGAGCCCTGGGAAGAGCCCTGGGGTAAGAGCAGAGGTCCCTGACACCCAGGTGACTGCATTTATGTCCCCATTCTCAAATCCAACTACTTCTTCCCTCCAAATGGAGTGATACATCAGGTGGTGAATAAATGAGTGATATATTCCTGACAGATTAAAGAGAGAAAAAAACTCAGAGGCCATCTGCTCAGCCAAGCTGAATTGGACTGTCATGACAGCAATGATGTGGGTGAAAATGAGAGAGTAAATTTTGGTTTTCTCTCTATTACACACACAGACACACACAGAGATCTTTAGCATGCTCCAAGCAATCTCACTGCACGATATAGCTTCTCGCTTTATTACATTGCATTTTATTTATTAGATTCATATAAGGTATAACTACATATATGTGTGAGACATTAAACATGCCATTAATTGATGATAGGGCAGAATGTCTATCCCCCAGTAGTTTATTTTAAATGAATAGAGAGATAGCCCACGCCCTCATTGCCTTAGGTCCACCTTCAGAAAGACATCTTAACAAGCGAAAATATCTTGAATATAGCCATATCTATCTAGTATTTCCTATTATACGATTGCAATATTAGATAACCAAATATAAGATTCTTAAACCTTAATAGACATTTTACTAATTTCAAGGTTTAAATTTTCTTATTATATTGCAAGATTATTTTGCTTATTTCTAGAAATAAATGCTAAAGAATAGGAAAATTATCTGCTAATAGAACAAGACTATTTCAAGTTAGAAGTTAGTGAAGTTAGTAATAACTGTTACAAATATGTTTTATAATCTTACATTTGATTGATTGTAATAGTATGACAGAAAATACTAGATAAATTAGATTATATTCAAGGTATTTCCTCTTTCTAAGTAATTTTTTGCAGTGGACAGAGAAAGCTGCCACAAATCCCCTCAGAGCATGATGCATTTGTCTGCACCATCTGCACACCCCATGCACTTATTGTGACATTGTTTGTTTTCACTTCTTGTTCTTGTCTCCACCCCTTGATTTTTCATATGCGTATTGCACCCACCTGTTACCTGTTAATGATTAGTTTGCCTATTTAAGCCCTCATTTGTTACTGTTTGATTGCAAAGTCTGGTTACTGAGCCTTATTTCCTAGCTTCCATGGTTTGCTATGGAAGTCCAGAAAGGCCATGTTTTTTTTTTTTTTTCTTGTGATCTCTCGATAACAAAAGCTGGCTTTTTGAGATCACAACATATTTCTTCATATGTCGAAATGCATTATCGGACATATTACATACTCTACATCAGGGAGTGCCTTAATAGAAATTACTTGGCACACCAGCCTTACGATCCTAAGGTCATGGGTTTGATCATGAGCTCAGGCGACTGTGTAGCGTTTGATTATATTCTTCTAAAATTTCTGCTAAACCATTTCCAAATTACAACCCCTGGTAAAAATTATGGAATCACTCAATGTTGAGTAAAAGATTATAGAAACACCTTGTAATTTGCATTTGCATTTCTAATACAAATACCAAAACAAAGTGTCAGGCAAGAAAACTCAAAGCAATATGCCTTTAAAATACAAAATGCACAACAAAACAAATGAAAAACAAATAGGCGGAAACAGGATGAAATGGGATTTACATATAGAAAAGCCAAACAAAAACCTAAACAGAAGAAAATAAGGTTTCAGTGAGCTAAAGAGAAGCAATCATGGACTGTGGATGATTGGATGAAAGTCATATTCAGTGATGAATCATGAATCTGCATTGGCCAAAGAGAAGTTCCAAGATGCTTGAACTTTTGTCTCGTGCTGTTCTATTTGATCTGGGAAAAACATATGCCATCAAATTAAAGTAATTTAATTTAATTTGTTTGAAGTATGTTTCACGAAGCCAGAATGTTCAGCTATTAAACAAAATTGTTTTGTGTCATATCTGTGATTTGTTTATTTGTCACAAAGTAAAAAACCTGTGGTGATTCCATTTTTTTTTTTCCAGGGGTTGAAGTGTCGGTCACTTGAGGAGGCAATTCAAAAATATGCATCTATACCATAATGAACACTATAGTTATCCTGAATGGGTGGTCAGTGTCATTGCCAGTCAATTTGAGGCTGCGTGGTGATAAAGATAGATGGATAGAAGATAGATGGACTGATACAGGCCTGCTGGCACTGTTGTTTTCTTTTTTTCTTTTTTGCAGCTCTGTCACTCATAAACATAGGTACTGAAAAGGGACAGCATTATGCCTCAACCAGGCCCACAACAGCCTGTTTGTTTTGGAGTGGTTTAAAGAGGAACTTTTCCTAACTAGTACTTTCAGGGTAAACACAACAAAAGACAAAAGGCATTTGCCTAAAAAACATGCTTTCATGAGTGCAAACTCATACAAAATTTCAATGAGCCAACTCATATGAAAATTAGGAATGAGATAGGAGAAGTCAATAAATTGTGAATTATGTGATTGAGGTTGCTACATTTGCATCCCAGAATTCCTATGGCAATTAGAATGGTGGCAAGTGAACCTAAAAGAGGAGGCAGAACCAGAGTACTGATTGGCTAGTCTGTCCTCAATCCAATGCTTTGGGATCAATTTAAGAATTAGTGTATTTGCCTTGAAAGAACTGTAGTATCATTAGAGGCTAGTCGGAAATGACAGTTACAGGAAAGAAAGGGCAGCACTAACAGCTTCTGATAGAGAATTGCTGCCTGTCTCATTCTCAAAGACTCCTTCTACTCTTCCTGAGGCCATCCGACAACCTTCTCCTTTCAGAACATGTACCGAGTTGGCATATTTTTGTGGAACCTCTTAAAATAAAGCTGAAAGTCTACACTTCGATCACATTTTGATTGTTTTATTTCAAATCCATTGTGGTGGTGTATAAAGGCAAAATCACAAAAACTCTGTCATTGTTCAAATACTTCCGGACCTGACTGTATATATGTATATACACACATACACACACACACAAATATATATATGTGTGTGCATATGTGTGTATATATATATATATATATATATATATATATATATATATATATATATATAATATATATATATATATATATATATATATATATATATATATATATATATATATATATATATATATATATATATATATATATATATATATATATATACACACACACATATATATAATCCATACTGTCTAATTCATAATCTGTGGTCTTTATTTATTTATTTTTTTTAGCTGAGTGCTCCACACAAGAATTCCTATGTACCTGTACAAATGGCAATAATTGAGAGACAGATTGAGAGAGAATGTAATTCATGTATAGTATAGTAATTTGCATCTCTTCTCCACTTCTCAAAAAAAAACTGCATCCTAGTTTCTTTGCTGACAGTGAGAAGACAGACACACATCATATGCATGCATATACACATGGGTGCAGCATCCTGATTCTGAATCTAGGTCAAAGCATTAAAATTTCAACATAGTCCTCTGAATAATGAAAACAATTCAGATATATGGTGTGCCACAGGGCCACAGCATACCTGGCTTGCTCTGGCAGATGCTGGCACATCAAAGTGGGAGTGTATGGTGTGGTTCCCCTCTCAGAATCAGAATAACTGTATCGCCTCTGAGGTGTGTTCTCAGGAATTAGCTTTGGATTGGTGCTGGTGTGTAACATTAAACAGTACTCCATGGTTTATTGTTTGCTGTACTGTATGTCTTGATGTAATGACAAACAGTGCAACAAACAGGGCAACAGCAACAGATGCAATAATAATGTAATAATACCATGATTACACAGTGGTCAGGACATCAGACAATAGTGCAGTACTACTCCACTTAGCCAGTGGACAAGATGGATAGGAATTTTGCATCATTATAAAATAATTTACAATGCAGATCTTTGTTTTGAGCAGGTAACAAGATAAATACATACTTTAAGCATATAAAGGTGCTTTTTTCTTCCAGTTCTGTCTTTCTGTAATAATAGTTAATCCATAAATGCGAGAGGTATTTTTTCCCTTTTTTTCCCTCCCAAAGCTATATTGATTCTCAGTGAACAAGCACTGCCAAAATACTGTTGTAAAGCTTGATTGATCAGTAACCACTAACAGAAGTCTATGTTTTTTATGCAGGGTGAAGGAGTATATGTTGTATGAAAATGGGCATCGATTTCCTGAACATTAGCTTGTAAGCAACATCACTGTATGACAAAAAGGAAAGAAGCTATTGAAGAAAATCTGTTTCAGACATTTGACTTTGCTGTGACCTTGACCATTTTTGGATCAATTCCAAAATCAATCAGTTCTTCTGCTGGTTGCAATGATAATTCTATGTAAATCCTACAAAAATTCAACCACTAGTTCTTAAGACTGATGGGTGGACATATGGATGGACAAATGAAAGGAAAGACAGACAACCCAACAACCTGAAAACGAGGCTAGTGAGGGAACCTCTGTAATAACAGGAACTAACTCCCGTGTTGGGAAACTTACTGACTGTTATAAAGCACTGTTAAATAAATGTCTCAGAAATAAATGTTAAATAAATGTCTCAGAAATAAATATCAGAAAACTTCTCCATATTATTGATTATATACTTTTCTTTGTTACATTACAAGGCTTAGATTTTATTGAGCATCTGGTCTACAAGTGAATGGTAACATATTACAATAAGCACATTATTATAAACATATCATCATGTTATAGTCATAAATATTCAGAGCTGTGCTGCTACAGAAAACTAAACAACACATTCTGGCTTGAGAATTCAACCGTACTGTGGAATAAGTCAAGTCAAGTGGCTTTATTGCCAATTTATAAAGCCACTTGACTTATTCCACAGTTATTGTAATGAACACAATCTCTCATAAAAGACAAATTTTTGACTAGCATTCTGGTGGGATGTCATAGCTCTAAAGTTCCAGCACCCCAATGCAAAATGTTTTCCCACATTCCTGGGAAAGAAGCTATTGAAGAAAAACTATTGTTCTTTTTCTGCCCTCTTTTAGACAAGATGCTCAATGATCTTAACAGATTAACAGCGGTTCTCCAGCATAAACTGTGACATAATGAATGGCAACCAAACCCTGAACCCTACAAGTGATGTGTTTCTCAAAGAAGCTCTGTTTTCATTTGCTAGAATGTATGACTCACAAACTGAGGACTTAGGACATGAAATACATCAGTTCAGGAGAATTTTACAAAGGAAAATACAGAATGGTGTGCCAAGACCCTCTAGTGTTATAGGGCTGACATCATTCTTTAGTACTACTTCTTGTCTCAAGTCCACTATGGCAGATGAAAAACTAAGCAATTTGGGTGTACTAAGTATTGACTCAGGGAGGGCAAAGTCATCAAACCTGGATGAATTTGTTGAACTGTTTGAAAGAAAGCGTATAATACAGTTGGTTTAACAGAATTTCAATATAAAACTGAAAAAGACTGAATAAATAATAAGAGCAAGGGCCTTGAATGGTGATCATTTGTTGATCTGTTTGCATAAAACATGACAAAGTGTAGACCACAGAATATAGTGAAAATGTAACTGAAAACCAAAACTAAATAAAAATTTTGAATGATATAGAACATTGACTATTGCCTCTTAATGCCCACAATGCATTGAATAAGATGGCGAACAATAAGATAGAAGTTAACTGGCCTCTCTAATGGAGCCACTTGCCCCAGCCTGCAACACTCCCCAAAGTGTGATTCAACACAACAGGGAACACATTCACCAGAATCCAGTGGTGGCATGCTTTATACCACTCCATCTGATGCTTGGCATTGTGCATAGTGAAGTTAGGCTTGTGTGCAGCTGCTCATTTCACGAAGCTTCTGATGCACAGTTCTTCTGCTGATGTTGCTTCTAGAGGAGTTTGGAACTCAGTAGTGAGCAATGCAACAGAGGATAGAGGATTTTTTATGCGCTACATGCTTCAGCAATTGGCAACACCACTCAGAGTATGTGTGGTCTACCACCTCGTGGCTGAACTGTTGTAGCTCCTAAACACTTCCATTTCACAATAATCGCTAATAATAGATCTAGGCGGGCAGAAATTTCACAAAGTGACATGTGGAAAAGGTGGCATCCTATGACAGTGCCAAGTTTAAAGTCATGGAGCTCTTCGGTAAGATCCTTTCTACACACACATACATATCTTAGGTACACTGTCCTACAGTTTCAAAAGGAAATCGGTATTGTAAATTGTTGCAGTGTTGTTGCCTGTTCGTTCTGTTTCTGCAGATAATACTTGACAGCCTCAATGATGTTTTTATCTGAAACCTTGTCTATTAGTGAATATCCTCCTTCAAAGATGTACAAAAATTCTCTGGAAGATTAGTTTCCTGTTAAATGAATGTTTTAAATTTTGTTGTTTTCCAAAGACACAACAATGCATTAAATAATTTTTTAGACAACGATAATTAAAAAAACAATACAGCCACAAGTGGCACTCTGTGGGGTAAATGCACACTTCAAAAATAGTGCCCCCAGTGGCCAGTTCTTGCCATGTTACAGTTGTAAATCTAAGTGGGTCAAGCTTAATGGCTTATTTATTTGACACAACACAATGAATTGGGGAAAAAAGAATTTGGTTGTGCAACATAAAATTCATGAGATATTCTGCATCTTGTGAGAATATTTGGTGCTCCTATGAGTGAGGGGCACGGTGGCTTAGTGGTTAGCATCTCTGGGGTTGTGGGTTCAAACTCTGCCTCTGCCCTGAGTGCGTGGAGTTTGCATGTTCTCCCTGTGCTTCAAAGGCTTCCTCTAGGTACTCTGGTTTCTTCCCCAGTCCAAAGATATGACTGGCATTTCCAAATTGTCCGTAGTGTGTGAATGGCTGTGCGAGTGTGTGTGTGATTAAGCCATGCAAAGGTTTGGCGCCCTGTCAAGTTTGTCCCCTCCTTGTGCCCTGAGTCCCCTGGGATAGGCTCCAGGCTACCCTGCGACCATGTGTAGGATATGCAGTATAGAGAATGTATGGATGGATGTCTTATAGTCTTTGGCTCCCAATTCACAATTTAATTCTGAAGCTAAATAATAATAAGAAGAAATACAGCCACAAGCAGCGATCTGCAGTGTGCAACCTCCTTTCAAAATAGCCAAGGTATACAGAACAATAAATGGACCATACATGAACATACTTATTGAATATTGTGACCTAGCTCAAAGCTAACCATGTGAGATGTTAGTCGAAAACTGATTGGCTGATGGCAGCCATGTTTTTAAAGTAACCCAGTGATCATTAGAAATCCGCTTCAGGAATACCAGTGTTACGATCGCCAGCTGGAGTGCCCACGAACTCCTCTAGAGGGCACTCCACCTCAGACTCTGGCTATTGTTCCTGGACTCAATTTCCCATGTGTTCCTAGTCCCTCATGTGATCTTGTCATGTGCTCCACTGTCTGTGTGTCATGTTCTGATTGGTTAGTTTTGTCATGTGTTCTCCTTGCCCCGGTTTAAAAGTCAC
>CM040981.1:12220095-12231839 GCA_022985145.1 Pangasius djambal | reverse complement strand
CTGAATTAATTAGGCTGTATTTCAGAAACGACTTTGCACACTGACACAAAATTTGGTAGGCATCTTCAGGATTTTCGTGACACCACCACCTACTGGTCAAAAGCTACAATAATAATAAATATGCTTACATCTAACTGCCATTTTTGCTACTCCTCCTCCAAAATTTGTCCAATGTTCACCAAAATTGGCTCACATCATCTTGAGACCTGTCTGAACAAAAGTTATCAAATAATATTGATATTCCAAACCTTTCTTCCATAATGGACTGGCAAATGTGTGAAACTACAAATCATTCTTTAAAAGCTTTCCGCCTACAGTTATGGCTCTGCTTTCCTGTGAAAGCAGGGCCATAACTATTGGCAGAATCTGCTTATGAAACAATTGTAGCGTGTCTGTTAATGTGTAGCTCACCAAGTCTGATGCTTGGTCCCCGAAAATGTTGCTTGTAGCTTTATTATTATTATTATTATTATTATTATTATTATTATCATTATTCACTGCGCACTAATACAGAGAATCAGGGCACAACAGGGCACACTGGACATACACACAAAGCGTGTTCAGCACCTACTAAACTCCAATCCAATAAGCAAAGCTGTAAGATGCCTGAGCCTGAGAAGTCAAGATAAACTATATAGCCAAACGTTTGTGGACACCTGACCATCAAACCCTTTTGTGCCCATTTCAAATGGGCATTAATACAGAATTGGTCCCCCCTTTCACTGCTATAATAACCTCCACTCTAGTGGTAGGCTTTCCACTAGATTTTGGAATGAGGCTGTGGCACTTTGTGACCAATCAGCCACAAGAGCATTGGTGAGGTCAGGCAATGATGTCAAACGAAAAGGCCTGGTGCACATACGGCTTTCCAATTCATTCCAAAGGTATTCATAGGGGTTGAGGCCAGGGCTTGGGGCTCAATCTTGAGTTGACGATGTCCTAGTTCACTAAACCTGTCATATTTAATCTGGATGCTTGCTGTAGCAGAACTGCACAATTACTGCCAAAGATATTATTCAAATTTATGAATTGAATATGTGTTCAATTAACTTGGTAAAAATTCAGATCTACCCATGCTGCACAGCTAGAAATCAGGACTTATATCGACTTTCAGTCTAGTTTTGCCCAGCTGTAGCCATACTTCCCTCCACCATAGGCCTTCCTTAATTATAATGGACAGAACGATGGCACCAGACATTGGCCCACAGCGAGACAACATACACACACACACACACACAGAGCTCAAATACAATTAGCACACTGGTTCTAATAGAGTTCAAAAATCATCATCTGGTACTAAAGCAATAAACACCATAGTCACTGTTTTAGAAGAAAAGATGTATGCACTCAAGTTCATCAGTTGATTAAGTGCCAGAGCCCTAAAGTGGGAATAGAATGCAATAACATACTTGTATTTCAAATGGTCTCATGTTTCTGTCAGTTCAGTGTTTCTATCAACTATACAACCACAGTTACAACTTGCAAATTTATGATTAAAAAAAAGATGTGTTATGTTTGATATGTCTCAAAATATGCTTGAGAACTGCAAAAAAAAATCTACCCCGAATACCCTCCTACCCCAAACACACACACCCACACACACTCTACCCCCCACTCCAGATCAATACTACAACAACACTGCAACAACAAAGGTCAGCTAGTGAGCCCTTGTAACAAGCACTGCCAGCAAAATTTGTGAAGAATTAAAAGGTAGCCCCTAGCTGCTCTTACATAGTAATTAGTTTGGTTTCTAAACTGTAAGCCTAGAGATACATTAAACAGCCTGTAGTTGTTAATGGTTAATGAAGTGTCACTTGTGTGGGGGCTATCTATCTATCTATCTATCTATCTACTTATTCATTTGTTTATTTTTTTTAAATATGTTTATTTGCTTATTGCTGTTCCTGCTAATCACATTCTTCCCTTTCAGACTGAAAACTAAACTTAAAAAAAAAAATGCTTACACTGTGGTAACAGGTTTTTCTTTTTCTTTTTTTTTCTTTTCTTTTTTTACCTTTTCAGTAAAAAAAAAAAAAAAAATGGGTTCAAGTAAAATAATCTAGGATTTGACACTAAGAAAGAAAGTGAACTCTGAAATATCTGTGACTTTTTATTGGAAAAATTATCATCTAACTGAATGGTTGTTGGAGATGGGCAGTGGTGGCTGAATGGTTAAGGCTCTAAGTTACTGATCAGAAGGTCAAGGGTTCAAGCCCCAACACCCTCAAGCTGCTGCTGTTGGACAACTGAGCAAGGCCCTTAACCACTTCTGCTCTGGGGCGCTGTATCATGGTTAACCCTGCGCTACCAAGCTGGGAAGGGGGGTTGTCTGAAGCATGGGGGTTTTCTCCATTCTGCTGTTAGTTAATTGTGCTTTCAGAGTCACTTAGCTCCCTGTAAACACTAGATGTGTGTTTGAGTCTTGTGTTCTCCACTACCAAACGTGAACTTCCCAAACACCAAGATAATCCCTTACTCGGATTGAATGAATGAGGAAAGGTTGCCTAAATGCTGCAGATAGTTTGGTGTGAGTGTGTACTGAACACATTTAGCAGATCTCAGTCCATCACTGGCCTTCAGCATCATAACCTACCAGGAAGCCAAAGTGCTCCCATACACCAGAACTTAAAGATTTGGGTGAATCTTCCAGCTCCTGGTTGCTGCTGAACATAGGAGCTAGGACACTAGCATCCTATTATGCTTGCTTGTTGGCTTGTGAAAAATAGTGAGCTTAGGAGAAGCCTAATTTTTTTTTTTTTTTTTTTTAACCCGAACAGCATCTCCTGTATTGAGATAAAGACAAAGATATTTTTCAGAGGAGAGCATGTGGGATTGATTAGGTTTAGATGTTTATTATATCCCACGTAACACAGTATTTTATAATGAATAATCTACATAATTATGCATCATATTGAACGTATTGCTATGCAGGCACATCAAAGTGTGTGTGTGTGTGTGTGTGTGTGTGTGTGTGTGTGTATATATATATATATATATATATATATATATATGGATATGTCAGTCCACAGCAGCTCAGCTTGACACATCCGCACCCCACTTCACAACTGCCTTCCTCCCAGCCCAGCCTCTGCCAGTGTGACCAGAGTGGGTGGCAAAGTTCCCCCCTTAATTATCTTCACGCCTCAGGCAAGTCCTCATTACCAGAGTCAGGATATATGTGACAGGATTAAATATATAAAGCAGCAAAACAAAGAATGACAGAGTAGTAACCTGCTTCTTAATTTACTTAATACTTAGTACTGAAGAAAACATTAAAAGATATCATGTCTCCATAAGAAAATTAATGCAAACACCAATAGTCAGTAATCCCAGGGGAAAAAGTGTCCCAATTACTTGTAAAATTCAAGTGACCTTGTTTCATTCCATTGTGTGTTTGACACAACGATATGAAAGTGAATTAAATGTGCGAACTCAAGAATTATACTGCTGATATAGCACCATGTAGAAACAGGGGCTTTTCTGTGTATCAAAAAAAAAAAAATCCAAAGGCACTGGAAAAAAAAAAAAACGTTTCGTTATAGTCATGTATGTAATTCAGCTTTATTACAATTCCTACATAATGAATTTGAACACAAGTAGCAGGCGTTCAGATTTGTTATAAAGTGACAATATTATACTATCTTAATCTATGACCTGGGAATTATTTAAAAAAAAAAAAAAAAAAAAAAATACAAAGCTTCTCTAAATATTTTCAGAATCTCATCACTTTGCAAGTACCTGGTTCCAGCTGTATGTTGATCACAGACTTCCCTTCTGACAGGAAGCAGTTTTGGAGAATCAGTCAGAACATTTCTGAACCCCGGTCACTGGGTCTGGAGCACCACAAGGTTGTCTCCTCTAACCCTTCTTATATTTGCTCTACATAAATGACAGTGTTTCCAGTGATGCATCTCTGAAGTTGATCAAATTTGCAGATGACATTACTGTGATTGGTGTCATCACCGATGGTGATGAGTCAAAGTACCACCAGGAGGTTCAACAACTAGCCTCCTGGTGTAGCCGAAACAACCTTGAGCTCAACACTCTTGAGCTCTTCCCACTCCCCACTCACCCTTAATAATACAACAGTAAGCACTCTCACTTCGTTTAAGTTTCTGGGAACTATGATCACACGGGATCTTAAATCCATCAACAAGAAAGCTCAGCAAAGGATGTATTTCTTACAGCAGTTGGCAAAGTTCTATCTAGTGCAATTCTATACTGTCAGTATAGAAAGCATCCTTACATCCACCATCACTATCTGGTTTGGTGCAACCACCTCCAGAGAAAAGAGGAAGCTGCAACGCTCTATCAAGACTGCAGAAAAAAAACATCGGCTGCAGTCTGTCACCACTTCGCCAGGACAAAGAGATGAGCAGGATGAATCATCAGTGACAAATCCCACCCTGGTAATTACCTGCTAATCACAATGCAGGGTTAAAATAAAGATCCATGCACAATAAACTCCATACAAAAAGCAGAATAAACCAGGTCTAACATCTCCCAGACAAACATTACATATAGATTTTTTACAGCTCTCCTCTGACAGCTAAAAGAATAGTATACAATGTTGCGACATAAATTATATTTTAAATAGCCAATTATAAATGCATCATTTAATATAGATAGGGACAGATAAGAATGATAATGTGCCCATGTCATAGAAAACCAAATTCATCTTGCTTTTTCGAAACGTCGATGTAACATGTAAACATTGTCACCCCAATCCACTTCATATATGGAAACTACCCTGCAAAAACAGCCTTCTCATTATTCATAGTTGTGACTCACATTTACACATTTATCACTGCTATTAAGTCCATATCAGTATAGACCCACCCATTTACAGTGAAGTATTGAGGAATGTTTCATCCTAGAATAGTCTTTTTTGTTGTGTTTTTTTAATGAAGCACAATACGGGACATCAGATCAGAACTGAGACCATTTAACATATAACAGTCTTAAAAGACAATTTAAAAATAGTCTGGTTAATTCTAAAGGATAAAGAGGGATTGTAAAATGGTAATGTAAAATGAATCATGACAGTTTTCAATATATAAAACCATGCATTATAAGCATTATACTAAGTAGACATTCGGAAAAATGTAGAATACAGGCACTTTAAATTTCCTAAACAGCTAATTTTTTTCCATCATGGACATGTAAATATAGAAAGTAAATATAAGCAAAGCGATTATATGTTGGTAATAGTTTTTAACATATTTTAAACCTTTATTTTCTTCAGCTCTTGCTTTAGAGTCAGAGTTAACCCATGAACTGTGGAATGCAGTTTTTTTTTTTAATCGCTACTTAGTTGCATCTAGATTAATAAATGTTTTTTTTCATGAAATTGTATAAAATATAAAGAAAATGTTCATCCTCAAATATGAACCGAAATTGCAAGGTAATACATTGAAAATGAAGAAATTTGTTACAAATTAAACTAATTAATCATGTACTGAGTATAAAAGCACAGAAAGAGCCAATGGAAGACATATCTATCACAGACAGTGGACACACCACTGATATTTTCTACTTCACTCATATTTAACAGGAACCGTATTGACCACTGAAGCAAAACATGTATTTATCACTTGAAATGAAAACTACAAAGGACAACAGGGAGAATAATTTTTTTCCTCCATAACGCATTGTGTGACTCCGTCAGACATGTGATCGGCAAAAGGCAGAACTAAATAACAGACACAGAGCAGAGAGAAAAGGTGTGGCACTCTTGTAGGTATACCTGGCCTATTTAAGGAAAGGTTGAAAAAACCCAAGACTTTAAAAGCTCGGGGAAAAAGAAGCAAGTCTATCCCTGAGGATTTCAGAGGAATAAATTAGGAGGAAGTGAGGCAAATGCTCCCAAGCATTCAGACTAGCTTATTGCAAGACAGTAATTGGCGGGGCAGGAGGAAAGTGAGAGAAAGAGAGAAACAGAGGCATCACATCAGTCAGTGAAGCTGCCGGAAGTTAACCTGTTAAAAGGAAGCATAGAGAACATGCACATCCCATAGCAAGCTTCCCAGTCTTCCAGACAGCCTTGCAACGTGTTCAAATCATTTTTCTTCTCATAGACAAATCTTAGCCACCTCCTCCATCACTTTTTTCCTCTCAATTGACTGTTTTTCTTTCTTCCCTATTGCCACTGTTCCTCCATCTCCTATTCCCGTTGCTCTGCATGACTACTTTCAATCCCACAAACTCAGTCTCCTTCTTTCAAAACTGTCTTGTAAAACTAGTCTCCAATCAATCTGGATGCTTTTGTGCAGTTGTCTGAGTTGTTCTCCAAGATTTTGTTTTTTTTTTTTTTACACTATGGCTTGATGGAGGAGAGGAGTGCATCATTGTTATTCTGCCAGAATCTGTGCTGAGCATAAGACGCGGGGAGATTGTTTACTGCGCTAATAGAGGAAGGGAGAGAGGGAGCCTTCATTTGAACACCCTTACACTCTGTTCTAGCTCCCTGAATTCCACACAAATCAAACACAACAACAGGCTGTGATGTGAAAAGAGAATTCAATTCAATCAAATTTCATTTGTATAGCGCTTTTAACAACAGACATTGTCACAAAGCAGCTTTAAAGAAATCAAATAAAATTTATCCTTATTGAGCAAGCTAGAGGCGACACTGGCAGTGACAGTGGTGGTTCGTTGTGGCCCAACACTGTTTTTGCCAGACTGCCTGGTGGGCCACCCTAGAAGAGGAATGTTTTGCTCACGGATTGACTGATAGACTGACTTGCTGAGTCCCATTGTTGAAATGGCCATGCACGAGGAGTCTAGCTACACTAAAAAAAGAGAGAAAAAAGGAATATGTGGTTGATTAGATTTAAGAGATCATATTACATATAGTTTACAAAAAAAACTATCTTATCAAAACATGATTTCACAGCTTATACTAAATGTAAATTAAATAAATTTCTAATTACTAGTTTAAATTATGTAGAGTGAGTGTGATCAGGTCGTGTACAGTAGTATCCAATTAAGTTCTAAAATTTCCTGCTGATGGGAAGAAATAACTTTATTATTAAACTAACATAATTAAAGCATGTGCAGTAGAATAGTGTAGTGGTAATTGTTGTTGCCTCACAACTGCATTGATCTGGGTTTGATCCTATGCTGGGGTGAGCATTTTATTCAGGGCTTTCAAAATACACAAATGTTCGATGTACGGAAATAAATTGTGTTAATGTAACACAATTCATTTACATAAAACCTATGTACGCAATTGAATTAAGAAAAGTCAGTTAGCTTTTTTGCCTGACAGAATCTCACTGTTGAAATGCACATGCGCAAGAAGTCTAGCTAGCTGAATTTCAATCTTGCTACTCTTAGCTGGCAAAGCAGTGAGTGATACCAGGGATATTTTGTGTTATATGTGCATCTGCTGATACTTGACTGACAAATGCTATGCAGTCTCAAACGCTGATTTGCACTACATGATTGATCTGTCAGATCTCCAGCTCCAGAGGCAATCTCAGATTTAGAAATATTTAACTGTACAGCAAAATCTCGACACTAGAAAAAAAACAAAACAAAAAAAAAAAACCTTGACATTCTTCACTCAAAAAAAACAAAACCAAAAAAACCAACACTGATGCATAGTATAATTTTATTGTCACAAATATATACAGATAGTATTATTGCTGTCATATGAATACTTGGGATTTGTATTATGTATTCATTTAACCTTCGCATTGAACAAAGTGAAATTAATTAATTAAAGTGTTTTTTGTTGTTTTAGGTATAGGTACAATCATTTTGATGTTTTGTTTGTGAGATTAGCTCTCAAAAATTAATTAATTAACTAATTTGTGCAATTAATCTTAAGCTATTTAGTTTCAGTATAACTCTTCCTACTTTAATTGCTTTGCAGTGATGTTTTTACATTTCATTTGTTATGCCTCATGCCTTTAGTCATAAACACTAGTTAAAATTTATTTTGTTAGTTGTGGGCATTTTTTATTTTTTTTTGCATATAAGCAAAACACTGCCATATTATTTCTAGGGAAAGCACTGCAGTGCACATTATAGGCAAAAGATTTACTCCTAAGCATGAGACAGAATTTCTTTGTTTGGAATATCGCAATTTAAAATACTTGCTTCTCTGGTTTATGATAAGTATTTGATATTTATCATGAGCTCTACTCCTTCTTACACACTATTTAATATAAGATCTACCCCGTCTTACACACTAGGCAGCAGCACCAAAGGTGGTTGATACAGAGCATGAAGTTTGTGAGTGGGAACCTAACTGCCTCAAAGCAATAGTCCAAAAAGTTAAGCTAATCAGAAGGAAGGATTAGGGCACGTGCCAAACACAAGGCCCATGGGCCATATCTGACCCCCAGGCTCATTTCATTTGGCCCACCTGAAATTGAACAAAATAATACTGAACTGGCCCACAGCACACTACAGCTCAACATTTTTCAGAATTATAGCAAATCCAGAGCATAGCCACCCAAAAGGCAGGTGCTGTAAACCTCCGTATACGTGCACTCCAGTTTTTACTGTGACGTGAAGGATCGTAAAAGAGAGAAGCTCTGTGTCTCAGGCTAATCACCATGCGTGATCTGGCTGAAAAGAGGAGGCCTACTTTTCTCTCATCTGAGAATTAATGAGAGAAATGCTCACCTCTCCTAATGGCGTAAAATAAACCAATGCTACAATGCATCACACATGTTTTTGTCTCTTTTTTTTCCATGCAAGTTTACTTTCACCTTTAATAATACGCAAAACAGCTGCTTTCAACTTTGTTGAATGGCCAGACCTCCACAAAGTTGACTGAACATCTTCAGGAAGTGAATCCGCGGACAGAGAAATGTGCAAAATGCATGTGAAGACAAACTAAAACATGCTGCATTGCCAGTCATTAGCTGCATGAGGATGACTCCTATAAAGACCACATTGGTGCTCATTCAGACAGATGCTTCAAAGGCTTGAGCCGCATTCTTCTCGTGCTCCCAACAAACTAAAAATAACTCCAAGTAAGACTGTACATCTGGGCAGGAAAATATAGTGTTCACTACTATTTCTTTCAAAGTTCTACTGTGTTGAGTAATTTGAAGCTGCAAACTGTTTGGTAAAATCAGCATTCTTTAAAACAAAGGGAATTGTGCACACAACCGCAAATCTCTTTTCTTCTCTCTTCCTCTCACTTATCTTTGCATGTGGTCTCACTCTGATCTTACTAACAGAATCAAGTCAGTCAGTGATCTTCGATTATGTGGAGGAAAAATAAGATGCAATCTCTGTAGCTATTTCTATTCCCTGTTGTTCTTCTTGTTTCACATACCAGGAGGCATGGCCATGTATCTCGCATAATTCATGGTAATTCAAATTTGTATAAGCTTAGTGCTAACACGCACACAGACACGAGTTCTAGAGCAGAGCATGAGTCCACACACATGCCCTCTCTCTCTTTCCCTTGTGCACGCACACATTCACACATTCCTTTCCTCTCTCTAACACACACATGCAACTCTTCTTTGTCTGTCCCTGTTTAGAATTAGTTCCAGAGTTAATAGTTCAATTCAATTAAATTTTATTTCTATAGTGCTTTTAACAATGGACATTGTCACAAAGCAGCTTTACAGAAATAAATGGATTCAAAAATTAAATTGTAAATATGTGAATTTATCCTACTGAGCAAGCCAGAGGCAACAGTGGCAAGGAAAAACTCCCTGAGACAATATGAGGAAGAAACCTTGAGAGGAACCAGGCTCAAAAGGGAACCCATCCTCATCTGGGTGCAACGGATAGTGCAATTATAAATAAATCCCTTCTGCTATTGTGTACTATATGGACAAATAGTGCAAACGTGCAACCAGTAAATTCATGACAATTTTCACAAGAAGTCCGGTTGGTTAAAATCTATCCACTGTCCATTGATGGAGTCCTGAGTATAAGGTGCTCGTGGCAACTCCAGCCCCAAAGCCACCACAGCAATCGCAGTCCCAAGTCATCACAGTACAGCTCCCCATATGTGATCCCCAAGCCATCTCCACAGCCCACAGGTGAAACCATCCCTAGCAATCCAAACAGTTCTTCAGGTCGTCCATATGGGGCCACCCCCAGCAGCAGCGAGCGAACTCAACCAATGAGAACTCCAAGTAGGGCTTCAGGATGGGTCAGGCAGGTCCGGAGAGCAGAAGGGGTCAGGATCACTGGCATCTCAGAAGTAGCAAGTGTAGCTCGAGAGAGAGAGAGAAATTGTTAGGTAAGCTTTTGTCCTCTAATGGTTAAGGACAATATACTTTGCGTGCAGAGTGCAAGCAGGGACTCCGGCAAAAACTAGCTATGACAGCATAGCTAAAAGGGAGAGCCAGAAGGTAACACAGACATGAGGGCACCCTGGGACATAAGGCAGCCAGCCACGCCACCGTCGACAAACTTGAGTGAACGCATGAGAGTGGGGGGCAACAGCATCCCAGTTCACCATAACACTCTATGCCTGTGAACTCTCCAGACCTGCCCCTGTGCCTAAGAAAAAACTATTCACAAACGGCTTGACTAAACAAACATGTTTTCAGCCTGGACTTAAACACTGAGACTGTGTCTGAGCCCTGAACACTAAGTGGAACGCTGTTCCATAACTGTGGGGCTTTGTAAGAGAAAGCTCTACCCCCAGCTGTAGCCCTCACTATTTGAGGTATCAATAAATAGCCTGCACCTTTTGATCTAAGTAGGCGTGGCAGATCATAAAAGACCAAAAGTTCGCTCAGGTACTGTGGCGCGAGACCATTTGGTGCTTAATAGGTCAATAGTAGTATTTTATAATCAGTACGAAATTTGATTGGGAGCCAATGCAGTGTGGATAAGATAGGGGTGATGTGGTCATATCTTCTGGTTCTAGTAAGGATTCTTGCTGCTGCATTCTGGACTAACTGGAGCTTGTTTATGCATCTACTGGAACATCCAGACAGTAAGGCATTACAATAATCCAACCAAGAGGTAACAAAAGCATGAATTAATTTTTCTGCATCGTGTAGTTACAATATATTTCTTATATTAGCAATATTTCTGAGATGAAAGAAAGCGATCCTAGTGATATTTTCTACACGAGCTTCAAAAGAAAGACTAGAGTCGATAATCACACCAAGGTCTTTTACTGCTGCATATGATGAAACAGAAAGGCCTTCCAGAGTTATGTAATCAGAAAGCTTACTTCTAACAGAATGTGGTCCTAGTACAAGTACATCTGTCTTCTCAGAAATAAGTAAGAGAAAGTTAATAAACATCCCGTGTCTAATGTCTTTTACACATTTCTCAACTTTATTAAGCTGGTCTCTATCATCTGGCTTTGCTGAAACATACAACTGTGTGTCAGCAGCGTAACAGTGGAAGCTAATAGCATGTTCACGAATAATTTTGCCCAGAGGTAGCATATATAAAGAAAAGAGCAGTGGGCCTAAAACAGAGACTTGCGGGACATCAAACTTTACCTTAGTATGCGAAGAGAAGTTTTACGTCTACAAACTGATAACGATCAGTCAAATAAGACCTGAGCCAGGAAAGGGCCGTTCCCTTAATGCCTACTACGTTTTCTAGTCTATCGAGGAGAATAGCATGATCAATGGTATCAAAAGCTGCACTAAGGTCAAGCAGCACAAGCAAGGAGACACAACCCTGATCAGAGGCCAGTAGTAAGTCATTTACCACTTTAACCAGCGCTGTCTCTGTGCTATGATGAGGCCTAAATCCTGACTGATACATTTCATGAATGTTATTCCTATGTAAGT
>CM040981.1:12179148-12219995 GCA_022985145.1 Pangasius djambal | reverse complement strand
AGATCTTGGAGATAAAGGGGAGGTTTGATATTGGTCTATAGTTAGACAGCTGACAGGGGTCAAGGTCAGGTTTTTTTAATCAAGGACTTGATAACTGCTAGTTTAAAAGATTTAGGTACATAGCCAATGCTAAGGGAAGAATTGATTATCTTTAAAAGAGGTTTCAGGAATGATCTGTTTGAAGAAACAAGTAGGTAAAGAACCTAGTATACAGGTTGATGGTTTTGATGATTATTGAAATTAGTGAAATTAGTTCGGTCTCTTCAAGGGGAGTAAAACATTGTAATTGTTGATCTGATATTATTATATTATCATCTACAGGGTTTCTTATAAAACTGTCTGGTTTTAAATTAATAGTTTGAATTTTTTGTGTGATATTTTCAATTTTACCATTGAAAAAATTCATGAAGTCATCACTGCTATATAATGATTGTATGTGTGTGTGTTTCTATTGTGGTCTTATTCCTAGTTAATTTTGCTACAGTATTAAATAAGAATCTAGGATTATTTCTGTTATCTTCAATTAGGGTGGAGAGATACACTGATCTAGCAGCACTAAGAGCTTTCCTATAGCTCAAAAGGCTCTCCTTCCATGCTATTTGAAATACTACCGATTTAGTTTGACGCCATTTATGTTCTAGTTTTCGAGTGGTCTGTTTTAAAGTTCGTGTGTGATCGCTATACCAGGGTGCTAGCTTTTTCGCTCTTATTATTTTTCTTTTAAGAGGAGCAATCTTATCTAGCGAGTTGCAGAACATTGATTCTAAGCATTCAGTTGCCTGGTCAAGTTCTTCGGGATCATACGGTGATCCAATCATATCGGTCATCCAATAGTTAATTGGTGTTTATTCTTTTCTATTTCAATAAATGCTATATTACTGAACTTCTTATTGCCTTGTTGTGGTTATTACTTTGATACTGCAAGAAGCCAAACTATTCAGGACTACTCCTTCAGAAACCAAGTCACTGACAGGGTAATGGGCATCCACAGCTCACTAATGCGCACGGGGAGCGAAAGCTAGCCCATCTTGTCTGATCTCACAGAAGAGTTATTGTAGCACAAACTGCTGAAAAAGTTAATGCTGGCTATGATATAAAGATGTCAGAACACACAGTGCATCACAGCTTGTTACGTATGGAGTTGCATAGCCGCAGGCCGGTCAGAGTGCCCATGCTGACCCCTGTCCACCGCCGAAAGCCCCTACAATGGATATGTGAGCATCAGAACTGGACCATGGAGTAGTGGAGTATGGTGGCCTGGTCTGATGAATCACATTTTCTTTTACTTGATGTGGATGGCCGGGTGTGTGTGGGTCGCTTACCTGGGGAAGAGATGGCACCATGATGCACTATGGGAAGAAGGCAAGCTGGCAGAGGCAGTGTGATACTCTGGGCATTGTTCTGCTGGGAATCCTTGGGTCCTGGCATTCATGTGGATGTTACTTTGACATGTACCACCTGCCTAAACATTGTTGCAGACTAGGTACACCCTTTTATGGCAATGGTATTCCCTAATGGCAGTGGCCTCTTTCAGTAGAATAATGCACCCTGCCAGAAAAATTGTTCAGGAATTGTTTGAGGAACATGACAGTGTGTGCTGGACAAGCAAGTCCAATCCATGGAAGCCCCACCATGCAAGTTACAGGACTTAAAGGATCTGCTGCTAACGAATTGCCAGATACAACAGGACGCCTTCAGAGGTCTTGTGGAGTCCATAGCTCAACAGGTCAGAGCTGTTTTGGCAGCACAAGGGGGACCTACACAATATTAGGCATTTGCATTTAATGTTATAGCTGATCAGTGTATATTGTTATGTACCTTGCAGTTCCAGTGCTTCCTGTATAAACAGAACCATTCCCACTACTGGTCATGTACTATAACCATTTTCAATATTTTCAATATTCATTTTTAAACAGAACCATTCCCACTACTGGTTTTGTACTGGTTAACTACTTTAAAAGTTTCTGTTAGCCCTTCATTTTTTTTTTATAGAAATACATTTTAATCTCAGAGCCTATAGATTATTGGTGTTGGTCAATAGAATATGTCAAATATGTTTTTAAAAAAATTTTTGTGTCTATCGTCTCATGAACCCTGTATCAGGATACGTTTCGAATCATGGCTTTAGTGTACCATATCATGCCAACTTACTCCTGTCTAATGTAAAAATAACATTCTTATGTGCATGGATGTGTTGAACACACAACAATAAACATATCAGCTTTTTTTTTTTTTTTTTGCTTGCTGTCTGGCTAGAAGAATAGCACACTTGCTATCCAAACTAATTACTAGGTGTGATTTAATTTGTCCTACAAAACAAAGTGGGTTTGGAAAATATTCAGACCATTTCAGATTTTGCAAATTTTTTTTGTGTTACAGATTTTATTCTAAATTGATTAAATTAACATTTTTGCCATTAATTTACACACAAACAACCATAACGACAATGCGAACACAATTTTTTAAATTTTTGCAAATCAAAAACTGAAATCCCTCATAAGAGACATCACTTTAGGTAAGTATTCAGACTGTTGGCAAGCCAACTTGAGCTCAGGTGCAACAAAAAAATTATGCAATTAATAACTGAAAGACAGGAATTAATTCCTGTCTGTCACAGCACAAGCTTTTGTGTTGTTATAGTAATTACAACTAGATTTTCAGTTTTCCACCAATTAAGAACCATGACTAAGGGCTAATTTAGATTTCTGCATGTGAAGAGACACATGAACAGATTTGCGTTGAGACAGAGGCAAGAGATTTTATGGGTTATTGTATCTAACATAGGAGAATATATGCACACCTCTAAAATCTTAATTAGGGAGCTGTATATCACACAAACACTGATTGATTGAGCAGTGATTTTTATTACTAATATTGACTTTACAAGAGGACTCCACTGACTAAATAATGCTCAGTAGTGTCACTAATAATTTATCCTTTAACAAAAGGTTACTCTAACATGTACTTGAGTCATTTCCCAGAACCATATAACTACCTTTACTCAAGTATATCTATGGCAATTTTCTTAGTGCAAGGTTATAAACAAACCTTGGTAAGGACATTAATGGTTCATTTGGACACCTGTACCTTCAGTGCTATATATTGTCAGTTGATGGCCACCTCCTAATTGAAAAGGTCTTTAATTATGAGCCATCATAAGAAATTAGAAGCAAAGACAGGGACTCCAGCTCAGTGCTGGAGGAATTCTCACAGGCAGCTCTACACATTATATGGTGTGTATAAGGCCAAATTCCTTTCAGAAAGGTAAAAAATCCAGTATTGGCTGGAAGTGGAGACCTGTTACAGTCTGACACTAAGATATAGTGTCAGAGAGTGCTATTTGTTGTTGGTCCAGGACACTTTCACTTATGTTCTCTTATGCTCACACTTGCTCAGACAACATTTACAAGAGAGAGCATGCAATTTTATCCATTTTCCCCAAAGCACACAATTTTCCACAATTTCTAATATATGATTAGCTGTACCTTGTTAGTGTAACCCTCAATCATAACAAAATATATGCTGCCAGTAAATTATTCAGAAAGCAAGAACAGAATACAGTAAGTGAATAAGGGTGTGTACAGCTGACCAGACAACCTGCATTCCATTCATCCTCTGAGAATCAAAACATTGGAATTAGGAAAGATAGAAGGCTTCCTCATGACTTCATAAAACATCAATTTGCACATTAAACTGAAGCAAAAATCTCTGTGAAAACATGAAAGAATATATAAAAAATTATTTCCTTAAATTCAGTTCATCCTTAAAATCCAGACAATGCCTCAGTTAAAGACAGCGGTCTTGAAGTTTGTAAGGGAAAAAAAACACTACCACATATCATCAATACACTGTTACATATGTGCCATAACTCTCATAGTGGATATGAACAGTAAAGAAAACTTATTAGGGCAAAAGCAAGGGAAAATTTGCAGACATTAATCTTAATTCAACAGCATCAAAAAGCTGAGGTACTGAATTACTTTTCAAATGCAGTAGGCCATTCTGCACATTCGATCCATATGTGCATATGATTTCATCCCCTGTGTCAAAATAGAGGCAAAATCATTGATTGATACTACAACTGAAAAGGATCTGGAAAAAAGAAAGGTAAGCAGTGAAGTGGCAGAAATAGCAAGAAAAAAAAGCCAGTTTTGGACTGCAGATCAAATGCCAGTTTTGGACTGCAGAACAGCAGATGAAAGACTCTTAAATTTTGTCCTTTTTGTATTTTGGTCCTTGTCTACACAATTTGCCTGACAAATAAAATGCAGTTGCATTTCGCCTTCCAATGCCACAAGAGAGACTGAAAGAGGTAGCAATCTTTAGTGATGTTTATCAATACAAAAACCTCTGAGACGCTGCTGTAGACATTGCATCCTCCATTCATCATTAAGCTAAGATTTTATTATCATTAAGCTATATCCTTAAATAGTGTAACATGTTACACAGATTTATTATTTTTTCCACATTTATTGCAGCGATTTATTTATTTTTATCATAAACAGTATAGTATATAACAGCATTGATGCTGGAATGTAATTTGAAGCCTGTGTGTTAACTCAAGTTCAGTTTGGCACATTTTGCTGCACAAATAAATAATAAAAAATAGCAATATTCTGACACAGTTTTTGCTGGGAAAAGATTTTTTTTTTTAATTACCATTCAACAAGTTAAAATTAGTAGCCGTGAGACCTCTAGTGTACACTATATATACAGTAGGTTTAAATTTCAATTTAGAAACAAACTTCAATCTCTGTTGCTCTTCATTCTAACCTCTCGTCATCATTTCAACTGAATCAAAGAACATTTTACAATCATGGAAATAATCCTCAACCTGAACATTTTTCATATCTTTCGTCTTTTGCAGAAATTGTCTTATTTTACCAAACATGTAAGCACTTTGTCAGTTTCGTCTACTTCTGATATTCGTTGCCTCACTATCAGAGTCATCAACTGTACTACATTTGGTGTTGTCATTTTATTAACTGTCCTTCCTATTACTGGACAAGTGCTTATTTGCCATGAGCTTTTCCTTAATCTTTTCCATTTAATGGAATGAGTTTTAAAAAGTATTTCATCCCTCATCATCTCAGTATCCAAACTCTCTTCAGCCATAATACACTCTGCCACAGCAGTAACATCATCATGCATTACATGAATTTCATTTTCTAAACTGCCCGCACCCGTCATTGTACCGCTGATACTTTCACCTCCACTCTCCCTGGCATTCTCAGCCTCAACAGACTCGCTTCTCTCACCCTCCTTATGTACATCTTCCCCAGCAACAGCAGCACTGGCCTAGGCTTCAGCAGTCCTATCCATCTTTTCATGATTTACAGGTTCAGAATCATTAACCCTCTCAGTACACACACTTCTAATATGACCCTCCTTTCCAAATTTGAAGCATTTCATTATATCAGAGGTAGCAAAAACCAAATAGTCAAAACTATCAATTCAAAACTTATATTCAATTCATCTATATTATTCTTTAAAATCATACACATTTGGCATCTAAAACAAACAATGTGCTTGAGTAGTGGTGATTTACAGCAAAGCAGGATCTTTTTCATTTGAGACACTACTTTACCATACCTTGAAAGCTCTGTAATCAAGAGTTCATCTCTGATAAACAGGGGACATTGGACAGAATAACTTTTTTTGCCAGTTGAAGCAGCAGCATTACAGGGATGAAGGTTTCATGTATAACGCCATTCTGTACAATACTGTTTACTTTTTCAATAGTGTCGAGGAAACCAACAACAGCACTATTCATACAGGAAGCAGATAGTATGCTGTCGAAGCACGACAACTTTTCCTACAGCCAAAGCACATTCTTCCACCAAAACATTAAACAGATGTGCAAGTCTGATATCGTATCTGCGCGTTAACTGGTCCAAATTCATTCTCTTAAGACGCTACTGCAGACCAGCAAGCGCTGGATAGCGGCGCTCTTTTACCTAAAAACCTCCCTCCCCAACCTGCTTTCCTAGAATACCACAATAACACTTTGAAAACATCTATGCCAAAACTTTTCAGCAAAGAAACGTGTGAAAATTAAGTGGAAAAAGGAGAAAGCTCACTCACACCAGTACCACACTCACAGCATTCACTCCCAGCATCCATCCACTCAGAAAGAGAGAACAGTTCTGTAAAAAAAACTTCACAACAGCACAAACACATTCGTGTTCTCTGCTAATTGGCACACAGACTTAACCAAAACTCTCCTTTAGTGTAAATGTTAAAATCAGACAGTTTTATAAAAAATAATTAAGATTTCACAGAGACAAACAAGTTTCCTACAGTTTGCTGAGATGATAGCTGTTGAACATCTCATGCGATATCTTAAATGAGGTCTGTGTGTGTAATTAGTGGGAAGGAGGAAGAAACAAGCCTGTTTACCTCTGGACTTGGATGAGAAAGTAAATGAGAGTTGGGCAAATAGGTCCGGGTTCTCAAATTTCTCCTCTTTGACTTTGATCCAAAAGCAATTCTCTGACATCTCTTGAGGCACTATCTGCAAGAAAAGAAAAACTACATTGGAATTGTACTACAAAAGAGACAAAGACATACAGCCAAGATCTCTTCCTGATCGCTCATAAATATTAACTACCTAATCTACATCATCTTCGCCTCGTTCTCAACCAAAACAATGTTGAACAATTTGGAATCACAATGGGCTACTTGCAGCCAGGGCTATGACACATTTCTGTTTTGATATTGTGTTTTGTGTGATTCTCAAGCTTCCTGGAGCACTGTTTACATTACTGCTAGCCAGTATTATTTGTCCTTTGTAACATGATCATAACGGGTGTCTGCCAAAAGGTATTTAAGACATGGTTTGCCACGTTGGAGTGAAAGATCTCGAGTAGCCTGCACAGAGCCCTGACCTCAACTGGATTGCCAATGGCGCCCCAGGCCTCCTCGCCTAACAACGGTGTGTGACCTCACTAATGCTCTTGTGACTGAATGGACACAAATTCCCACAGCCACGCTCCAAAATCTAGTGGAAAGCCCTCCCTGAAAATGTGGTGCATCATTGAAAAATGACTGTTACTTTAAATTTCTAATGTATAGAGGAGTTACAAAGGTTATATCAAAAATAAGGTGAATATCTTGGGTTTTACTGGAACATATTCAGCAATGCCCATTTCTGCCTCCATCTAAGATCATTAACACTTCAGAATGATGTGTGACAACTGTGAACAGTGAAAAGACAAGGCAAAACCACATGCTGATTCCTAGTATGGTAAGGGGAACTCAACCTGATACATTCATATTGAAATAAAAAAATAAAAAAAACGCAACAATTAAATCTTATTCCACCCATCAAAAAGTGAAAGAAAAATAAAAGGCTACTTCAAGGCAGAAAAGATGGTATTTGAATCCTCCCTGTGAACTAGACTTGAAATGTTCTGATAATTAAAATAATTATAGTTGGAAAAAGAAGAAAAATGTTTGGTTTCCAAATTGCAACCTTGATTTTGACCAATGATTTTGTTGAAAATAATTGTAGTCTCCATGACAACACAACAAGAAGAATTGTCATTATTGTAAGAGATACACCTGAATAAAAAAATGTCATAGTTCCAAGATGGCACCTATAGAATATTTTAACCACACTATGTTAACCACAAAATGTGTACACATACTCGATAATGTTTCATCCTCAATGTTATAGATGTACGGAACCAGTATAGTGCAAAATGTGTCATTGTACCTAGTATCTCAGTAAAAGGCTTGCTGCCTAAAACTATGTTCAAGGAACAGGAAACTGAGACCTAAAAATGACCTATATGACCTTACATATGCATGGGAATCCTAAAAATGGGTAAAGTGTGAAACAGGAAAATGCTGTAAATTTAAGTGAGTAAGGCTTCCTTAAACAATAAGATAAGCATATGGGGTAACCTGGTGATTCCTTTCTATCAATTTTTCATGAAGTGATGCCATCTATTGCCGATTTTTCCTGTGATGCTAGCATAGAGGAACTCCTCTCCAGGTTTAACTCCACCTGTTCTAAGGTCTTAAATGCTGTGGCCCCTTTAAGGACTCTCGAGTCTAAAACCCGCTCTAAACCTGAACCCTGGATTGATGATTCTATTCGTTCTCTCAGACGATGTTGTAGAAGAGCGGAACGAAAGTGGAAAAAGGACAGGCTTCATGTTTCTTTTGAGATCTTAAAGGGTTCTCTTTTTAAATATCAGAAAGCAGTTAAAAAAGCAAAATGTCGACATTTGTCAGATATTATTAATAGGAACTACTCTAGACCAAAGACTCTCTTCAACATTATTAATGCTATTCTCAGCCCGTCGGCCTGTCCTTTTCCTGGGGGTTCTTCTCGATCATGTGAAGAATTTTTATTATTTTTTGATAGTAAAATCAGGGATCTCTGGCTAGGGATAACTTCTTCATCTTTTAATCCGTCTAACCCCTCCATCTCCACTATCTTTTTCAGCCAGTTTAAACCAGTCTCAGTTTCAGATTTGCTGGAAATAGTTGAGCAGCTTAAGCCTTCGGGCTCGTCTTTGGATATTCTTCCTCCTTTTTTATTTAAGCAAGTTTTTATTGATGTTGCTCCGTATCTTCTGATTATAATTAATCGCAGTTTAGAATCTGGCATTATGCCTGACTGTTCAAAGCATGCAGTAGGCCTATTTCTAATCTGCCTTTTATCTCCAAGATTCTGGAAAAAAAATTGTGTTTTCACAGTTACAAAGTTTTTTAGCTAATAACTCAATGTTTGAAATATTTCAGTCAGGTTTTCGTAAATGTCATTCTACTGAGACTGCGCTCTTGAAGGTTCTTAATGATATTTTAATATCATGCGATTCGGGTGATTTTGCAGTCCTGGTGCTCTTAGATTTAACGGCTGCTTTTGATACAGTCGTTCATGCGGTTCTCATTGATCGGTTAGAACATTGCGTTGGTTTAAAAGGTGTAGCTTTAGATTGGTTTAAATCGTATTTTGCAAATAGGAGTTTTTTAGTCAAGATGGGTGAACATTACTCAAGTAATTCTTCTTTGCCCTGTGGGGTTCCCCAGGGTTCTATTTTGGCTCCTTTGCTCTTTTCTCTCTATATGCTCCCTCTTGGCTCGATTTTTAGAAAACATGGTTTGTCATTTCACTGTTATGCGGATGACACCCAGGTTTATTTGCCTGTCAAACGCAATTCTGCGGGTCTTGAGTCTCTTATAGTATGTTTGGCGGATGTGAAGGTGTGTCTTGCTCCTCCAAACCGGTGACCTCAGGATCCGCAGTGTTCCTAACATAGCTTTTAGCTCTGATTTAATTGCTATCGTGGGAACAGCGAGTCGATAAAGTTTACCTGAACTGTACCTCACTAGGCTCACTACACTAGGTCCTAAGTTAGTAAATATGCTTGTCGCCGGTAGCTGAGAAGCTGCTGCACTGCTGTGCGCCACCATGTTGTTTAGAGTTCTGTGCTAAAGGTGGTTCTGCGTGTTATTGAATTCTAGGGTGTACTCTGTTTTTCCCCACCCAGTTTCTGAATGTTTGTTTACTTTTTGTAAACCATTACATATTGAAATCCATTGTGTTTTTTGTTGTCAAATGAGGTTATTTGTTTGTTTATAGAAGTTGGTGAGGACCACACAATTGTTATTTAGGCCCTTGCAAATAAAAACATAGAATTGAAGGAGGGTGTACTTTCTTTTTCTCATGACTATAATAAAACCATTCTGGGGATCAGGAAATCATATTTAGAAATTTCCTATATTATTACTGGGCTTTCAATATACATAAAGTTATTTTCTGGGTGTCTAACCGATATCATTGGAGCACACCCATACAGGCTGAGATGGTTAGAGAGTCGGACTTGTAACCCGAAGGTGAACCTGAAGGTTGTGGGTTCGAGTCTCAGGCCGGCAGGGATTGTAGGTGGGGGAGTGAATGACCAGCACTCTCTTCCACCCTCAATACCACGACTGAGGTGAGTCCTTTGAGCAAGGCACACCCAACTGCTCCCTGGGCGCAGCAGCAAAAAGGCTGCCCACTGCTCAGGGTGTGTGTTCACTACTGTGTGTGTGCACTTGAATGGGTTAAATGCAGGGCAACAAATTCCAAGTATGGGTCACCATACTTGGCCACATGTCACTTCACTCACTGATAATATGGTCACAGTTTAAACACTTTAAACAAAAATAGTCTCTTTCTTTGCTACCAATTACATACAATTGACTTTTCCCACCCTCATTTGTACATTTTAACTTTAACTGTGGTTCTAATTGTGTGCAGCTAATTTTTTTTTTAAACAGTGTTAAAACACATTATAAACCCAAGTCACATTTCAATAGGTATTTGCAGGTATGATGTTTAGTTCAAAAGCTTTTCATTAACTTCCCAGCTCCTCCAGTTCATGGCTGGATCAAGGAAGGTGACTGGAAACTTCTTGGATGCAGTCTAGTATCTACAGTTAGGTCCGGAATTATTTGGACAATGACAATGACTTGTGATTTTGCCTTTATACACCACCACAATGAATTTGAAATAAAACAATCAATATGATCGAAGTGTAGACTTTCAGCTTTATTTTAAGAGGTTCCACAAAAATATGGCATTTACCGTTTAGGAATTACAGCCATTTTAAGCAAAATACGTCCATTTTCAGGGGCTCAAAGGTATTTGGACAAAGTGACATAATTGTAAATACAACCATAATTTTAATACTTGGATGAAAATCCTTTGCAGTCAGTGACTGCCTGAAGTCTGGAGCCCATGGACATCACCAAGTTTCCACTGATTTTCTTCCCTGGAGATGCTTTGCCAGGCCTTCACTGCAGCCACCTTCAGTTGCTGCTTGTTTGTGGGTCTTTCTGCCTTCAGTCAGTGAAAATCATGCTCTATTGGGTTGAGATCAGGTGACTGACTTGGCCATTGAAGAATATTTCATTTCTTTGCCTTCAAAAAGTCTTGAGTTGCTTTCGCAGTATGATTAGGGTCATTATCCACCTGCACTGTGAAGCGGCGTCCTATCAGTTTTGTAGCATTTGACTGAATGTGAGCAGAGAGTATAGCCCTATACACCTCAGAATTCATCTTGCTACTTCTGTCAGCAGTCACATCATCAATAAACACCAGTGAGCCCGATTCATTGGCAGCCATACATGCCCATGCCATAACACTTCTTCCACCATGTTTGACACATGATGAGGTATACTTTGGATCATGAGCTGTTCCTTTCTTTCACCATACTTTTCTCTTCCCATCATTCTTGTACAAGTTAATCTTGGTTTCATCGGTCCAAAGAATCTTATTCCAGAACATGGGGGGCTTTTTTAGATGTTTTCTGGCAAAGTCTAATCTGGCTTTCCTGTTCTTGAATGTTACCAGTGGTTTGCACCTTGTTGTAAACCCTCTGTATTTACATTCATGAAGGCGTATCTTGATTGTAGATTTTGATAATGATACGCCGCCCTTCTCCAGAGTATTCTTGACTTCTGTTGAAAAAGGAAAGGATTCTGCGATCATCCACTTTAGTTGTCTTCCGTGGTCTTCCAGGCCTTTCGGTGTTGCTGAGCTTGCCAGTGCATTCCTTTTTTAAGAATGTACCAAATTGTTGATTTGGCCACTCTTAAAGGTTTTTCTATCTCGCTGATAGGTCTCTCTTGTTTTTTTAATCCTAATGATGACCTCCTTCACTTGCATTGAGATCTCCTTGGACTTCATATTGGTAGCTCCACTCGAACAGCTGCCAAATGCCAACTCAATACCTGATATCAACTCCAGACCTTTTATCTGCTTCATTTGTCTTGAAGTAATGAGGGAAGGGACCGCAACAGTTCAATTAACTTCTTGTCAGTCACTTGTCCAAATACCTTTGAGCCCCTGAAAATGGAAGGACTTTGCTTAAAATGGCTGTAATTCTAAAGGGTAAATGCCATATTTTTGTGGAACCTCTTAAAATAAAGCTGAAAGTCTACACTTCGATCACTTCGATGATGATTATTTTTTATTAAATTAAACTAAGGGTATGAGAATACAAGAACGTGAGCTATTATACTTGCAAACTCTGACACTTGTTCTTTTTCTAATCTTGTTTGTCCCAAACAAATGAGACAAAAAAAATTGTATGTGCTGTTCTTTGGTTTAGTATCATTTAATGTCATTATATTACTTTCTGTTCTGGACTGTGTGACCTTCATTACCTTGGCCCAGTTGACCCTCTTCATGGCTGTGTCAGGTTTATAGGTCTTCTTCGGCTGTAGCCCATAAGGTAGTTTTTGGACAGCTGGTACTGGAGGGAGACCTGTGGCTCCAAGGAAAGGTGGAGGAGGTGGAAGAACACCTCCAGGAGGAAGGGGTGCAGGTGGCAGACCAACGCCAGGTGGTGGTGGTGGCGGTGGTGGTGGTGGAGGTCCCATACCTGCTGGAAGGGGAGGAGGTGGTGGAGGGGGTGCTCCTGGTAGAGGGGGAGGAGGGGGTGCTCCTGGTAGAGGAGGAGGAGGGGGTGGTGGTGATAGAGTGTCTCCTGCTGCAACCTGGAGATGAAGGAGAGAAAACCAAAGTCACGTAAAAATGCCACTGCACAATGCAAATGCCCAGTATCAAACCTAACTGGTGAGACAAGATTGGAAAATTGCAGTGGTGCTGGTTGAGGAGGAGGCTAAAAGACACAGTATTTCCCAAAAAAGAGAATGGTGTGCTTGTGTGTGTGTGTGTGTGTGTGTGTGTGTGTGTGTGTGTGTTCACTATATATTAAAAAAGAGCTGATTAAAAACAGGTGCAAGCACTGGGTTTTAGACCCACAGCATCACTGAGCCACAATGGTATGCAGAGTAAATTCTGTCCTCCACGGGGCTAAGCAGAGACCAGCATTCCAAATAGCTCCAGCCAATGCTGATGTCCTCACCGGGAAGACTGGGGCACAGAGTAAGCAAGTTTCAAAGCTTCAGTGCCTTCCCCATCAATTATAAAGCCTGTATGATTTTTTTTTTTTTTGGAAATATTTTCTTTTAATATTGCTAGAAAAGTATCATTTAAGAATGACCAAAAAATATGCGTAATGCACATACAAGTTTTACAATATTTTTAAAATAAATTAAAGACATTTTTGGTGGGCCAGAAGAGATATGCTCTCCTGTGTACAGTGCACAGTCTGTGTGAGATACATGAAAGCATATTTCTTTTGTTTGTACAGCAATATGGTTTTACTTTGGAGCCCAGTAAGGTAGCATTTTGGTCAGGTTAAAACCAAATAGTTCTGTGAGCAGGGATGCCAGGTTTCACATATAAAGGCTGTGTATTGCAGTTACTGCAAATCAGACATGCATACCACTGTTAACTTGTTCTCCTAAAAACAGCAAGAAAAAGAAGTAAGCTGTGTCTAGCTTTTCCTATGTCCCAACAATCTGCACCAATTTCAAATTTTATTGGGCAGATAGTTTTATAGTTGCAGGTAGGGTGAAAATTTGGAAACCTGGCAACCCATCCTTGCGCTCATGTAATTTTATTTTATTTTTTCCCAATCTTGCTCCATGGGTGTGTGTATATTGTCCTGCATGACAAGACAAGGAAAAATATAGCTGCAAGCAGCAGCTGGTGGGTCCAAGCACCAAGGGTGCAGCAACGTCAGTTGCATGACATCATAATGTGATATCAGTGTAGAAAATTTAACATATAATCAACAGCATAAAAAAATGAGCATTTTCAATGTTGTCAGTTTACATTCACAATATTGATGTGTGTGTGTTATGAATTCCTGATAATTGTATTATTCTTGTTGGAGTAGAACATAAAAAACCTCATGCCAGTTAGTGGCACTATGACAATGAATTACTAGTCTCATGTGTGTGTAAATAGGCCTCCTCATATATCCTACATGGTGAGAATCTTTGCAAATCTGATACGAATCTGAATCCCCAATTCCTGTTGCCAGTACTAGTGGCATGTACATGTGATTACACCTCATAGTTGAACATACATGTGAATTTTGGTCCACAACACACTATGTACAGTGGAACTGTTTGCATGGAGTGACATTGTTTGCTGATTGAGTGCATCGCCATGGCAACACCTTTCGAGATATAAAAAATTCCTTCACAATTTTATATCAGTGATATCTTGAGATCATTGTGACCAAATTTAGTATGACTCGGAGGAACTTACTAGGAGGAGTATTTAGTAGTTCGATAGGAGTTTAATAGTTAGTTAAATAGTTCGGTATAGTTATCCATGTTTGAATATTAAACAGTGTGTCAGAAGAAGAGTTTCTGACATCAGTAAAATTAATATGCATTTAATTCGCAAAAAATACAGAGATGAGCCACAGAAGTTCTGGAACCAAGATTAACATCTACCAAAGTGATCCAAAATATACAAGCTCATCGGTCAAGAATGATGGCGGTAGTGTCATGGCTTGGGATTGCGTGGCAGCTTCTGGAACAGGCTCACTAATCTTTAATGATGATATAACTCATGATGGTATGATGAATTCAGAATGAATTCAGAAGGCTACAGAAACATTTTGCTTGCCAATTGAGAAATTCATCCAGTGCATCCAATTGGGAGGAACTTCATCATGCAGCAAGACAATCACCCAAAACACACTGCCAAAACAAGGTTGAAGGTGGTGTGGGAAAGCTTGAAAGCTGTGGGATGAGTAGCTTTTTAAAATTTTGGGTCTCATAGTAGTAATAATAATAATAATAATAATAATAATGATAAGCTTATAAAGCAGAACAGTATGTTGGCTTGACAAATAATAATTAAAGCTGCAAGCAGCATTTTCAAGGGCCAAGCACCCAGATTTGGTGAGCCGCACATTCACAGATGCACTACAAGTGTTGCATAAGCAATCACAGGAAAGCAGAGCCATAACAATAGGAAAAAGGGATTCAAGAATGATTTGGAATTTCATGCATTTGCCAGTCTGGTATGGGACAACAGTTTTGAATATCAGAGTTCCTTTTATTAATTTTGTTTAGACAGGCCTCAAGATGATGTGAGCCAAATTTGGTGAAGATTGGACAAAATATGGAGTAGCAAAAATGGCACTTAGATGTAAGCATTTTCGGCATCTTATTGTAACGTTTGACTAGTAAGTGGCGCTGTCATGAAATTTGTTGCATAGCCTCAGGGTATGCTCCTAAAAATGCCTACCAAGATTTGTGTCAGTGTGCAAGATTGCTGCTGAGATACAGCCTCACTTCTTGTTTGGCGGCTTTGCCGTCAGATTTGGTGACAAATTCCAGGCAAACCTTTTGGAATATCAACATTCTTTTGCTAACTTTTGTCCAGGTTGGTCTGAAGATGTTATATGCCAAATTTAGTGTTGAATGGAAATACTTTGTAGGAGGAGTAGCGAAAAAACAGTTTTTGACAAAATCCAAGATGGTCGAAGTACACTTGAATTTCAGATGATGGTGTGCATTCACTTCAGCATACTCCAGGGAATTATAGGAAAAATGAATAAAAGATGCAGGAGCAATTCTGCAAATACAGCACGCTCACCGCTGCGGCCCGGGTTCGATTCCCGGCCAGGGAACCAACCCCAGCCACAGTGCGCTCTCAGTGCCGGTCCCAAGCCCGGATAAAACTGAGGTTGCGTCAGGAAGGGCATCCGGCGTAAAAACTGTGCCAAACCAAACATGCGGACCAATGATCCGCTGTGGCGACCCCTCACGGGAGCAGCTGAAAGAGGAACGAGCGAGGAACGATCCCTACAGTTGTTGAGATACAAACCAAAAGATAAATTTATTTGGCTGAGTAATGGGTGGAATATGGGACAAAATTATTAAATTTGGTGGCAATATCTCCATAATAACTCTGTCTTATAGCTGTTTCAGTAAATTAAGCCATTAAGTCATTAATCATATGGCAGTCATACTGTTTACAAATCTCAAAGGTTTTTGATAATTATTGAAGGTCAAACTCAGCTGAGTAGTAGCAATTTGTAAAGCTAGTACAAAAACCCAGGACAAATTCTCAAAAGTAGATTTTGCATATTATGCAAATTAGATAAAAATCTCATATCTGCAAAAAATTAAATGGGTCTTGAGGCATTTTTGTTAGGGAGAACTCATGGAATAATTGGCAAAAGAATTTTCACTGTAGGACTTTCCTACAGCTCATGTACATCATATCACATTCCAGCACTTCATGCTTGGACCCCTAATAACAACAATAACCCTCCCAAAAACAATAGGGCCTTTCACACCCTTGGTGCATGGACACTAATGAAATGACCTAGGAGAAGAGGTGAGAAAAGGCCAAAAGGCTGAGGGAAACATGTCTCTGCTGAGAAATCTAATTCCGTTCTTACAGATAGTTCACACAATCAAACACACACTTTCCATGCCACACTAGTGCCAGGTAAGAGAAAAATCACATTATGGTATAGGCATGGATTAAAATGTGTCATAACACTGAACAACTTTCTACAGCCTGATAAAATAACTGCATTGATATTTATTTGGCTATGAAATAAGGGCAGTGTTATGTGCAGTTTGATTCATCTCATTTAATCATACTAGATGAGAGTAAACCATTAGAATTGATTAACATGTAAATTGTCTCTGCAATATGCTAATAGACTAAGCATATAAATAGGATGCAGGCCCATGAATCTGCTGCAGACATTAGAAGACTAATCAGGCTTTAACACTGATATCAAGCAGTGGTTCCATACAGGAGATTAACCTGTTCTTTTCTTTTGAGCTGTGCACATCACAGACGATTCATATGATTTGGGTTGGAATGTGATGAGATGACTCATGCTTTGCAGTAAAGCCTCTGGTATGTCCCTGGCTTTCCACCTTGATAAAAAATAAACTCCATTATTACTGAAATACAGGAGAATATCTCCACAAAGCTATTACTGAAGCTATTATAGAAGAGACATGGTGAAACTATTTGCTTTTGCTGATAAGAAACAGTGCTTGAAAAATCAGCAGCATGAACAGGTATCTAGAGTCACTGATATCATGCCAACCAAATCAAACCATTTCCATAGCTCATAAATGATTTGACCTTTGAATGATTAGACACCAATTTCCCCATATTCTTTTTTTCCTCCTTTTTCAATTTGCATTATGCCTCATTCTATAAAGAGCTAAATATAAAATTTTATAATTCTGTCTAAGAAATTGTCCTTCCAGTGTATCACCCTGTGTTCAGTGGATGAAGGGATTAATATGTGCCAAGTTATATTTTCATCTGCATTATTGAGTGTTTGATTACACAATGCAACAGGTGGACTGTTTATTAGGGCAAAATTTTAAAGGTACAATGTGCAGGACAATGAGGCTCTCTTTGACAAGCAGCTCATCCTATGATTGTGTGCCTGTCAGTCTCCAAGTATCCCATTTCCTCTTAAAAAAAAAAAAAAACAAGCAGCACATTAGCTTCTAAATTAGGTCAGCCGTGTTTCCATGCTACCTGCTCTATGGTGGTACGTGCCACACAAAAGGCCCTCCAGCCACGGGTAGCAGAGTCTTACTGATGAGGTCAGGCAGGTCTTTACCTTTATCTTTATCTTAACATGGGGTCTGGTCTGTGTAAAATAACCTGTGCAAAATAAAGGCATATATGGTGTGTTTGTAGTGTTGGGCTTTACAGCTGAGTGGGGAAAAGACTTGAAGAGACAGCTACCATTTGGGTAATAATGGGGACACATACAGAATTAAACCTTTCCCATTTAACTGCCGATGGCTTCAATATTAGAGTCAACTAATTGACTGAGCTTGTTTGTGTCTTTGATTGTGTTTAGAGTTGGGATAGAGAAACACTCCCATCCTTAATATTTGTCTCATAAAATGTTTTGAAATCTCTCATGTAAAAATTACACTTTTGCAAAAAGAGAGTGTACTGGAGTGTCCAATTAAAGCAGCCAAGATGAACACTGTTAAAATACAATGCTTCCTTGCTAATTAAGTGAAAATGAACAGTGTTCCTGCTTGCACGACTTGAAGCTGGTGTACATAGTAGAATAGTAGACATCATGTCTGTATGACTGTCATTTGGTGCAGTTGGTTTTTGCTCCTCAAATGCGCAAATATAAACCATTTTGGAAGGAGCACTATAGACCAAGTGATTTTTTTTCCTTCCACATAAAAACAAAGCAGTTGATTAAGTTTACAAAGCTACTTCCTCTGCAACTGTGTGTTCTTTTATTTTGTTCCATATTCCCATCTTGGGTATAACACAACTAGGGCTGTACCGTATGTAAGTCTCTCAATTCGATACATCTGTATCAAACAATGCATCCAGCAGACTGCATAATAAAGTAGCCTATTCATCATAAAATACCGATTATGTTATTTGAAGTGTAATGAACACTTAATCAAACCACACTGTCTCCTCTGAAAAAGCTATTTCTATATCTCAAATCAAAAGAGGCTACAGGGATTTTTTTTTTCCCTCAGCATGCTGTTTTTCACAATACAATAGCATACTAGCTTACTATGTCCTAGGGTAAGTAGCAAGCAGGAGCTGGATGTAAGGGAGCACTTTGTTAATTCATCATAAAGCACATTAATGAAACAGGCTAAATGGGTTGACTATAAATCTCCAATTATTGCAAATCATGAAAAGTATATTTAACATGAAATATGTCTTAAGAACAATAAACACTATAAATAGAGCTGGATTTTTCACATTTATAGAGTTTGTTGTCTGGAACGTTATTCCCATTTGCAGTCCAGAACACTAATCCAGAGTTAAGGAGCAATGTACACATTTTCCTATTTTTTTTTTTTAAACATGCTCTGCATGATTCTATGGATATTTTCTATGGATAGATTCTGTGCATGATTCTAAATTAAAAGAGCACAGAGCTCTCACATTCTTAACAAGCTGAAGCATCCTTAACCTTTTTTCTATGTATATCAAAACATGCTCATATTTTTAAATGAGAAAAGGAGGTTGTTCCAGAACCTTTTATTTATTTATTTTTATTTATTTATTTTTTTTAAAGCAAACTCTAATTTGGTCTTCCTATTTTGAGGCTTACCAATGATTTACATCTTATGATAAACCCACAGTATTTAGTCTGGTGAAGGCTTGCTTCACTGGCAGTGACAGCTCTTTGGACTTCTGAGAGTTAACAGCAACAGATTTTAGACTAATTTAACCAATTTTAAACCACTCTAGAGCTTTTATCTGCTTACTTGTACTTGAAATAATGAAGGAATAACACATACCTAGCCATGGAACAGCTAAGCAGCCAATTGTCCAAAAGTGCTGTAATTCTTATACCATTCATCAGATTTGGATGTAAATACCTTCAATTATTTAGTTTGTGAAGGAAAACACTAATTGTTCTGTTACTATTATTATTATTATTATTATAATACACTAGTTGTTCTCTGATTTTATAATATTATATATTATTTAGTGCGATTGTGAAGCAACACATTTGATTTTTATTATTATTCCACCTGAAATTCTGCATGTGTCTACTCTTACAGTTTTTGAGATATCGACACCAAAAGAAGTTTGTTTGTATAGAGCTTTTGGAAATAGTCTTGCAGGAGAATTAAATGGATTTTTCTTTTTTTTAAACTGCTCGAATTTGTTCAATTCTTAAGCTACAACCACCTAAATTCACATGGTCAAACCCGGGTGCAGGAGGAATTGCAGTGCCAATTTACACTGCTCTCATCCTTCTCTTAAATTCATACATCCTTCTTCCCCCAATTCATTTCTGTGGGGGGAATCTAGAGCAGATGACATCACCGTCGCTCTAGGGTGAGTGTTCATTTGACTGAATTCACTGTCAGCATGACATTTTTGTCTAAAATCCTTATATTTTCACCTAGAAACTCCATTCAAGCTTTATAATGTTCAGCTACTCTGCCATTCAGAAACTTGTAAATATCTAATAGATTCTAACTACATTTTTAAAGTTACAATTTGTCTGTTTGTTTGTTAACATTTGTCTGACACTAGGGCAAGTCAAGACCCCTACTGACTAGCTTGCGCTTTTCTTTAACGTTAATTTCTCTGTGTTTAAACAGTCAAACAAATCCAGGTCAAGCTACACATTTGTGGCATCACATTGATCAGCTAGCACTTCTGTCACTAACCATGTAATTAGGTATGCGATTTGGTGAATAGAGTTTTGAGCGTTTGATACTAGCACTTGCACTGTCTTTTATACACACGCCTCTTAAAGGAGCCTTTTTTCTCCCGTTTTTTGTATCATAAATCAAACAATTCCAGCTGATACTACACATATTAGGCATCAGACTGATTGGATCTCCTGACACTAATCATATAATTAACTAAGTGATTTGTTGAACATTTTGCAAGTATTAATCGGTCATTCGTTCCAATAAATAAACCCCCCTTCACAGTGGTGTGCATCTTTTTGTACTAACTGAAGCAGGCGGCAACAACGTCTTTTGTTTTGTTAAATATAAATCTAAAATATGGATGGTGTAGCTAAGCAGTGGGAATATGAGTATAGCAGAATGTACAGCAGTGGGATTTGTAGACCTGTTACCAGGCAGGATAAGGGTCCATAACAGGAATAATGTGATGGCCCACCCGCAACAGTTTTCAAGTGCAATGTGATGTTTTATTTACAGTGCCCGAGAAGTAGAAAAATCCTTAGATGGCAAGACTATTTACAGGTGTATATACAGAAAGAACAAAAAAAATAAATAAATAAATGTAAAGAAGAATGTAATTAATTAATTAATTAATTAATGTCCACAGATTTTCTGTATTGTTATTTTTTTTTTTTTTTTATTGCTCGTAGCATCACAACTGCACGCTCGCTAGGTCAACGCCAACCCCAGAGAATGGTTTGGGGCTCATTCTTATAGCCCAAGCACCTCCCTTCTGAGCTAAACCATCTTCAATATTCATTCAAATCATCATTCAATTATAATAATAATAATAGTAGCTGCAAGCAGCAATTAATGGAGCCAAGCACAACAGAGCCAAAGGAAGGAGCTAAGCAAGCATCAGAGCATGTTCACATAAAATTTATGGAAGAACGGTTTTGAATTCATTTGATAACTTTTGTTCAGATAGGTCTCAAGATGATGTGAGCCAAATTTGGGGAAGATTGGACAAAATTTGGAGGAGTAGCAGCGAAACAACATTTTAACAAAATCCAAGATGGTTGACTCGAAGTACACTTGAATTTCAGATGCTGGTGTGCATTCACTTCAGCATACTCCAGGGAATTATAGAAAAAATTAACTGTGAATTTAGCACAAATTCTTCAAATGATATAAAGAAAAAAAAGAAAGTTGTTACAGTTCTTGAAAACTTCTTGGGAACATTCAGGGTGTGGTCCTGAAGATACTTATTAAGATCCATAATGATGCTTAGATGCATTGCTGAGATACACTCTTGCATCCTGTTTTCTACATTTGCAGCGCTTTGATTCCTTTGATACCTTTTGTTTAGACAGGTCTCATGACCAAATCTGGTGAAGACTGGACAAAACTTGAAAAAGGAGAACAAAATTGGCAGTTAGATAAGCATAAGCATTTTTAGCATTTTATTATAAATTTTGGCCAGTAAATGGCGCTATCACAATTTTTTTTTGCATAGCTTCAGGGTATGGTCTTGAAGATGCCTACCAAGTTTTGTGACAGTGCGCAAAGTTATTGTTGAGATACAGCCTCACTCCCTGTTTGGTGGCTTCACTGTCAGATTTGTTGGCCCATTACGAGCAAACGGTTTGAAAGTTATGACCATAAATGTACTTCCAAATTAGGCCCAAATTTGACCAGAAATTTGGTGGTGCTAGAGCTTTGGCAGCACTTGGCCCAAATTTGGTCAGAATCTTCCGTAGACCCTCCCCAATCAGTGTGCCGAATTTCACAACTTTTTACCAGACGGTTCTATGGGCCGCCATAGACACCCTAGCCAGAAGAAGAAAAAGAAGAAGAAGAAGAGGACGCAGAAGAATAATAATGAGGATGGTTGACTAACCAACTTGAATTCAATATTCATGAAAATCAGGCAAACAGTCTAGGAGGATTTCAAAAAAGTAGGTTTTCAAAGCATTTCAAAATGGCATAATTTTTTTGTTTGCATGGTCTGAAGATCTCTTTCCATTTTCGTGAAAATCAAATGAATGGTGTAGGAGTTGTTCTAAAAAGTATGTCAGAAAATTCAAAATCTAGTTGGCAGAAATTGAAACCATTGTAGGCTTTCAACTCAGCATGAAGAAGAAAGAATTTTGTTAGCATAAAAATGAATGAAATTTTGAGCAGTTGGTGATGCTACAAGGTTTGAGATACCACATCTGCTACAGTAACATTTTAGACTGTCCTCTATGGAAGTATTTTCCGGACAAATTTAAAAAGCAATTGCAAACTGCATTTACAATAAAAGCAAATACAATATAAACTACAGTTTGCAGATTTGGACGTACAATTCTAATATACCTGTGAAGGTTGTTAGTAGACCTTACTCGATATGATATTTTACCTTACAAATTCTACATTCTGCCTTTATATTATTAAAATGTACCAAATGCTAATCAGAATGCTACTTGGTTTGCGACGGTCACTCATCGTGGTTTCTGACCAGAAATTAAGGATGATCTTTTCGCCACACTGCTCAGCTATGTGCACTCCGCAGGAGTGAAGCCTCAGCACAATCGTCTGCATGCTTTCCTTCTTGGCCGTCAACTGTGACTGATGTCATTTCCAAATACAAACACGCCCCATAGTATACCCCCACACCAACACTGATTGACAGGCTTCTGTGCAAGGCACCGGAAATGCAAATACAAAGAGAATTGCGATTCCATCTGACAGGCTCCATACGGGACACCGAGCAAGTGAAATAGCAAATGGGTAAGTCCTATTGCTATTTCAGTATGACAGGGTCATAATTCGTAAGACATGGGAAATGCAATTGCAAATGAACTTTGCTTTTCCATTTGAAATGTCAGACACTGTATGTTGAAAATGCAAATGGTAATATGTGATTTGCATTTGAATTATATCACAATTTATGCATGCACTAATAGAAAACGCAATTGCAAATGCAATTTGCAATTGCTTTCGAAATTTGTCCACAAAATATTTCCATAGTCCCCTACGTGTGCCAAATTGCCATACGTCCGGTTCTATGGGCTGCCACAGACTTAAGAGCGGAAGAAAAAGAAGAAACAGAATAATAATCAACGCCCAGTCTGTTCGGCCAATGCAGCTCCACAACCCTGAAGACTGACTACACCCAACAAAACATGGAACATAAACAGAATAAACAGATAAGTATGAATAAATAAATACATGAAATGAAACCGGGTGTATGTGTGTGTTCCGTTAAGGTGTGAATGAATGTCGGGGTTGCAGATGGGGTGTAAATCTATGTGTGTATGAATCCAGCATGCTAATGGAGTGTGTGTGCACCCACATATCCGTAGCAATGAATAGAGACTGTGAAATTGTTAATGTGAATGAAAGTCAGTGCTGCCGCCGCCAACAATGACAGCATGCTCTGTCATACAGGGTATAAATATATTAGGTATGTGAGTATATAATATTAATAATCACTAAACGATCACACAAATTATTTTCGACAGGAAAACAACAGATGAAAAAGGACAAATGACTTATCCCAGCACTGTAGGAGGGGAAGTGAGCCAAAAACTATATGCAATAATAAGTGGTTCTTTTAGGAACCTGCAGGTTGGTGTGTGAGACAATGAACATTAAGCACACTGACCTAACATACCCAAATAAAGTTTTTCAATTCCTCTTGTGCTATAACCTTTGACAAGTAGCCTGCACAAACTAAATTCAGTGGTCGCTTACACCTTGTTATTGCCTCTTAACACCTACACATTACAACCTCCATTTCTTCCCAAAATTGGCCAAGATTTGCATCAAAATCACACTCATAGTTTCTGCAGGACTGGCACTAGTTTAATTTCAATTCCTATATACAGTACTGTGCAAATGTCTTGCAAATGTCTTTTTTAGTGCAAACTTTGTTAAAGATTTTTATTTTATGACTTCTACATTATGGATTCAGTACGAAAACAATTTAAGAATTCCAAACATTAGTTTTCCAGCACAAAATTAAATGTTACAGAAAAATGTCTGTACGTCAGTTACAGAAAACTCACTTTTCAGACCAAAAAAAAAAAAAAAAAAAAAAAAAAAAAAAAAAAAAAAAAAAAAAAAAAAAAAAAAAAAAAAAAAAAAAAAAAAAAAAAAAAAAAAAAAAAAAAAAAAAAAAAAAAAAAAAAAAAAAAAAAAAAACCATAATGAAGGCTGCTGGGTTTTGCTGCAAAAAATAAGAAGCAAGTGTGACAGTCAAAGTCTCCAGAAGAGCTGTGTCCGGTTCTGCAAGATAATCAGTAAAACTTACAGCTAATTTCCTTATAAAACTGCACACATTGTACCTGAGACTACTATTTCTTTCTTTTAAAGCGAAGAATCATCACACCAGATATTGATTTTGTTTCATTTATTACTGTTTACTGCTCTTTATAATATTTTTTTTTAATTTAGAAACATTTAATTTAATTATTTTTGAAGGCATCTTTGCTCTACAGCATTTCTTTGCATGTGCCTAAGACTTTTGCACAGTACTGTACGCAGTATACAATTACAATAACAATAACTCTGCCAATGCCAAAATATCTATGTACCTGACTATATATATATATATCTTTTTTGAGGTAGCTACGGAACATGACTATGAAAAAACACTCAGAAACCTTCTCTGACCAAATCTTCATTGATATGATGCATCAGTGTAAATATGCAGAGCAAAAACAGCCTTTATTTGTGTGAAAAATTTTACATCTTTCTCTGTCTCTATGTTATGCCTGTTTTCTGTCTGAAAAGGAGTGCAACTTTACCATAAACACATATCTGCTGTGTTACTTTTTTGATGGTGTACATAGAAATATGCAATGCTAATTTCCAGTTCAGTCAGCACTTTACTGGTTCCTCAGAGGTTGTTGATACAAAAAGAGCATGGTATCAGAGCATGGCATCAGAATGCATGGGGGAAGAGTGAAAATCTTCAAGGATTAGTTCTGCTTCTCTATCTATTAATATGCTGGGCTTCAAAGCAGGAAGCAAGAAACAGCAAGAAAAAGCTAGATGGAATTGGAAGGTAAAACTATAATAAACGTAAGCAAGAATCAAAAGGATCAGGACATCAAGAACAAAATATGAGACTTAAGTTGAAACATTCCTGTAACATTCCTTTATATATAATATAAAATAAACATGAATATAGATGTATATTGCATGGAGTGCTGTCACATAAGTGCTGGCAAGTAATGGAAGGAAATTCAGAAAGGCCTGGTATAATGAAAATGTGCAGGAGTCAAGTGATTAATGAACAAAGCAAACAAAGATGGTGGAGAAACAAGTGGGTAAAATGACAACACTGCACTCAGGCCAGATGATGTGCAGGGGAGAAAACTGCACGTAAATAAATATCATGCTGGAAGAGGCACAAGAGGAATGACCTATTCCATTGATGCCCCTGCTAATGTGTCCATTTTGTGAATCAAGGAGAACAAATGGTGGGCCAGGGCTGTGATGGTTCTTAATCATGCCAACTTATCTCTGAAATGGGGGGAACAAAAAACAAGTGGCAACACATAGGGTGTATCCAAGCAGCTGCGGACTTAGGAAGACAAAGCAAGGGTATTTGCAACCGAAATACATTCTGTGTCTGGGAAACAGTTTCGAATGCTAAGTCACTTTTTTTTTATTTTTTTTTTTATTTAATTCTACAAGCAGACAAACTACTCTCTTTTTGGTCTATAGCAGCTCTAAAGCATTTCAAATTAGGTTAAGTAGGAAACAGAAAGCATTTTCTGCAAGAAGACTTGATATGTGAGTCAGAGAGGAAATGCAATCCCTCATTCCAATGATAGAAAAGAACAAAATAGCACAACAAAGCAATTCAGTAGAATCAAATCCTACATTTTAAAGAGAAGATTGGCTGCTGATTAAATCATCCAGTTTCATATATCTGATAAAAAGGTTTAAATTTTACAAAATTAGCCAATATACCTGAGCAACTGCATTACCAGTTACTTTTCCAGAAAGAAATTGGCTAATATGACCGCACAACAAAGAAATGGCTATTCATAGTCTTAAAGTGCTTATAACACCGGCAGGACTGAGTAAACCAGGAGGCACCAGTTTGTTTTTTTTTTATAATATTTTCAACATATCTCTTGCTTACTGAGACTGTCGGTACATTTAGGAGCACTTGTATAGTAAAATGGAAAACACTTTTGAGACACAGACACCACTCAGTGTGTGTGTGTGGGTGTGGGATGAGGTGCAGTTGTACCTGGCTCTGTAAAGAGGTGATCTTCCCCTCTAACTCTCGGATTTTCTCCTCCTGTTTCTGCAGCTCAGCTTGTGCCTCCTGTCGTGCACTGAACTCCTCGTCAAACTATAAAAAGTCATATTACATATTACATATCACACAGACGCATGCATACATGCAAACACACACACACACACACACACACACAAAACTGTACTTCTGTGGACAACATGTTCTTTTAAGCACACTTTCTCTCTCACACACACCTACATCTTTCATCAATTATTCTTCAATGGCCAAATCTCAAACAATTATGAAGTTCACCACATACAGACAGGTTACATGAGGTAACCTGTCTTAACACGGGTTAAAGGAAAAACCAACATAAAGTATGTTATTATGGTGTCGGGCCACCATGAGCCACCTGAACAACTTTAATGCACCTTGGCAATGATTCAATAAATCTCTGGAACTGTACTGGAGTGATGAACACTAGTCTTCCAAATTATATTCCCTCCACTGGTGTTTTGATTATGGTGGTGAAGACTGCTATATAACACATTGGTCCAAAATCTTCCACAGCTGTTCAACTGGGCTGCGATCAACTGAGTTGGTAATGTCAGTGGGTTGCCGGCTTGATGCGATTATTGCAGGCAAGGAATATGCAACCTAATATTAAGTATTATTTACTTTAAGACTATATGTTCCAGTATTTTGCACACCTGAAAACTGGGTGGTCTGCCACCAAAGGTGCCATGTTCTAAGTTGTTTAAAACATCTAGATATTTATATCAGGAAATTAAAGCTAAAAATCTTATCCCATATTCATCTTTTGATCTCAAACCCAAATGTCTTCAGTGTATAGTAAAAACAAAAGAATTGGCCTTGCCATTCCAAAACTTTCGGAAGTGACTGTAAATCTTTTTTCTCCTGATGTCTCCCCAGTGTTTCTACTTTCACTGTATATTTTGAAGTCTTTTCTGCTGGAAAATCAACTGGGGGTATTGTGTCTGTGTTATTAAGTGTCTGCTTGTGTCTTAAATTTAAATAGTTGTCATTCGCTCCCAGTATAACAAAAACAAGCATACAGAATGGATCATCAACATTAATTCTGCACACACTCATTCAAATTATGTAGCTGAGCTGACAGCTATTGATTAGCTACTAATCAGGCCAAAGCTGTTTTCCTGCTAAAATGTTAGTGTTAGGAGTACAGCAGCATACCAATGACCCAAGCACACAGTGATGAATAGCTTTACCTTTTTGGAGAATTCAGCTGCTCTCTGTTCACTCTCCTCCAATTTGGCCTTATCTACACACTGATCTGAAAGTCACACACACAGCACACATTAAGACATCCTTATTAGGGGTCAAGCACAGAAAGTACTGGAACCCTATTGTTTTTGTTTGTATTCTTCTTCTGCTTAAGATTATTATTATTATTAGCATCGAAGACCATCAAGCCGTGCATCGACATGAAAATATTCATGTAATTTGAGCACTAGGGGGTGCTAAAACAAGAAATCCTATGTTTTTGCTATTTACGCCGGAATTTGAAAAAATTCATAGTTCTGGTGTCATCTGATTTCTGACTGGATCCACCATTTCCAAATTTCTGCCATTACACAAAATAGGATGTTTGGCTATATCTCTACACTACGCTACACTGGCATTTTCACACGAAACTTGGTAGACAAGAATGATGTCTTGAGAGACTCTATTAAGTTTTGTCTCTTGACTGCTAGGTGGCACTATAATAAGGAAAATGTGTTTTTTCCTATTACTTTTGAAGTGTTCAGTTTAGCATCATCATTCATATTTTCTCTGATTCCTTGGAAGGGTCAGTTGATGTAAAAATTTCATGGCCACCATTGTATTTTATAAACAATTTCGAATTTCTTAAAAACCCTTTAAAACTTAAAAAATGAAGAAATTACACATTAATTATTATTGTTATGAATTAATTAATAACGAAATTAATTACTGTTACACATTTATGTTTTTTTTATTATTTCTACCAATATAAAGTGTGTGGAAATCTTTTTAGGCATAAAAAATATTAATCGTATGTATAACGCCTCAATTGATTGACCTAAAATCATGATGGCTTTGTGGAGACTGCTGCTTTGAGGTCATGTATTGCTTTTAAAATCAGCAATGTAATATGACAGACACTGACAGTGAAATAGCCATAAAAATGTTAGGTCCTATCTCTGCAGTGCTTCACTGTATCAACATAAAATTTGAAAGCTATGTTGAGGACCATGTCCTAAGGTAGGACAAAACAACATCTAGACATTTTTACACCCTGTTTAATATTCAACAACAACCTCAGGATTAAGATACAATAGGCACAGAAAAATTTCAAGAGGGAAAAGGACCATCTCACTTGTGTTTTTCCTGAAAGAGATACACATGGTCACTAATACTGTGATAGAAGATGGCCTGAATATTTTTCTTGATACATCGACTGAATATATTTTCTTGATTTGTCTCGATACTCTCACTCTTTAACCCCTCTCAGCAATGCACCTCCGTTTAATTCTAACGATACACATGAAACACACTCACATACACTATGATAAAGTTGTTGTTTCAAGAAAAATAATTCCACTTGGGTTGAAAATACCAGAGCTAAAATATGCAATGTCACTCAGACATTCCTGGTGCTACATACTCAATACAAAGTGCTGGACTGAGCAGAGGGACAGGAATAATACAAGACACAAGGTGCAGAGAACCAGCTGTTGCAGGAGAACCCATTTACCCAGGTTACAGCCCACTGCTGCTGGAGAACCCACTGATATAGCACCCACATAAACTGTGTGAGATCAAAGTGGCTGAAAACCCACTTGAAACTTAAAAAAAAAAAAAAAAAAAAACATACTCAGTTACTAACATAACCTCAGTTACCTGAGATACGGGAACGAGTACTGCATCGCTAGACGCTATGGGGAAAACTCCTTTTTCTCCGATGACTGAAACCTTTACAATCACGCAGTGCAATAAAGCGAACCAATGGCTCGGCAGCGGAACTGCACGCGCCTATGGCAAGGAAGCCCGCCAGAATGGGCGGAATCGACTGAAGCGACGACTCTGAGAGTGCAACGTCATGGCAAGGCCTGCAACGCAGTACTCGTTCCCTTATCTCAGGGAACCGAGGTTACGTTAGTAACCGAGTATGTTCCCTTTCGATACTACACTCGTACTGCGTCGCTAGACGCTATGGGGAACCAATACAATCACGCCATGCCATGAAAGTGGAACGACTGGCATGAACCGGCCTTGAGCAATAAGGCTCAGAGGGACCAGTTAAGACGGGTGAAACCCACAGGAGGCAGGAGGGCTGAGCTCAACGAGGTTGGCCCAGCCTAGGATAACCGTTCCTAAATAATCCTGTGTCGTCTCAGCACCTTCTAGAAAGAGCCAAGAACGCACAAGGAATACGCCTGTCAAACAGCCTTAGGCAGAAAGGATCCGAGCCTGCAAGGCCGGAACATCCAGGCTATAAAACCTGGCGAACGTGGACGGCGAGGCCCAGCCAACTGCCGCACAAATGTCTGCCATGGACACCCCGCTAGACCATGCCCAAGACGAGGCTACGCCCCGAGTGGTATGGGCTCTAACTCCTATGGGGCTTTGAAGGTCCAGGGAGGAGTATGCCAGCAGGTCTACAGACTGTAGCGGCTCGATAGGAGACCCCTTGTGGGCCCTCAGGACCGTGGGTATGTCCCACGCAGGGACGGTAGGGGACCGGGGCAGATTAAGCCTCCTGGAACCCCTCAGGAAACGAACGACTAGGTTGTTCCGGCCCACAGACTCTCCTGCTATAGGAGCATGAGAAGCTGCTATAGCTGCCACATAGACCTCGAGCGTGGAACGGGAGCGGCCCTTGTCCAACAGCTCTTGTAGAAAGGACAATATCACTGATATGTCGCAGGAAATGGAGTCTTCACCGCAGGTTGTGCACCAGGCAGAGAAGACCGAGCATTTAAGGGCATAGAGGTGTCTCATGGACGGGGCTCTAGCCTGCGATATAGTATTTAGGACACTTTCAGGGAGATCTAGTGATTCCCGTCGAGAGCCCAAAGATGTAATGCCCACAACTCGGGTTGGGGGTGCCAGATTGTCCTGTTCGCCTGAGAGAGGAGGTCCTGCCTCAGGGGAATGGGCCACGGGGGCCGTAAGCAGCTGAGATAGCTCACAGAACCAAAGTTGGTTTCTCCAGAGCGGGGCCACACGGAGGACTGTGTTTGTGGTCCCTGATTCTTCTGATTACCTGAGGGATCAGAACGATCGGGGGGAAAGCATACAGGAAAAGGTTAGGCCAATCATTGGCCAACGCATCCTCACTCTTCGAAAGATACATCGGGCAGTGAGAGTTGTCTTTTGAGGCGAAGAGGTCGACCTCTGCCCTGCCAAAGACCTCCCAAATTTTCTGAACTGTCTGTGGGTGGAGCATCCACTCCTCTGAGCGGACGTTGCTCCGAGATAGCATATCTGCTCCTTGGTTCAGCACACCAGGGACATGTGCTGCCCTCAACGACTGCAGATTGAGATGTGCCCACTCCAAGAGGCGTTTTACCATCTTGAAAAGGCATTTTGAGGAGAGCCCGCCTTGGGGATTTATATAGGTGACCACTGTCATGCTGTCCGAGCGGACTAGCATGTGGTGCCCCTTCAGGTCCGACAAAAAGGTCTGAAAGGCTCGAAATACTGCCGTCATCTCGAGGCAGTTGATGTGTAGCCGACCTGCCGCAACCGACCATGAGCCGAAGGCCAGTTTGCCCTCACACAGAGCTCCCCGTGTTGGAAGCGTCCGTCGAGACAACCTTCCTCCTGTGAACAATGCCCATGGTTACGCCCTGTTTCAACTGTTGGGGGTCCTTCCAGGGGGCCAGAGCCGCTACGCAGGCCTGGGTCACCTTGACACGAAGGCAACCGTGACACCATGCACTGGGCGGCACTTGTGGTTTCAGCCAGTACTGGAGGAGTCTCATACAAAGCAGGCCCAACCGTAGTACTGGTGATGCGGAGGCCATGAGGCCAAACATCCTTTGAAACGTTTTGAGAGGGCGAAGGGCTCCAATTTTGAAGGAGGCCGTGAGCTGCTGAGTGGCTGGCGCACGTTCTGGCGCGACTGCTGCCCTCAAGCGGGCTGAGTCGAAAATTGCCCCCAGGAACAAATTTCGTTGGCTGGGGGTCAGCGAGTTCTTGGAGAAATTGACCCTGAGTCCTAGGCACTCCAAGTGGCTGAGGAGGAGGGATCTGTGGGACACTAGCTCAGCCTCTGACTGAACTAAGATGAGCCAGTAGTCGAGATAATTCAGAATGCGGATTCCTTTCTGTCTCAGAGGGGAAAGAGCCACATCTATGCACTTCAAATCTCAAGCGCATCTATGCACTTGAGACGAATCTCAAGAATCGTCTGTGTTGGGGGGCTACCTGGATGTGAAAGTATGCATCCTTCAGATCCAGAGAAAAGAATCAGTTCCCTGGGAGTATTTGCGAGAGGATCTGATTCAAAGTAGTCATCCTGAACGGCCGCTTCAAGAGCACGTGGTTCTCAGGTGTCTGAGATCGAGGATGGACCGAAGGCCGCCACCCTTTTTGGAGACGAGGAAGTAACGGCTGTAGAATCCTGACTCACTCTGCTCTGGCGGGACTGTTTCTACGGCACCCTTCGCCAGTAGGCCCATCACCTCGGAGCACAGGACGTGAGCGTCCTTGCTCTGCACTAAGGTGGGAACAACATCGCTGAATCGCGAGGGTCTTCGAGCAAACTGGAGTGAGTAACCTCATTTTATAATCCGTGAGGAGACCTGACACTCATTATAAGTGGAAGCAGAAATTTACTCTCTGTCTGAAAATGTTTGTTTTCTCTTTTTCTCACTATAACAGCGGCTGCTTGTGTGGGCACTTTCAGAACAGGCCCAATGTCCACAACAGCATTTACAAACACACCGTCACTGGCACCCGGAACAGAACGTGGTACTTGGGGGCATAACAGAGATCGTTTGGGGGGTGGTCTGGCGATGGCGAGGCTTTGCCCCCTCCTCTTCCTGTCTAGTAGATAAGGATGACGCCCAAGGCGCAGGATCCAGCATTTGCTTGCGCCAGGGTCCTTGACGTCTCAAAAATGAGTGGCGTCTGGCTGAGAGGGAGTGCTGCAGAAGCTCAGGCTGTTGAGTAGGCTGAGCAGGCGCAGGCGCAGGTCTAGCCGGCTGCTGCGTCGGGGCAGGTTTGGGGCGATTGGTGACACTCGCAGAGGTTGAGCGCTTCGGCAAGAAGTGTCGCAGTGCCTGGGATGACTTCTGCGCAGCAGTAAAACGCTCAGCAAACCCTTCGACGCCGGGTCCAAACAGCCCGGTGGGAGAAACTGGAGAATCGAGGAAAGGAACTTTGTCCGCCTCTTTGATCTCCGTCAGGCTTAGCCACAAGTGGCGTTCCAACACCACTAAATTGGCCATTGACCGCCAGATGGCCTGAGCCGTCGCCTTCGTCACTCGAAGGGCCAGGTCCGTCGAACTGCACAGCTCCTTGAAGGCCGCAGGATCGGGCCCTGACTCGTCCATAACTTGGAGGAGTTTTGCCTGAAAAACCTGGAGCACGGCCATGGAGTGCAGAAATGAGGCCGCCTGCACAGCGGAGGAGTAAGCTCATCCAGCAAGGTTTCGAGGGGTGCGTGACCTTCACTCTCCATCTGATGGCAGCGGCACATACTGTCATCTAGCGCTTATATAGCCAGATGGCTCCGCCCATTCTGGCGGGCTTCCTTGCCATAGGCGCGTGCAGTTCCGTTGCTGAGCCATTGGTTCGCTTGATTGCACTGCACGAACCAATGGCCGTGCGGTTTCACTGCGTGATTATAAAGGCTTCAGTCATCGGAGAAAAAGGAGTTTTCCCTATAGCATCTAGCGACACAGTAGGAGTGTAGTATCGAAAGGGAACAGGCAGTACTGGTTCTACTTGTGATGCAAAAGCACTGACTGAAAACACTGACATTCAGATGATGGAGTGAAAATCTGTTGACACGTACGTTGACATTACAGATGATTTTGCTGAAGAACTTGCACAAAAATCTCTGCTATTATTAATTTCATCCTCAAAAGAAAGACATGATATTACACAACTGAACAGATAAACAAATTCCTAGACACTACAAAAACAAAAAAAGAAAAAAAAAAACTTTGGTTTTCCCCAAATCAATTTCTTAAGATCATGCACCATGGTGATGAAAAAGGCAACAACAGAGGAGCTGGAACAGCCCAAATGCTACAGGTTCAGAAAATTCATCAGTGCCCTTCACAATAAGGTACAAATCCATCATCAAAAATGGAAACGTTAAGTTATGGACAGAATAAATGCTATTGCTAATGATGTGACTGTTTTCAAAAAACTGTGTAAAGTCAACATCCTGGTCGGAAATTGTATCAGTACACAGGGTACAATGAACATTTTAATATAAAATAGATTTTGAGGGAAGTTGGGAAATACACTATATGGCCAAAGATTTGTGGGCACCTGACCATCAGACCTAGATAGATAGATAGATAGACGGATAGATAGATGGATGTTAGGATGTTTTTGAAGTGCTGTAGTATTACAATTTCCCTTCACTGGAATTAAGTGGCCTAGTTCAAACATGTTCCAGCATATTGTCCCTGTGCACAAAGCGAGGCCCATGGAGAAATGGTTTGCCAAGGTTGGTGTGGAAGAAGTCGAGTGGCCTGACCTCAACTCCACTGAAGACCTTTGCGATGAACTGGAATGCCAACTGCACCACAGGCCTCCTCACCCAACATCAGTATGTAACCTCGCTAATGCTCTTGTGGCTGAATGGGCAAATCCCCAAAGCCACACTCCAAAATTCAGTGGAAAGCCTTCCGAGAAGAGATGATGTTAATATATCAGCAAAGGGGGATCTAAATCTGGAATGAGATCCATGTAGTGTACGTAAATGTATATGTATAAATAGGTTGTTTGTGTGTATATGTAAATATGTATGTGTGTATTGGTATAGATATTTTTCTTATTATTATTGGGTTAAAAGGGGGGCTTTAAATGTCAGTCTCTCTCTCTCTCTCATCACATAATGAATAAATGTTCAATAATTACTTATTAACCCTTATGTACCTTGGATATTCTGACTGCTCACAGTATGGACCAATAAATTTTTGACCCAGGCTACTGCCTCAAAATTAGTCCCTATGCCATATCTTTAACTCCAAATGGACATCCAGGAACCTGAAAACTCAACAATAAATGGGTCTAACAGAAAATAACAAGTATAATGCTTATTTATAAACATTATAAACTTTTCCTAACTTAAATCTTTATTTAAAAAAAAAAAAAAAAAAAACTACACTATGAACACTAGGGTGGCATGGTGGCACAGCAGGTAGCATTGCTGCCTCACATCTCTCTGGAGTCCCTGGTTTGATCCTGTTATCCTGTGTCTATTGACTGCCCAAGAAACATGTATAAGGCGGCTTGGCTATGCTAACTGCTCCAACTATGAATGAGTGTGTGAATGTGTGTGTGCCTGGTGCCCAGCGATGGATTGGTGTCCAATCTAGGGTGAATTCCTTCACCTTCTGCCCAGTGTTACTCAGCAAAAGGCTCCGAATTCAAATTCACCCTGACCAGGATAAAGATGAAAATTACTGAAGATGAATGAATAAAGGAATCATGAACACTAACTTTAATCCCTCTTTACCCTACCAGCTAACATCACTCTTCGCAAATATGGTAGTAACTTAAAACTTTGGAGGTCTGACCTTTCTAAATTTTCCACACTTCCTGCATGTTATGCTTGCTTTGCCATCTTTTTTGATGGCCAAAAATTGTATCTCCTCCATTTCCACCACTGTGCACTGTACAACACTGTTTTTTCATGGGAATGCTTGTGATCTCATGACATAGTCAAGTTCCCTCTTGACTGTCACCATGCTTTCCCATCCATTGGGAAAGCCATTCCCATCCATTCCATTCCCAGTCAAGATTTTACTGTTTCACTTTTGTCAAGATTCTCCCATAACTGCCCAATAGCTTATAGGAGTCTATTTAGAAATATGTTCCCAGACAAGGAATTCAAGGACCTTTTTTTCACAGGAGCTGCTCATAGTTTTCTTATTTCCTCCATTTTGAACCTATAATTCATTCGGAACAGAAGCTATGTACATAATGTGCAGTGCTTGTATTTTAAAACAACAACAACAAAAAAAAAAAAACCTGGTGGAAATTCATTTTAGGGAACATCACCAAATTTCAAGCCAAAAAAAAAAGTTTAGGGTGATTTCATGCCTTCATTAAATGTCAAAATAAGTCAAATTTGACTAGAACAATATGGAAAGGATAATTATTTTATTGAAGGCTTGAATTTAACACTTAATTTTATAAAGCATATTGTCACCTTACTAAAACCAAGATAAGCTGTTCATACATTGTATCATTTCTTTAATATATTGTTTATTGTCTATGTATGTGTAATTGTATGTATAATTGCTATAAAATTAAGATGTAAATAAAGTGCTACAGTATTTCCTGTTTATGGAGTGTTTAATTTTTCCAGCTAGAATTTACCTAAACAGAGTAGCTGCATAACACACTTGTAACTTACCAATGAGTTGGGTGAAGTCTACATCTAGTCTCTCTCTGTAACCAAAGTCAGGGTCCATTCCACTCCGGTGAAGAACAACCTGAGCCACACACTCTTCAATCACCTTGTAGTATTGAGGTCTGAGTAAGAAAAATATTTACACATATATAAAACTTTGTAAAACAATCTTTAATAATATTCCATGCCACTGAAACAATTCAGTACGTAACGAAATCAGTAATAACAAAGCATGAAGCTACAGACTGAGCTGACAGATGCACATATTAGCAGTTATGCTCATACCTACATAGCAATAACATTCATGAAATGTATCAGTCAGGATTTAGCCCTCATCAAAGCACAGAGACAGCGCTGGTTAAAGTAGTAAATGACCTACTACTGGCCTCTGATCAGGGTTGTGTCTCTTTGCTTGTGTTGCTTGACCTTAGTGCAGCTTTTGATACTACTGATCATTCTCCTTGATAGACTAGAAAATGTTGTTGGCTTTAAGGGAATGGCCTAATTGTTATCAGTTTGTAGATGTAAATGGTGACGTCTCTACGCATACTAAGGTAAAGTTTGGTGTTCTGCAAGGTTCGGTTTTAGGCACACTGCTCTTTTCTTTATACAGTATATGCTACCTCCGGGTAAAATTATTTGTAAACATGGTATTAGCTTCCACTGTTATGCTGATGACACACAGTTGTATGTTTCAGCAAAGCTAGATGACAGACACCAGCTTAATAATGTTGAGGAATGTGTAAAGGACATTAGACACGGGATGCTTATTAACTTCATTTACTTAATAGTGACAAGACAGAAGTACTTGTACTAGGACCACATGCAACTAGAAGTAAGCTTTCTGATTACATAGCAACTCTGGATGACCTCTCTCTCTTTCACCATGTGCAGCAGTAAAAGACCTTGGTGTAATTATTGACTCCATCCTTTCATTTGAAGCTCATGTAGATATTACTAGGATAGCCTTCTTTCATCTCAGAAATATTGCTAAGATATATAATATCACTATATGTTGCAGAAAAATTAGTTCATGCTTTTATTACCTCTAGGTTGGATTATTGTAATGCCTTACTATCTGAATGCTTTAGTAGGTGCATAAACAAGCTCCAGTTAGTCCAGAATGCAGCAGCGAGAATCCTTGCAAGAACCAGAAGATATGACCACATCACCACTATCTTATGCACACTGAATACACTCCCAATCATCTTTCGCATTGATTATAAAATACTACTATTGACCTATAAAGCACTGAACGGTCTTTTGGTCTTTTATGATCTGCCATGCCTACTTCAATCAAAAGGTGCAGGCTATTTGTTGGTACATCAAATAGTGAAGGATACAGCAGGAGGTATAGTTTTCACTTACAAAGTTATGGAACAGCCTTCCAATTACTGTTCGGGGCTCAGACACAGTCTCAGTGTTTAAGTCTAGGCTGAAAATATATTTGTTAAGCCAAAGCTAGAGTGTTCACAGGCACAGAGTCTTGTGGTGAACTGGGATGATTGGATGCTGTGGCTCCCCTCTCTCACACGTTCACTCAGGTTTGTTGACAGTGGAGTAGCTGGCTGCCTTATGTCCCAGGGTACCCTCATGTCTGTTGCTGGCTCTCCTTTTTAGTTATGCTGTCATAGCTAGTTTTGCCGGGGTCCCTGCTTGCACTCTGCACGCAAAATACATAGTCCTTAACCATTACAGGACAAAAAGCATACCTAACAATCTCTCCCTCTCTCTCTGTCGAGCTACATATGCTACACCTGAGATACCAATGATCCTCACCCATTCTGCTCTCCGGACCTGCCTGATCCATCCTGATGCCCTACTTCTAGATGGAGTTCTCATCGGTTGGAGATTGCTCGCTGCTGTTGGGGGTGACCTCCGCATGGACGGCGTGAAGAACATTGGGATTGCTAGGGATGGTGCCACTTGGGGACCATGGAGTTGGCTTTGGACTGTGGTTCACATGGTCAGTTGTACTGTGATGGCTTGGGACTGCAATTGCTGTGGCGGCTTTGGGGCTTCGGTTGCCCAGAGCAGTTTTGCACTCAGGTCTCCATCAGTGGACAGTGGATAGGTTCAACAAAACAGATTTTATGTGAAGACTGTACTGAATTTCCTGGTTACATAAATTGCACTATTTGTCCATGTAGTACACAGTTATAGAAGGGATTTATTTATAATTGTCACCCAGATGAGGATGTGTGCCCCTTTTGAGTCTGGTTCCTCTCAAGGTTTCTTCCTCATATCGTCTCAGGGAGTTTTTCCTTGCTCATTAGGGATAAATTCATACATTTACAATTTATATCCTGAATTTATTTCTGTAAAGCTGCTTTGTGACAATGTCCATTGTTAAAAGTGCTTGAACTGAATTGAATTGAATAAAGGCATCGAGCAAAATAGCCTCAGGAATAAAGACATTTGGCAAAATGGCCTCAGACATACAGGCAAACTGGTATCTGGCATAAAGGCCTCGGGTGAAATGGCCTCAGGCATAAAAGCATCAGGCGATAAAGCCTCAGGCATAAAGGCATCAGACAAAACAGCCTCAGACTGAGTGACTTCAGGTGGAAGGTTTGCATTGCCCACCCCTCATGTGACGTCATGTCTGCATACGGTTCAGAAGCAGTTCAGAATCATGGATGCAGACAGACAGGTAGAGACGGAAGGTAAGCCATACCTGATATACTTTAGTCTTACTTTTTTGTATACAGATTGAGCTGTATACAGCAGAGAACATGTCCCACTGCAATTGTTTAGTATTATGCATGAGTTTATTTGCATGTTTAAAAACAAACTCGCCAACATCCAAACTAGCTAGTTGAAATATTTTGTTTAGCTAAACAAGTTTTTAGCTAAGTTTTGCCCAATGCCTAACTGTACGAGACTTGACACCTGACATAATTTTTTCTGAGTCCTGAAGCCTTTTAGTCTGATAGTCTGAGTCTTTTGTGATATGGCTGAGAACTGACGCTAAGGTCTGAGGATGTCCTAATATGTACACCGCTTGGGTTTATCTGCTGTCACAGCACATAGTGTGTGACCTTTTCTGAGTCAGTGTGTATTATCAATTTTAATGTAAAGAGACATTTAGCAAATACAATGTTATCTTAAGCCAAGGTACAGAAGGTGATTAATTACAGTCTGGTCAATAAGTATTTGGACAGTGACAAATCTTCATAATTTTGCCTCTGTACACCACAACAATGGATTTGAAATGAAGCAATCTAGATGCGATTCAAGTGTAGACTTTTGGCTTTAATTCAAGGGGTTTAATAAAAATATTGTATTAACCGTTTAGGAATTATAGCCTTTTTTTTTTTTTTTTATACATAATCCCTCCATTTCCACAGGCTCAAAAGTAATTGGACAATTGACTTATAAGCAATTTCATGGCCAGGTGTGGCCTGTTTCCTCATCATCTCATGACAAATTAAGGAGATAAACGGTCTGATTCCAAGCATTGAATTTGCATTTGGTAGCTCTTCAGGAGAACTCTCAATATGAAAAGGCTGAATAAACAGAACAGGCCTATCAGACAGATAGCAGAAACTTTACAAGTGGCCAAATCAACAAAAAAAGAAAAATAAGGAATGCACTGGCAAGCTCAGCAACACCAAAAGGCCTGGAAGGCCACAGAAGACAACTAAAGTAGATGATCACAGAATTCTTTCCTTGTTGAAGAAAAATCCCTTCAAACCATCTAGCCAAGTGAAGAACACTCTGGAGGAGGTAGGTGTATCATTGTCAAAGTCTACAATCAAGAGACACCTTCATGAATGTAAATACAGACAGTTTACCTCAAGATGCCAACCACTGGTAACACTCAAGAACAGAAAGGCTAGACTTTGCTTTAAAAAAAACACCTCTGGAAAAAAAAAGCCTGCCCAGTTCCGATACAAGATTAACTTGTATCAGAATGATGGGAAGAGAAGAGTATGGAGAGGAAAAAGGGGGGGCTCATGTTCCAAAGCATACCACATCATCTGTCAAACACTGTGGAGGAAGTGTTATGGCATGGGCATGTATGGCTGCCAATGGAACTGGGTCACTAGCGTATTGATATGACTGCTGATAGAAGTAGCAGGATGAATTCTTAAGTTTATAGAGCTATACTTTCTACTCAGATTCAGTCAAATCCTGCAAAACTGCTTCACAGTACAGATGGATAAAGACTGAAACATACCGTGAAAGTAACCTCTATCCAACTGAACATGCTTTTCACATACTGAAGGCAAAACTGAAGGCAGAAAGACCCAAAAACAAGCAGCAACTGAAGGCGGCTGCAGTAAAGGCCTGGCAAAGCATCTCAAGGGAGGAAATTCAGCATTTGATGATGTCCATGGGTTCCAGACTTCAGGCAATTTTTTTAAATTATTAAAAATAATCCTAATATTTATGATTGGTAGTTTGTCCAACTACTTCTGAGCCTGTGAAAATGGAGGGACTCTCAAAAAAAAAACGTCTGTAATTCCTAAATGGTTAAAGAAATGTTTTTGTTAAACTCCTTCAATTAAAGGTGAAAGTCTACACTCCAATCACATTTCACTGCGTCATTTCAAATTCATTGTGGTGGAGTACAGAGGCAAAATTACAACCCCAAATCAGGAAAAGTTGGGACAGTATGGAAAACACAAATAAAAAAAGAAAGTAGTGATTTCTAAATTTACTTTGACTTGTATTTCATTGCAGACAATATGAACACAAAATATTTCATTTTTGTCTGGTCAACTTAATTTCATTTGTAAATATACATCCTTTCCTGTCATTCAGACCTGCAACACATTCCAAAAAAAGGTTGGGACAGGAGCAATTTAGGGCTAGTAATCAGGTAAATTGGTTAAATAATGATGTGATTTGAAACAGGTGATGTCAACAGGTGATTGTAATTATGATTTGGTACAAAAGCAGCATCCAAGAAAGGTCTAGTCCTTTAGGAGCAAAGATGGGCCGAGGATCGCCAGTTTGCCAACAAATACGTGAGAAAAT
>CM040981.1:12101857-12169084 GCA_022985145.1 Pangasius djambal | reverse complement strand
GTTGAGGTTCTCTTTGGGAGTGACAAGGTTGGACAGGATTAGGAACGAGTACATCAGAGGGACAGCTCATGTTGGACGTTTGGGGGACAAAGTTAGGGAGGCCAGATTAAGATGGTTTGGACATGTTCAGAGGAGGGAGAGTGAGTATATTGGTAGGAGAATGTTGGACATGGAGCTGCCAGGCAGGAGGCAAAGAGGAGGTATATGGAGGTAATAAATGAGGATATGAAGCTAGTGGGTGCAAGTGTTGAGGATGCAGAAGATAGGGATAGGTGGAGAGTGATGATTCGCTGTGGCGACCCCTGAAGGGAAAAGCCGAAAGAAGAAGTTGTTGTTGTTTAAGGACCTAACAAGTGTAGTCTAAATGTCAAACATTTCCTGCAGGCAGCTGTGCTCATCATAAGCAGCTCACTGATAAGCTTCTGGTGAATAATCTGAAAAAATATCACTCCAGTGGAATAATTTAACAAAAGGTTCTGCTGGGACAGAACAAAGGGCCTCATTTATCAATCCTTTAGTAAAGCTGTGTGTAAAAACAAACTAAAAATTTCCGTTGGATTTACAAAAGTTCGTGCTCACATGTGTATGTTGATAAATGGCAATCACCCATAAATTATTAGGCACATGTACAGCACATCTGATTAGCATTTGGTGATATCTACAAAACTTCTTTAAAGGCAAAGCTAACAGAGCTGAAACAATGAGTAAATGGCAAAAAATTTATTTCTCAGAGGTACAGTGGGGCAAAAAAGTATTTAGTCAGCCACCAATTGTGCAAGTTCTCCCACTTAAAAAGATGAGAGAGGCCTGTAATTTTCATCATAGGTACACAGAATGGGGGGAAAGAATCCAGGAAATCACATTGTAGGTTTTTTTATGAATTAATTGGTAAATTCCTCGGTAAAATAAGTATTTGGTCACCTACAAAAGCAAGATTTCTGGCTCTCACAGACCTGTAACAACTTCTTTAAGAGGCTCCTCTGTCCTCCACTCGTTACCTGTTTAAATGGCACCTGTTTGAACTCGTTATCAGTATAAAAGACAGCTGTCCACAACCTCAAACAGTCACACTCCAAACTCCACTATGGCCAAGACCAAAGAGCTGTCAAAGGACACCAGAAACAAAATTGTAGACCTGCACCAGGCTGGGAAGACTGAATCTGCAATAGGTAAGCAGCTTGGTGTGAAGAAATCAACCGTGGGAGCAATTACTAGAAAATGGAAGACATACAAGACCACTGATAATCTCCCTCAATCTGGGGCTCCACGCCAGATCTCACCCCGTGGGGTCAAAATGATCACAAGAACGGTGAGCAAAACTCCCAGAACCACACGGGGGGACCTAGTGAATGACCTGCAGAGAGCTGGGACCAAAGTAACAAAAGCTACCATCAGTAACACACTAAACCGCCAGGGACTCAAATCCTGCAGTGCCAGACGTGACCCCTGCTTAAGCCAGTACATGTACAGGCCCGTCTGAAGTTTGCTAGAGAGCATTTGGATGATCCAGAAGAGGATTGGGAGAATGTCATATGGTCAGATGAAACCAAAATAGACCTTTTTGGTAAAAACTCAACTTGTCGTGTTTGGAGGAGAAAGAATGCTGAGTTGCATCCAAAGAACACCATACCTACTGTGAAGCATGGGGGTGGAAACATCATGCTTTGGGGCTGTTTTTCTGCAAAGGGACCAGGACGACTGATCCGTGTAAAGGAAAGAATGAATGAGGCCATATATCGTGAGATTTTGAGTGAAAACCTCCTTCCATCAGCAAGGGCATTGAAGATGAAACGTGGCTGGGTCTTTCAGCATGACAATGATCCCAAACACACCGCCCGGGCAATGAAGGAGTGGCTTCATAAGAAGCATTTCAAGGTCCTGGAGTGGCCTAGCCAGTCTCCAGATCTCAACCCCATAGAAAATCTTTGGAGGGAGTTGAAAGTCTGTGTTGCCCAGCGACAGCCCCAAAACATCACTGCTCTAGTGGAGATCTGCATGGAGGAATGGGCCAAAATACCAGCAACAGTGTGTGAAATCCTTGTGAAGACTTACAGAAAACGTTTGACCTCGGTCATTGCCAACAAAGGGTATATAACAAAGTATTGAGATGAACTTTTGTTATTGACCAAATACTTATTTTCCACCATAATTTGTAAATAAATTCTTTAAAAATCAGACAATGTGATTTCCTGGATTCTTTCCCCCATTCCGTCTCTCATAGTTGAAGTGTACCTATGATGAAAATTACAGACCTCTCATCTTTTTAAGTGGGAGAACTTGCACAATTGGTGGCTGACTAAATACTTTTTTGCCCCACTGTAGAAGTGAAAGTTATTTTGACTCAACTCTCTGCCAATAAAAATATACTGTATAACAGCACCTGAAAAGGCCAACATCTGGAGCCAATATACAGAAAAGGTTTACACAGCTGCTTTTCTTCTTAACTGAATGACTGGTCTTATTTTTCTTAATTTATGGATTTACGCTGGCTTGGTTTCTTTAAATCTTTCATGTTTATTATTTTTCTCTAGTTAATGCCATTAATATGAAATGACTGGGTTTCACAACATTTTCATTACATTTAGATGTAATTTAAATACACAAGCAACTGCATATTCATACCCATCCATGGTTTTGGTATGGGGTTTGTCCAACAATCTCATATAGGTGTGAGGGTCAGGTGTCCATATACTTTTGGCCATACATACACATGAAAGATACAATAAACTAAACATAGGACTATACTATTACACACATTCCAATATGTTATCATTTATAACATTTAATTCACAGGGACATGTGGCAGAAGCGCACATATCAGCCTAAATGGATTAAAAATTGGTTAACTAAGAAAAACATAATTGTTGATTTGGTGAAGCTTTCTGTAAGGAGATTTTTTTTTAATTTATGGAAGAAGTCTCGGTGTCAGCGCTTTTTAACTTCAAGAGAAAAAGAGATAAGGTACAGAAGACCCCTGAATGATAAAAATATCAGTTTCAGTGTAGCCTCAATGTCAAATATAGCTTCTTAGGCCAAAAAGCCTCACTGTGTCCCAGTCCACTGACAGCAACACATTACTGTAATAGAACTGAACTCATCTTTGAATGTTTAAAATGTTACAAAAAAAAAAGAGGGAATAAACAAATACACTTATTGTGTAATTGTCATTATTGTGTGTCTAACAGCATTTTTAATAATGAACTGCAAAATTAACCACAAGCTTGCAATGACTGTTTGCATTATACGTTCTTTAATGAAAGTGTTAAATGGAATAAGAAAAAAAAATATAGATGTTATTGAGATCAAAGGTGAGTGTGAGTTGTGTGGGAATTAGCAGGTGTCAGGTTGTAATGTTATTTTCTTGCAAAAGATAGTCAGCTGACCTGAAGCTGCTGAGCTTCATGGTTCTCCAGACCCTCTACTATCGAAGCAAATCTCTCTTTGTTATTTCTCTCTGCTGCGATTGTCATGGCTGCCAGGATCTTATCCAGACTAAGAACAATAAAAAGACAAAAAGACATTAAAAGACACATTAGCAAGATTTAAAAAAAACAAAACAAAACAAAATTCAATGAGGAAAAAAATTGATGGAAAATGGTTAATAGAAACCATTAGCCCAAATCCCATTAGATATGGTTTATGCAAATATGAAATGTCGGAAAAAATGAAATGATACTTTTATATATGAAACCAATTAAGTCACTAAGTATTAATAAGTGAGTCACTGAATCATTCATTCAACTGATTCATTCAAAAAGGCTGATTCATTCTTGAACAAAGCAAGTGACTGTCTATGAATGGGTCATTGAATCATTGATACCCCATTCGTTCAAAAATGCTGAATCATTTAAGAATGAAACACCACTCTGTGTTCCTAGGAGACACAACTGTTTGGAACTATTTTCATTGGCGAAATAGAGCAAAAACAGTAAAAATTGGCAATGTTGTGTCTAAAAATTGTCACTTAATATTAACTTATTGTTTATTAAACTGTTGTATAAAGTGATTTTCACATTTGCAATTAAAAAAAGAAAAAAACTGTCTTGCAAAAAGGGCACTTGTCTAGTCAGAGACCAAATGGGCAGGTGCTTGAGCACCATCTGGGGTTTATCTGTGCACGTGCCTGCACCTGATGATAGCCATGATACTCAGAAAAGTATAATGCATTATGACATTAATATATCACAATATTTATTCATCAGAGCAGTCTTATCATATTATCACACAATCTAGTATCAAAACAATTTTCTATCAAAACAATTTTCTGACCATCTGACTATACAGACTAGATCAGAGTACCTTTGCCTTGGAACAATGACAGCTTTGTGGACTAACCAATGACTATAATCTACAATGTTTAACAATTAATGGCAGTTGACAATCAGTATTGTCAGTGGAACAGATTATATGACTGTCTTGAAGACTAACACGTGCTTTCTCCAAGAGACTTGAAGTCAGCCAAACGCATCTTTTCAAACTCCTCCTTATGACGTGTCAAAGGCACTGTAACACACTTAGAGGAAAGCACCATCTGCATCTTCCATAAAAATGAGTTCAGACATTGATGCGACATTTGATATTGTCTTTATAATAAAATCAGGGGAAAAAAATTCTTCTTCTGCTAAAACAGAACAGAGCAGACTAAACGCAAATGCAGAAAACGAACCTTTAGTGACATGTTGCATGGTTTTGTATGCCTGAAGCATTTTGTCACCTGGCTGGATGAAATTTAGTGCTCTGTAGTTCCCAAGAAAATTTTCATAACATGTCTTCCATAGAATTTTCTCTGATCCACTAGAGGTCCCTCAAAGTCATTGACTACCTGTTTGATTTGTGTTTACTGCAGCTGTCTTCAGTTCCTGCTTGCTCTTAGGGCATTTTGCAATGGAAATGCATCCTCATTCAGTTTCAGATCAGGTGATTTACTTGGCCATTGCAAAACATTTCACTTCTTTCCCTTTATAAGTCTTGGCTTGCTTTCAAAGTATGCTTCAGGTCATTGTCCATCTGCACTGTGAAGTGCCGTCCAATGTGTTTTGAAGCATTTGACAGAAGCAGATATCTGAGCAGATAATATAGCCCTATACACTTCATAATTTATCCTGTTGCTTTTGTCAGCAGTCAAATCATCAATAAGTCCAAGGGAACCAGTTCCACTGGTAGCCATACATGCCCACAACAATAAGATGATCTGGTATGCTTTGGACCATGAGCAGTTCCTTCCCTTCCAATCATTCTGGTACACACTGATTTTTCTCTCATCTGTCTCCATATGATGTTGTTCCAGAACTGTAAGAGCTTTTTTTTTTAAATATAGATATTTCTGGCAAACACTAATCTGGTCTTCCTGATTTAGAGGCTTACCAATGGTTTACATCTTGTGGTAAACCCTCTGTATTTTCTATGGTGAAATCTTCTCTTGATTGACACAGATATGCCTACCTCCTGTAAGTTGTTCTTGATCTGGCCAAATGTTATGAAGGGGTTTTTCTTCACCAGGGAAAGATTTACTTTCATCTACCACAGTTGAGCTTGCATGTTTTGGATCATTAGCAAGTCCTTTCGTTCTCCACACTTTTGTGGTTCATCTCTGTATTTCTTTGTGAATTCCAATCTGGTCTTCCGGTTCTTACTGTTGATGAGTGGTTTGCATCTTGTGGTATGGCCCCTACATTTCTGCTCTCAAAATCTTCTTTGAATGCTGGATTGTGAAACCGTCACCCCTGCCCTGTGGAAGTTGTTGCTGATGTCACTGACTGTTGTTTTGGGGTTTTTCTTCAGTGTTCTCACAATGCTGCCCATGTTTTGTGTGTTGATGTAGTTCCTGTTTTCGAATCATTTGCCGGGAGTTTCTTGCTTGTGTTTCTTTTTTATCCATAATTTTGCAATATCTTTTTCATCTGCTGTATTTTTCACTTTCCTTTCTGCCGTATTTTCATTTTTTCGAAGAACGCTTTTGTTTTTCGTCAAGACAGCTAGCAGAGGCCATCCACGCTGGATCCACGCCATCTCAGATAATATCAACAAATCTTTGACTAAAGAATGTTAAACATGTCAAACATTCAGCCTGTTCAGTGTGTTGAGTGCAGGATGTTTAGTCATTCTTCCTCCTTTATTAGCAATAGCTTTATTTGTGATAAATGTATGTTAGTTAGCTCTCTGACAGAGAAGACTGCAACATTAGAGGTGCGCACCCAGACTCTAGAGAGGGTTAGTGAGAGTGAGAGCAGCATAGTTTCTGTAGGAGACAGTCTGGATGCCTTAGGCAGAGTTAGCAATCCCCCAACTCTGGCATTAGAGCCCTCACAGCGGGGCAAATTGGTGACAACTCAGTGGCATAATCGCAAAGCCAAAGCTAATGCTAAGGCTAACCCACGGGAGCACCACTCCTCTCCGCTTCACGTGTCTAACAGGTTTGCTCTCCTCAGTGAAGCACCCGCTGAGAAACCTGAAAAAGCTCTGGTTATAGGAGACTCTATCTTAAGGCACATGAAATTAGCTAGAGTTTTAGGGGCACCAGCAGCACTAGTTAGGTGTATACCAGGAGCCAGTGCGCCAGACATAGCAGGTCATCTCAGGGTCTTAGGCAAGCACAGGTTCTTCCCGAGTATCCATATCACTCGGGAAGGTGCTGCTCACTACCTGTAGCATAGCACATAGTCTCAAGACAGGCCTAGTTAATCGGTGACAATCCAGAGCCAGGCCAGGGAGCAACTGTCTGCTAGGTGCACCGAGTCGTCACTCAGGTTTCAACATATTGAGACTGTGTTCCCCGGGCTAAACAAAAATGTAGAAATGCCCAGGAAGTTTGTTTTAGTAACCTAATTAACATAAAATTAAATCAAACCCAAGGCACAGCCAGCACCGTTGATCTGAAGCTAGGAATGTTGAATATTAGATCTCTTACGTCTAAAGGCGATTTTTGTTAATGAAACTATTACTGATCAGGAGTTTAATGTACTGTGTTTAACAGAAACGTAGATTAAACCGAATGAGTATGTAGCATTAAATGAAACTAGTCTTCCCAATTACAGTTACATACATCAGCCCTGTCTAACTGGCAGAGGAGGAGGCATCACGGTTATTTATAATGATACCCTAGATGTCACACAAAAACCTAGTCATAGACTTAACGTGTTGTCATGTTGGGTTATTCCTGCAGTGCAGTCTTCACAGGCAAAACCCAGAGCTCAAAGCAAGAGTAAAAATTTGGGGCTATTAATTGTTTAAACAATCAATCTAACATCAAACTGCCAAGTGATCAAGTGATCAATCTTTTTGATCACTTGAAAAATGGGTGGGTTCAAACAAAAGGTGCCATGTTGTGTAAATTGTGTAACATATCTGGATGTAAATATCAGGGGGAAAAAAGCTGAAATTCTGACCTATTGTCCCATATTCATCTTCTGATCTCAAACCCAAATGTCTTCAGTGCATAGCAAATTGAGAAGAATTGGCCTTCCATTCCAAAACTTTCAGAGGGTACTGTAAATACCCTAAAATTAAAGCTGAAAGTCTGCATTTTAAGTTCATATTCATTAGCTAACTTCAATTCTAATATACTGTGGTAAACAGCTGAAATAACAATAACTTTGTTAACTATAACTGTCCAATATAAATGTCCAAATATTTGTGGATCTGATTGTAAATAAATAAAACATTTTGGAAAATATCTTGAAGTCAGTCCTACCTCCACTGGAAACGGACTGCATACTATAAAAGACTGCAAACCAAATATGTCCTTTGTTTACCTACAGTAATAATAACATTTCAGATACTGGAAAGCAATAGAACACCACAATAAACTTACATGTTCTCCTCTCCAATAATACAGACTGCAGACAGGATCTTCACAATCTCTGTCATCATATTCGGCTGCTTGGGATCAACAGCCCTGGCCAGAAGGAGGAGGCTTCGCTCATCCCCGAGTATCCTTTGCAGGCCATACTGAAAATTGTCAAACGCTCACAAGTTTAATTTTATTACACCATTAGAAGAGAAACATTTAAAAAGTAGTGATAAGCAGTGGTTCTGACAGACTTAATATGTACTAAGCAATGTATACATGGCACATGTAATGAGTTTCAAATGGTTGATGGCAGGAGTGTTACTCATATGTTAGTTGTTGGTTACTCATAACTTAATTTTTGATTCCTTCACATTATACCAGCAGCTTACTGCATAGAATGCTTTACAGAAGTCAAATTATTCCAAAGAAATTCATTTCTTTGCTTCAATTACCTGCTATGAGTTTTATTTTGGATAACTTCAGTTCATCAGCGTTACTAATTGTATTTATAGAAAAGGGTTTATTTATGATTCACAGTAATCATGCAATTCCCAAAAAAACTGTTAAAAAAATTATAACATAATAAAATATAAAAGAAAAATATAAGAAACCAAGGTGTACATTTGTACATTGTTAAATGGAGGGACTAATTACAACCACATCTTATAATCTAAATTTTTTGCAATATAAGCAAGACACCATTCAGATGCTTACTGTTTCCAGTCAGTTCAAATATCAGAAACATAAAGAAACATCTAGTTATATATGTACAGTGGAGTGAAAAAGCATTCGCCCCCCTCCTGATTTCCTCTATTTTTGCATATTTGTCACACCAAATGGTTTCAGATCCTCATACAAAATGTAATATAACAAGAAAAACTGTTTTTTTTAAACACAAAAAATTTTAGATTATGCAACACCTATATCAACCATGTGAAAAAGTAACTCCACCCACCCACAACCCTTTAAACAGCAACAACTGCACAACTGCAAACAAATGCTTATGATAATTGGCGATGAGTCTTTTGTATTGCTGTGGAGGAATTTTGGCCCACTCTTCTTTGCAGAATTGCTTTAAATCAGCCACAGTGAGTGCTTGAACTGACCATTTAAGGTCCATTCACAGCATCCCAATAGGGTTCAAATCAGGACTTTGAATAGGCCATTCCATAATGCTAATTTTGTTTCTTTTGAGCCATTCAGAGGTGGACTTACTCTTGTGCTTCAGACTGTTGTCTTGCTGCATAAACCAAATGTATTTGAGCTTCAGATCACAGACTGATGACCAGACATACTTCTTTAGTTTTTTTCTGGTAGAGAGCAGAATTCTTGGTTCCATCATTTATGGCAATTTGCCCAAGTCCTGATGCAGTAAAGTATCCCCACAAGATCACACTACCACCACCACTGCTGTGGAGGAATTTTGGACCACTCTTTGGAGAACTGCTTTAAATCAGCCACAGTGAGGGCTTGAACTGACCATTATCAGCATCCCAATAGGGTTCAAATCAGGAATTTGAATAGGCCATTCCATAATAATAATTTTATTTCTTTTAACACATTCAGAGGTGGACTTAATCTTGCCCAAGTCCTGATGCAGTACTGTATCCCCACAAGATCACACTACCACCACCATGTTTTACAGTTGGTATAGTGTTTTTATTGTGGAATGCTGTGTTAGGTTTAAGCAAGATGTAATGGGGCCCATATCTTCAAAAAAAATTCCACTGTCAACTCCACAGAGCATTATCCTAAAAGGCTTGGGGTTCCTTAGATGTTCATCTGGGTTCTTACGTGAATTCCTGGATGAGTCATCAATGTGCACGTGCAGGAACTTTGGTAGGCCCAGCCCTTTCTAAGAAGATTCACCACTGTTTGAAGTTTTAACCCTTTCAGACACGTATTTGAATAGGTTTCAAATAGTTTGAATTCTTTCAGACATACACGTAGTTGCTAAATTAAGAACTACAACATGTCTGCAGATATGAAACAGATATGAAAATGTGAAAGATTTGATGTGCTTTAGTGTGACAATAAGCATGAATAGTTCAAAAGTAAAGTATAGGACTTGGTAACTTTTTCCATAGCACTTGTTTTCAGAGGGCTAAACCCCCTTTTTAATCTCAGAAACTAATGCAAATACAACCTGAAATTTACGTTATTTCCAGAAAGTATGAAGCAAATCTGAAATGGTCAGTTGGGAGGTGATTTCCCATGCATTAACTCAACAAAGAAAAAAAATATTTCCTTATTCAGTCCATATTATTTTTCTTTTTTTTTTCAGGCTTAAAGGCAAGTACTTGTGTTTAAAGTGGTCTAGATGGTCTGACAAATGCCTACTCTGCACATTTCTATTGATGAAAATTCTGGCAAACCTTGGAAATGTAAACTATGCACATATAATTTGCATAATCTGAATGGCATACCCAAAAATTTACTCTGAATATGTGCAAATCTCCCCACACATATATATAATATTTTTGGAGGTTTTGTTTCTTTTTAAATTTTTCTCCCTTTATCATTTCAACATTTTGTTTTGCATGTTTTGCATTTTTTATTTTTGGTCCATCCCAAAAGTGAAATTAATCCATCTACTTATATGCTGTACTGAATTCCATGCCTGCTATCTGGCCTCAAAACCTAACCACTTAGCACACCTTATTGTTCATGAAGGCTTTGAGGCACTGGATGAGTTTGTGTTGGTTCTTCTTGTCAATGACCTCTTGTCTGGAAAAAAATGAAATAAAACTCTTGAATGATCAATCGTTCTGCACATAAATGGCTCAAAATATTTACAAATTAACCACACTCACTGTTTCTTGTCAAGCAGCTTCTCCAGTACATCCAAAAGCAGTCCAAGACCCTCGTGACCAAAATTATTCACCCAGCTACAAGAAAAATAAAAACAAGCAAAGAACACAATCAAAATATATAGTAAAAACAGATGCCTGCTCTTTTTATGAGTTTAGACAGAATGCCAGATATCTCTGATAGTAACCTAACCGGGGAAAAGCACTGATTCAAATTCAATTATATTTTAAATCAAACACTACTGCATCTTCAATTCCCTTGAGTTTCCAAATCAATTCCAACCTTATTACCATTTTTGAGTTAAGCTTTTCATAGGGTAATGTTTCTTTTTGAGGAGTTACATATCAAATATTGTAGATTGAGCCTTTGGCAATCTGAATGAGACTCAAGCTTCTTAAATAAAGATCCATCATGGCAATATGTCTGATTGCTCTCACACTCCTTGGACATTAGACAGAAAACCAATGCAGCACTCAGTGTTTCTAGCTACTCAAAAAAGATTTGATTTTACTCCTAAAAAAAATGCTGATTGGCAACATGCCATGCCACATGATAGTGTGATGTAAACCTAGTGTATGTTGTCATACTAATTAACAGACAACACAGAATGAGAGCAGTCTGGACTTTCACTATCAATGATGGTAATCAAAGCAAAGAGGACCGCAAACTGTGCTCTGCAAACAGAAGTGGAGGAGGTACTACAGCATCTTCTTACAATACACGTAGCCTGATGAAACATTTTTAAGGCATTTAAACTCTCTATTATACATCTTCGTTCCTGAGTCATGGTGCAATTCATGGCACCTTGTATTTATTTATTTATTGACCACACTCATTGATGCTGTTCCACATTCTCAGGTCAATGGCCCTCATGCTCTCTATTAAAGATGCTATTCAAACACCATAACATCTTAAACATAAAACTAAGCACAAGTTCATTGCTTGCAGCACACAGCAGCAACTACCATAAACAGAGGTTAATAAAATGTTCCATGACAATTCTCATTGCTTAATAATGATCAGGTTTCAGTATCGGTATTGACAAGTATCAACAAACGTACTCATAATCGATCTGAAAAATGGTATCAATGCAGACCTACTAGGACCCTTCCCTCAAAGGGAACTAGTGAACCCAAAGCATTCCAGCAAACACTGGACAATGTGGTGCCACTGATTCCCACTGCAATATTATGAGGCCAAATCAACATTGCTGTCTTGTTTGTATTGGGGCAGTAGATGAAAAATCTGCACAGTAGAGATAAGAGGTGGGGCAGTGTGTCTGCCTGATGGCCACACACATTTCTTATAAACATGCCCCTTTTCAGGTCAGAAACAAGCATTCAAGATTCAAGGTTCAAAGAACTTTATTAATCCCAGGGGGAAATTGCTTTGCCATGTTACAATTGTTCTCAAGAAAGAAAGAAAAGAAAAGAAAAGAAAAGAAAAGGAAAGAAAAGAAAAGAAAAGAAATAAATACCTATACAGAATATATATACACAAAAATGGAAAAAAAAGTAAATCAATAAATTAAAAATGAATAAGGAAACATACCCATAGCATAGTTTCTGAACACTCTTGCTATCTTCCAAAATGAAGTGAATACAAAAACAGTAGTTAATTAAACTTTAAGAAACATGAAAGTCTCCTTCGTTTTACAGTATTTGCATTGCTTTGGGAAAAAAAATGCCTTATAAAATAACAAACTGAAAATAGTTCAAACAAATGACATGTGAAATATCTCTTGAAGGCCATCAACTAGAAATTGATGTAAATGCAGAGTAATAAACATAAAGCTGGTTGTGTCCAGGGTAAGGGTTAATATACAGTCATGGGAAAAAGAAAGTACACCCTCCTTCAATTCTATGTTGTTGTTGTTTTTTTTTTTAATCAGGACCTACAGTAAATAACTATTGTGTGGTCCTCACCAACTTCTATAAACAAACAAATAACTTCAGGTGACAACAAAAACACACAGATTTTAATATGTATTAATTTTGTCCAAAAAATTAAAACAACATTCAGAGACCAGGCGGGGAAAAAAATAAGTACACCCTACAATTCAGTAACATATAGAACGAAGCATGAAGTAAATGTTTTCTGTAAGAGTTTCAGTCTCTCACATCGTTTTGGAGAAATTTTGGCCCACTCTTCTTTATAGCATTGCTTCACTTCATTGATGTCTGAAGGCATTTGTTCATGCACAGCTCTCTTAAGAGCCATTCAGCCACCACCACAGCCATTCAGATATTGATTTGCTGGGGTGCTTAGGATCATTGTCCTGTTGTGTGATCAACTTTGGCCCAGCTTAAGCTGCTGGACAGATGGCCTCAAGAAAATTCTGGTATAACGTGGAGTTCAACGTTGTCTCCATGACTGCAAGTTTCCCAGGTCTTGTGGCTACAGAACAACCCCAAATCATCACCCCTCCACCACCATGCTTGAGAGCTGGTATGAGGTGTCTATGGTGATATACTGTGTTTAGTTTTTGCCAAATATAGTGATGTGCATGACCAAACATCTCCACCTTGGTCTCATCAGTCCAAAAAATATTGTTCCAGAACTCGGGGTTTGTTCAGATGCAATTTTGGAAACCTAATTCATCCTGCCATATTCTTTTTGGAGAGAAGGGGCTATTTCCTTGCCACCCTTCCATGAAACTCATACTTGTTCAGTCTTTTTCTGATTGTGCTGTCATGAATATAAACATTTAATGTGATTACAGAGGCCTGTAGGTCACATGATGCATCTCTTATTCTATCTTAGTGTTTTATAAGCAACATTAGTATATTCCAGAAGACTGTACTATCTGTTGGTCTTGGCTGGTCATCATATCAGCTATAGGTGCCAAGTGCATGAAGAGCTCCACTTCAGACAATCATATTCAGCCACCTAACCAGACTGTACTCCTGCTAACATAAGGTTACTCTTTACAGTCTCTCAAATACTTACAATTAAAAAGCAACGTGATGTGATAAATCATCACTCTGGGCTTTACACACACTGCATCAACTACACTATGTAAAAAATTTTTGTTCCTGGGTAGTAAGTGTTATTTTTTTAATTGCTTCTGCCTCAAAAGCATAGAAAATGGCTATTGATCCCCTCAAATATTGCTTTTGTGACCTGGATATTGGTATTTTGAAATTTCCCTATTTTCATTGAGAAAATGGGCGAATTCGCATCTTTTCATTCACATAAATTCAGAAAAAAGAAAACACATGAAACAAAATTAACATGTATTTATACAAACGTTATATAAAAATGACAACAAAAGATTCAGAAAGTGAGTATTTTTTGAGATTTACATCAATCTGCCATAACATTAAAACCAGTGAGAGGTGAAGTGAATAACTCTGATTATCTCGTTACAATGGCACATATCAAGGGGTGGCATATATTAGGCAGCAAGTGAACAGTCAGTTCTCAAAGTTGATGTTGTGGAAGCAAGAAAAATGGGCAAGGATCTGAGCGACATTGACAAGGGCCAAACTGTGATGGCTAGTTGACTGGGTCAGAGCATCTCCAAAACCGCAGGTCTTGTGGGGTGTTCCTGGTATGCAGTGGCTAGTACCCACCAAAAGTGGTGTGAACAGGTGACAGGGTCATGGATGCCCAAGGCTCACTGATGCGCCTGGGGAGCGAAGGCTAGCCAATCTAGTCCGAGCCCACAGAAGAGCTAATGTAGCACAAATTGCTGAAAAAGTTACTGTTGGCTATGATAGAAACATGTCAGAATACACAGTGCATTGCAGCTTGCTGCATACCCCCTCATGGAAACAGTATTCCCTAATGGAACGGGCCTCTTTCAGAAGGATAATGAGCCCTGCCAGACTGCAAAAATTGTTCAGGAATGGTTTGAGGAACATGGCAGAGTGTTTAAGGTGTTGACTTGGCCTCCGAATTTCCAAGATTTCAATCCAATCAAGCATCTCTGGGATGTGCTGGACAAACTAGTTCAATTCAATTCAATTCAATTTTATTTGTATAGCGCTTTTAACAACGAACAACGGTCACAAAGCAGCTTTACAGAAATAAATAGATTCAAATTAAGTTAAACCAAAATAAATGGTATATATGTGAATTTATCGCTAATGAGCAAGCCAGTGGCAACGGTGGCAAGGAAAAACTCCGATGACGATATGAGGAAGAAATGATGAGAGGAACCAGACTCAAAAGGGAACCCATCCTCATCTGGGTGCTAACGGATAGTGCAATGATAAATGAATCCCTTCTATAACTGTATACTATATGGACAAATAGTGCAATTATGCAACCAGTAAATTCATAACAGTTTTCAAAGAAGTCCAGTTTGTTAAACCTATCCACTGTCCACTGATGGAGTCCTGAGTACAAAGCTGCTCCTGACAACTGCAGCCCCAAAGCCACCACAGCAATCACAGTCTCAAGCCATCACAGTACAACTCCCTATATGAGATCTCCAAGCCATCTCCACAGCCCCCAAGTGGCACCATCCCCAGCAATCCCACTGATCTTCAGGCCATCCATGTGGGGCCAAACCTAGCAGCAGCAAGCGATCTCAACCGATGAGAACTCCAACCAGAGGTAGGGCAGCAGGATGGATCAGGCAGGTGCGGAAAGCAGAAGGGGTCAGGATCACAGGTATCTCAGAAATAGCATGTGTAGCTCGACAGAGGGAGGGAGAGATTGTTAGGTATGCTCTTGTCATGTAAGGGTTAAGGACAAGGAGGGCAAGCAGGGACTCTGGCAAGAGTAGCTATGAAAGCATATCTAAAAGGGAGAGCCAGAAGGCAACATTGACAAGAGAGCACCCTTTGACATAAAGCGGCCAGCCACTCCACTGTCGACCAACCTGAGTGAACGTGTGAGAGTGGGGCGGTGACAGCATCCAAACATCCCAGTTCACTACAACACACTATGCCCAAGAACCCTCCAGACCTGCTCCATTACCTAAGAAAAAAGTAATCACAAAAGGCTTGACTAAACAAATAAGTTTTCAGCCTAGACTTAAACACTGAGACTGTGTCTGAGCCTAATTGGAATGCTAATTGGAATGCTGTTCCATAACTGTGGGGCTTTGTAAGAGAAAGCTCTACCCCCTGCTACAGCCTTCACTATTCGAGTTACCAACAAATAGCCTGCACTTTTTGATCAAAGTAGGTGTGGTGGATCATCAAAGAAAAAAAGTGCACTCAGGTACTGGTACTTAGTGCTTTATAGGTCAATAGTAGTATTTTATAATCAATACGAAATTTGATTGGGAGCCAGTGCAGTGTGGATAAGATAGGGGTGATGTGGTCATATCTTCTGGTTCTAGTAAGGACTCTCACTGCTGCATTTTGGACTAACTGGAGATAATGATTGTGTGCATGTTTCTACTGGAGTCTTATTCCTAGTCAATTTTGCTACAGTATTACATAAGAATCTAGGATTATTTCTGTTATCTTCAATTAAAGTGGAGAGATACATTGATCTAGCAGCACTAAGAGCTTTTCTATAGCTCAAAAGGCTCTTCTTCCATGCTATCTGAAATATTACCAATTTAGTTTGACGGCATTTACGTTCTAGTTTTCAAATGGTCTGTTTTAAGGTGCGTGTGTGATCATTATACCAGGGTGCTAGCTTTTTCTCTCTCATTATTTTTCTTTTAAGTGGATCTACCTTATCTAGAGTGTAACAATGTTGATTCTAAGCATTCAGTTGCCTGGTCAAGTTCTTTGGGATCAGATAGTGATCCAATCATGGTTGGCAACTCTGGGAGATTACTGATAAAATCCTGTTCAGTTGCTGACATGAATGTACCATTTGACCTCGTAGGACGGCAAGGTGCATATATTATGATTAAGTTACATTTTAAATGAGATAAGATAATGATTTGAGATAGCTTCAGACTGTGGAAATGTGACTATATTTTCTACATTTAATCCAAACGTTAGTATTAAATCAAGAGTGTGACCACCACTATGAGTGAGTCCTATTACATTCTGATTAACCACTACTGAATCAAGAATGGACACAACCGCTGTTCTCAGAGGGTCTTCTGGATTATCAAAATGAATATTGAAGTCTCCAACAATTAATGCTTTGTCTAAAGAAACAATCAAGTTAGAGATGAAAGTCCTAGCTTCAGATCAACGGTGCTGGCTGTGCATTTGGTTTGATTTAATTTTATGTTAATTACTAAAACAAACTTTCTGGGTATTTCTACATTTTTGTTTAGCTCGGGGAACAGACACAGTCTCAATATTTTGTTACCTGAGTGACTACTCAGTGCAGCTAGCAGACAGTCAGTTTAGCCTGCTTGTCTGCTCCCTGGCCTTGGCTCTGGATTGCCACAGATTAACTAGACCTGTTCTGAGACTATGTGCTATAGTGAGAGCAACACTTTCCCGAGTGGGATGGATACCATCCCGCCCTAACAGGCCAACCTTGCCCTCAAAACTACTCCAATTATCTATAAAGCCCACATTGTTTTCGGGGCACCACCTGGACATCCAGCAGTTCAGTGACTATAACCTGCTGTAAGCTACATCGCAATGCCACATTGGGATGGGGCCAGGGCATATTACTGCATCGGACATCACCTTTCCTAATTTACACACCTCTACAATGTTACTCTTAGTAATCTCTGTCTGACAAGGCGTATATCATTAGCTCCTACATGATTAACTATCTTTGAGAACCTATGCTTGCCTAAGACCCTAAGATTACTTGCTATGTCTGGTGCCCTGGCTTAGTGTTAGCTTTGGCTTTGCGATTATGCCGCTGAGTCATCACCCATTCGGCCAGCTGCGAGGGCTCTAATGCCAGAGTTGGGGGATTGCTAACTTCACCTAAGGTATCCAGACTTTTCTGAACAGAAGCTACACTGCTCTCACTCTCACTAACCCTATCTAGAGTTTGGATGCGCACCTCTAATGTTGCAATCTTCTCTGTCAGCGAGCTAACTAACAAACATTTAACACAAATACAGCTATTACTAACAACGGAGGAAGAATGACTAAACATCCTGCACTTGACACAGTGAACAGGCTGAATGTTAGACATGTCTAACGTACCTTAGTCAAAGATTTGTTGATATTATTTGAGATGGTGAGGATTCGGCATGGATGGCTTACACTTGTTGTCTTGACATAAAAACAAAAGCTTTCTTTCGAAAAAAATGAAAATACGGCAGAAAGGAAAGTGAAAAATACAGAAGATGAACACGATAGCACAAAATTATTAGTTAAAAAAGAATGAAACAGTACAGTTTAAATGCCAACACAGGAAAGAAACTCCCGGCAAACAATTCAAAAACAGGAACTACGGAAACATATCTTTTTCTTAAAAGGCATGTCCTACGCTCTTATCAGCATAAAGAGTTTAAATTAATAATAATTTAACTATAAACAAAAAGCCCTGGCTGTTGTCTGACAGTTTACATCATGTGACCTGCTGTTCAATCCATGGAGGTCCCACCTCGCAATTTACAGGACTTAAAGGATCTGATTCTAATGTCCTGGTGCCAGAGACCACAGTACGCCTTCAGAGGTCTTGTGGAGTCCATGTCTCAATAGGTCAGAGCTGTTTGTGGCACAAAGGAGACCTACACAATATTAGGCAGGTGGTTTTAAAGTTATGGCTAATCAGTTATCTCCCATCTTGTTCTCGTTATTGTCCTTGGTAGCGGTATTCAAAGTCCAGTATATCCTGGGGATTCACACGCCTTGCTCCTCTGAGTACTCTCCCATGTTCTCCTTGAATTTATCAAGATGAGCATCAAGGATATGGACACTGAGGTCCATCCTGTAGCCCATTGTGCCATAGTTCTTCACCATAATCTCAACCAGCTCCACATAATTTTCAGCTTTGTGATTGCCCATGAAGCCCCCAATCACTTCGACAAAGCTGTTCCAAGCCGCTTTATCCTTTCCAGTTAGCTTCTTGGAGAATTCCTTAAACTCTAGAATCTTTTTTTATCTGTGGTCAAACGAAGATACCTTTGACTTTTTCCCCAGACTGCTTAGGAAAGAAGTCTTGAAGGCACTTGAAGGCTGCCGACTCCTTATCTAGAGCTGTGACAAATTGTTTCATAAGGCCCAATTTGATGTGCAGTGGGGGCATCCGCACCTTCCGGGGGTCCACCAATGGCTCCCACTTGATGCTGTTCCTCCCCACAGCAAACTCTGTCCACTGTGGCCAGTCTCACCTTTGGTAGTGCGCCTTGGTGTCCCTGGTGTCCCCAAAGACAAAGATAGCAGAGAACCTTGGTAAAACCTCCTTAGAGACCCACCAGGAATGTCACCATTTTGGACCTCCCAGCCTTACTCATCATCCAGCACATCTTGACCAAGGTCAGAAAAAAACAAAATATTATGAAATTTATGAAGTTTTATGTGACCAAAAAGATGCAAATTCACCTATTTTCTCAATGAAAATAGGTAAATTTCGAAATACCAATGTCCTGGTCACAGAAGCAAAGTTTGAGGAGAATAATAGCCATTTTCTATACTTCTGTGGTATAAATGTTACAAAATAACCCTTACTACCCAAGAACAAAAAAAAATTTACATAGGTGTTATTGCACATCTCTGCTGATCCAGTCTTTTTTTTCTGCCAATCATCTGTGCCAATACTGCTCCTTATCTAATAGCTAATGCATAGAAACCTACGCATTCAAAATTTTTGTGGCAATTTAATCCCTGCTTAAATCTAAACATGGAGACCACCATGGCAGGGGGCCTGTAATACACAACAAAATGTCTAATTTGAAGCAATTTGACTCTTGTCAGTCTTTTTCGAACATCTATTTTCTTTAAACTATGATCAGACTTTTGATACTTTTCTTTAAACTATGATCAGGCGAGTACATTATAATAGAAGGATATGAAAGAGATGGCATTTGCACTGGCTGTAATGGGAGAAGTGTATTTCAAGTGTCACAGAATATTTAGGTGCCTGTCTTCCTATCTATTAGAGTGTAATAGACAGATCAGTGAGTGATGGTCTCAAGTGACTAGAGGCAATGATAATTTAGACAGCTGTGCTATGGTCTGTGCTCCTTTAACTAGGTCGCAGGATCTTCATAAACATTAAAAGACTCATTCACAAATTTTCAGTTAGCTTCCTAAAAGATCATTGGGCACATCCAGGGAATGTTTTCTATGGTCTTCTGAATAACACAGAAGTTACTGACCTGACAGGATTGCTGGTTAGAGACACACGCAGAGACTCAAGGCAGTTGAGCAACTTCTCCTCAGTAATGCCAGAGCGCAGCTCATGTACATATTCCTGTGATGACAGCGTACACTCATGCTTGCTGTTCCTCAGGCCCCCCTACAGTAATGAGACAAATTAAGAAACATTTATTGAGAACTGACACGCAAAAGCCACTTAGATATTCATTCATTTCAACAACTTTATCAGACTGGTTGTCTATGGCAATGATATGACAGTTAGTTTCAGAATTTTTAGCACCATTGGTAAACATTTGTAATACAGTTCAGAAAAATTTTGTTGTGGTTAATTAGCTTAATTGCACACTGAAAAAAATAAGGGAAATCATTTTTGCATCTCACACTCATCACAATCATTTTTCATCTCACACTGATAACATGAGAGAGATCTTTAACAGAAGTAAATTCATTCTGACAACTACAGTATATACAGTGAGGGAAAATATATCCCCTCAACTGATAGTGGAATAAAGTATTTCGACATCAAAAGTGACCAATATTAGTACTTTGTTGCAAAGTCATCCTCTTGCCAAACTGTCTTCCATTCCCCAAGGTTATGAAGGGAATGGTCCATTCAACCAGGAATCTGTGTCCAGTCAACCAGGAATCTGTGTCTAGTGCGAAAATTTACATCCCAACAGGGCAATGACCCCAAACACAGGGAAAAAAAAACTACAAAAAACTACAGTCACAAGTGGTGATCTGCAGGGTCTGCACTCCTTGCAATTAGCGGGAACAGTAGAGAGATCATAGATTAACATATTTAGTTTTGTAACCATCGCTCAGTACTAGATTTGTGAAATGCCTGCTGAAAGCTGATTGGTTGAAAGTGGCCATGATTTTTAAGTAATCCAGTGATGATTATAAATTCCATTACAGATTAGCAGAACGATGTAGCACACCAAATTTAAACTGAATAAGACTATTAGTTCCTGAGAAACAGCTCCCTATGGATGATCATGCCCCAACCTTTGCAAACATCCTCAGAACCATTTATTAAACATGTCTTTCAAGTTTGGTTCAAATCCATATGACCAATCATGAATTACAGCTATTTGAGAAAACTAGTTCCGCCTTCTTATAATTGATTGACGTGTGGTGGCCATATTGTTTACAAATGTCAACATGTTTTTGGTAATTATTAAGTTTCACACACTCCTGTGTAGTCTGACACCAAACTATTGAAGACTGGCAAAAATCCAAAAAGCAATTTTGTATGATTTGAGCAAAAGAATGAAGCTAAAAAAGAAATTACAACTTATTTTCCAAGAGATATGATTGGTTTTGGAGCACAAACAAAATTTGAGTGTGATTGTGTGAGATAGTAGTGGGTCTGTGTCTGAACCTAACAAGTTTTTTAAGGATAGCACAATGTTAACCTTGTCGAATGACTGCATAAAGCTGATTGGCCAATGGTATCCATGTTTTTTAATTAATTAAGTCATCATCAAAAATCCACTTACGCATTAGTTCATAAGCGCCCCATACCAAATTTCAGCTCAGTTGGACTTTCCTGCAAGTCCGCTCTAGCATTCATGTGTAACAGCTGTTTGAGTAAATTAGGCTCTCAGTACATCACTATTTTTTTTTTTTTTTAATTTTCAAACCTCCCACAGCAATGATGTAGGTCCATTTTTTTTGCCACAGCTATTTATTTCACAAGCAAATTGGGCACTGTTTATATAACACTGTTTATAAAAGCACATACAGTCGAGAGAGAGAGTGAGAGAGAAAGCAAGAGAGAGAGAAAAAGAGAGAGAGAGAGAGAGAGAGAGAGAGAGAGAGAGGAACGAGCAGAGCTCATCTCCAATTTGTTAACTGAGGCATGAGGGTTGATAGGATTGTTGTCAATCGCACAAGCAATAAAATACATTCCCAACAGAGATGAGGTCAGAGTGGAAGACTGCAAATGGCAGTGTGGTCATGAAGCTGATTTTCTCCAGTGCTTACAGCCATAGTCAACTCTACTCCATGTCACAGCCATGGGTGATCAGCATGATTCAAGCCTTACTATTCAGGCACTGACCCACAATGCAGAAATGACAAACACAAACAGGACAGGTGTGTCATGCAAGATTTCACAAGATGCTCTCAGACTAATGATAAAGAAGGTAAGACAGAAGCCTGTAGTCACTTGAAAACAATTGCAGGATGACCTGAAAGCAGCTGGAATACCAGTTACAATAAGAACAATAAGCAATGAACTGCACCACAATTATCTCCATTCCTACACCCACACAAAACTGCCACGGTCTAGAATTAACAACAGAACCGTAGTTTAACGACAACCACTGTACTGCATGCAGGGGCTAGCACCTCACAGAGCTCAAATACTGATTCAAATCAATGCTTCATTGCTGTGTTTGCTGCAAGTCAGACCCACATCTAAAATGTCCTCAGTGTGATGCAATTACCTGAGTCCAAATCCTGAAATCTATCACCCAGTATAGAGATCTACAATTATTAAAAAGAAAAACGTTGATGGAGTGAGAAGACAAGAGAGATGGGAGACTAAGGATATGAACAAGATAAAATTCAATGTGAGTTATTAAATTACCTTATTGTTATAAATTTTCAGTATTTGCAAAACATGCTATTATTTTTTGCTAGCCGGTCAGTAGACCTAATTCAAAAAAAGAAGTGGACTAGTCATCTTTTCCATTGTTTAAGCAAAAACTTCTGAGTGCAGTACAATTTGTGCAGTACAAAGTAATAGCAAAGTGACAACACTATTAAACCAAAATAAACTAAAAATAAAATTAAAAAAATAATACTTTCTCAGTATACTCTTACTTAAGGTGCAGTTGATTGTAGAATTTGTTTATTTCTAGCATGAAATAACATTTAGACTGATTTTTTTTTACCGTCTGCCTAACCTTTTTCAAGTGTCCTGATTAGTTGACATCCCCACAGCAGAGACTAGTGAATTTATTAATTAACTAGTTTTGTTTAAAACTTTAATCAGCATAATAAATGCTTCTTCTAATAGTGCATTCTATTAGCATTGTTCCTAGAGTGATTATATTCTACTTTCTGAGCCTTTTTTTTTTTTTTTGATACTAAAAGAACTGATTATATATATTGCTATTCTTTCAGCTGCTTACGTTAGGGGTCACCACAGCAGATCATTGGTCTTAGATACCAGATGTCCTTCCTGATGCAACCCTCCCCAATTTCTATCCAGGCTTGGGGCCACCAGTGACAGTGCACTGTTGCACACAACCCCAGTGGCTGCGGTTGGTTCCCTGGCGGGGAATCAAACCCGGGCCACAGCGGTGAGAGTGCTGTGGCCTAACCACTAGCCTGTCTGTCTGTATATCTGTATGTATGTATGTATGTATGTATGTATGTATGTATGAATGAATGAATGAATGAATTGATTGATTGATTGATTGATTGATTGATTGATTGATTTAGTTTATGGTCCTTAAAAGGCTAATAAAAATAGTGATGAGGCCTGGGCTGAATTTCAGTTTGACAACCCTAATTAATGCATTTCAAAAGAAGGTTATTCTGACTGATCAGCTTTATCCTATGATGAAACATTTCTATTCTGATGGGAGTGGTTTCTTCTTATGGGAGTGGACGACAATGCTTAGTTATTCATCTCCTTTGTAGTTTTTTCTCTTGAGGAAGTGTAGCAACCACTACTGTTATCACTTGTGAGAGTGCACTTTACAACCTTTTTTTTATGATGAGAAATGACAGTAACTATACATAGGTTTTAAGGATAAGTAGTGAAACACAAATTAAATAATATACTAATCATTGTGGAAATTGGTTGCTTGATTTGCATGTTATATGCTAGGCTCTGTTGGCAGATTAGCAAATCAAGCTAACTATAGTAGCTGTAAGTAGTACACTTACCAGAGGAACGAATGATCTCTGCTACTTACTTAAAAGCTTTATTTTTCTTCATAATGTTTCTGTAACCAAGCCTTTTTCTTGGGCATGTCTAGTGAGATGTTGCTGTGATGCGCTATGATTAATTCTAGCTTCATCGGCAAATCAGCAAAGCAAGCTAACTGTACTAGCTAATTACTCTTACCATTCACATCACCCGTTATGAACAGTGCATAACTTAAAGGCACCCACAAGTAATAGTGAATTCTTGTGGCATTAAAGCTTCAGTTTCCAAAATAGAACTTGCCCTGGTGTGTGCCTTTCCAAACTACATCCAATCAATTCAAATTGCAACATTATATCTTACACTTCATTAAGACAATAGATGAGGACAGAAAACCAGCTGAATTTAAAAAAGGAAATAGCATATCTTGAACGAGCACGTAAATCAAACCCTAATGAATCCAATTAGGCTGCATTATGTAGCACCAGAACCAAGCTTAATTTAGAATATTCCAATTATATTAAGAAATTATTATTTTTCTCTAAGCAAAGATATTATGAATTTGGTAATAAATCTAACAGATTACTGGCAAACCAGATAAAAAAAAAACAACAGAGCAATTAATAAACTCTATAAGGACATCGGAGGGTTCCCATACATATGATCCCGAAGCGATTAATTCAACCATTGAAATCTTTATTGAATCTCTATATAAATCCCAAAACTAAGTCTCTAAATTTGATATGATCACTTATTCGAAGAATATATCACTTCTGATGGTCTTGGACGCAAATACATACAGTCATAATACCCCTTTCACCTCTGAATAAATTTCAGACACTATTCAATCAATACCTTCACAGAAAGTACCAGAACCCAATGGCTACCCTGTGGAATTATATAAAAGAAATTGGGCCAGAGCTTCAACTCATTAATGCTGGATATTATGCACCTGAGTAATAACACCACAGTACCAGACACCTGGAAAACGGCTTCAGTATGGTTGATACTTAAAAAAGGTGAGGACCCAGAACACTGTGCCTCTTAGAGACCAATTAGTTTATTAAATGCAGATTGCAACATTTTTGCCAAGGTTTTGGTTTGGCGAGTAAAGGCTATTTTGCCTAAACTTATTAACCCAGACTAAACTGGGTTCATAAGAATACAATACAGTTTTGATAATGTATGCAGATTGATTAATATTACCGATCCATCAGAAACGGTTTAGACCTTACCTTCATTGTCTCTCTTGTGCAGAGAAGGCATTGAGCCAGGATTGAATGAGAATTTGTGTGCGCCATTCTTGAAAAATGTTATTTGAGAACCAATTTTATTAATTTAGTTATTATATGCAGACCCTTACAGTATAGCTGACACTAATAATTTAGTCTCTGAAAAATTTCAGATAGGTTGAGGAACCGGATAGGAATGCCTGCTTTCACGCCTGCTCTTTTCTCTGGCCACTGAACTATTGGCAGATTCAATCAGATGTTGCTAAGACATCTCAGGCATCAATTTGGGTTAATCATCGACTTTCACTGTATGCAGATGATGTTTTTTTTATACATGACCCACCCAGAAGAGTCTATTCCAGCCATAATTAAATGTATCTCACAATATAGTAAACTCACTGGCTACAAGATCAAATTTTTCAAAATCGTTAGCCTAGCTTCTGAATGTAGCTCTTAATGCATTGTGGGTGATTACTTTTCCTTTTCAACTAGCAAAAGAGAGTTTCAGATATGTACTTAGGTGTCCATGTCACCTCAGATCTTAATAAGCTTGCCAAAATTATCTTCATTTAATGGCCAATATAAAACAGGATCTCAAATCATGGGACCTCCTCTCTATCTCTCTTTTGGGTAGGGTAAATGTAGTAAGAATAAATATCCTTCCTCACTTATTATATTTATTCTAGTCATTGCTTTGTTATCTACCCTCCTCCTTCTTTAAGGACTTAGACAAAATCATGTCAAATTTTGCATGGAATAATGAGAGGCCAAGACTTAAGGTTTATAAATTAATGAGACCAAAGGAAGAAGGGGGTGCTGTTTGCCCAAAATTCAGTTATACTACTGGTCATCTAAAGTCAAGTCATATGTTCAAATATGACTCTCGCTGAGTCTCCACCAACTCTAAGGCATGCTCCTTCATTCCTCTTAAATAAGTGCTGTTTATTAATAATAACATGAAGGTAAAGGGCATTTCTAAAAAATTTTGCTGTATATAATGCTATCATGAACTGGGCAGATGTTGAGAAATACCTTAAGATCCCAGACAGATGATCTGTTTTTTCCCCCTTTGATCCACAACCCAGATCTACCGTTTCATTTGTATAATATCGGACTTTTTCGCTGGACTGAGAGGACTCGAACATGCTTCTCATACGTTCTCTGACAATGTGTTTAAATCGTTCACACAACAGCAAAAGGAATATGGACTACCCAGGACAGATTTTTTTTTAAATACTTTCAGCTCCACCATTTACTCACATCAGCCACTGGAGATGGGAGATTTTGAAGAAAGTTATCTGAACGTGACATAGTAAAAGTTAAACAAGGTCAAACACATGGTCTCACAAATCTATGGCATTTTGCTACATAGTACCAAACCTTCTCTTAATAATTTGAGGGAAATCTGGGAGAGAGATTTAGGTCATCCTATTTCAGAGGAGGACTGGTTTGATATTAGAAAAAAAAAATTGTTTCCCAAATGCACTTCCATTCCACTTGGCATTCATGAGCTTAATTTCAAATTTATGAACAGGATATATTTCATACCTGTTCATTTACAAAAGATGTTTCCTGACAGATCTAATTCTCTGTTTCAAATATAAAACTGAAAAAGGGACATTTTTATCAAGTTTAGCATTGTATTATGTTTTGGGAGTGTAAAATCATTAGAACTTTCTGGGAGAGAATACATTCTATGGTAGAGAAAATCTTTCATGTGCAATTTTAGAAATCCCCTGCCTTGTATCTTCTTGTCACAGGTGTAGAACATATTTAGTTACAGAGAACAAGTTCTTGCTTTTAATTTAGTCTTTTTTTGGCAAAAAAAAAAAAGTATCCTAATTCGGTGGGCTAATCCCTCCATGCCAACTGTTGATCAGTGGTTCTCTCAAGCTGCAACCCTCCTTCTGCTACAGAATCTTTGGAACCCCTTATGGACTTATGTGGAAAAAAATAAATCTAAGTTTGGATCCTTTCCCAGTCACCAACATGGGAATGGGCAGGGCTAAAAACTGTACCACAGCCAGGCACAAAAGGGCCTCAGAGACATTTTCATTTTTGAATCCCTGTTCTGATATCCACCCATACATACACTGATAGTCTATGGTTCAGAGTTAACCATAACCTCATAAGTGTTGTACATTATTATTTAATTAAAATACATCTCACAAATTATTACAATTAGTGTTTATTGCAATTACAACATGAGGCTAACTCAGTTAAAATGTTTTTTGACAAACTAATAAAAGCCATATAACTGTAACCCAAGACATGGTATTATGGACAGTTCTACAATAATGTGTCTACAATAATTCATTTACTACCTTGCTCAAATATAGTCATTACCACCAATATGCCTGCTTCACTATGAAAAAAATAAAGGTTGAATAAAAAGACTTTAGTGAAACACAAAAGGCCCTTTAGGTTTGCACAGGATATTCGTCAGCTCATTTGAGCATGGTTGACAGATCATCCTCCTGTTAAAAAAATAATATATTACTTAACTTTTTTCTCTACTATTTCCCCTTTTTCCTGCCTGTCTTGCAATTACTAGAAAACCAGTTACCTGTTGTATTTAATCCTTCCCCTTGCTAGTTTATTTCTCTTTTATGCTAGCTCCTTCGGAATTAGAACAAAGACTGCACATGCACCTACACATCATGTCGACATTAGGTTAGAGCAGGGGCCTTCAGTTTTATCCACAAAGGGCTGGTGTGGCTGAAGGCTTTTATTACTGCCAAATTAGAGGTGCCCTTGATAGTTGATGGGAGACTAAGAGGAATTAATTAAACAAGTTAAATCAGGTGTGGCTCATGCTTGGTTGGAATGAGAGCCTGCAGCCACACTGGTCTGAAAACAATGTGGGCTTTATAGATAATTGGAAATCGGTAGTATTTCAAATAGCATGGAAGGAGAGCCTTTTGAGCTATAGGAAAGCTCTTAGTGCTGCTAGATCACTGTATCTCTCCACCCTAATTGAAGATAACAAATAATCCTAGCTTCTTATTTAATACTGTAGCAAAATTAACTAGGAATAAGACCACAATAGAAACACGCACACAATCATTATATAGCAGTGATGACTTCATGAATTTTTTCAATGGTAAAATTGAAAATATCAGGCAAGAAATTCAGACTATTAATTTAAAACCAGACAGTTTTATACCTAACCCTGTAGATGATAATATAATAAGATCAGATCAACAATTACAACGTTTTACTTCCCTTGAAGAGACTGAACTAATTTCACTAATTTCATCATCAAAATCATCAACCTATATACTAGGTCCTTTACCTACTTGTTTCTTCAAACAGATAATTCCTGAAACTTCTTTTAAAGATAATCAATTCTTCCCTTAGCATTGGCTATGTACCTAAATCTTTTAAACTAGCAGTTATCAAGACCTTGATTAAAAAACCTGACCTTGACCCCTGTCAGCTGTCTGACTATAGACCAATATCTAACCTCCCCTTTATCTCCAAGGTCCTAGAAAAGGTTGTAGCACAGCAGCTATGCTCATACTTACATAGGAATAACATTCATGAAATGTATCAGTCAGGATTTAGGCCTCATCATAGCACAGAGACAGCACTGGTTAAAGTTGTAAATGACCTACTACTGGCCTCTGATCAGGGTTGTGTCTCCTTGCTTGTGCTGCTTGACCTTAGTGCAGCTTTTGATACCACTGATCATGCTATTCTCCTCGATAGTCTATAAAATGTAGTAGGCATTAAGGGAACAGCCCTTTCCTGGCTCAGGTCTTATTTGACTGATCGTTATCAGTTTGTAGACGTAAATGGTGACTTCTTTTCTCATACTAAGGTAATGTTTGGTGTCCCATAAGGCTCTGTTTTAGACCCACTGCACTTTTCTTTATATATGCTACCTCTGGGCAAAATTATCTGTAAGCATGGTATTAGCTTCCACTGTTACGCTGATGACACACAGTTGTATGTTTCAGCAAAGCCAGATGATAGACACCAGCTTAATAAAGTTGAGGAATATGTAAAAGACATTAGAAACTGGATGCTTATTAACTTTCTCTTACTTAATTCTGACAAGACAGAAGTACTTGTACTAGGACCACATGCAGTTAGAAGTAAGCTTTCTGATTACATAATAACTCTAGATGGCCTTTCAGTTTCATCATCTGCAGCAGTAAAAGACCTTGGTGTGATTATCGACTCTAGTCTTTCTTTTGAAGCTCATGTAAATAATATAACTAGGATTGCTTTCTTTCATCTCAGAAATATTGCTAAAATAAGAAATATATTGTCACTACATGATGCAGAAAAATTAATTCATGCTTTTGTTACCTCTAGGTTGGATTATTGTAATGCCTTACTGTCTGGATGTTCCAGTAGATGCATAAACAAGCTCCAGTTAGTCCAGAATGCAGCAGCAAGAATCCTTACTAGAATCAGAAGATATGACCACATCACCCCTATCTTATCCACACTGCATTGGCTCCCAATCAAATTTCGTATTGATTATAAAATACTACTATTGACCTATAAAAGCACTAAATGGTCTCGTGCCACAGTACCTGAGTGAACTTTTGGTCTTTTATGATCCGCCACACCTACTTAGATCAAGAGGTGCAGGCTATTTGTTGGTACCTCGAATAGTGCGGGCTACGGCTGGGGATAGAGCTTTCTCTTACAAAGCCCAACAGTTATGGAACAGCCTTCCACTTAGTGTTTGTGGCTCAGACACAGTCTCAGTGTTTAAGCTTAGGCTGAAAACATATTTGTTTAGGCAAGCCTTTTGTGAATAGTTTTTTAGTCATTAAAGCATACACAATCACCACATTTGTTTTGCCTAAAACTTTCAATGAAAACACCAAACACAGCATTATGGGTGTCCAGTCCTCACCTTGAGTCTAAAGGGGCTGTAGTGAGATTTCACCAGTCTTTGAAGCATATGTTTCAAAAATACATCCTAGACATTGGAAAAGATTGGGATGAGGGTGGGCCACTTGTGCTACTTGCAAGAGCGATTCTTAGAAGACTGTGTTAATTGACAGAGTTTTAGATTATTTATGCACATTTCATAGAAGTCTACACAAAGCTTAGCATGTGAAACTCTCAGAACCTTATGAAGCAGTTTCATGACCTGAAAGCATTTCCCAGGAGGTTTAAGCCTTAGGTGGTCCCTAATTTTGTAAAACTCATAATAGAGCTTAAAAACAAGAAAGGTTCCAAAAATATTGCTGATGAGCTTTCACATGCATAAGACAGACATGAGGTATGTTGCAACCCTTGTATATTCATATTTTTAAAATTTTCACAAACTAGGTTTGTTCTCTGGGATGGGTGCTTATATTTACACACAACAAATACTTGGACAATTATCAAATCCTAGGGCACCAACCATTCCAACTAAGCTAATGAATACAATAATGCTTCATTAGTGCTAATGAAGGTACTAAATAAGCAAGCTATGCTAACATAGGGATATAAAAACATTGAATTTTGAAGTTAAGATTGGATTTCTCATTTTCTGGATGATGGTGCAAATTGTGACATTATTATTCCCATATAAATTTTGTGTCTATGTACACAAAACAAAACCAGGAATGTCTCTCTCTCTTTCTCTCACACGTGCACACATACACACACATGCACACATGGAGGCAGCAAATTTGAACAAGCAATCATCTGTGTTCACCCCAGACATATTTCCTTCCTCATACAATATCTATAGGTCTAAATTAGGATAGTGTGTGGTGTTTTATGGCAAAAGACTCACAGCACTGTTGCCATGGGGACCCGTTACTGTCAGTCAGCGTTTCAAAGCCATCAAAATCTATTTTTAAACACATACAGTGCTTGTTTAAGAATGCAGCAGCATATGACTTACAGCCCTGTATTTGCCTGATACCTGAGCAAACGCACACACACACACTCACAAAAGATCAGGATTAGTCACTCACCTTTTTAATTTGGCACAATGCAATGATTAGAACAACATAATGTTTGAAGAGAACAAGTTATTTTACCTAGCACTTTTTAGCCATAGCACAATTATGACTGTACTCTCTCAACCTCAAATTCAAAACCTATAAACACCAACTTGAAATGAAACTATGAAATTGCCTACACATTAATGGATAAAGGTTATAACCAGCATACTGGAAATGTCATGTCTCATTTCACTTAACTGTCCAATAATACTCTGGAGCTTTGAATGCAGCTTCAAGAAGAATGAAACGCATTCACTACCAGTGTATATCACAGCATGAGAGAGGTGGTAGAGCCACAGTAGAGTACATCCTCATCAATTAAATGATTAAGTAAAATATGTTGAGAACACGCTTTAATTGTTTTCCAAATTATGACCATAATTCACACATCAGCATGTGCATAATCAGTTATATGAAATGTGAAACATGGGTTTAGCAAATATGTACTATGATGTGTACACAGATATGACCTGTACAATGTGTTGACAACTCATGTTGAATTAGTTTCTTCATGACCAGAAGCATTATTTCTGCACATTGTATTTCATTAAAGAGATCTAAGATTTTTCAGTTATTTATTTTTTTAATCTGGAGAAACGAACTTCAGTGCGACTAGTGCATCAAAAAGCTAAAATCTTTTTGGATGTAAGCAGAACTTGACGTTACATTTAAATAAAACCATACACCAAAATGTACTGGTGGGGCAGCAGTCTTTCACTGTGAACACTGTATTCCCACACTGCTTTTAAAAATGCACACACATTGGAATTGCAACATTGTGCTATAAACACAGATAGTAGCTGGTCATTCTCTCTCTGCGATTACATCTGGTGTACTTAAATAAATATCTTTCTCATTAATTCGGTAGAGAAATGAAATCACTATAAGATGCTAACTTCGTGTATAGGCTGAATGAACATGAATCTACTTTATGTTGATTTATTGGTATAACCAGGGGGTCAGCTCATAAATGGGCTAGAGGGGCTAAGCCCCCCTGTCTTTCAAAGAAGAAAGAAAAATTAATATAAGGTCTCATTTTCTGCATCCCCACAGTCTCATTTGCGGTTAGCAAAGAGTATTTTAAAGAGTGTTATTTTTTTATTTTGTAAAACCGAGTGCAACAGTACCATCAGTGGTCAAAGGAAAAAAATACACAAAATGGTATGAAGCAAGCCTCTGGGCTGACTGTTATGAGCCCAGCGCTGTAGATTCATATAACCACTTGGTGACAGTCATGTCAGGTGATTACACAGTAATATGCCCCTAGTTAATCTCCATATAGGCTAATATCTTTCAGCCTGTGTAATGAACAAAGGGGAAATTTATCTATAATCATTTTTTCCCTAAAATGTGATTGGAGGAGAAACTACAAGTTGATGGACTGAGCACAGTTTGTCCAGTCAAAGTGCAAATCGCACAAAAGGACAGACAACAAGGAAGTAAAAAATTTTATTTTTTTGGTTTGAGGCAAAGAGTTACAGCTTTTTATTTTTATTTATTTATTTTTACATCATTTCACAAACACACTTATCCAGAGAGCCTTACTTAGACTTTTATTATTATTATTATTATTATTATGATTATTATTATGATCATCATCATCATCATCAATGATTCTTACACAAGCACTGCCTTACAGCAAAGATGCCACCACTTCATCTTAAAAGGCTTTTCATCATTAAGTGACAATGTGGCAGCTCGAATGACCATCACCAGAAATCAGAGCATTGAAATTCACTGCGCTCCGCTTTAAAATCATACCAACATGACATCAGGATATCATCACTTTCTACACACACACACACACACACACACACATGAAAAAACACAAGTTTAACAGGCTGGAGTATATAGCAGTGTTGGGTAGTAAGGCTGAAGAAATGTATGTGAATGAGTGTGTGTGCGCAGCATGAAATCATCCATTCCTCTACAGTACAGGCCAACTGTCAACTGCAGGTTGAGGTTTTGAGTGACTGCTTGTCAATTCCAGGTTTGAATACATGAATCTAAACACTGTCTCACTAATTATTACCATTTCATATTATCCAACCAGCCTCTTATATCCCGGTGCATTATTTTCCTTCTTTCTTGCTTTGTCTTTATCAATTTTATTTTACTTTATTTCATAAAGAGCCCCAGTGTTAAAAATTAACATTCCACGACAAAGTAGTAGCAAGCTCAGTAAGCTGTCATAACACTTCATCATACACTATCACCTAAAGTAATTTTTTTTTCCTGAATAATTGATGGCACATTGATGTATGTATTTTGGCAGAGAAAAGATTCTGGAGTGATTAAATAACACCAACCAGTTGGATTCAGGTATTCTCTCTGGAAGGCCTTTTCTGCATCACTACTTGGTTAAGACTGTACTTGTATGTTGGTTTACATCAGCTTTGTCTATCAATACAAGGTCCTCTGAATGTGAATAAATCAGCAGTGCAATCTTCTCTCTCTCTCTCTCTCCTACAACAGCCTAGCATATCAGTTCAGTTGGATGTTTGGATATTTTCTGACATGCCCTGCTGTATTTTCCCTAAAGCCAGAAAATGCTTCGTTTGAATTTGCATTCTGAGTGTTATGTTTGTTTAAATTCGTCAACTCTACACTCATATTTGAAAGATAATAATTTTACTATGTAAAATATGTATTATGTAAAATATGCCATAATTTTACTATGTAAACAACTACTTAACTGTGAGATCTATGCGATCACTTCCACATACTTATATCTATATTCTGCTATCCTGCTATGCTGAGCCAAGGCAACGTAATCTCATTCTGTATACATCTACTGTATATTTGAATGACAAAGTCTGTCTAAGTCTAAAAGATACATATATTTTTTATATATCAATTTTATTATAACAACACTACATGTTTAAAAAAGTTGTTTATGCAGGAGTACAGGAGAGAAATAATTCTGTTGAGGATTTCAGATATTGTATATTATACTGTGTATATTTTGGCCAAAGGAGACTGCCTTTCAGCAGCCACACACATGGTAAACATGCAGTAATGGATCCCTCACATGTGAACAAACAAACAAAACAAGCTGCATGCAAGGATTGTATCTAGTCTGAGCTGTACATTGCTCTGGATAAAAGCACCTGCCAAATTAAAAAAGTGTAAATCTATATAACAGTAAAAACTGTCTGAGGGGAACTTCAGAACATAATAGGTTACATTTAAAGTATAAAAACATTTCATAAAAACGATGGCACAGCCATCCATGGCCAGAAGCTAAGAGAAAATAAAAATAGCTGATTAACCATGAAGAGATGTTTCAAAGAGTCTATGGCATGCCCAATCATTATGCTACAGTTAAATAGCAACTAGGGTTGTCACAATACCAGAATTTTGACATTGATACCAATACCACTATTTACTTTAATATCAAGTTTTTAGATACTAATACAAAAATATGACAAAAATTGTTTTACCAGTTATCAAGTCAGAATGCTCATTACCTGTTTATTGCACTGATTAAAAATACTTAACATTATTAAACATTAAAAAACTTAACATTATTAATTAAAATAAACTAATTAAAAATTCCCCACTAGTTCAATTTCCACAGAAACAGCTACTGAAGACAGAAACTTATAATATAGTCATCATCCTCTTAACTCTCAGAATAAAGGGTACTAAACTGTAGGGGAGAGGCAGCACAATCTTCCACTTTAGCACTGTTTTGTTTATGCATGTGAGAACACAGTAATCACACCTGAGGGCAAACAAAAATAGAGTACGAGTGAGGTGGTCTCAGTACGGTTCCAATTAAACTAGCAAAGTTTGATTGCAGTCAGAAAAGAAAGCGTTTCGATCCTGAATCAATCCAGCTGCACGAAGTGAACCAAACTTGATGTGTATTTGAGTTGCTGGAGAGATTTTTCTGTAGAATGTGAACTGTTGTACTGAGTTTCAAGGCACAAAATAAGCCAAAGGACAGATCGCTGAAGTGCTGCAGAGATGTGATGTGTTCTGAACCAACAAAAATAGATACTAAAAGGTGGATTCAATACACAAAATGTTTTAAACTAGTCATTGCTATAATTATCTAGTAATATATTGAGCACGGCTCCATGTTCTCCGTGCTTGGGTGATTTTATGATTTCTGCATGCACTTGGCAATGGTTTATTTACTTTTTCCTGTAATCATATTTCTGACCATAGGCTAACATCAGTCTTTAATCATGCTTGTTTAAATTTGTGAAAAATTAATGGCGTTTATCTAAAGAGCAATAATATCTATGTTTTTAACGTGAAAGTGATGAACACCAAGTCACTCTAAATATTATAATTAAGATTAAGTTAACTGCACACTCTCAAAAACACTAAAGCAGCATTTTACAAGCATTGTTAGAAAAGCTGGGCTAACATTGAAAAGAAACATTACACAGGACAATTAGCTAACCTGTCAGCTTTTAAGCTCTCTCTTTTAAGCTGAAGGACAGGATGCTTGTTAGCAAGGCATTCATCTGGTCATCTGCAAGGTATTCAATATATGGCCAACTGACTCCTTGAGAAGCTTTGGTCATGAAAGGAAACCAGGTGGCTTCACCTCAACCATGATTTTATCAGGTTATACTATGTGTGAGGTTTACATCACTGCACACTCTTGATTAGCAGCATGTGTAATGTGATTCACCCAGGGAAAATGTACTGGAATAAAGAACCAATACAACTGAAAATCCTGGAATCAAACCGTTTTTCTTTAGAATAAAAAAAGCACAAACCATTCAATGTATCATGCAACCCTAATAGCAATCTTAACATGAGTAAACCTATCACATTCTCTCAGAGGAAGTTTTTTACGCTTCCAGGTTGACAGCACGTGACAGTGCAGAGGTTTGTGTTTGAGATCAGAGATGAATAAGAGATGATAGATTTCATTTCCTGATATTTACATGGAGAGGTGTTAGATACCCTAGAACATGGCACCTTTGATGGAAGACCAATTTTTCGGTAAGCAAAAGCATTGGAAGAGATGGTCTTCAAGTAAATAGCACTTATTTGGTTGTATATCACTTGCTTGCAATAACTGTATCAAGCCGGCAATCCACTGACATCAAACACCCAATTCTCAAGTGATGAGAAATGTTAGAACACGTGACTGACAGGTGCTTCTTGTTGCCCAGGTGTGCCCTATTAGATTGACACATGGAGTGTAGAAGTGCTCTGAAGTATTGCTAGCCAGCCACTCCTTATAATACAGGATTCTTCCTGTATTTAAAAATATAATGCTATTTGTCTTATATTTTTCGTAATATTGTTTCATACACTAAACCTTTACATTGTAGAGAATAACAATAGTAAATAAACTCAAACCAGTTTCACAAGAAATACTGGAGAAGCTCAAAATCAGTGGTATGAGGCATAGACTGAGGGCATGCACTGTCTGAAACTGCGCTCAATATAAGGGTGAAGGAGGTGTGGTTGCCAAGCCTAACAGACTACTTTCTGTTATTAAGGACATCCAAGGTCCAATTACAGAGGCTGGTGCTGATGCCAAGGTCAGTAAGCACCACTGCTTATAGTGTAGTTCTCTGGCTAGCAGCTTTCAAAAAGAAACAGGAACAATGCATAATTTTGGCTAAAACTGGCTAACCCTGTTTCTCATCAGAGTTGCTGGTATCCAATAAAATGTGATTAACAAAGGAATGCATTCATTAACAACAAAAAAAAAAAAAAAAAAAAAAAAAAAAAAAAAAAAAAAAAAAAAAAAAAAAAAAAAAAAAAAAAAAAAAAAAAAAAAAAAATTTATTAGAATTAGTATAATAAATATTATTACCTAATAGAGCATACGATTTAATAGTTTCGGTTAGCACTTCTTTTTCCTAGAAACATCATATTCTAATCTCAGAGCCTGGGTTATTGGTGTTAGTATATACAATATGTAAACCAAAACAATTATAGACTTTGTGACTAATGCTGATGTGGCAGAGGCAGAAGCTTGAAGCCCCTGCTATAGACTAGCGCCTAGGCTCTTCAGATTTCAAAAACTACTAGCCAGAGAGCTACACGATAAGCACAGAGATATGGATGAGAGAGCTGGCGAAGTATCCTGCTGGAGTTTACTGCAAAAGAAAAGTAGATCAGTATAAGTATAACGGTTGAAATTTGCCCTATTTTTAACGTTATTTTAAACATTTTCAATGGAACTATCGTAAAGATTGTTTGATGGTAGATTGTGTCTAAATAATTAAATAACACATTTGTGTCATCACCGCTCCAACTGCTGTCTGACATACACCTGAAATGCACGAGTGCATTTTATTTAATTACTTAAGACACAATCACATACCTATTTTTAAATGTACAGATCAGGAGAACAACTGTGATTTTATTTTCCGTATTTTCTCATCTCACTGAAATTAATTTTTGGTTACACCACTGCAAGCACAACACACAACGTGCTTATGAATCATTTTTAGACACGAGCGTGATCAAGTGCAGCACAGATATATTTATTTTAACCTTGCTTTTTAGACCGCAGTCAAGCAAGCCATGATAGACCCAGAGGACACATATGCAGGGCAGTTTATGGTAGGTACCCTATCAATATTTTTTTTATTTCTTTTTTTCTTTTAATGTTAAGTTCATGTGAGCCAAATGCAACCAGGCTGCAGGCCTTGTGCTTGACACGTACTAGACATACAATAATGAGCAAGTCTGTTCATTCCTAGGGCAATATCAAGCTTATTGTGTTTGCCTGGTCCACACGACGACACCAAGTCTTTAGTTGTTACCTGTAATAATAGCATGCTTTTTTTTTCTGGGGTCTTCTTTTTGCTTGATGTATTCAAAAGCCAGGCGAGGAGAGCTGTACCAAAATATTTGTTAAAAGCCCACTGAAGCATTATAAGATGTGTGTTAACTTGACATAACATGGAGTCAGATAATTTAAATTTATCCAAGCAATTATGACACTTATTTCCATTATTGGCTTAAGCATGTGGAGGCTAATTTGCATACAGACACAAAATTTCCCACATATAATCCCCCCACACACACATTTTTTTCTTTTTACATTATACATTTCTCCCTGTTTCTTCCTTGCTGCCTTTCTTTTTCCCTTTTCTTTTCTCTTCTCTCTCCATTTCTCTGTGCATTTACTTCTTTCCATCTTTTTTTAATCATTTTTACTCAGTTCTTTCTTGTTTCTATATTGTTTCTTCCTTTCTCTGTTCATTCTTGCATTCTGTTTTTCTTCTATTCTTTCTTTCTTCTCCTGGCTTTCTCTTCCTTTAGAAACATTTAACATTTTTTTTTTAATTGTTTTAAATCTATTTACTCTTCCCCTCTTTGCAAACACATTATTTTCTTTGTAAAATATATTGCATATATTGTTAAATCTCCATGTTCAAAACTGGCAACTTGAGCCCAAGCATTATGCCAATATGTACACAGAAGTTACACAGCCGGTAAGTCTGTTTTCCGGGTGTACCATTCATGCCTTGTAGTTCATGCCTAAAAGGTTGCCAGATTTTTCTTTATTTGAAGTGTCCAAGACTGGGTTTTTCCCCAGTGTCTAGACAACTGTCTTAAGATAAGATAAGCACTTGCCTTTAAGCCATAAAACAGTCAGGAATAGAAAATGTGGACTGAAGCAGGAAACAGGGTTTTTTTGTTGTTGTTGCCGTCAAATGTAATACAAACCAAGAGACAATTAAAAAATTAAAAATAAAAAATATTATGTGATGACATATGAATGAGAAGATGGCAAGCACTGAAGTAATCTAATAGGACTCTAGTATACGGACTATATATTGCTGCATAAACAGTCCTAGTAGTAATTATCACATTAATTACCACAAATTTGGTTTATCAATATGGCCTCAACCCTCACTGCAGATATGCTTTAAGTCTGACTACCAGTGTGTGCAATTTCAGTATTAAATCCTCCCTAAGCGTGCATAACTCAACTGTTTCAAGTCCAACCAGCTGGTGACAAAATAAAAACACTGTGTCAATATATGCAATTGGACAACACTTCTGGTTCAAAGAACCAAAATGGCTCAGTGCATGGTCTCATAGCATAAGCGTGCTCTGATTACACTAGTAGCATGTGGTGTGCAAAAAGAGTCTTCTGTTCTTCAGTGGTTTCAGTAGGGGGATCCAACAGACTTCAGCGGGAGCTAGATGATATGGGGCTCTGCAAAGAAAAACCAACTTGCTGAGTAATGCCTGATACTTATGAACCTACTGCTCAATAATTTTCGATCCTGTGGCTGTTGTAGACAACCCAGTACCCACAGCAATAATAGAAGCATGGACAGAAAATGGACACTGAAATTGATCATTCACTGCCTGTAGTGGTGGCAAGATCTACCATACATCAGGCCTCAATGTCTGAGAATGAGACCAGCTCCCCTATACAAAAATCCTGAAGACTTACGTAAAGAGCCTCAATCAACAAAGAGTAAAGAGCCGGCTGGAGGAGCTGGACCAGCAGGGTAAGGACTAGGTTCTAGAGATTGGAGAGCTTTGTAGGTAATGGTCTGTAACAAGGTCAAATTTCCACTTGGGAGGATGGAAGACCCCTGAATACAAGCAATGACAGAATCCAAGAAGCAAAGGAACACTGACTGCAGAATAGCTAGAGAAGAACACCAGAGAGGACAATTTCGTGCAACAATTGACACTTGCACTGCCGTGGGCTCCAACATGCAGCTTCTAGCCTTTAGGCTGAGAGAAACCTACAATATTCGTAGGGTTTAATGAAACTTTTGTTCACTGTGTATGCTCCAGGAAACTTGTAGGGTAATGGTCTTTATGCAGTTCTTTTCATATAATAAATAACTATGATCAGAGCTCTTTAGCTGTGGCTCATTACTAGACATAGCTATAGAATAGAATAGAATAGAATAGAATAGAATAGAATCTGCCTTGGACTCACTACCACCTGCAACAGTAAACATGTAGTTGTAAGCATGTAATAAACAAAAACTAGCAAAGAGTAGAATCCAGCTGCAACAGTTAACACGTTGCACTGGTGTAAAATACACTCAAAAAAACAACAGAATTTTGTATTTAAAAAAAAAAAGGGTTTAACAGACCATCACCCAAGTAGAATGAAGATGCATTTTGATGCATTCACCATCAAAATATAAATCAGAAAGATCTTCCATATCTTAAGCTCTCAAGTGGCAAAACAGAAAAGCGTTTGCTTTATCATCAATAGCATATTCATGAGTTCGAAAACTGACAAAGCCACAGACTTCTGTGGATGGGTGTCAAGAAAATGAGAGATGATGTAGTCTCTCTCCTATCAGTAAGAGGAACACCAGCCAATCATGGGTGTCAGTGAACTTATGCATACAGAATATGGCAGATAGTGCTTTCCTCAGTGTACGTTACACTGCCCTGTGATACTGCAGTTAGAAAAGACGCAGAGCTTGGCTTCATGTGTCTCAGATCAAGCTTGCCCTGCCATGCTTGGCTGCTATGTCTTATGTGATAGGGGAGAGTTAGCTAGTGGGTGAGAATGGGTAAGACCAAATTGGGGAGAAAATGGGGAGAAAATGCAAAAAATATATTAAAAAGAATAATTCTTACTCCATTTAGATTCGTCACATGCAAGTTCATTTTCAAGAATTCTAATATAAAAATTAGCCTCTGATTATCATCTTCCATTCAATGCTTTTCCTACTTGTAGTAGTTCACTGGGTTTTCTGCCCTGGGAAACTTATGCATACTTGCAAATGGAAATGAAAGTATATTCTACAGTATACTGTATTCTACAGTGCAATCTGTGTTAGAGTTTGGAAGATGTATAAAACAAAATATCAGCTATTTTAAAGTCAATGAGGTCTATTTTAATGTCAATGAAAATCTTGTACCTTCTCTTCTGACATGGCACCTAAGTGACACCAAAGACTCTCAAAGACCTGTTACTTCACTTTATCCACTCTGACATATCTTTCAAGGTCCTGTATAAAACTTGATGTTATATTGCTATACAACTATACCTTGATAGCTCTGCTTAATTAATTCTATTCTTAAAAAAAAAAAAAAAAAAAAAAAAAAAAAAAAAAAAAAAAAAAAAAAAAAAAAAAAAAAAAGAACCCTGCCACAGTAAGTCATATCACAGCCAGCTGCAAACTCCATCTCCCAGCAGACACTGCAGCCTACAAACTTGGCCATTTTGGATTACACTCTCCAGAACACACACATGCTCTCTTGCCCGCAATCACACAGCTTCTGATTGAGCACATCTCAAACAGTGAGACCCTCGGTCTCACACACACTGTGATGTATACACTCAGTTTTGTCCCCGCACACCTGACGTTACCAAGCCATTGTCTGTTATTGATTCTCTTTGCCTCTGCCCAGCCTAGTCTAGTCCGTTTGGTGATCACTTAACCATTGCCTGTTTTTGACCCTGAACTTTTTGGATTTGGTGACTTTTCTGATTAAAGCTGCATTACATTTGCATACATCTTCGCCCCCATTCTCTGACAGAATACTTCGCTGTAATATGGATGCACCAGGAGAGCTGGACTGGTGGCAAGCACTCACAGCACATGGACAGGTCACGGGAGCACACCAGTGGCACTTATCTGATCTCGACGCCAAAGTTAAACTTTTCCCCCAGGCCCTTGCTGTGACTACCCAAGCCCACATACCGCTGCAGCAACCTGTCCACCTATGCCAGCACCGGAAAAGTTTGCAGGTGACATTAGCCAGTGTAAAGGCTTCAAGCTACTATGCTCCCTGTATTTTGCTAACTATGAGGGAATGTCAAAGCTGAAGAAAATTTCCCATTTAATGGGACTATTCACTGGCAGAGTGTTTAATTGGGCGGCTTCAGTCTGGGAGCAAGGCGGCGAACCCATGTCCTCCTATGAGCGCTTCACTGAGCTGTTTCACAGAGTTTTTGACCATTTGCTGGAGGACAAGGAGACAGGGGAGCAGCTGCTAACATCGCCCAAGGCTCGCGCTGAGTAGCAGACTACAGCGGCGTTGACAGTTCCGGTGCTTTTACTGCATTCAGATTGACCATCTCATCAGGCAGTGTCCCCTCCGGGCCCGGACCAGCACCAGCATGAGCGGTTAGCTCTGCCCCCACTCGCAAACAGTGACCAGTTTTTGTCTCACCAAGCTTTTATTTCACCTGTTGTAATACAATAATCAGGCATGTCTTATGTTCTGATAGCCCTAACTGACTCCTGTTCAGCGGGGAACTTTGAGACACTTTGAACCGCCTCAACATCCGGGAGGTGCTCCAACAAGGATATTTCAGGCCATCCACGTCTCCCACATCTGCTGGCTTCTTTTTTGTGGAGAAGAAAGGGGGCAGCCTCAGACCATGTTTCGATTACTGCGATCTTAATCAGTGCTCAGTCAAGTACTGGTATCCTCGGATTTTAGTTCCCTACCTGGAACAGATCAAATGAGCCCAAATTTTCACCAAACTGAACCTTCGTAGTGCTTACAACCTGGTGCATATTAGAGAGGGGGACGAGTGCAAGACGGCCTTTCATGTCGTATGGTTCCGCTCCCCAACATTCCCTCCACTTTTGTCACAGCTGAACTGGTCTTTAATCGTGTGTTCAGAAATTTTGGGATCCTGGAGGAAATTGTCAGTGACCGGGGCCCATAGTTCACATATTTGATCAAGTTTTGCGGATAAGTTGAGGTGACAGTAAAACTAACCTCAGGCTACCACCAACAGGACAACAGCTAAGTAGAGTGAGCGAACCAGGAGATCAGCCAATTCCTCCGCACATTCTGCACAGCTAACCAGGAAGATTGGTCCCAGTTTCTGCCATGGGTGGAGTACACTCAAAACTCCCTATGCCACTCGGCCACCGGGCTCATCCCTTTCCAGTGTGTGCTAGGCCATCAGCCCCCCTTGTTCCCATGGAACGCAAACCCTACCAACTTGCTGGCCGTGGACAACTGCTTTCAGCAAAGTGAACAACAAATTGTGTATAAAATGTGTATAAAATTATAAATTTATCTGAACAATGTGAATCATTAAAATGACTAATCTTTAATAATTAATCAAAGAGAGAAAATGGCATTGTCAGTGAGGGCTTTTATCAAACTATAAAGTGTTTATTCATCAACACAGCTGTAATCTTGGTGAAAAAATTATCCCGACCATAAATATGGTCCAGACATCACAATGATTCAATATACCATTACTGTCATTATTATTATTATTATTATTATTATTATTATTATTATTATTTTTATTATATAACCAAATAATTGAAGGAAGCATGCTGCTATCAATCCCAATGGATTGAAGGTGTGGTTAAGCATCAAGAACAAGCAATTGACAAGGCTTTAACCATGGGAACTGGCAAAACAACAGTTTTGTAAAAGGATAAGCAAACATAAAACTACTGCAGTAAGTACCCATAAAGTGTAACTGGCATTAATTAGCTAAACACTAACATACTTCTCGATCTGTAAGATACTAGGAACACCAAGGCTTGAACATCATTAACCTCATTTAACTTTGTTTTTTAAACATTTAAACAACTAGCAAATGATACACCTATAATGCCACCTCTTTCTTCCCACCTCTCTTTGCATGCATGTGTCCAAAAGTGTTAAAAGAAGGAAGAGGCACTATATAAGGCAACGGCGTCCTGTCACACTCTTCTGCAAAGGCATTTTAGAACACGTTGCCTTATCCTGGAAACTAATGTGTGCGACTTTCTCATTATTTCATTATTTCATTATTTCTCAAATTTATATTTGTGCTCAAAATAAACATGAACAATTCTCACCTTTAAAATGTCTCTGATAGCTATCTTCTTTGAGGTGTCCACAACACGTGCCTGTATAGCTCAATTTTAATTAAGAAACTAAGGGAACGTGTTTATCTTTGAAAAATCCATCAACTAAATTTACACTGCACAACAGATACAATGTGTCTGAATGTGCCTTTATAGCTACTTTTATAGCTCTACTTCTGTTTGTTATAAATGTTCTATGTAATATCTCCTTCTTCGTATGCATGTGCCCAGTGTTATTAAATAAAAAAAAAAAAAAAAAAAAAAAAAAAAAAAAAAAAAAAAAAAAAAAAAAAAAAAGCCACTATATAAGACAATGGTGTCCTGTCATACTCTTCAGCCAAGACATTTTATAAAACTTTGTATTCATTGTCCTTTAAACTAACATTTATATTTGCCTGTATTGCCAGCAAATGAGGGCATTTTTAAATTTACAGTTATTTGGCAGGCGCCCTTATCCAGAGCGACTTACAGACGTCCTTTGAAGTTTCTATAATTAAATACATCCTGATGCTGGTTCACTAGGTACTGGATTAAGAATAATATCAGTCTAAAAAACAAATCAAACTCATCCACTCTAACCATGAATTATTATAGCTCCACCAGTGACTGGTAGCAACACCATGTGTTAGAGTTTTTCCCCCCCCCCACAATATTTAACAACACTGCAGCCTTAAATAAAAACCAAAGGGAGATGAACTGCATAACTCTAAGGAGAATTTATAGACTCCTAAGCTCATTTATGCAGAATAAATAAATGTTGCAAAAAGTAATGAAATCATTTCTGCTGTTTCCAATTTTGTTTTTTGTTCTGCAGCAGTGCTGAGTTTGGTGAGAATGATGCCAGTAGCCAGAGGAAAATCACTTGTTATTCCTTGTGTAAAACTATTATTCAAGTCGCCAACTACAATTGGTTAAATAATAAACACACACACACACACACACACACACACACACACACAAGTAACAGCAATATTACTACTATAGTACTATGATACCAGTCGAAGCAGATGCAGTTGCTGGTAATGCAGCTTTAATGAGAAAAGTCACCAAATCAAAAACAATAAGCAAGTTCAGGGTCAAAAACAGAGTGGAAATACATTAATGCACTCATCTCAAATAGAGGTTTATCCTTTTGTTTACCTGAGTAATTTTAGTAACCATTTGACAGAGCCATGTGGGGGAAAAAAAAAAAAAAAAAAAAGCATATGGTTGCACCAGATTGAGGGCAAGTTGGCAAGTAACACCTTGTCACCAACAGTTGATAAATAATTCAACAAATTCACCTTATGGCAACATGAGAAGAGAGGGGATAGCCAGAGAGGCAGTACTACCTAAAGTACTTAAAGTGCTTTAGTAGTACTAAAGCAGTAATATTTAAGCATAGCATTGTATTGTCTATAAAATCTATTGTTTTTTATTTTATGCAGCCAATTCTATAACCAGCAGTACCAGCATACATTATTCAGATGGTATCGCATAAAGTGTGCAGTAATAAAGCAACCCATCAATACAGGTTTAAGCCTGTTTGAAAAAGCATGAGTAATCCAGGAACTGTTTCTGTGTTAAGGTCTTTAGATTTGCCAGGGCCAGATTTGAAAGAGTGTCATGCCAATAATATAGTTTTTCCTTTTCACACACATTTTAAACAGGCCTATCTTAATTTAAAGATATTTCCTGCCATCTGGTGGCCATCTTGAACAAGGGGTTTTATATTGTTGGCAAAACATTCAAAATGTGCCAAAGGTTCTGTGACTGGGCATGAAATGACTGAGGACAAGTCAAAGATTGAGACAGTGCAGTCAGGAATTAATAAAACCTAACCATTTTCCAGGATCGACTTTATCTGGCCCTCTCAAGAAAAGTGTGAGGAAGTAATGCATGATCTGTGACCCAGCCTTGATAAAATCAGCAATTTATAGGTTTGGCCATTTAAGGAAACTGTTCGTGTGATGAGCACATAATATTGGCAGCTAATGATGGAATGTTAGAGAGTATCTCATGATTTTATTCCTAAGAAATGAATTAAAATCAAACCACACCAACCTGTCGCTCTGTTTCTCTCCAACACACACACACACATGGCTGCATATACTAATGAACTAATACATTCCCTAGCCACTGCTGTAGGGGGAAAACAGCGAAGCAAGTGGTAAACTTCATTACTGTAATACTAAAATATTTTACACTAGATTTCATACTGGTCACTTCTACAATTAACTGTACAAGAGTATGCTGGGAAATGTCTTGTTTTTTTCCTTTTGTCCTAATTAACTGTTAACCCTTTGATATGCATTAATTGAGGATGTACGCACAAGACCTTCTCCTTATTTCATCTTTCATTATGAAGATCCTACTCTCTCCTTTTCATTGAAGACATACAAGTCTCGTGATGCTTACATCTTTGTTATTTGTGGCCACGTTCAAGCAGTAATGTTTTATGATACATCAAGGAAGTTATGGCACAGAAAACTGAGGTGCTGCCCACCTACTGAGCTGAGATGAAATGGGCATTGCAAATACACAGCTCCTCGGACCAATTATCCTTCCTAATTGACTGTAACCACAACCATGTTCTGTTGGCTTGGAAAGGTGCCCAATTCAATAGTATGTGGTAAAAATGAATGTTTTTATGGACACTTTTCCGATTTGGACACCTTCAAGATCAAATGTCTTCAATTTATAGCAAAAACAAAAGAATTAGCCTTGCCGTTCCAATACTTTCAGAGGGGACTGAATATTTGGAACCAGAAAAATGCTTAATTAAATCTCTTTGTTGTTCTTGTAAGTCTGTAAATATTGCTATTTTCTTCCACAGATTTAGGAGTTACAATTCTGGTCTGTGTACATCAGATCAACATCTAATATGTCTGATATCAACATCTAGGCCTGATCACTAAGAATGGAGAGGCCGTTGCAGTGGTGCCAGGCCATCAACCTGTTCCTAAACATCAACAAAAGTAAGGAACTGGTTGTGGACTTCAGAAAGGACAACAGAGAACATACACAGCTCTCACAATCAATGGGACACCAGGAGAGAGGGTAAGCCACTTCAGGTACCTCGCTGTACATCAGCAAGGAGCCATCATGGACTCTGTACACACTGACTATAATATTGAAGGCGAGACAGCGTCTTTACAATCTACGTCAGTTGAGAAAGTTAAACATCTCCTCAGCTACCCAGAAGTCCTTGTACACCACCACTACAGAGTACATCCTCACTAGGAACATCACCATCTGGTACGGGAACTGCAGTGATGGGGACTGCAAAGCCCTGCTGAGCATGGTGAGGTCTGCTGAACAGATCACCAGGTCATTTACACCAGGCGGTGCAGGACCAGAGCAGGAAAGATCTTCAAGTGTCCCACGCACCCCAGCTAAGGCTTCCAATTGCTGCTGTCTGGAAAGTGCCTCTGCAACCACATGGTCAGGCTTCTGTAGGTGTAAACATAAGAAGTAGCAGCCTAGTAGAGATATGTACTAGGTATGTACGCTATAATAAATATTTGTAGCAGCATAACGTAATGCGGGGATGTGCAAAAAAAAAAAAATTACAAAGTGGATGGAGGATGTACAGTTGTGTGTGTGTATGTATGTGTGTGTGATCTTTCAGTCCAGTTTCTGAGTATTGAGGAGTCTGATGGCATGGGGGAAGACACTGTTGCACAGTCTGATCGTGAGGGCCCCGAATGCTTTGGTACTGTTTGCCAGATGGCAGGAGGGTGAAGAGTGTGTGAGAGGGTTGTGTGGGGTCATCCACAATGCTGGTGGCTTTGCGGATGCAGTGTGAGGTGTAAATGTCTGCGATGGAGGGAAGAGAGACCCCGATGAAATCTTCTCGGCTGTCCTCACTATCTGCTGAAGGAGCTTCTTTCCCCAAGCCATCACAACCCTGAACTCATGACCACTGACACCCTCCAGCTCCTCTGCACAGGACATTAACGTACACACACAGCCCCTGATCATGCATGTCACATATGGCACCCGGCACACTTGCACATGCATAGGACACTTTAGTGTATATACATACACTCATTGTCCACATTATTAGAAACACCTGTACATCAGAACATTCATGCAGTTACCTAATCAGCCAATTAGGTAGCAGCAGTACAATGCAAATACAATCATGCAGATACAATTCATCAGAATGAAGAAAAAGTGTGATCTACGTGACTTTGATTATGGCATGGATATTGGTACCAGAAGGGCTGGTTTGAGTATTTCAGAAACTGCTGATCTCCTGGGAATTTCACACACAACAGTCTCTAGAGTTTACACAGAATGGTGCAAATAATAAAAAAACATTGAGTGAGAGACAGTTCTGTGGGTGGAAACGCCTTGTTGATAAGAGAGTCCCGAGGAAAATGGCCAGATTGGTTCGAGCTGCCAGGAAGGATATAGCAACTCATATAATCACTTTTTACAAACTTGGTGAGCAGAAAAGCATCTCAGCATGCCCGAAACATTAAATCTTGGGGTGGATGGGCTGCAGCAGCAGAAAACCACACTGGGTTCCACTCCTCAATAAATATATAAAAATGTGTTTTTCCGACTGCTATGTCCTTCTCCTATTAAATGGTGATATAATGAATTATTGAAAAGTAGTCCTGCCAGACTGTTAATGTGTTCATAAATTAAAACTAAAATTCAACTTAAAAAAAAAAAAAAAAAAAACGAGTATCCAAAAACCAAACTGAGTGTACAAAATGCTAGTAAAAAGTCTTTCTGTGTCAAAGACACACCATTCTAAAAACCTTTTTCAAAGTTAACATCCTTGATATTAATTAAATGTAAAATGTGCAGAGGTTCAATGAGCACTAGATATTAATACATTTTACAAAGACAGCCTTGTAAAACTCCAAGGACAGATACCAGATCAAGTGCTCACTGGCCCATTTGGTCCCATGAGTTATTACTGTGCTTAATGGTCAAATATGGTAACTGCAACAAGTGCTCAGATGCAGTATATTCATTGTCTCATGCTGGCTCTGAATGTTTTGTATGAGTGATTTCATCACAGGCTGATGACTCCATGGATATTTCAACACACTTGAAAGCTTGTTTTCAGTTTGTTGTTGTATTTCATTACAGCTAATACTGTTCAGGAGAGAGTTTTTGCTTTTGCTAGAGGTACAACCGCAGAATCTACCTTTAGTGTTGTTTTGGAAGAGCTGAATATGTTTTATTTTCTGGAGAGGTTTAAGGATGGGAATAGACTAGTAGCACAGACATTAAATGGGGCTAATATAATACAAGGTGGTGGTAGGAGGAACATTCAAGATTTATACTCTAACACACATTTTATATATGGTCATGCTTATCAGTTAAATTTAGTGATGCAGAAGTCAATATCGTCAGTAGCTTTTTGTCAGATCTAGGTGGGTTTTCAGCATTTTTCTCCCAATCTCATAAAAGAACTGTGGTAGTGGACAAGACTGTAGCCAGCAGGTTGCTATATGCATCACAGATATGAGGGAATTTCCATAGTAGAGCTGTTAGCACAGTTTTCAAGATCCATGCTATTTTGATGGAATGTTTCAATTCCATTCAGACCTGGCAGATAATTGCTAATAAGGTGTGTGACACCATGATTACTAACGCAAATGATTGTCTTTATAGTTTGTCTTGACTGGATATCTGGCTGTCATCCCATTATTTGACAGCCAGCAATTGTATAAATTCTCTAACAAAAACATTCCCCACAGAAGAATTACAAAGGGTGGCAAATGCCTATCCAGTTATTATGAAGACTTGCATACAAATCGAAATTAGTGTAATTTATTAGAACCCTGAGTTTAGGTGATGCATATTAGCAATGACTTTGAGATTTTTAACGAACAACAACATGAAAGAAGTGTTTGTTGAGACACTGAAATTGCTTCGGATTGTAGTACCCATGATGACTGCGGGGTCTGAGCAATGTTTTTCCACTTTCAAATCTATAAAAACATTTTTTTCAGAATTGTGTGTCACAGGATATGACAAGTGAGTGATGCACGGTATTCCTGATTTCAATAAAGCTGTAACTGAAACAATTTTACATCTGAAAAATTGACAAGCTACATTTCTTGTCAGATAAGACAAATTAAAGAGTGAGGTAGCAGTGTTATGTCAGAAATGTTCAGATTGATCAACTAAGAGATTTAGTTGTTTTGTTTGACTTTTTGTTAGGCTATTGGTTATTCTATTGTATCACACAGACATTTTTGCTCATGGACCTGCAAAGCCTTTCTGAGTTTTTGCTGAGAAACTCAAAAATGTTGCATAAAAAAAGTAAACATGAGTAAATTTGCTTTTGTTTTATTGCAGTGACATGCTATAGGCTTTTGAAAACTGTCAGCAATGATGCTCGTCTATGCACACCAGGATACAGACACACAAGTGCAAACAAACATGACACTTTTGATCTATACAATAGCATTCATTAGAAAAACAAATATCCAGGTGTGGGGACGGAGTTACTGGCTACGGAGTAGAAGTGTCCACCACAGCTCTTGCAAAATTCTAATAATTTTATATATCAGTAAGCCTCAATTTTATTTGGGCAAACATGTGCTAAATAACCAATGATTATTTCTACCATGTCACAAAAGTTTTCAAGGGAACAGGGAGAGGGTAGGTTGAAGGATACCACTTCAAACTCCATGGCTAACTCTGAAGTGAATGCTAACGCTAAAGGAATGGACACGCTACAGAAAGCTATATGGGTTATACAAGCCCTGGCTGATTCATTTCAGGAGGAAAACTGGATGTCTATTGCTTCTCTACACTCAACACTGAGTAAGTACGGTCAGAGAATCACTGATGTGGAGAACAGACTGAACGAATTCAACAAGAGTATGAACAGTTTAGAAACATCCTTTATGCTGCTGGCTAAAGAGAATAGTATGCTGAAAGAGAAAGTGACGTACTTGGAGAGCTATACCAGAAGACAGAACATTCACATTGTGGGCAAAAACAAAGCAAAGAGAGATTAGGACCAACTAAGTTAATCTCTAATCTACTCGTCGAGGTGTTTGGCAAAGAAAGCTTTGATAAATCACAGACTGTTGAGAGCTTATAGAACCTGAGCCCCAAAACCAAGAGAAGGCAGTAAACCATAACCATTCATGGTAAAGCTAGATCACTTTCAAAGTGAAGAACTGATCAGTGGCCCTCTCACCTACAATGGATTGACAGTTCACATTTTCCCTGCCTACAGTGCAAATGTCAAGAAGCGAAGTGTGGCCTTCAGTGAATCTCAGCGGAAGCTTCACTCCACAAAAAAGTCTGATCTGTACTATCCGCCCACACACCAATTCACCCACAATAAACAATCTATTAAGTTCTCTGACTCAGAGAACGTGATCGCAAACATCAACATTTCTGCTGTCTGCCCCTCCTCTCCACATCTCTCCACAGAAAATATGTCTGTCAGGTACCACTGGTCAGGCTGAATAAGCCTACAAAGTATCTCAAGCTGTCATAGAGAGCTATAAAAGGTGACTATTGTATGGTCGTTTTTGGGTTTATCTTACATTCCATACTTTAATTAATATTAGCCAGCAAGGATTAAGTGAACTGCCGACATGCAACCCCAATATGTTTTCTGCTCTGTTCTATTGAGGTCATGACTGTTTGTGCTGGAATGGCACTGACTCCCATTATCCATCTCTGTAAGATTCCAAGCTGTTGCAGCCCACCGCATCTCCAGCTGTGACACCAAAATTTTGACGATATGGCAGAAATCCTAGAAGTTGTTCTCAAAAGTATGTTTTGCATATTAAGCAAATTATGATAAATTTGAGTGGGTAGAGTGAGCTAAGAGGCCCAAAAGGCAAATTTTTAGGGCATAAGGAAACAGGATGAGTAAATAAATAAAAAAAATAAAATAAAAAAAAAAACACTAAGCATAGAACTCTCTCACCTCTTTCATTATCAGTACAAGATCTTGACCAAAAACTGATGCACCGCTTGATGGAAATAAATGTTGTGATGTTATTTCCATCAAGAGGTGCATCAATTGTGCAAGATCTTGTACTGACAATGAAAGAGGTGAGCACTCTGTAAAGTCTCCTCCAGCACATCCCAAAGACTTTCACTGAGGTTAAGGTCAGGACTCAGAGGTGCCAATTCATGTGTGAAAATGATTCTTCATGCTCTCTGAACCATTCTTTCACAGTTTTAACCCTGATGAATCTTGGCAGTGTCATCCTGCAATATGGCCATGATTCGTCTTTCTGCATGGTTATTAAAGAACTAAAAAGCTACACACTTCATCTTTTAAGATTAAAAGAACTGTTGCCAAACATATAACATGCTAGAAACATTAGAATCACTCTAATAATGATCCATTCATAGACTCTTATGTATTTGCCCATTAAAATCTAAACAGCAACTTTTTTTTGGCTGGGCAGTGTAAATGTGTATCTTAAATGCATATATTTGAATAATTAACCATGTACAATTAGGCCTTTCAAAGTTACAAAAAAAACAAAAACAAAAAAATCCCAAGGTAATTTTGGGGGTAAATCAGCATCTTCAGGAAAAAAAGATTACTTCCACAAAAGAGTAGAAAAACTGTTTCCCAGGTAGCTTTACTACATGCATGTTTTAAACTTCAAATATGTTCCAATATGTCAGGGCAACTTTGAATGATCAAGAAAAAAAGAGGTCACAAGAAGTCGGTCTCTCTTTCATTGCTCCTGGGCTATCAATAGCATTGTCACACAGCTCAAGACAGCTTTCTAAAATGCAAATTTGCTGGTCCGCCATCTTTCACTTGGTTGCAATCACACAGAACACAATCTTCTAAAAAAAAAACAAAAACAAAACAGTCTATGTAAAGCAAAACTTTGGTTACCACCACTCTAACCAGTCACAAAATCATAGAATAACAATATTACTGCTTTCAGATTTACGCTTTTGTTTTAATAAAACAACACTGTGAACAGTGCTACTTGCAAAAGCACCATCTCATATACACATTAGCCAGCACATACATATGCATGCTGTACGAAATGCTAATCGTCAGCTTAGCTAAGCTCTGGGGCTAAATACTAGGTTAAATGCTAATTATACTCTGTTTTTTCTTCATGGAAACAATACTCACACAAGTTTATACTCTAGCAAATATAATACATCCTTCTCCTTTTCTAAGTGCTTAACAATTTCTGCAGTTTTAGATAAAAAGCAAGATATATAGATCATATCAAGATCATAAAGCAAACCAACTTCATAGAATGTTTGAGAATTCACCATAGTTACTGCTTCCCTAGTGTTGAGGTTAAACACCTGCCGATATTAAGTGCTAGATAAATGTTCCTCTGCAACTTTTAACTTTCACACTATTAATCTGAGCTCCTGAGGTGCCATGAGCAATTAAGTCATGGAGCTGAATCTGAATGATTATAAATGGCTGAGTCATTATGCACAAAAAAGATATGGGCAGAGCTAGACTACTGAATTTAACCCCATACATGCCTGATTAAATTTGGATGGGTTACAAATAAACAAGAGAAATGAAGGGGAAAAAATGCTCTAATTCCTACACCATTTACCTGATATGGACAATTTCATATCTAGGTGTGTGTGATTATGGGTGGAACAAATGACAATTAGAGAAGCAATGGAACATTACAGCAACAATGGTACTATGGGCACAATGTGGACTGAACAACGATACACTATATAGCACTATATGGTCAAAAGTATATAAACACCCCTCCTAATTATTGATGTTAAGTGTTTCAGATACACCCCTTGTTAACAGGTGCATACAATCAAGCACTTAGGCATGCAATCACCACAGACAAACACTGACAAGAGAATGCATTGTGCTGAAAAGTTTTAAACGTGGCACTGTAATAGGATGTCCCCTTTGCCACATCAGTTTGTGAAATTTCCTCCCTGCTTTATCTGCCCCAGTCAACTGTAAGTGTTATTGTGAAATGGAAGCATTCACTGTTGCATCACTCACTACAGAGTTAAGAACTACCTCTGGAAGCAACAATAGCACAAGAACTGTGCATCGGGAGCTTCATGAATTGGGTTTCCATGACAGAGCAGCTGCACACAAGCCTAAGATCACTATGCGCAATGCCAAGCATCAGCTTTTTGGTGTAAAGCTACTGAACTGTGGAGCAGTGGAAATGAGTGATAAATCACACTTCATTATCTGGCAGTCTCATGGACAAATCTGGGTTTGGTGGATGCCAGGAGAACACTACCTACGGGAATGCACAGTGCCAACATAGCGCTGAATGGGCACAAATTCCCATACTCCAAAATCTTGTAGAAAGCTTTACCAGAAGAGTACAGGCTGTTATAGCTGCAAAGGGCCAATTCTATATTAATGGTCATGGTTTTGGAATGGGATGTCCAACAAGCTCATGTGTGTGTGATGGTCAAGTGTCCACATACTTTTGGCCATTCAGTTTATGAAAATATATATTATTTAATTTTGAAAACTGAATGTATATATCTATTCATACACTGAATACGTATTTTAAAAAATGATTGCCTACAATAATGCTAATAGACTGTTTAAAGAAAAAAGGAAATCTTTGATTCTGAAAGTGAAAGGATTTACATTCTTATAGCTACATTGAAAATGAAATATGCGCAATGTCCTTGCACTGTACAATATCCATAATTTATAAAATATCCATAATTTGTCACAAGAAGAGGGGAGCACAAGAGAAGAAGGATGAATTGAAGCAAATAAATATTTTGGTACTTACCGCAACTTTGCTCCCAGTTATCTGCATGCAGCGGTCAGCAAAGGGAGTTAATGTGCAAAGAAAACAGCAAACACAAAGAGCACATCGTGAGTAGACCAGAGCATCATTTCTACTAAATCAGCTGTAGTAGTGCACTAAGTAGTCGTGCACTATACTGAGCGACAAAATGATTCCAACACGCTCTATAACCAAGGTTATGCACAAAGGAAAAGGATGTTGTCTTTTTAAAAAAAACAAAAAAAACAAAGGAAAGAAGGTGCATCGAGAAATTTTTCACACAAACATTTTAGCCTGTAGCCTTTTCTAGGACTACAGCATGTTTGAAGCAGCCACAAAATTTGTTCCTTAGTAGTGCTATATAGTGTGCATACACATTTATAATACACACACACACACACACACACACACACACAGATCAGCCATAACATTAAAACCACCTGCTTAATATTGTGTAGGTCTTGTGCCACTAAACTTCACTAAAAACCAACTCCACAAGGCCTCTAATGCCGTGCTGTGGTATCTGGTACCAAGACATTAGCAGAGGATCCTTTAAATCCCTTGAACTGTGAGGTGGGGCCTCCGTGGATCAGACCTGTTTGTCCAGCACATCCCACAGATGCTCATTCAGATTGAAATCTGGGGAATTTGGAGGCCAAGTCAACACCTTGAACTCTGTCACTGTAGCGGCAGGGACATGGTCGAGGGTCAGCTGTGGACAGAGAGGAGGCGGTTCAAACTGGCAGTTAACGTGTGATGATTCTCACCTGGGTCCCGGTAGTCTACTTACTGGTGTCTCTGTGTGCTTTCAGGGTCTGCCGTAATGCGAGAGAGTGGCATAGCTGGCAAAGTATGCTACATGCACCCACACACACAGGCTGCAGAGCGTGAATTTGAACAGTGAACTTGGCAGAGTGAAAATCCCAAGTCCGTGACAGACCCTCTTTTGTTGAATTTGGAAAGTGCATTGAAAAGTGCAGTCTAAATAAACGCAGCCTGGAGCTCGGCTAAGGTTCCGCCTGCCTCCCTGAGACTTCCATTGCCCTCTCTCACTCCGGGGTTCTACAGTCATGTTCCTCAAACCAATCCTGAACAATTTTTGCATTTGTGTGGCAGGGCACATTATCCTACTCAAAGAGGCCACTGCCATTAAGGTATATTGTTGTCATGAAGGGGTGTACTTGGTCTGCAACAATGTTTAGCTAGGTGGTACATGTCAATGTAACATCCACATGAATGCCAGGACCCAAGATTTCACAGCAGAACATTGCCAAGAGCATCATACTGCCTCCGCTGGCTTGCTTTCTTCTGAGAGTACATCCTGGTGCCATCTCTTCCCCACATAAGCGACGCACATGCACCTGGCCATCCACATTATGTAAAAGAAAACGCGATTCATCAGACCAGGCCACCATCTTCCATTGCTCCGGGGTCCATTTCTGATGCTCGCATGCCCATTGTAGGCACTTTCGGGGTTGGACAGGGGTCAGCATGGGCACCCTGACCGGTTTGCAGCTACGTAGCCCCATATGCAGTAAGCTGAGACACGCTGGTGTTCTGACACCTTTCTATCATAGACAGAATTAACTTTTTCAGCAATTTGAGCTACAGTAGCTCTTCTGTGGGATTAGCCTTCGCTCCCCACATGCCTCAAATGAGTCTTGGGCGCCCATGACCGTGTCGCAGGTTCACCAGTTGTCCTTCCTTGGACCACTTTTTGTAGGTAGTAACCACAGCATACCCGGAATACCCCACAAGACCTGACATTTTGGAGATGCTCTGACCCAGTCGTCTAACAATCACAATTTGGTGCAAATCAAAGTTGCTCAGATCCTTACACTTGCCCATTTTTCCACCTGTCAGTGGTTTTATTGTTATGGCTGATCAGTGTATATTTATTTATTTTATGGAAGAATTATATTTTGTTGTTTGCTATTGTTTAGTTGATGAGGAAATGTGTGTGAAATGAGTTTTGCTTGATGATCAATGACATGTACACTTACAATATTTAGCAGATGCCTTTATACAGAGTGACTTATAGAAGTCATTGGCAGGATCTGCATGCCATATTCAAGAAAACAAATTAAACCTAAATTATATAACCAAAACAAAAAATTAATTAATTAATTTAAAAAAATAATTTTTATATATTCAGAATCCATGGCCTCTTACAGCAGTTTTGCAACAAGACAAAAACAATTAAGACAAATACATCAATGTTTTCATAGCCTTTTTACTACCACCAGATTCTCATTTATACCCAACCAATACACTTCTCTCTACTTGGATTTACATTTATGAGGCCTGATTCTGGGCGTCTCTTTAGCAGTGCAGGATTGACGAGCATGCTTATGTCATATAAACCAGTACCCAAAAAAAAAAAAAATAAATAAATAAATATTTTTTTTTAAAAAAGTGTTTTGACAGTGTGGGAATGAATAAACCCCATTCCTGACATAATCAAGTGTCATGGTGCATCATCCAATGCCAACCCTCCATGTTTTTTGGAAAATACACTAATAATGTTACATTACTTTTGCTTAAAGTAATAAATGACCAAAGAAGGAGATAATGCAGTTTAAGATCATGCCTTTATTACATTTTAATTAAATTTGCTACAGTTCCGCTTTAACGGATATTTTGATGGTGTGAAAGTTGCAGTTTGGTAATAGTAACCCATATAAACCAAAGCATCAGTTCAACTTTTTTTTATAGAATTAAATTTTTTTTTATTCATGAGCAAAACACTAGCTGATTATATTTTTTAATTTGATCAGCTGTAATTCATGTCACATTTCAAGAGAAAAAAACCAACATGCAAGTGACTTATTTGTCCTACTTTCATGTATATGTCCACCACTACAATCTACCCTCTGAAGGCTTTGGAACAGAAAAGCCCATTCTTTTTTATTTATTTATTTATTTTTTTACTATACACTACTATACTATACACTGAATACATATGGGTTTGAGATCAAAAGATGAACATGAGACGATAGATCAGAATTTCAGCTCTCATTTCCTGGTATTTACAGGTAGATGTGTTGAACAACTTAGAACATAGCATCTTTCGTTTAAACCCTGGGTTTGGAAAGCTATTAGTCTCAGCAGCTGTGTTTGCATTCTAGGCATTTCCACACATACACAGGCTATAGAATTTTGTTGTTTGTTCACCAACATATAGTTATAAAATAGCCTATAATTATTTATGAGAGTTTATCATCATCAAACAATACAAATTTAAAAAAAATTAATTTTGAATGCAGAAATGTGAACACCTTATGTTGGGGCCTCTGGAAGTATTGGAAGACATCTTATAATTGCCTAGTAGTGCACCAGAAAGGCTGACTCCGAGCAAGGCATGTAAATTAGCCACTTAACAACACTGCTCCCCAATATTCTGCTTATTGTTGACAACACAAAATGATAAGAAGAAACTGGAGTGGGCTGTAAATTATTAATAAAAGTAGTATACTGGAACACTCACACTGGTCCCCCTGAGCAGTAATAAACTCAAATATGACAAGTGTTTTAGGCAATTTTTCTTACATGGAGTTGGTCTGTCACATAATCCTGGCCTAGACATTATGGAGTTTCTGAGACCCCAAGCCTTCACCAACCTACACTGTCTAAATTCCAGAGCGATAATGTAGGACCACAATAACATTTGAACATTTTATTATGTAAGTAACATGCACCAATCAGCCACAACATTAAAACCACTGACAGGTGACGTGAATATTAGGGATAAATTCACATATTCACAATTTATTTTGGTTTAATTTAATTTGAATCTATCTATTTCTTTAAAGCTGCTTTGTGACAATGCCCATTGTTAAAAGCGCTATACAAATAAAATTTAATTGAACTGAACTGATTTTTATGTACACTAAACACACTGACAGGCTCTGTCTCATAAAAATAAGAACTTTTGGACATGGTTGTGTTTATTGTCACGGGCTGCTTCGCAAATAAAAATTCTGACTTTACATTCAAAAGTATTTTATTACTCATCTAGACAATCCAGAAGACTGGTATTCAAAACAGACCTTTCGACTGGTTTGAAGGCGAAATGCGAAAAATTCAAACACTACCTATAATAGGAAAACTGATTAATTTTATTTAATAGCGTTCTGAAATATTACAGAAGTATGTGATTTGAGACACAATGCTAGTTTGTTTAGTAAAGGCAGCCGGAAGGGGGTTGAATTCCTACGCTAGATCAGCATGTCAAGATGGCAAAAAAGACTAATAATGTCCAATATAAATTAATATAAATTTTAGCACAAAATATTACACAAAATATATTCTAAATATTAGCACACAAAATCCATCTTTGATCATAACACTCCTTGCAATAAATTAAAACAAACCAGTGGACATTTTACAGTTAAAGATTACCATTGCATGAACAGGTCGAATATTATTTTTAATAATTATGCCCACAGAATTTAGTCAGAATGGTCAAAGTACTCAAATCAGTATTCCAAAGGCCACTGTTTAGCTTCAATTTATATATATTTTCAAATGTACAACTAAGGGGCTTGATACTGTTGCAGTGTAGTATTATAACGTGTAGCAATTTCATAGTTTAATTAGGGCAGCAACAACTAATCGACAAAATCGATAAAAACCGGTAACTGCACAGCACACACAGCAAGCAAAATCAACTTAGAATTGGGTGTTTCATTTAGTGAGACAGCCTGCAGGAATTTATTTTGCCTATTTTGAATTTATCTGGGCAGAATTGAACAAATCGGGGCTTGAAATGCAGATAAGTGTGTTGAGCCAGTAAATAATGTAGCCAGGAAGGGAAAAATTAATAAATATAATTAAAATTTATATATATTAAATAAAGCGATGTTTGTCTTTAGCAGAAGAGGAAGTCAGGAGCTCATGTAAAGCCAATTGCCCTGAATTGCCATGGTACATTTCTGTTCTCTAACCAGTCTAGCTCTCTAAAACAAGGAGCAAAAAATATAAGGCACTTACAGATTTCGCTGTGGCAGAGATGTACTGGACAACCATCTCTCGTTTAGTGCTCAGGTCCTTTTCACGCAGAGGGGCTTTACGGTCTTCATTCAGGTTCATATCCTCCTTCACATGAATATACACACCGACAAACACATACAGACACACACACTGTAAGTGAGCACATTTATTTAATGAGTACAAAAAATAAGTAACACAAGCAAAGAAACTAGCAAAGGCATAATAACCATCAATAACCAGAAAATAACCTGGGAATGTGGAATGAGTATACAATTCATACCAAGAATTAGAAGAGGAAGCATTTCATTCCAAAAAGTGCTGCAACAATTATTATGAATAATCATTATTATGGTCAATTATGAAAAAATTATCAACATGGACTTTAATATATTTAACAACAGAAACATGTTATAATGTAACAGTACTTAGTACTTTATTCCTGTGTAGAATATAATGCAAAGTGCAGATACCTTTCATAGTAGCACATCAATGAGATACATAAGCTTGGTGATTGAATATACAAAATAGTTGACATTATAGCATCATATCACATTTCATTTAAGGGGCTTGATATGTTTGCAGTGTAGTGTATGTGTAGCAATTTCATAGTTTAATTAGGGCAGTAACAATTAATCGACAAAATTGTTTGGTTTGGTGTTGAACATATAAAAAAACCTCAGCTAATCAAATTCTTTATTTGTTAGTTATTCTTACTGTAATTGTTGGTTATTCTTTCTGTAACAGGGAAAAAAATCATTACAGATTAGCTCTAGACGAGAAATTTTATAGAGTAACAAGATGTTAAATATTAATATTCTCACTGTTTTGTGAACACCTGACCATGACACTCATATGGGGCCCTTTCCCAAACTGTAAACACAAAGTAGGGAGCACACAATCATGTGTCTTCATAGATAGACAGATTGATCAATAGATCACTTTATTCACCCCAGAAAATTCACTTATTACAGCAGCACAGAGAGTCAGAAGTATACTAAAAGCAATTTAACATTATAAATAAAGCAAAATAAGAATATATATGAAAAAGAATACAGTGTAAGAGGGCGATGTGGTAGTGCATTAGAATGCAAACATTGTAGATATAAGCAGCAGACTTGAGAGAAAATAAAGTGGCAGTGCAAACGTAAACATTGTATACAGCGATAAAATGAATAGGGATACAGTCTTGTACAGAGTGAATATAAGAAAAGGAAAGAAAAGGGAAAAAAAGTGTCGAAATAAAGTGTCAGGGCATATGGATATGAATAGTGGATAGTGATAAAGTTCAACTATTGTTCTACGAGCTTATCCTAAGACTGGTTCGGTGCAAAATAGTGTCCCATCACAGTGACGAGCTGTTGTACAGTGCAATTGCTGCTGGTACAAACGACCTCCTCTAAAGCTCCATACTAAAGCAAAGCTGAATGAGTCTCCTACTAATGAAGCTCTGCTGTTTGACCAATAGATCACAGAGGGGATGCTATTTATTGTCCAGAATGGCCAATAAATGTGAGTTTATTGACTGTCCTCACCACCTCAAAACCCTACAGAGAGCAGACCAAGACCAAGACAGCCTTCTTGATGAGTTTGTTGAGTTTATTTGCATCTCCAGCATACTGCTGCAAAGAAGACTGCACTGGTTACCACAGACTGGTAGAAGTTCTCTAACATTTTGCTGCAAACATTAAAGGACCTGTGCTTCCTCAGTAAGTAGTGTCTGCTCAATCCTTTTCCTGTACACAGCCTCTGAGTTGTTGACCTTCCAGCCCAGCTTGTTGTCGAGATGGACACCAAAGTATTTGTAGCTATCAACCAGCCCAATGTCCTGACCCATGATGGTAATGGGGCTCTTCCTACTGTAGTACACCACCATCTCCTTGGTCTTGGCCACACTGAGGAGTAGATGGTTTTCCCACACCACTCCATGAAGTTTTTGACTGAGTCCTCTTCCTGTCCATCCCAGATGCACCCAACCACGACAGAGCAGTCAGTAAAATTCTGAAGGTGGCAGAGATCTGATGGTTCCCAGCCACACAAACTGGGGTCTGTCTGACAGTGACCCAGGAGATAATGGACATGTCCACCTGCATTCTTCTCATCATCTCTCTCAGCAGGAGATGTTGGATGGTGTTAAATGCACTCAAGAAATCAAAGAAAGGTGATTCTCACTGTGTTATAGTCCAGATGGGAATGGGCCTTTTGCAGTAGATATATGACTGCATCGCCCACCTGTGCCTGGTAGGCAAACTGTATGCTGTAGTATTAAAATTACCCTTTACTGGAACTAAAGGGCATAGCCCAAATGTGTTCCAGCATGCCAGTGCCCCTGTGCACAAAATTACATGGTTTGCCAAGGCTGGCACAGAAGAACTTGAGTGGCCTGCACAGAACCCTGATTTCAGCTGCACTGAACACCTTTGGGATGAATTGTAATAATGGCTACACACCAAGCCTTGTCACCCGACATCAGTGACCCAACAACTCAATATTAACACCTATGGTTTTGGAATGGTATGCTCAATACTCACGTTTCCACATACATGTGGCCATATTGTGTATTTCTCTCACTGATTCACGTGAATACTCTGTGACCCAGTGAAAATTTCTTTGCAGTCTTAATTCCAAGTGTTATGTTGTATAACGGTTCTATATAATTACTATACACTATGAAAATACTTTAAGGTGTGACCATGCCAACACAACAAATTGCAAGGAAAATAAAGAATGCTGGTGCTCCAAATCTCATTGCCAATGATCAGAACTGCTGTAGAGTCTTTCTAAGAAACACTGAATCCATTCTCAGTCACCTGCTCTTCATGTTTTTTTACTTAAGCTGGTCTTTCACTGTGTGATTCCAGCAGTCTTTTACTATTATTACATCACACTGTACAAGATGACTGCAATAAGAATTCTGTAACAGACAGAACTATGATATGTGTTCTTCATGTCAGATGAACTATGAGCTACTATGTTCTGTCATACTGGGTGTGCAGCGATGCAGCACAGGTTTGTAGCTCTTCAACTGGAAAGCATAAAAATAGTTCCATGTTGTCATAATAGTAAATAACCTCAATGAACAGAGATGAACAGAGCATCTGCACGCTAATTAGCTATCTACACACCTGGAAGTTGTCATTCATTCTCTATTTCTTGCCATGTCACATCCCTTCTTGTCTTGTCATGATATAACTGTAATGAGAGATTTTAGACGAGTGGCGTGGCAGCAGTCACACACTAGATTTTAAGCAAAATTGTCTGACACTGCCAGAACTTTATCTTCGGCTGTCTTTGGTTGCAGCTGAACTAAAGTGGCCACCTATGACACAATGTGACATGCGCATAAGACCACATATCTCAAGTCCCGACCAAAGATTATCTTTCATGATGTGCGATTGTGCCTGTGACAGCGAAATTGGGCTGAATATTGTACAGTGTAAACCTGACTTTAGATATCACACTAATGCTTTAGCATCACAGCCAGTTAAAGTGTACTTTATACCACAGTTTCCAGTGGTATCTTACTGATGTCTATCCCACAGATCTAAATGTAATAAATGCTGCCATCATTTTAGTAACTGCTCCTATTGAAATATTTTAGGCAGTGCCCCAATAATGTACCCTCTTTCACAGTTACTGTGATTTTTTTTTTTTTCTTTTTTGCTATCATGATCTAAAATAGCGGTAATTGGGGCCTGCTTAGCATTTGTATACATGCTAAAGAGCACAGTACAATGTTAACTACTTACTGAATATGTATCATACTGTACACATAGAAGAATCTGCACTCATTGTGTTTCTCTACTCATTTATTCAGGTTTATTCTTTGTTATTCATCTGTATATAAACAGTTATGACAAATTTGACTGACAATGAGCAACTTTAGTCTTATAGATTTAAAGCACATATACCCTCATTGATTTGTAAGATTTTTGTTTTCTATTTCTAATGAAATTTTTCTTTTTCTTAAATATTTGAAGCCACATTTCCAAGCAAGCTACCTTAATCCATGTAAACCACCACTTTACATAAATACACTATATTGCCAAAAGTACATGCACATGAATTTTAATGGCATCCCATTCTTAATCCGCAGGGTTTAATATGGAGTTGGCCCACCCTTTGCAGCTATAACAGCTTCAACTCTTCTGGGAAGGCTTTCCACAAGGTTTAGGAGTGTGTTTATGGGAATTTTTGACCATTCTTCTAGAAGCGCATTTGTGAGGTCAGACACTGATGTTGGACGAGAAGGCCTGGCTCGCAGTCTCCGATATAATTCATGCCAAAGGTGTTCTATCGGGTTGAGGTCAGGACTCTGTGCAGGCCAGTCAAGTTCCTCCACACCAAACCCGCTCATCTATGTCTTTATGGACCTTGCTTTGTGCACTGGTGCGCAGTCATGTTGGAACAGGAAGGGACCATCCCCAAAAGTTGGGAGAATGATATTGTCCAAAATGTCTTGGTATGCTGTAGCATTAAGAGTTCCTTTCACTGGAACTAAGGGGCCAAGCCCAACCCCTGAAAAACAACCCCACATCATAATCCCCCCTCCACCAAACTTTACACTTGGCACAATGCAGTCAGGCAAGTACCATTCTCCCGGCAACCACCAAACGCAGACTCGTCCATCGGATTGCCAGACAAAGAAGCGTGATTCATCACTTCAGAGAACACGTCTCCACTGCTCTACAGTCCAGTGGCGGCTTGCTTTACACTATTGCATCTGACGCTTTGCATTGCACTTGGTGATGTAAGGCTTGGATGCAGCTGCTCGGCCATGGAAACCAATTCCATGAAGCTCTCTACGCACTGTTCTTGAGCTAATCTGAAGGCCACATGAAGTTTGGAGGTCTATAGCTATTAACTCTGCAGAAAGTTGGCAACTTCTGCGCACTGTGTGCCTCAGCATTCGCTGAACCCGCTCTGTGATTTTACGTGGCCTACCACTTCGTGGCTGAGTTGCTGTTGTTCCCAATTGCTCCCACTTTGTTATAATACCACTAACAGTTGACCGTGGAATATTTAGTAGTGAGGAAATTTTACGAATGGACTTATTGCACAGGTGGCAACCTATCACGGTACCACGCTTGAATTCACTGAGCTCCTGAGGGCGACCCATTCTTTCACAAATGTTTGTAAAAGCAGTCTGCATGCCTAGGTGCTTGATTTTATACACCTGTGGCCATGGCAGTGATTGGAACACCTGAACTCAATGATTTGGAGGGGTGTCCCAAAACTTTTGGCAAAATAGTGTATATTCCAAGTACAGTATGGTTCTTGTCCATAGTTCAAAACAACACTGTCCAACTATCTAACAGTACCAGTTAACACAATTGTGTGCAAAGGGTTCCATCCCAAAAATGGGAATACAGTGGGAATAACATGCTTTTCCATCTAAGCAGTCCCTCTTGACAATTTTAGATCTACAGCATTTAGCAGACACCTTTATCCAGAGTGAATTAAAATGATCTCATTTATGAGATCAACACCTTCCCTGCAGTCAAACTACCAGTGGACTGCAAAAGCTGCACATCTAACCATCTCTGTGCCTGATGTGATCGGATCCTTCAAGACGGTCAACCCATGCAAGGCACCAGGTCCTGATGGCGTCCATGGACGTGTTCTCAAAGCCTGTGCCAGCCAAATTGTGGAGGTTTTCACAGATATATTTAATCTCTCCCTAAGACTGTCTGTGATTTCCACATTCTGTAATAAGTTCAACATTGTCCCTGTCTACATTTAGTTGTCTGAATGACTACCACCCTGTGGCTCTGACCTCTACAATCATGAAGTCAAAAATCAAACCTGTTCCTCCCTTCTGACCACCATGGACCCTCTCCTATTTGCATGCCATGCAAATAGATTGATGGACGATGCCATTGCTCTGGCGATGCACAGTGCTCTCACATGTCTGGACAAGAACAACACCTGTTTTTAGAATGCTGGTCATCAACTACAGCTCTGCCTTTTAACATCATTCCAGCCAAACTTATCGCCAAGCTTAAGTACTTAGGACTGAACACTCATCTGTGCGATTGGACTTTGGACTTTCTGACTAGCAGACCCGAGGTGGTGAAAATCACTGACCCCATCTTCTCCACACCGACTCTGAACACAGGCGCTCCGCAGGGATCTGTTCTCAGCCCCCTCCTGTACTCCCTGTTCACTCACAACACACAGACTGCCATCAAGCATTCAATCCAGAATCAGCAGGTTGAAGAACAGTTTCTACTTGCAAGCCATATTGATCCTAAATAAACTATACTCCAGTCATTACTCCTTCTCCCACTCTCCCAGACTTTCACTCATTTCTTGACTACCTTCCAAACACTGGTCAACTCACAGACACTCATGGACAATCTCTTCACATGTTTCTGTCACTATTGGTCATGTTGCAATATTTCAAAGGCCACTATTACCACTTTATTGCCACTAAAGACTCAGTCCAGTCTTCGTGCAATATATTGATCATATTTATTACTAACTATATATACTACTACATCTAATTTATTATAAACATTTTAAGAGCTACTTTGTACTGCTGCTTCATCTGCTTAGTATACTCTCCTATGTCTGCCCAGACACTACACATAGCCCACAGCTACTATTTATTTAACTACATTTTGCACTCTTTTCACATACTGAGACTGCACATATTCCAGTGTCTACAGTTAGGATCTGCACTTTACCTACATACTGCATATATAATCTCTTTCCAACAATGAACTCCCCTATCCACTCCCATGACTTTCCCTTCGATTTTGCACCTGGAAGTCTTAATGATTTCGACCCTCCAACCCCTGCTTATATCTCTGAGCTACTTAAAAAAAAATCTAATCCATCTTTTTGTCATCTTGATCCTGCTCCTACTGCTCTACTCAAAAACTCTGCACCTGTTATTTCGCGGCCTATTTCACTTCTCATTTCTCAACTTCTCAGCACTGGTGTTGTTCCTCTTGAATTAAAAACTTCATCTGTCACGCCAGTGTTAAAGAAACCTGGCCTTGACCCCTCTGATATGGCCAATTACAGACCAATTTCAAATCTTCCACTGTTCTCAGAGCTACTTGAAAAAGTTGTTTCTGCTCAACTTGAGTCATATTTGTCATCTCATAACCTCTATGAATGTTTCCAGTCCGGTTTTCGCACTCTTCACAGCACTGAGACAGCTCTTCTTAAGGTTGTCAATGACCTCCTTATGGCCACTGACTCTGGCTCCATTAGCATTTTAATTCTGTTAGATCTTTCTGCTCCTGTCTCTCACGGTGTTCCTCAGGGTTCTGTTCTTGGGCCTTTACTCTTCATCATCTATATGCTCCCTTTAGGTAACATTATCCGTCATCACGGCTTTAACTTCCATTGCTATGCAGATGACACCCACATTTCACATTTCTTCACTCACTAAGTGTGCCTTCTTTCACCTCCATAATATTGCTCGTTTACGTCCCTAGGAAGAAACCTTGTGAGGAACCAGACTCAACAGAGAACCCATCCTCATATGGGTTTACACTGTAGTGTGCGTGTGTGTGTGTGTACAATGTGCGCTTGTGTAGTCCATAGAAAACAGCTGAAGCGTCTTCATGGCAGTGTGAAGCATTGCCGGTGGACAGGTCCAGAGTGAAGGGGGGGGGAGGGGGGGTCTGGGGGGAGGTCTGGCACCAGGAGCTCAGGAGTGATGCTCATCTGGTCCAGAGCGTAGGGGGGTCTGGATCACCGGCAGTTCAGGAGTGTAGCTCGGCAGAAAGAGAAGGAAAGTGATTAGGTATGCTCACAGTCACCGTGTGGAGATAAAACTTAATGAAACTTAATGAGGAGTGCAGGGGACTCCGGCAGGACTAGCTATAACAGCATAACTAAAAGGAGAACCAGGGGGAAACACAGACGTGAGAGATCCCTGATATGTAGGGCATACAGTCACTC
>CM040981.1:12090511-12101757 GCA_022985145.1 Pangasius djambal | reverse complement strand
TATATATATATATATATATACACACACACACACACATATATACACACACATACATATACACACATAGTATTATAAATCTTTTCCCCCTCTTTCTTTTTCTCCTTCCCCTAATCTTATTTATATTTTTTGTATTGCACAGCTGTAGCGTACCTGAGCCTCACAACAAGTATTTCAGTGTACAACTGTCCCTGGCATTTTGTGCATATGACAAACTTGAAACTTGAAGTGCCTTGTAGTCTCCATCAAAACATATACTCAGGGTATTTCAGTAGGTCAGGGACCAAGAATATTAACAAGCTAAAACCCTGTTGGAGAAGGCTAGAACAATATGAATAAATCATACAAGACAAGGGATTTTTTTTTAATAAGTAGACATGTTAATTCAAGTGGATGATGAAGAGATAGGTCTTTAGTCTTCCTTTGAATTCCCAAACCAGACAGTGATGCAGCTGGTCAGGAAGCTTTCTATGGTGCCATCAAAGAACATGGTGAGAACATGGTTTTACCAAAAAGATCTGGTCTGTTCTGACCACACACAATGGCAACTGTAGTAGTTATGACACTTTATGAATTATTACTAAATTCTAAAATTGTGATCTATGGGTGCATTTGCCTCCTGTAACACGCACTTCACTGTGTGTCTGTGTGTGTGTGTGTGTGTGTGGGGGGGGGGGGGGGGGGGGGGGGGTGATTAGTGGTGCTCTCATCTTTGCAATTCATTTACATTTACGGCATTTGGCAGACACCCTTATCCAGAGCGACTTATCAAAAATACATTCTGATATTGGCTCACTAGGTCACAAACTAGGAATACCATCAGCCCAAAACTCTGTTGGGAGGGTTTGTGTGTGTGTGTGTGTGTGTGTGTGTGTGTGTGTGTGTAAGTGCTAACTTAAGTACTTTCTGAAGAGATAAGTCTTTAGACGTCGTTTGAAGACTGTCAGTGACTCAGCTGTTCGGACATCTAGGGGAAGTTCTTCCACCACCTTGGTGCCAGAACAGAGAAGAGTCTCGATGCATGCCTTCCTTGTACCCTGAGAGATGGTGGGACCAGTCGAGCAGTGCTAGAGGACTGGAGGGAGCGTGGTGCCACGCGAGGTGTGATAAGAGCTTTGAGTGGGTGCTGGTCCGTTTTTGGCTTTGTAGGCAAGCATCAGTGTTTTAAATCTGATGCGGGAGGCTACAGGAAGCCAGTGGAGAGTGTGTAGCAATGGGGTGGTGTGGGAAAATTTAGGAAGGTTGAAAACCAATCATGCAGCTGCATTTTGGATCAGTTGCAGAGGACGAATGGCGCTCAGAGGCAGACCTGCCAGGAGTGAGTTGCAGTAGTCCAGTCTTGAAATGACAAGGGACTGAACAAGCACCTGTGTGGCCTGTGTGGCAAGAAATGGACAAACTCTTCTGATGTTATAAAGGAGAAATCGACATGAGCGTGTCAGATTAGCAATGTGAGAGGAGAAGGACAGTTGACTGTCCATGGTTACCCCAAGGTTGCATGCAGTAACTGAAGGCGAGATCAGAGAATTGTTCAGGGAGATTGCAAGATCCTGAGATGGGGATGAATCACCTGGGATGAAGAGCAGTTCAGTTTTGGTGGGATTAACTTTCAGCTGATGAGCTGTCATCCATGATGAAATGTCTGCCAGACATGCTGATATCCAAGCAGAGACATGAGTGTTTGAGGGAGGGAAGAAGAGGATGAGTTGAGTGTCATCTGCATAGCAGTAGTATGAAAACCCATGTGAGGATATGACTGCACCAAGAGATTGGGTATAAAGGGTGAACAGGAGAGGACCAAGTATTGAGCCTTGTGGAACACCAGTGGACAGTCTGCGGGGAGCAGATGTGGATCCCCTCCATGTCACCTGATATGACCGACCTTCCAGGTAGGTAGCAAACCACTGCCATGCTGCACCACGAATTCCTAGGTTCATGAGGGTGGTCAAGAGAGTCTTGTGGTTCACTGTGTCAAACGCTGCTGAAAGGTCGAGGAGGATGAGGACTGAAGATAGTTTGGCTGATCTAGCGGCATATAGCTTATCAGTGACGGCCAAAAGGGCAGTTTCTGTGGAGTGTGCCGGTTTGAAGCCAGACTGATTGGAATCTTGGAGGTTGTTCTGTGAGAGATAGAGAGACAGCTGATTATAGACAGTTTGTTCAAGGGTTTTAGAAAGAAAAGAGAGAAGTGATACCGGTCTGTAGTTGCTGATGTCAGAGGGATCTAGAGAGGGTTTCTTCAGGATGGGAATAACCCTTGCTCTCTTGAATGAGGTTGGTACATGACCAGATGTTAGGGTGCCATTGGTGATGAATGGGAGGAGGTCTTGAGAGATGGTCTGGAGCATTGTGGAAGGGATTGAATCCAATGGGCAGGTGGTAGGATTGCAGGATAAGATGATTTGCAGGATTTCTTCTGCTGTTAGTTTAGAAAACTGTGTCAGCGAAGGAGAGAAGGAGAGTCCTCAGTGTGTAGTGTAGGAGTAGAAGTGAATGTCTGGCAGATTTTTCCAATCTTCTCATCATAAAAAGCGACAAAGTCTTCAGCAGTCAGGGAGGATGGAGCAGGAGGATCTGGTGGGTTGAGTAGTGAAGAAAAGATGTTGTGGAGCTTGCAAGGATCTTGTGCAGAGAATTCCAGCTTTTCTTTGTAGAAGACAGTCTTAGCAGAAGTCACTTCAGATGAAAATTTGGACAGGAGAGCACGTAAGAGACAAGATCTGTGTCGAGTTGCGTTAAGGTGTTAAAAGAGAGAAAAAGGAAAAAAGAGAGCAGATGATGGAATTATTATAGCTAAGCACTGCTAGCAATAACAGTGAGAGTTCTTATTAAAACAATAACAGTGAGTCATTGTGAAGACATTGATTTTGCCACAATGCCAAGCCATGTCATGTAGTATAATCTAACAACAACAGAGGTAAAAGCACTACATTTTACCTTATTTGACCGTACTTCATACTGTGTTGAGGTATAAACACAAACTGTACAACAAGAACATAATATAGCCTTTTCTCTTCATTTCATTTTAGTAAAAAATATCAAGTGAAAACTGTAACTTACCATCATCTTTTCAAACAAGTCAACAATCTCTTTTTCAGAGAGGTTCAATGAACGCTCATCAAAAAGTGGCTGCGGTATAGGTAGTTCAGAATGCGTGGAGATGGGGTCTGTTGGGTGCTGGATAACGGGCTTCTCCTTCTTTATGCCTTGCTTTCGAAAGCTTGTAATCCTGTCACGCTGTAGGGTAGAGTTACATCAAAATTTTAACAAATAGAAATTGTGCATTATTTTGATTTCTTTTTCATGTCATATTTTCTTAAAGAAAATGGTAGTATACCAAGTACAATGCAGTCTTACTGGAAACTATACGCTATACTGAAAACTGAACACACCTATCAATTTATTAGGAACACCTGCTTAGTTATCCAATTAGCTAATGTGGCAGCAGCACAATACAAATACAGGACTTGAGCTTCAGTTAACGTTGAAACATCATAAATCATAATGAGCAAAAAATTTTATCTCAGTGATTTTGACCATGGCATGGTTGTTAGTGCCAGACGGGCGGGTTTGAGTATTTCAGAAACTACTAATCATCTGTGGTTTTTTGGATACAACAGTCTCTAGCATTTACAAACAACTGTATAAAAAACAAAAAACATCCAGTGAGTTCTGTGGGCATCAACACTGTTGATGAGAGAGGTCAGAAGAGAATGACCAGACTGTTTTTACCCAGCCCGTCTGGCATGCGTCATCCTAGCACAGTCACTGGGATCACATTTTTCCTCCATTCTGATGTCTGAAGCTCCAGACCTGTATTGGCATTTTTATGCGTTGCGCTGCTGGCTAATTGGATAATAGCATGAATGAGCAGATAAACAGATGTACCTAAATAAAATGTCTCATGAGTGTATTATTTTCAGTACAAAGTCTGCTTTTTTTGGGGGTAAGCCGTATTACTTAAAATGACACTTTTTTTAAACTACTAAAAATCATGTCAAAAAAACAGACATTGCTAGTATAGGGGGAAAATCGATGTCCAAATATTTATGGACCTGACTGTACCTGCACCTCTAAAATTACACAGGACAATAGCATGTTCATCATCCTTGGCTCGGGTAAGACAATACACTGTGTATTTGGCATAGCAGCAGTAACAATACACAGACAAACCCAATAAATATGTCATGACTACATGGAAGAACAAGGCATGACTATTACAGCTAGAAAGTAAGAAGTAGTAAGAGTGTGTAAGCATTAAGTTTTGTCTGCCAGTGTTCTAGTCTCAGTCAGTAGGAAAAATAGACCATGCACTGTTAGTCTGTCATGTGCAACTTTGTTTTGAAGATGAGCATGGGTGTGTGGTTAAAATAATAATTAAATAAATGAGCAAATAAAAAAAATAAAAAAAATTTAAAAAATCACAGCACACACTGATGCAAAAATGAAACTGAGAGTGCAAAGACTGACTATCCATACATCCATCCATCCATCTACATATACAGTCCCCTCTGAAAGCATCACAGAAGAAGAATGCAACAGTTTGGTTCAACACTTTGGCCTTTCCATCACTTTGGTAAGGGTTAATCTTGGTTCCAGATCTTTTGTGGCTCATCTCTGTATTTCTTTGCAAATTCTAACCTGGCCTTCCAATTCTTACTGCTGATGAGCTGCTTTCATCTTGTGGTATGGTCTCTATATTTCTGACTTATATTTCGAAGTCTTCTTCGAATGGTGGCTTGTGATACCTTAACCCCTGCCCTGTGGAGGCTGTTGGTGTTATAACTGACTGTTGTTTTGTTTGTTTTTCTTCACAGCTTCATAATGGCTTGCTTTTTTTTTTGTTCCCATAGATAGCTCTCTGGTCTTCATATTGGTTTATTCTTTTTAACAACAAATGCAGTCTTTATAGGCAAACCTCAGGGCTCATACCAGGAGACATTCAGAGCTATTAACTGTTTCAACAAACCAATCTAACAGGGCACACCTGGGCAACAAGAAACCCCTGTCAGTCACATGTTCCAATATTTTTGATCACTTGAAAATTTGGTGGGTTCAAACAAAAGATGCCATGTTCGAAGTTGTTTAACACATATAGATGTAAATATGAGGAAATGAAAGCTGAAATTCTGACATATCTTCTCACATTTATCTTTTGCTCTCAAACCAAATGTCTTCAGTGTATAGCAATAAAAATATGAATTGGCCTTCTCATTTCAATACTATCGGAGGGGACTGTGCGTATACACACACACACACACACACACACACACACACACAGATACCTGACGATAATGACGATACTTAAACAAAAAAACTTATCATGACTTGGATCTTATCATTATTATGATTAAAATGGTTTATCTATGTGCTCTGATCTCTCAAACTTCTCAGTTTCATAACTGCATGTGTAGTTACAGAAAGATGAAAAATAAATTGTAAATGGACAAAATAACATAAAATCAAAAAACAAACACCTTACCATGTCATCAGCCAATGTTTTAATATGTATGTTCTGTTGAAGGGAAGGGACAACACAAAAATGAGACCAAAGTAATCACTATCATTTCAGTGAGTGGCTCCTTTTGGCAGAGACATGTATATAAAATTTGTATAGTTTTTGTTTCCAAGAATTTTTCGGAGGGATATTTGGACTTTTTTAGCATAATGCAGAATAACACTTGAATGCATACGTCACATGGTTTGGGTAAAAATTAATTTAACCCATGTTAACCACAGATCACCTCTCTGTAGTGTGCGGCATAAATTATTTTAAGACAAATAATTTGGTAATATATTGCAGATAATATTGAGGAATACTTTGTAATCTTTGGATGGAGGCTTAGCAAAATAATCCAAAAACTTAACATCTGCTTGTGCTGAACATGAAAACGTCTAAATTGTATTTTGTGGCATTTACTACTTTGTACGTTATGCCTGTTAATAATAATTATGGCTTTAACCAGCTCCTTCGTGTTGTCATCCATGCTACTGTGTTGCCAAGCAAAATGAGGAAGGAATATAAGCTAAGGATCTAAATACTTCTGGCTATTGGTGGTTTGTAATATAAATGGGAAAACAGGAGCTGGACTAGTAAATAAAGACTGGTTCAGAAAACAACTTGGGATTCCATGTCTGATTGTTTTGAATGTGTAACATCACAATATACAAGTAAGCCCAGCCTAACAAGCTACACACAAGGCCAATTCCAGTTTCTAAATAATTATTCTTAGAGATTACACTGGGCAACATAAATGTTGTACATCCCTTCTATGTTCTAGTTTAGATACAGGCCTTTACTCAGTGGTCAAGACTTGCCGGATCATGTTGCACCTGTAGCCGATTATCACAGAACAAAGATTTTGACGCAAGTACAAAACCTAAATAAACAATGGCATCATTTTTCCAAGATGTATTCCAAGAGTAATTTTTTTTTTTTAAACTGGTAAGGGGGATGAAGTTGGATGTGGAATTAGCACTGCTGCTCCTGGACAGGTATGTAAAATTGACTTTATGTCAATCTGCATAAAGTTTTGAATTGTTTAAATGGCCAGCTTCACATAACTAATCAATTAAATACATTTTTATCACAGAGAGCAAAATAAGGTTAATGCACTCCCATTTAGTGAAAAATGCTAACCAGCTAACATGGGGGTGGCAGTTTAAAAACTCATGAGAGGTCATTACCAAGAAAAACAGGACAGGAAAGTCACTCTTGACCATTCTCACAGCAGCAAATTGGTATGAGCTAACAATGCTAACTAGCCAACACTAATAGTAAGAGCTGAAAACTTTTTTCCAGGTTTTTTCAGTGTTTCAGGTCTCTCTATTAGTGTTAGCTAGTTAGCGTTGTTAGCTGCACTGATTAACATCTAGCAATCCCCAATAGTCTAAGGCAGCTTAAAATTTCATGAAAGCTCATTACAAAGAAAGTCAGGACAGCAAATGCACTCTTAAACATTCTCACAAATCAGTACGAGGCTCATTCTGTTATAGTGTTATAACTCAGCTTTTAAACCACTGAATAGCAGAGAGGGCAAAAGAATAGATCAAGCTAAAACGCAAACACCATTAGCAGCTGGCATATTGCATAAAGACAAAGGTTTGACTAGCAATTTATAACACACAAGATACCAAACTACACTGCCCTCAAAGGGGGGCCAGGGACCAAGCCATAAAGATGGACAATAGGACAGAAAGTACCATCCAAGGATCTGGTATTACCAAAGCCATTTTCCTTTCACACATATGAAATCATGGCTGAGTTTCCCAAAAGCATTGCACAGTAAGATCATCTTAACTGGGAGAGAGAGTGTTCAATGAGATGGTCACGCTATTTAACAGGGTGTAAAATCAGACAGGATCCTGGAGATGTGTGCAAGTCTCAGATTTTTTTTTTTTCTTTCAGTTTTTATTTGTTGCTTGTGACCTAAAAACCAAAGTTAGTAAAAGTATGTTGGTTGAATTCTAACATCACAATTTTTCCATTCCCCTGAAATATATAATATTTTCTAATAAAAAAAAATGTCTTATCTGGAAATCTATGTTGAGGATTTAATATCTCCAGAAATATTATTCCCAGCCAAGTAAAAAATGGCAGACAAAGTCAAACTTTTCTATCTGGCTAAATGCAGAATTCACCATAGAAGGCCAGTATTTTTCTAATGGAGTCCACAAAATGGGAAAAAGTACAACATTTCTAAACATGAGTGAATTATCTTACAGACCCCACTTTAATAGACACAGATACTGAAAGTCACAGTTTTTTTCTTATAATGCTATAAGCACAAATAACTGAATTCAAGATAATAAACACAAATTAAGTTATAATAATAAAATACAAGATAAGTTAGAAATGTGTGCTATTTTGAAATGCCAGAGGTGATGTTGACTCACTAGTAGAATCGTGAAAAATTGTGTGAACTATGTGTAAAGTATAGTATATAGTGTTATACAAGTTGCATTTTCCTTCCGTGTTGTGTTCACATTTAAGTTGAACGTGCAACCTTAAGTCATGGACTTTGGAAAATGTATGCATGTGAAAATTGTAACAGCATTATCATATAGCAAATAAACAAAAAACTTCTCTTGACAGCTTCTTACTTCTTACCTTTAAATGAGTTTTGCTGTATATTCAAGTATTAGCTTTAGATTAATCAACATACAGATATATTTGCTTGTTAAATCTAAAACACTAACTGTACAGTTCACTGTTTGAGGAGGAAAATATGCATCACGCATCACAGTTAGCTGGCTACCTTGATGCTAACAAAAAACAAACGTTGGGGCATCCACTTCTTTGGTGAAACATGCCGTGAAAATGATATGATTCCACCTGGCGAATTACTACTTAAAAGGCAAGTCAAATGCAGCATTATATTTTAGATAAACTTCTCTCTTATCTTTCTTTGCTACAAGCTAATGCACTGACAAAGTGCTGCCTGTCTCTATCGTAGTGTTTTCTTTTTTCTTAATTTATACGCGCCGTGTTTGGGGAAGAACAGACTGTAGGAGGTGCTGTTTATCAAGTTAAGAAGGCTGTGAAAATTAAAGCTAGGGCTGTCACTGTCAATTAGTTGACCATTTCCTTCGATTAATAATCGAGTAGTTGATTATGATATGCAGTCTTAAAAACCTTCATGTACAGACAACTGTTAACATTTGTTTTTTCTAGATAAATGCTACATACAAGTGCTATATAAATATACTTTGTGTTATCCTAAAATTCTGACCTTTTAATGAAAACTAAATTCAACAAATACTGTCTTTCTTATAATAATGAATAAAAACTTTAATATTGCATGGCTTTCCTGGACAAAAATGCTGCAGTATCTGTAGCATTACTGTTTTTGTTTTTTTTTTTTACTGTAAGGGAAACAAGGAAGATAAACTAAAAATACTAAGTCTTAATCTCCGTTTATGATAACTTTGTTAATTCATTGTAAAATAATTTGATTTGTTACAGCTAAATTACAATCATCCATTAATGAAATCAAATTGTAGGCTTTAATATTGCAATGTTACAAAAGTTTGTATTTTCATAATAACACATTTGTTATTATCAGAGGTAGCTAGAGTACTAAAAAATAGTTACTCAAGTAAAAGTACTATTACTAAGAAAAAAATGCTCAAGTGAAAATAAAAGTTCCCATACAAATATCTACCTGATAAAGATTAAGAAATTATATAGTCAAAAAAAACTACTAAAGTAGCTGTTAAGGCCGATTTTTACTTCTGCATTTACATGTATTTGCGCTGTGATGCAGAGAGGAAGACTATGGGTAAACATGCCATGCAGAGATGTGCTAGTGCACAGTCTTCCCACAAGCTAACTACACGTTGTGTCTATCTTCATTGCTATGTGTCAGGCAAAAGCTGATTGGTTGGCAGGAAGGTGTGTTTGTTTGTGTATACGTAAACGGTTTGATGAGATGTTGTGACATCTTTTCCACTAGTGTAGTCAAATTTCTGTTAACATTGTTTAAATCCGATTAATATTGTTAGTAGTACTTTTTTTTTTTTTTATTAGATTTTCAAAAGAACACACAAAAAAATAAACCAGACATGAAGAAAACAGAAATAAGAAACAAATACTGTCAGCACTACCTACATATAAGACAAATACTTACATGACATAGTAATACCCTAGATATGAGTACTTCACAATTCTATGGAGATACATCTTACTACCCAATGAAAGGTCACAAATAGATTCTACGACTCTTTGCCAGGCCTGTAGCGTTCCTGGTTTAGCTTTATTAAATCTAGTTAAAGAGCATTCCATATTAATATGTTGCATATTCAATAACCACAGTCTTGAGATGCCTTCTGCCTTAGTGTACCACCAAAGTGGGATTATTGTTTTCTTGGCTGCAGTGAAACCCGAAAAAAAGAGAGTCCACTGCGCCAAGGTTCAAAGAAGAGTCATCATTCAGCAAGCACAGGCAAGGATCCGGAGTGATCTTACAATTAATCAGTTCTTCTAAGTCAAGACAAATGACTGATTACTGAACATTCCCAAAACATATGATACATTGAACCAACTACAGATTTTTGACATATAGTGCAGTTAGGATCAGATGTTAATCCCATTCTGTATCGTCTATATGGCGTCGCATAAGCTCTATGGATGGTTGTTAGTAGTACATTAGAAGTGTAAACAATAAAATGCTAAACAATAAATAAAGTGTTAACAAAATCTTCCCTTGTCGCATCCAGTACTTTCCATCTTCTATAGATGAGCTCTTGCAACAAAACTGCTTCCTGAATGTCCATTAAAAAGCTTAAAACAGCTCACAACAGTAATGGATAAACAGTAATGGTAAAAACCTCAGTTTAAACATATTCACTCTGTTACTTTCTCAGACCGGTGTCATTTGCTGAATATTTGATTACATGACATTTTCATCAAGGATTTTTTTTTTCTTATAATCGAGTAGTCAATTATAATCGAGTATTCGTGACAGCCTTAGTTAAAACATTAATTCAATTTAACCAAACTAATTGTGAAATTTGCCCAGCACATGCCAGGTCTGATTATACTGAACCCACTTTACGTATCAGGACCAACCAAGGGGACATTACTGGAATGCAACCATATTCAATTAAATTCAATTTTATTTACATAGCACTGTTAACAATGGACATTGGACGCAATGGACACAGTACAATGACTTCTGTGCCGGTCCCAAGCCCGGATAAATAGAGAGGGTTGCGTCCGGAAGGGCATCCGGCGTAAAACGTTGCCAAATTTAATCATGCGAATCGTCAGTACTCTGAATTGCATACCGGATCGGTCGAGGCCCGGGTTAACAACGACCGCCATCGGCGCCGGTGGAAATTGGGCTACTGTTGGTCGAAGAAGTAGAGGAGGGAGGAGAGTGCGTAGACAGAGAGAGAAGAGGAAAGGTAAGAGTGTAGGACTGAGAATAGGAACTCTGAATGTTGGTACTATGACAGGGAAAGGTAGAGAGCTGGTTGATATGATGGAGAGAAAGAAGGTGGATATACTGTGTGTACAGGAGACCAGGTGGAAGGGTAGAAAGGATCATAGTATAGGAGCAGGATTCAAGCTGTTTTATTATGGTGTGGATAGTAAGAGAAATGGGGTAGGTGTGGTCTTGAAGGAGGAGTTTGGGAGGAATGTTCTGGAGGTGAAGAGAGTGTCAGACAGGGTGATGAGTCTGAAGTTAGAGATTGAAGGGGTGATGTTGAATGTTGTTAGTGGTTATGCCCCACAGGTAGGTTGT
>CM040981.1:12047574-12090411 GCA_022985145.1 Pangasius djambal | reverse complement strand
CTAGAGGTAGCAGAGCTGAAGATGTTGAGGTTCTCTTTGGGAGTGACAAGGTTGGACAGGATTAGGAACGAGTACATCAGAGGGACAGCTCATGTTGGACATTTGGGGGACAAAGTTAGGGAGGCCAGATTAAGATGGTTTGGACATGTTCAGAGGAGGGAGAGTGAGTATATTGGTAGGAGAATGTTGGACATGGAGCCGCCAGGCAGGAGGCGAAGAGGAAGGCCAAAGAGGAGGTATATGGAGGTAATAAATGAGGATATGAAGCTAGTGGGTGCAAGTGTTGAGGATGCAGAAGATAGGGATAGGTGGAGAGTGATGATTCGCTGTGGCGACCCCTGAAGGGAAAAGCCGAAAGAAGAAGATTCACCTCCTAGTGATTATCTCTTTTTTTTTTCCTGAAAAGAGAAATAGCAAAACGTGAAATGCAAAGCATAATGTTTGGTGTAGAACAAACAAAGCTATACTTACAACCCAACACACAGGTAACACCATTTCTACCATTAAGAAAGGGTGGTGGAAGCATCATGGTCTGAAAAGGGTTGCTTTTCAGCAGGAGTAACTAGAAATCTTGTTGTTAGCAAGTGCAACATTGATGGAGCCAAATAAATGCACATTCTGGAGAAGAACCTGTTCCAGTCAGCCAGACATCTGTGCCTAAAGTGAAAATTTACATCCCAAAATGTGACCCAAATCACAGGGCAAAAAATTCGAAGGATCGGCTTGGTAAAAAAAAAAGGTGGTTTGTGTTCTCGAATGGCCAAGTCAATGCCCTGACTTAAAACCAATCTAAATCTATTAACTTATTTTATTTAATAATTTTATTTCTGTAGAGAGTCACTTCAAAAGGATCAGATAAAATCTCAATCTAATATACTTAAATTTGAAATTGTAATACAGCAAAAAGAGAAATAATCACAAGGGAGTGAATACGTTCTGGAGGCACTATAGATTTAGATCCCTAATGATTAAGCCAGTGGTGACAGTGTCAAGGAAAACCATTACTCTTCCACAATTACAGTCCCCACTGAAAGTATTGGAACTGCAAGGCCAATTTTTTATTTTTTTGGCTATAGATGGAAGACATTTGGGTTTGATATCGAAAGATAAATATGAGACGATAGATCAGAATAACAGAATAACATCTTGTTTAAACAATTAATAGCTCTGAATGTCTACTCTAGGTTTGAGCCCTTTGTTTCACCTTTGAAGACTGCATGTGTTGTTAAAATGGATAAACCAACATGAAGACCAGAGAGCTGTCTATGGGAGAAAAGCAAGCCATTCTTGAGCTGAGAAAAAAGGGTAAAATCGTCCAGTGGAAAAAAAAGTGGAAGGTTTTAAACTCAATCAAGAGGCCTTAACCCAACTGAGCATGTAGTTCACCTCCTGAGGATGAGACTGAAGGGAGAAACTCCCAAAAACAAACAACTGAAAAAAGCTGTGATACAAGCCTGGAAAAGAAGAATGCAACAGTTTGGGGATGTTAGTGGGTCACCACTAACATTAAGTGTTATTTACTTTAAGACTATCTGTTCCTATACTTTTGCTCACCAAAAATTGGGAAGTCTGCCACCAAAGTGACACGTTCTACGTTGTTTAACACCCATTTTTCAAAAAATGAAAGCTGAAGTTCTTATTCACATGTTCTTCTTTTGATCTCAAGCCCAAATGTCTTTAGTGTGTCGCAAAACAACAGAATTGGCCTTGCCGTGTCAATACTTTCAGATGGGACAGTATACATGATCAGGTCAAACAGTACTGAGTGTATAGCTTCTTCCATGTTGGCATGGAAGTTTAGCTATAATGAAGTAGATCCACTGTTGTTTAAAGGTGCCTTCGGCGTCAGAATATCCAATGCTCTTTGCCCACTTTGCATAATATTATCCAAGCAGTTGCCAAGTTACAGAATACCATTGTCTCAAATATCGCGATACGAAATACTGGTGAGGCGAATTTGCTCCTCATATCATGTATCATGATATATCTGTTTAATATTCACTATGAGCACCACCTCTACTTACACACTACCTTACAGGCTGCCTCAAAGCAAATAGTACAAAAATTTAAGCTAAACATAAGGAAGTGTTATGGCACGTGTCAAACACAAGGTCCAAGTCCAGTCCATAGCCCTGTTTCATTTGGCCTGCGTGAATATGGAAAAAATAATACCGAAATGGCCCATAGTACACTACTGCTCAACACTTTCACACTATCCAGAATTCACAGCAGATCCGTAGCAAAGCCATCCGAAGGGCAGTTACCGTAAACCCCTGTATATACATGCAAACGGGCTTCTAACGTAGCTGGTGCAACCGCCATCTTAAACATTGGTTAAAATGCCTGTGTGCTGTGCTGATTTAAGTCACACTCACATCTAAACTCAAAAGCATAACATGTAATTTTGGAGGGATGAGGAAATATACAAAATATTTTTTTTCCATATGTACAATTAAATTGGTAAGTGTGACACATTCATGCATTTAAGATGGATCTTCGACAGCACTAACGTGTGCAGTGTTCAATGACACCAAGTTATTATTCAGCTTAATCATATAAGGCACAATTTACTGCCAAACAATCTGTCCATATTAACACTGCCATGAAATACATTTATGGCAATGAAAATGATTAAAACAACATGTTAATAGATAATCCTAATTTACTTTTTTAACAATACAATGTATTGATATTGCAGTAGTTAAATTTGTTTTCATTACAAAGTAAATGTATTGAAATGTGTGTGTCAATATCATCTACTGAAGCCTGTATTGGGATATATCTCGTATCACACCTTTACTGCATCGTCTCATACCTATTGCCTACACACTTGATCGTGGCTCAATGGTTAAGCCTCTGGGTTACTGATCAGAAAGTCGGGGTTGAAGCCCCACCACCACCACCAAGCGGCCACTGTTGGGCCCTTAAGCAAGGCCCTCAACCCTCTCTGCTCCATGGGTGCAGTATCATGGCTGCTCTCTGACCCCAACTTCCTAACAAGCTGAGATACACACAAAAAAAAGGAATTTCATTGTGCTGTAATGTATGTCTATGTGACAAATAAAGGCTGCTTCAGCTTCAACTCCATTCATCTGTCAGTTATGTTTTACTAAATGTGGCAGCACCACAATGCAAAAAGTCATGCAGATACAGGTCAAGAGCTTCAGTTCATGTTCACATCAAACATCAGAATGGGGGGAAAAAGGGTGACCACTGTGACTTTAACCATGGCATGGTTGTTGGCACCAGATGGGCTGTTTGATTATTTCAGTAACTACTGATCTCCTGGGATTTTCTCTCTCACACACACACACACACACACAAAACCAGTCTCTAAGCATTCCCGCAGAATGGTATGAAAAACAAAAAAACATCCTGTGAGTGTAGGGTCTGCAGGCTGAAAAACCTTGTTGATAAGAGAGATCAGAGGAGAATGACCAGACTGGATTGAGCTGAAAGTGACTTAAATAAGAACTCTTGCAACCCTGGTGAGCAGAAAAGCATCTCAGCATGCGGAAAACATCAAACCTTGAGGTAGATGGGCTACAACAGCAGAAGACCACATCAGGTTCCACTCCTGCAAGCCAAGAACAAGAATCTTGGCACAAACTCAACAAAACTGGACAGGTGAAGAAAAAAAACAAGCGATTTTTTTTTCTAATCTTCTACTGCCCAATTTCAATGAGCCTGTGCCCAGATCCCTGTTTTTGGCTGACAGGGGTAGAACTTGATGTGGTTTTCTCCTGTTGTAGCCCATCCACCTCAAGGATCAATGTTTTGTGCATGCTGAGATGTTTCTGCTCATCATGGTTATAGAGAGAGTTTCTACATTTTCTACATCATTCCTGACCAATCTGGCCATTCTCCTCCGACCTCTCTTATCAACAAGGCATTTCCACCCACAAAACTGTCACTCATTCAATGTTTCTTGCTTTTCCCACCATTCTGTGTAAACTCTAGAGACTGTTTTGTGTGAAATTCCCAGGAGATCAGCAGTTTATGAAATACTCAAACCAGCCCCTTCTGGTACCAACATCCTTCCACAATCCTAGTAACAGAGATGACAAATTTTCTTCATTCTGATGTTTGATGTGAACTTTAACTGGAGCTTTTGTCCTGTGTCTGCATGACTTTTTGCACTGCACAGCACTGCTGCCACATGATTGGCTGGTTAGATAACTGCATGAATGTGCAGGTGTTCCTAATAAAGTGGACAGTGAGTGTATGTTGTATTGATGCACACGTTTTCTTGTGTTTTTATATAGGTGTGTTTCTGTCTTGATGGATTTTACTTGTGTGTTTCTCTCTCATGATAAATTAGTTCTACAAATATCAAAGAACATTACTTGAGCATTCAAATTTCCTTTGGTGCAAACGCCTATGAGAGCAGTGCAAGTAAGGTTGACTAGCGTTAGCCATTATTAAAGAACTTTTAGCCATATTCTAAAAGGCAAAATGACTATTATGATTACAACAGTAACCATAAAGTACGAATTGCTATTTCCAAGCTAGGTTTTAGATTTAACATTAATTTAAGATGGCAAGAACAGACTTAATGACAGCTGCAGCAGGTGTCCTGTACTGCTTGGGTCTGCGGAAATGCTGAAACTGAATGCAAACAAATGATTAGCTTAGTGTCTGAGAGGCCGCAGAGTCCTGCTACAAATGAGCCTCAAGGCCAGTTGGTCATTAGAATGCAATTTGATAAGCTGAAATTACCTAATTTTATTGAGTTTTTTTTTTTTATACCTCATTTCATTCTTTTCATCGTTTTTTAATCATTCAAACAAGCATTGGTCTGCCTTGTTTATCTTTTATGTGGGTAATTTGTTACAGTCCGCTGTATAAAAGCTCATTCAGTATTTTAAGCTCTTTATTAAAAAGTACTGGGTGATGTTCCACAGAAAAGCATTTAATATGATGTGTTCTACCGCTGAGTTTATTTTATAAAATCCATAAAAATAATTAAGCTTTTCTTACCCTTATAGTATTAAAATCTTACAGCTACTTGGCAGTCTTGCTTGTAAAACTAAAATCCTACTTGGCAGGCATTAGAAAAACTCCACAGAAGTTAGAAAAAAAAGTTAGAAAATCAAAATAACTGATGAAGCTCTATTTGCGGTTGTTTAACGGTTAAAAACAACTAATTTTATTACCTTAAAATTCTAAAATGTAATTCAAGATGTTTTAAGCAGGGCTGTGCAATTTGACAAAAATATTGTATCACAATACTGGAAGACATTTCTACGATTCATGATATAATGGTTTGTTAAACTGCCAGCAGAAGAGAAAAAAAACAGAAGCCCTTTCTAAAACAAAACATGCAGGTCCGTCTACATCATCCCAAACCATGTGGCAATGTATAACTTTTTTGGCATAATATAAAAGATATGTTTGGTGCAAAAACAAGACAGCTTATCACCCAAAATACACCCACAGTGAAGAATGGTATGACAGCATCATGCTATAAGGCTGCTTCTCTGGGACTGGGGTTCTATTTGTGTTTGAGGGAATCATGGATAGCTACAATTACCAATCTATTTTGGCATAAAACCTGCAGGCCTTTGTTAGACAGCTGAATATGAAGAAAAAGGACTACAACATAAGGGCAACTTACACACTGTATCCTCCACAACTAATAATCCACATTACTAGCAAAGCACAGGCTGTGTGTAATTAATGAACTATTATTTAATGCCCCATGTGGTTGCTCAACCTGTCTTAACCAGACACGCCTCCTCAACAGTTTTTGACTTCATCTTGCCTGAAAAGGACAAAATAAAGGTCTGTCTCTGTATTATTGCTGACTCTCTCCTTTGTGCATAAAATTCTAAATTCTTCCATGTCTTCCAACAGCCAGAGCCCAAGACCTCAAATGAGAGCAACAGATTTCAGCAACAGGGAATAAGCCTGGCCCTGAAACAGGAAACATACCAATGAGCTCACTACTGAGGAAGTGAGAAAGAATGTCTGAATGACATCAGCATTCTCAATAAGGCAGCACAAGAGAGGATGAAGCTGTGAGCCCTCATTTAGACTTGAACTGAAGGCAAGGGTTTACTTACATATACATATATACACATACATAAATATAGGTATAAAAAGCACTGACAATGGAGACTATTTCCATAAATGTTAAATAAAAGTCTCAACAGAAAACTTCACTATATCAGCGATTATACATTTTTCTTTATTAAGTACCAACATGTTTTTTTAAAACTGTTTTGTATTAGCCTCAGATTACGTGGAGCATCTGCCATACAAGTCCCTGTGTATGAGCTGTTACTATAGGAACAATAACATATAATTGCTCATTAGGGATAAATTCACAGTGATAAATTCAAATATTTACAATATATTTTTTGTGAATCCATTTATTTCTGTAAAGCTGCTTTGTGACAATGTCCATTGTTAAAAGCGCTATACAAATAAAATTGAATTGAATTGAATTGAATATAATACAAATCTCCAACCCTAGGGAAGACTATGATTACACTGCTTGAAAATAATGGAGCATGTATACAGCTGAGGCCAAAAGTTTATATACACCTAGGCTTAAGAATTGGAATACCACAGATGGAATTAACTTTTGGCCAGATAAAGGTAAACTGGGGGTTGGTCTACAGACAGGCAGACTTTGTTTTGGGCAATTGAAATAACTGACTGACTGAGGATCCGAAGTATGAATAACAAGGATTGGCTGTATACCTGAATGATGCGGTTGATGTTGAATAATTGTCACAGAGATTGTTTACAGAGTAATTATGGAGTAATAAAATAAAAGAATAAAATATTTTTATGTATGATAGATGATTAAATAGGTGATGAGTGAGGAAGTTTATATTTCTATGACAGCAGTCACACTTTGCCTTTTAATTGCTTAACTTGAATCAGTTCTTGGGGTAGCCTTCCATAAGCTTTTCAGAACACTTTGCCAGAATTCTTGCCCATTCCTCCTGACAGACCTAGTACAACTTGGTCAGGTTTGTGGGCCTTGTGGGTTGCTCGGATATGCTTTTTAAGTACAGTGTGTTTGTGTTATATATATATATATATATATATGTGTGTGTGTTTGTGTGTTTTATATATAAACACAAACACATACCTACCTTAAAAAAAAAAAAAAAAAAACACCTGCTCAACTTTTGGGAGTTGGCATGGTCCTGAGGTGTCAAGAGCTGTAATTTAATATGTCCCACATAATAACTAATAATGCTACATATTTAGGGTTAGCATCCAAGAAAACCATTCATGATTCCTCCAAAGTGGCCTATGAAATATGTGGGAGGAGAAGTCATGGCGTAAGACCATCCTCATATCCATTACATGTAATGTCACACTGAGGACTAACTTGACAAGCAGTAAGAAGTGTTCTGCGTTGTGTATACGAGTGCTTAAGAAGACGAGGAAGAGGAAAAAGAAATTTAACTATTTATTTAAGAAATAAACAAACAATAAGAAGAACAAGAAGCAGCTAGATGAGCAGAATGCTAAACCTGAGGCAAACTAACCAACTGCCTAACCCCTGCAATTTACAGTTAACTAAGTGTTGCATCCTAATACAGTTTTAAGACAGTACATAACAAAAATGCAAGATAGTATGTACATACCAGTTTTTTGTTCTTACTATCATCCTCATTTGATTTCTTTTTAGGGTGCTTATTGGGGTCGTCCACACCACTTGCTTGCTGATCCATTTTTGAGGAAAAGCTCTCCTTCAAATTTTAAGGGTATTCTGTACTGCTTAAAAAGTCCCCAGTTTTGTGGACTTTAGAAGAATATCAAGTTCTTCAAAAGCCATTCCATTGGAGAGGTGGAGTGGGACAATTATTCCACATTATTAATAAATCCAAATGTTGATAATACACGTTGTAATAATTGGCACTAAATTCAGCCTTGACCAGTTCAGCAACAGCTTCAGTGCTGGGAAATCTGTCAGAAAATAATTTAGATGATTTCATTATAGTAGATACATCTGAATGTTTTTCTAAATCATTGTCATTAAAAAAAAAAGATAACTAAACTGTTGTCTAAGATTCATGTTCATGCGTCACATAAGATATGTTGATTAACTTGACAGCTTGTACAAATACAGCACACACAATGGTTACAGTATACCCAATTCTGATTAGGTGATTAAATGCTCTTCAATAAAAGAAACATCATTCTCTCTACTGTGCTATATACACTCACCAAGAACTTTATTTGGAACACTATACTAACACTGTGTAGAACCTCCCTTTGCTCTTAAAACAGCCTCAATTCTTCATGGCATGGATTCCACAGAATCTCAAGTTCCTTTGAGATTCTGGTCCATATTGACATATTTGTACCATGCAATTCCTGCAGATTTTTTCAGGTGCACTTTCATGCTGTGAATCTCCCGTTCTACCACATTCCAAAAGTATTCTATTAGATTCAGAGCCGATGACTGCGAAGGCCACTGAAGAACACTGAACTCTGTCATGTTCATGAAACCAGTTTGAGAAAACTTTGGTTTTGTGACACGGTGCATTATCATGCTGGAGCCATTAGAACATGGGTAAATTGTGGCCATGAAGGGATGCACATGGTCAGCAACAATACTCAAAAAGGCTGTGGCATTCAAGCAATGATTGATTCATATTAACGGACCCAAAGCGTTCCAAGAAAACAAAATTCTGACCCTACCATCTGTGTGCCTCATTAGAAATCGAGATTCTTCAGACCAGGATACATTTTTCCAGTCTTCAGCGGTCCAATTTTTGTGAGCCTGAGCCCACTGCAGCTTCTGCTTTCCATTGTTGGCTGACAGAAGTGGAACTCGACATGGTCTTCTGCTGCTGTAGCCCATCAGCCCCAAGGTTCGAAGTGCATTCTGAGATACTTTTCTGCTCACCACAATTGCTGAGTGGTTATCTGAGGTGCTGTAGCCTTTCTGTCAGCTTGACATTCTCTGTTGAACTCTCTCAACAACAAGGCATTTCCATCTGCAGAACTACCGCTCACTGGATGTTTTTTCTTTACTTCACCATTCTGGGTAAACTCTAGAGAATGCTGTGCATGAAAATCCCAGGAGATCAACAAATACTCAAACCAGGACATCCTACACCAACATGCTGGCCTGCATGATTTTATGCATTGAACTGCTGCCACACGATTGGCTGAGTAGATAATAACATGAATGAGTAGGTCTACAGGTGTTCCTAATAAAGTGCTCGGTGAGTGTATACAAGTCATTCACTCTTCTTTACTATAGCCCCTAGTAAACAATGTGTTCCGTGAATTTTACTATGTGTATCATGTAATACACAAAGCAGTTTCACACAAATTTAAAAGTCTATGAACAGATAACCGAGTTACGAATCCGGTTCAACATGCGGTGGGTTGGTTACTTTGTTAGTTAGCTAGTTAGTAAGGTTGTTGGTTAGTTAGTTAGTTAGTAGTTTGGATTTGTTTTTCTCATCGTAACCGAATTTAGTTATGAGAAAATTCCAAGTGTCGTTATCCGAACGGTTAATTTGAACACAGGAAAATGTTATCCTTCCATACACCGCCAAATACGACCAGGAACGTTTAGCCAGTATTGACGGGCTAATAAAGGCACACGTAATAAAACAAAACAAAACAAAACAAAACAAAATATTAACAACTCATAAAATCTCATCCAAAGCTTACCATAATAGTCAAACAAGGCCCACGATTGTTCCGCCTGCTGATATTTCTGATTCGCCCCGTGATTCACAGAGTAATCACATACAACGGAAGTAGGTGTTTTCAATAGGCCCTTTCCCAAGGAAAAAAACGGAAGTACGTAGAAAAGGGTACAACTCGTGTGTGTGTCATTGGTTCACATAAAGACACAGAGAACAAGAACAAAGCAAATCAATTTAAAGCCCGTCTATCCCCATGCTAGTCAATGCGAAACCCAAAATACAGTTAAAGTTACATTTCCACAAATTATTTTTGGGAATAGAGTTCTGCCGTTTTTATAAGCTCAGTTGACCTTGATATTTCCCTTAATATTATTCCTTTCCATAAATGCGTTATTTGGTGATAAATAAATGGCCATGGTTGATGAGGATATTGACAGTTTGGGGTTTCGCTAGAAATGACAGCCATGCCTCATGAGCACCTAACCTGGACCTAAAGCTCTTACTGAGTTTACAGCCCAGCAGAACTTCAGTATCATCTTTAAAACGTTTGTAGATTTACAGAGGTGATAGCATTGACAGTTCTGTTGCAAAACCATGTCTTGTTCTCCGGTTAACTGTTGTATCAGATCCTCAGTGGGGAGTTCAAAAAAGCGCACGTATCTATAAAGTCCTGCAGGAATGAGTCCTAAAACTCGGAAATGAGTTAGCATTTTTGCACTTCCGCTTCCATCGTCCGGTTTTGGTAACACAACCTCAAGATATTTTCACGTTTCGTTCCACGACATAAAAAACATCAGTAATACACAACTTGTGATTTTTTTTTAAGCTTTTACGTGTCTTCAATTCAAATCAGTTCTGTTTGTTTAGTGCTTTTAACAATGGTCATTGTCACAAAGCAGCTTTACAGAAATAAATACATTCAGGATATAAATTTAAATGTATGAATTTTTGCCTAATGAGCATGAGAGTGGCAAGGAAACACTCCCTGAGACGATAGGAGGAAGAAACTTTGATAGGAATCACACTCAAAAGGGGACCCATCCTCATCTGGGTGACAATGAATAGTGAAATTATAAGTAAATCCCTTTTATAACGGTGTATTACATGGTCAAATAGGGCAATTGTGTAACCAGGAAATTCATTATAGTATTATTTAAATCATTATTATATTATTTAGCATGAAGTCTGTTTTGTTGAACTTATCCACTGTTCATTGTTGGAGACCTGAGTGCAAAACTGTTCATGGCAATCGCAGTCCTAAAGCTATCATAGCATAACTGTTCGTATAGATACCACCCTCAGTAATCTCAGTGATCTTCAGCAGTAGCGAGTGAGTTCCAGTTGATGACAACTCCAACCAGAAGTAGGGCATCAGGGTGGATCAGGCAGATCCAAAGAGCAGAAGGGGTCAGGATCACTGTTATCTCAGGAGTAGCATGTGTAGCTCGAAAGAGAAAGAAAGACAGAGAGAGAGGGAGAGACTATTAGGTATGCTTATTGTCCTGTAATGGTTAAGGACAATGTACTTGTTGCATGCAAAGTGCATGCAGGGACTCCAGCAAGACCAGCTATAACAGCATAACTAAAAGGGAGAGCCAGAAGTAACACAGACATGAGGGCATCCTGGGACATAAAGCGGCCAGCCACTCCATCGTCGACAAACCTGAGTGCCTGCACCTTTTGATCGAAGTAGGCATGGTGGATCATAAAAGACCAAAAGTTCACTCAGTAACTGCGGCATGAGACAATTCAGTGCTTTGTAGGTCAAAAAATAGTATTTTATAATCAATGCAAAATTTTATTGGGAGTCAGTGCAATGTGGATAAGATAGGAGTGTTATGGTCATATCTTCTGGTTCTAGTAAAGACTCCTGCAGCTGCATTCTGGACTAACTGGAGTTGTTTATGCACTTACTGGAAAAGCCAGTAAGGCATTAGAATAATCCAACCTAGAGGTAACAATGCATGAACGCATGAACTATTTTTTCTGTATCATGTAGTGACATTATATTTCTTATCTTAGTAATATTTCTGAGATGAAAGAAGGCTATCCTAGTAATATTATCTACATGCGCTTCAAATGAAAGACTGGAGTCAATAATCACACCGAGGTCTCTTACTGCTGCACATGATGAAATAGAAAGGCAACCCAGAGTTACTACAATGGATATAAAAAAGTCTACATACCCCTGTTGAAATGGCAGGTTTTTGTGATGTAAAAAAAAAAAAAAAAAAATGAAAACGAAGATAAATCATGTCAGAACTTTTTCCATCCTCAATGTGAAATTTCAACATATAAAAATTAAGTGGAAAACAATCATGAACATTTTAGGGAAAAATGAAAAACTTACAATAATCTGGTTACATAAGTGTGTTATTAGTGAATGAATGAATGAAAATAGACCAACATGGTGATGAAGGAGGTTTAAACTAAAAAAAACAGCAAATCAGAATTTCATGATAGAATACGTATATCCTGGAATCCTTTGAAGACCACATGTTAGTTATAAGAATGATATGCAAGGCGGTCAGGTTGGATTTCCTCTGTTTGGAAGAGTGGACTGTCAGTGACAGTTTTTTTTAAAATGTTTTTTATGTTTAAAAATGTCATTATCAAATCACCTTCCTAATAAACGAATTAAATTTTAATTCTCATGATTCTTTCATTACCTTTCTTTTTATCAAAGCATTTTTTTTCGTCACGCTTTTACTTTCATTCAGTTTTAACATTTCATTCGTATGGTGATAAATTTATACCCTTTCACCCTTCTTACATATTTGTGCGCTACTCAAATCGTATGAGCCTTCCCTTCCCCTGAGCTTCCTACGATTTGAATTTTTAGCATGTGAATGGAACGTCGGTTTGTTGGTGACGTCATTACTGCGACAGCGTAAAGTACGCTAGTGCTCTTGAAGACGACGCTGTATGCTCGCTAGAATGGATCAGCTTTGCAAACTTTTTGTTGGTGGATTAAATGTTCAAACGACTAGCGAAGGACTCCGTGCTCATTTCGAACAGTACGGGCAGCTGAACGACTGCGTTGTTGTTCAAAACGACCATCTTCAGCGGTCACGCTGTTTTGGCTTTGTAACGTATTCAAGCGTTGAAGAGGCTGATGCAGCAATGGCAGCTAGGCCACACACTGTTGATGGTAAAAACGTGGACTTGAAAAGAGCAGTGGCTCGTGAAGATGCAGGCAAACCTGAAGCTCTTGCCAAAGTAAAGAAAATATTTGTTGGGGGTCTGAAAGAAGACATCGAAGAAAAAGATCTAAATGAATATTTTGCTCAGTTTGGTGTAATCGAGAAAGCAGAAGTGATCACGGACAAAGATACCGGCAAGAAGCGTGGCTTTGGTTTTGTACACTTTGAGGACAATGACTCTGCGGATAAAGCAGTTGTGCTCAAGTTTCACATGATAAATGGGCACAAAGTAGAAGTGAAGAAGGCACTGACTAAACAAGAAATACAGGCTGCTGGTGGAGCCCGGGGCAGTAGGGGCAGAAGAGGTGGCGGAATGGGAAGAAATCAGAATGGCTTCGTTGGCGGAAGGGGTGGTTACAGCAGCTATGCTGGTGGCTACGATGGAGGTTATGACGGGGGATATGGCGGTAACTACGGAGGGGCTTATGAAGGCGCATACAATGACCAGATGGGAGGCTATGGTGGTGGCAATGGCTACGATGACTTTGGTAGTGGATACAATCAACAGTTGTCTGGTTACGGGCCTATTAAAGGCGGAAACACTTACCGTAGCGTTGCCCCTTATCCTCGTGGTGGTGCCTCTGGCTACGGCAGGGGTGGCTACGGAGGCCCATGTTGAAACCAACTGGGTGGATGAAAGTTGTCAGGCTGTCCACGCATTTCATCAAAGCCTTACGGGACACAATGCGCCATTTGGTCAGTACTAAATACTACAAAAAATGGCGGACATTAACCCCTTTTATCGGGTAGATACATGACTTCCAAGCGACCTGACTTGTTCGCTCAGCTTTTGTTGGAGGACACGTTCCAGTCTACTTGGAATCAGCGCATGTAAGCACCTACATAAGGATATCTTAGCTCTGTTATACATTGATATATTAGCTTTCTGATCTGCTTTTTTTTTGGTTTTGAATTCAAAATTTTCCTGAAAACCTGTGTCGGCAGTCATTGTAGAGTGCACGTGTTGAGTTCTCCAATAGGAATGTTGCTGAAGTGTAACATTAATAATTATATTAATAAATAATTAGTAATGTTAATAGAATAACATGAATTTGAATAAACATAATTCTCATTAAGGCAGTCTCACTTGGTAGAATAAGGTCTTTTATTTACACTATGGTCGTGTAGTTTAATTATATGCTTTATATGGATTTATTCAAACGTATTTTATCAATTTGTCTGTAAAACTGTTAAACATTGAAGCAAATGTATGTTTTAAATTTTTTTTTTTTAAATAAAAATTTGACAGATAAACCTTGTTTGCTGTGGCTAATGGTCAATTCCTTTTCGCTCTCCAGTTGCTCTACAACTATGTATATATTTGGACCGAGGTTCTTGCTAGTGAAAGTAACAAAATTAATTGATTAAATTAAAGTCAATTGCATGTGAAGTAAAATAGCCATTAAATTAAATCACAAAGGGTGTAAGTAAAAAGTGGTAACACATGTTAATTCAGAGATTCCTAAATTTTATCATAATGACCCTAAATAGTTATTATGAATTTTCTGTGACCCCAAGCCTTGGCAACCCTACTTTTTTTTTTTTTTTTTTTTTTTTTTTTTTTTTTTTTTTTTTTTTTTTTTTTTTTTTTTTTTTTTTTTTTTTTTTAATTCCAGAGTTGTAATTTAGGACCACAGTAATATTACAACATTTTATTTTAGTGACGTGTAAGAAGTGAATAAAAACCCAAGGAATATTCCTTGCACTGATTTACCAGTCTACTGAGAAATGTGTTGTGGTGTTAAAGGAAAAGAATCCACGCTGGAGTGGTGTGATACAGCCTGACACGAAGCAGATTGTTCTGGTTTACACGAGGAATGATTTTGTGTGCATGTACAGAAGCAGTGGCAACACGAGCGGTATTGTTCACAAACTTGTCTGTGAATCTTATGTATCTGGACGAATAGAAGGCCACACCCACTATAGTCGGCACAGCAGAGCCAAAAAGTCCCACAAATCTAAATGTTTAGTGATTTTATGAGCAGTGATGCTACTGACGAGGTCTGTCTCAAAAAAAAAAAAAAAATAATAATAATTGTTGCCGCTGATGTGATTGTAAGGTTTGATTCGAAAATTTTGGCCTTACATTTAAAAGTGCTCATCTAGAAAATCCAGAAGACTGGTAAGAGCTTTAGGTAGGTTGGAAGGCAACATGAGAGGCTTTTAAAATTCAAACACTAATAGGAAAACCAATTAGTGTTAGTAGTCAATAGTGATCTAAAATAGTACACAAGTATGTGATTTGAGACACAATGCTAGTTTATTTAGTGAAGGTAAATGGATGGGGGCTGTATCAAGATGGCAAAAAAGACTGAAATAATATACATTATTAATTTAATGTGGCTTTTTTGAATGTGACATTTCTAAACATTAGCATGCAAAATCAGTTTTTGATGTTTCTAGTATTAATTGGTAAAATAAATGAATAAAACAAAGGAGAAGATTGAGGTTCTCTCCCAAACCCCCTCATCACTTGATTTACAAATTACATGAATTTACACCCCTGTGTTTATTCATGGAATTTGATAATTGTGTGTGTGTCTGAATGAGAGTTTCAGAATAATAACCTGAGGAAAACCTTTGCCAGAGGTAAAGTTGTTTTCACACTGAGTGGGCAATTTATAAGATACACCATTCTAGTAGCCAGTTGTACCCTTCTTGGTCTCAAGAACAGCATATTCTGCTTAGCACTGTAGTACAACCTCTGGCAAAAAATTATGGAATCACCACACTTAGAGGATGTTCACCCACATTTTTTACTTCATAGCGAATAAAGAAATCACAGATATGACACAAAACAATTTTTGCTTAATATCTGAACACTCTGTCTTCAAGAACCATATCCCAAAGTAATTAAATTAAATTATTTTAATTAATGGCTTTTTTTTCCAGCTCAAGTAGAGGAAAAAATCATCACAAAAAAAAAAAATCACAATTAGTACTTTGTTGCTATTCCTCGGGCATTTATGACGGGTTGAATTCTTTAAAGCATGGACTTCACTAATGAAAAACAATATTCTCCTTCAAGCTGGTTCCAACTTTCATTAATTAAAATAATTAAATTTAATTACTTTGGGATATGAAGCTTCAGCTTCATTTTCCAAATATTTAGCTATTAAGCAAAAAATTGTTTGTGTCATATCTGTGAATTGTTTGTTAAGTAAAAAAGGTGGGTGAACATCCTCTAAATCTGGAGATTTCATAGTTTTTCCAGGGGTTGTATGCAGTTTGAGATGCAAGCCAAGGTTTGATGACTTTCCCTAGAGCGCTGGCAAATTTTAGATAAAAGATTTTAGTTGGCAAAACCTAGATAAATGGCAAATTGTTTATAAAGTAAAAGATTTTCTCTTGGAGTGCTGAATGAAGCATGTGTGATGGGAACAGTAGGTCTAGCTCTGCCCACACTGTGGGCAAAAGTGCTGTTTTTTTGTTTTTTGTTTTTAATTTTCCAACAGCTTACTTGCTCTGATTGTGCAGACACTGTCCCGTTATTCACCTATTATTCAAATCAATTTTTTAGCAAATGTTACCTTCACATCCCATTAGTGCTGTTTTTTTTTTTTTTTTGCTTTGTTTTAAATACAGTTGTTCAGTAACTCATGGTAGCCATTTTATCTCTTTTGTGTTTGAAGTGCTTGACTGCAAGCCACTAATTTAAGTGAAAACACTTTAAGAATGCTTTTGGTAAGAATTCACTTGGTTTATAATTGAAGATGCAGGGTTTATCTCATGGATGCCTGCAATTGGCAACCTTCCTTGTGACTGACAGGGGAGAGAGACTATGCCCCTCCTACCCAGAGAGCTCAACCAATCATGGCCAAGGATGCCTGTGGCATCGTCAGGATTAAAACTCGTGATCTCCCATCGATAGGGTGAATGCTTTTCTGTTGAGCTTCCCAAGAGCAACAAGATTTCACTCTGTGTGCATGATGTCTTTGCACAATTTGACACACTCGGTAATACACGCTTGCAGAAGTATAAATCAGCCCTCATGATGTGTTGCGTGTTGCCTTCAGTCCATTCACATCATGAGCTGTGTTTCCACATGCACTCCTGGCAGCAAAAAGAGCTACAGCACATTTTGATTTAATCTGTTTTTTTAGAAAGTCCAGCATTTGATTATCAGTTATGAGTAGGTGAATTTACATTTCTAGTTTTTAGAGCAAGTTTACTTGTTTATGGTTTAATAATTAATGGGACAAGTCTAGTTCGAGAGCTATCAGAATCCCCTGCCAATAACCATGCCCCCTTTCAATCCCCCTCACATTAAAATCTATAATCAGCAAATTTATTTAATAGAGAAAAAGAACAAAGATCTTTCTGGTCTCCTGTGCCACATTTCACAATTTCTACAAAGGACAAGTGATTTGTAAAATAAAAATGTATTGTGTTATATGGATTTTTTTGTTTGTTTGTTTGTTTTTTTACAGCTGCTAGGGCAATCCTAGAAGAATTAAACGTGACATCGACCCTAAGCATACTGCCAAACCTACACTGAAGTGTTTCAAAACCAAAAACCTGAATGTGTTAAAATAGCCCAGTTAAAGCCCAGCCCTAAATCCAATGGAGAATTTTGAAAATCCCTGCCCACCAATTGAATGGGCCAGGACATTAGGAACCAAGATGTGCAAAGCTTATCTTAAAGACTTGCAGCTGTAATTACAGCCAGGTGGTTCTACCAAGTTTTGACCCAGGGGGGTATATACTTACGCAACCAACAAATGTCTGCTTATTTAAAATAAATCTTTGTTTCACCTAAAAATATTTTTGCAACTTTAAATGTTGGACAAATTATTTAAAGTAAAAGGTAAATAACTAATAAATAATAATAAAAAAAAAGTCTTGAACCCGTCTTGAACTTTTCAACATTTTGTATTGTTAAAAAGTTCAAGACGCATCAAAATTAAGACAATGTAAATGAAATACAGCTAAAGTGTGAAGCGCTGGGAGTCGAGCATTAATTAAGGCTGTAATCAACCTTCAACAAAATACTGAGTACAGGCTATGAATAATTGTAGAAATGTAATATTTTTAATACATTTACAAAAGTCTGTGAAAATGTTTATACTTTTTCATTTTAAAGTTTATATATAGATGAATGAGGAAAATGTATTTAACCCATCTCACAGGAAGGCTGTAACATAAAAGGATGAACTAAGGGGTCTAAATACATTCTTAATGTACACAAACAGGTCATTTATTGAGATTCTTAATAAATGAATTTTGATTATTGAATACCTGATCTCAATATAGAAGTTGTTGTTCATCCAGGTAACAATAAGCAGTGATAAGTGTATGAAATGTATTAATGTGCATGATTAGCATGTTCTTCCCCATAATCATTTTACTGCATTTTGTGACAGCAGAATAGGTTTTGACATGCCCTTTTCACATTGTTCCACATCTCCTGTACAAACCCTGTGTATCATCCTATCATCCATAAAACTAAAACCACCTGCGTAATATTGTGTAGGTCCCCCATGTGCCACCAAAACAGATATGACCCCTCGAGGCATGGACTCCACAAGACCTCTGAAGGTGTGCTGTGGTATCTGGCACCAAGACATTAGCAGAAAACATTCTGGGGAATTTGGAGGCCAAGTCAACACCTTGAACTCAAACCATTCCTGAACAATTTTTGCAGTGTGGCAGGCTGCATTATGATTCTGAAACAGGCCATTGCCATTAGGGAATACTGTTGCCGATGAAAGGGTATACTTAGTTTGCAACAATGTTTAGGTAGTGGTTCCGGTAATGACGCGGAGTAGACATCTCTCTAGTAGCTCTCCTTAGGATTTACCCTTAAATCCGTACATTTTACAATCTCTTCAGGCAGCGCCTAATTCATTACTGGTCAGTGATCTTACAAAACTATCAGGACGTCGAAGGGGAAGGATAAACAAGGTGACAAAGACCGAAAAGGTATCCCACAGTCTGAGGCTAGCATTACGGTAGCCAAAATGAGCTCACTTCATGAAGAACTCAGAGCTTCTCTTGCTGTGGATTTTAAATCGCCATTCGAAACATTAGCAACTAAACTGGACAATATACAGTCCACAGTCTCAGACCTTGGTCAGCATGCGGGCTCTCTTGAATCTAATGCTACGGAAGTTGATCAAGATTTTGAACAACTGTAGTCTGTGAGCTTATCACTGCAGAGAGAAAATGAGTGGCTAAAGGCTAAAGTTGCCGACCTGGAAGGCCACAGCAGACACCAGAATAGCCAGCTACTGGGCTTACCAGAGTCGATCAAAGATCCGCATCCAACCATGTTTTTTTCCCAGCTCCTTGTCTTTGTTCTGGACAGAACACACCGGAGCCTCGCACCCAGACCAGGCCCAGGCCAGAAACCACAGCCTGCACTTTCATTGTTTCCAGGTGAAAGATGTGGTCATCCACGAGTCTCAGAGAAAGGGTGATCTGGTGTACAAAGGCCACAAAAAAACTCATCTATGAGGACTACAGCCCTGACATTTTAAAGCTCTGTGCTGAATTCAAAGGCACTGTGTTCTAACTCTAAAAACAGGGCTTCAAGCCTGCCCTTCTTTACATGGCCAAGCTGTGTATCACTCTTCCAAAAGGGGTGAAGAAACTACTTCTGCTTCAGAGGCCCGACAGCTTTGTTCGGGACTTGGGAGCAAGACAGTGTTTATAAGCAGATAAACACCTGTTTGTCTCATCCTGCAATAATTCCTACCTGAACTACTTACAGGTTCCAAGTTGCCTATATATATATATATATATATATATATATATATATATATATATATATATATATATATATATAAAACCCTTTCTTCTCCTTTATGTTGTTGTGCTTCTATTTTTAAAAAAGGGGGGGAAATTGCTCTTTTCTGACTGGACAGGCCCCTTGTTAGTTCATCTGGCACTATTTGACTTATTTTCTTTGACTTATCAATGCTTCTTTGCCTTGTTACAGATTTTTCTGACAAATATTTAGCCCAAAAGGGGAAATGTATGCCTTTGTTTCAGTCACTCAGTATGTGCTCATTTCAAAGATATAGGGTCCTCGTTAAATGGAACACTAAGAGTGTAGAATGGTTGTTCTATGCTCATAGTTCTGTTATAATTCTCCTCACTCAAGGGCTGCCTGTTGCTCTGGTTTAGATATGCCTACGCGGTTACATAGACTGTTGTGGGGACAGAGTTCTGGGAGTTTTGGGACAGTGTTTATAGCTGTTTTGAATCTGAGGCTGGCTTTTTTCTTCTGTCAGCATTCAAAAGTAGGAGGTTTTAATGGGGAGGGAATTGGTTTCCTGCAAGTTCCAGGGCATTTTTCCCCCCTCTCTTAGCACCATTTATTTTATGTACATTTTGGGTGTGCTGTGCTGGTTTGGACATAGATGGACATGGATGTCCCTGTTTTAATGCAATCATGTGTTATATCCCAAAAGCATACATAAGCCTAGTTGTAAGGCTTACTAGTTGGAATATTAAAGGGCTGAACTCATCTGAAATATCTGAACACTAAAATTGCTTTTATTCAGGAGACTCGTTTTAACCGTCAGATCACCTTAGAATTCACATGGGTTGTGTTGGTCAGCTTCATCATTCCTCATTTCCTAGTAAATCTCTGGCCGTTGCTATTTTCATCCACAAGTCTGTCCCATTCTCCCTCCGTTGGTGATTTCAGACTCTAACAGGCACTTTGTTATTGTCACTGGCCAGTTATGCAGTACTCATTTTATTTTGGCTAATGTATATGGCCCCAGCTGGGACATTGATGCCTTTTTCCAGAAACTTTTATTCTCCCTCCCTCCCAGACTTAAACTCCTCTTTTACACCGTTCTTCTACTAGGTTCCTTGCTTAGTCTAAATCCTCTAAAATCATACATCTTTTTATGGAACAGTACACAGTTTCTGATGTTTGATGCTTTTTCAATCATAATAGAAAACGATTGTCCTTTTTTTCTACTGTACATCAATCCTTCTTTCGGATCGATTAATTTCTCTTTGATAATAAATTACTTTCTTTGGTCAACTCTTGTACATATAATTCTGTAGTGATTTCATGACTTACATGAGTTACATGACATGATCACCCTGACACTTCAACCCACTATTACTTAATGATCCTGAGTTTTTTTTAACATTACAAACAGCCACGCTGACCTTTTCACTTCCACTAATATAACACCTGATATTTTGGTGTCGGCAATATGGGAGTCATGTAAGACCTTTCTTAGGGGGGAAATAATCTCTTAATCAGCCCATCAACGTAATCTTGCCATAGAGAGGGCCCCCAGGTTATCCAAAACACTGTCCCAACTCCAGTCGAGATGTGCTAGTTCACCAAGCTTTGACCTCATCAATAACCTTCTCACAACTAAGGCAGAATTTGATCTGTTAGTACACAGTTATAGAAAGGAATTATTTATAATTGCATTATTTGTTGTTACCTATATGAGGATGGGTTCCCTTTTGAGTCTAGTTCCTCTCAAGGTTTCTTCCGTCTCAGGGAGGTTTTCCTTGCCACTTTCGCCTCTGGCTTGCTCATCAGGGATAAATGTATAAATTTACACTATATTGCCAAAAGTTTTGGGATGTCTGCCTTTACATGCACATGAACTTTCCCATTCTTAATCCGTAGGGTTTAATATGGAGTTGGCCCACCCTTTGAAGCTACAACAGCTTCAACTCTTCTGGGAAGGCTTTCCACAAGGTTTAGGAGTGTGTTTATGGGAATTTTTGACCATTCTTCTAGAAGCACATTTGTGAGGTCAGGCACGAGAAGGCCTGGCTCGCAGTCTCCACTCTAATTCATCCCAAACGTGTTCTGTTGGGTTGAGGTCAGGACTGTCTGCAGGCCAGTCAATTTCCTCCACACCAAACTCGCTCATCCATGTCTTTATGGACCTTGCTTTGTGCACTGGTGCGCAGTCATGTTGGAACAGGAAGGGGCCATCCCCAAACTGTTCCCACAAAGTTGGGAGCATGAAATTGTCCAAAATGTCTTGGTATGCTGAAGCATTAAGAGTTCCTTTCACTGGAACTAAGGGGCCAAACTCAACCCCTGAAAAACAACCCCACACCATAATTCCCCCCTCCGCCAAACTTTACACTTAAAGTAAAGTCAGGTAAGTACCGTTCTCCTGGCAACTGCCAAACCCAGACTCGTCCATCCAATCACTTCGTCACTCCAGAGAACACGTCTCCGCTGCTCTAGAGTCCAGTGGCAGCATGCTTTACAGCACTGCATCCGATGCTTTGCATTGCACTTGGTGATGTAAGGCTTGGATACAGCTGCTCGGCCATGGAAACCCATTCCATGAAGCTCTCTATGCACTGTTCTTGAGTTAATCTGAAGGCCACACAAAGTTTGGAGGTCTGTAGCTATTGACTCTGCAGAAAGTTGACGACTCAGCATGCGCTGACCCCGCTCTGTGATTTTACGTGGCCTACCACTTCGTGGCTGAGTTGCTGTTGTTCCCAATTGCTTCCACAAGCAGTCTGCATGCCTTTTATACACCTGTGGCATTGAAAGTGATTGATACACCTGAATTCAATGATTTGGAGGGGTGTCCCCATACTTTTGGAAATATAGTGTATCAGTCAGGATTTAGGCCTCATCATAGCACAGAGAAAGCACTGGTTAAAGTTGTAAATGACTTACTACTGGCCTCTGATCAGGGTTGTGTCTCCGTGCTTGTGCTGCTTGACCTTAGTGCAGCTTTTGATACCATTGATCATGCTATTCTCCTCGATAGACTAGAAAATGTTGTAGGCATTAAGGGAACGGCCCTTTCCTGGCTCAGGTCTTATTTCACTGATCGTTATCAGTTTGTAGATGTAAATGGTGACTTCTCTATGCATACTAAGGTAAAGTTTGGTGGTCCCGCAAGGCTCTGTTTCAGGCCCACTGCTCTTTTCTTCATATAGGCTACCTCTGGGAAAACTTATTTGTAAACATGGTATTAGCTTCCACTGTTACGCTGATGACACACAGTTGTATGTTTCAGCAAAGCCAGATGACAGACACCAGCTTAATAAAGTTGAGGAATGTGTAAAAGACATTAGAAACTGGATACTTATTAGCTTTCTCTTACTTAATTCTGACAAGACAGAAGTACTTGTACTCAGACCACATGCAGCTAGAAGTAAGCTTTCTGATTACATAATAACTCTGGATGGCCTTTCTGTTTCATCATGTGCAGCAGTAAAAGACCTTGGTGTGATGATCGACTCTAGTCTTTCATTTGCTCATGTAGATAATATCACCACAGTGACATTGCCAAGAACAATATGTCCCTCCAAAATTTACAAAAGTACAAGACAAAAACTTACCAGGGAGGCTGCCAAGAGATCAACAGCAACATTAAAGGAGCTGCAGGAATAGCTGAAAGGACTGATTACTCTCTGCATGTGACAACAATCTCTTGTATTCTTCACATGTCTGGGTGTCAAAAATGGTGAGTAGAGACAGATGCAAATGCATTTCAACACTTTAAAAAGGGCAGTGCAGAGAAATCCAAATCGTCAGGCAAGAACAAGGTCAAAACACAGGCGTGAGTCAGGCAGTGAACAAACAGAGTAGACTAGGCAAAAACAAATTTGTGAATCCAAAAACAGGCAATAATCCAACAACCAGAACAACAATCAAAGGCAAAATGGCTTGGTAAAGTCAGATGTATGGCAAAAACTGAGCATGTACTTTGCAGCGATATAGTAGAGTAAGATAATAGTATAGTAGAGTCTTTCATAGTGTGTGCTTGTGTGTGTGTGTGTGTGATTGGAAGTCCAGTGATTGGGAGTGGGTTAGTTGCCATGGTTTCTGGGAAGTGTAGCTCAGAACAGCCATCTTAGTAGGCCGCAGTGTATTCCATGAAGTGGAGTTCGTGGCCTGCGTGGACCTGACACTGGGCTATGGGGTAGGGTGGAAACCCTTTCTCACAAAAAACATGTAACCCAACTAAATCACCCCAAATCATGTGGCAAAACATGTTATGGTCTGATATAATAATACCATAATTCCAAAAGATATGCTTGGTGCAAAAAAAAATCTCAGGCTTATTTCTGGGCCAAAGTCATTTTCAGAACTACAGGACTCAGGTTGGAGTCACTGTCACATAGCAAGGTCAGCACAGAGCTATTGGGGAGTCAAGCTCTGACACAGTAACACACAGCTTTGGTTTGAAGCTGGTGACTGACTCTAGTCTGTTCCAGTGTTCCACTGCACTGAATGGAATCATCTGAGGCAGACCCATAGCTGTGCTTTGTTCCTTCATATCTGAACATATTATAAAGCCTCTAAAGCATGCAGCATCACAACGTGGAATTAAACATGTTTAATCACTGTTCTTTTTTAATACTTTTAATTCTAAGTGAACAAAGTTTTATTGTGTTTAGGATGACCTAGTGGGTAAATTGTTAAGCACATGACCAATAAAACACATTTCTGTTTCTTTCACCAACCATAAACATCTCAATGTTTCTTTGGTTGTCATACATACAAGACATATGGAAGTAACCTCAAAGTAAACAAAGTAACCTCAGTATGTGCCAGGATCAAACTATAGACTTATAGCTAGAGCACCCACAGTACCCTTTTATCTCAGCTGTGTTTAAGGGGGTTTGACTGCAACCCACTAACTAATGTGTTTCCTTTTACTTTCTAGACAAAAGACACCCTGAATCAATCACTTGCACGCTTTCAGCACAATATTGATTGAAATATTTTAGGAATTCACCACAGCTTGTGTGCAGGCATTGAATGAAGTAAACACACAGAGGCATCATGTTAAAATAACAGAAAATCATAAATAAAACAAAACAAGCAACCATGTCAAAAAATATTTTGTTTCCTGTGTTTATATATAATAAATTGCAAAAATTAATGGGTTTCTTGGCTATACAACAAATCTGTGTGGTTGGCACTTTGATTTGAGGGTCTCCTTCTATCTCACTGACATGCCTGAGTAAGTGCGCTGAAATAAGTGTTTACTATTGCGTATATTTGGTCACGAATGATGCTAAATGTAAACTAAAAATGTGAAATGATTAACATTTGTTATTAATATTTGAATGGATTTGAATATTAATAATATATTAATATTAATAATGAATAATATTTGAATGTATCAGAATCTCAGAAATGCCAGAGTAGAACCCAGAAATATGACGGAGCAAGCAGGTATGTAGAAGAGTATAAAGACTCCAAAACTAATCAGAAGATACAGCAGCGCTCCAGTTGTGTTTCCAGTCCTCAGCTACCTGAAAGACAGAAAAGAGGTAAAGAAAACATTTAAATAACCCAAAGTGACCACTATAAACACAATAAGTACTGATGTCTGAACAATGCCTGAATACCTGCACTATCAGCTGCCAAACTTCATTACTTTTATATTTTATATTTAAGTCCAATACCAATTGTTCTCTTAGACATGTGGTTATGGAATGTCTTAAGTTCTAAATAAAGTGTAGCCGGGAGGCTAGACGTTCAGTACATAGCTACCTTAGTTGAAATAAATGTTTTGCCAGTTTGCCAGCAAGTAATTAAATCTGAAAGCCCTGTACATGTCCATCAGTGAAGTATAAATGGGCTCTGAGTGACTTTTTCTTTGATGCTTGCAACTCAACACAAGCCACACTAATCCTTCATGCTGTGGAGCCACTGGAGCGGGGCATGGTCCGAACAGAGGGTGAAAGCTCCTCCCAACAGATACTATCGGGGGTGAGGACCACCCACCTGATGGGCAATCAATCCTGCTGTACTTATTCTCTCACACCAAGAGCTTGCTTCTGATGTACAGCACAGGTCGCTCCTCCCCCACCACCACCTGGGACAACACAGACCCCAGCCCTCTGTCCGATGTCAGTCTGCAAAAACAAAGGGGAGAGAGAAGTCAGGAGAATGTAAGAGTGGTCTGCCACAGAGTGCAGCTTTTAGTACAGAGCAAGCTGTTGGCATGACTTCGTACACTGGACCAGATCTGGTGCTCCCTTTTTAGTGAGGTCAGTCAGCGGTCTGGTAACATCCAAACAATTAGGCACAAACCTACGATAATAGCCAGGCTGCCCTAGAAACTGTCTCACCTCCATTTTGGTCTTGGGCAAAATCACTGCTGTCTTATCAATTTTGCACCTGCCCATGGCCCAAGTGGAAGCCCAGATACCATACTTCCACCCGTCCTATCGCGCACCTCTTTGGGTTTGCTGTGATTCCATCTCAATGATCTCAGGACAGCCCTCAGATGCTGACTGTGCTGCTGCCAATCTTTACTATAAATAATAATGTCATCTAAATAGCCAGCGGCCTAAGCAGCATGCGGATGGAGGATTCTGTTCATGAGTCTCAGGAACATCATTGGGGCTCTGAACAGCCCAAAAGGAAGGGTCAGGAATTGGTGTAAACCAAACAGAGTGGAAAAGACTGTTTTCTCATGAGATATTAGAAACAATATCCCTTTGTCAAATCCAGTGTCAAATAAAAGCAAGCCGCACCTAACTGATCGAGCATTTAGTGGGGCATTGGGTAAGTGTCAAATTTAGACACCGCGTTGACCTTTCTAAAGTCTACACAGAACCTAACTGAACTGTCTGAACCAAGACCACCAGATGCCTTTATTTCCCCCATATTGAGCATGGCTGTGAGCTCCTCCTGAACCACCTGCTTTTTGTGCTCGGGCAAACAATAGGGGTGGCTGCATACCACCACCCTAGGGCCATCTCAATGTGATGTTCTATGAGATTAGTGTGACCGGGTAGGGGTAAGAACACATCAGAACATTCTGCCTGCAACTTGGCAACCTCAAGCTCAATTTTTTTAGATTTACCTCCAGGCCTAGCTCCTCCTTCTCCGGAAAGACCATTACCAAAGCCTGGCTTTGAGTTTGCTTCACCACATAGTCAACGTCCCAGACTCACCGTGTGACCTTGAAGGGCCCTTGAAGGGCCCTTGCAACTAGATGTTTATTCTCCCCCTCAGGTTGGTGACTCCAAGGCTGCAGGTGTGGGAGTAAAGCCTGGGCCAGTGTGCTGGCATATGGGGGGAACCCAGGCATTTCCAGGACCAATGCCATGTGATGGAGGTGGGGAGTTGGTCCCTGTCGGGAAATGTTATTCCAGGTGGCTCATCATAATCCAGTGGCGGGGCATTTAGGTCAGGACAAAACACTAAACCTTTTTATAGCCAGCTATAATTTGAAATTTGCTACAGGCACAAGAACATCAATCCCACCTGTATAATGGAGATTGTGGACATTCGCCTATCTTCCCAAATCACGGAGGTTGCCAAGACAAACTTTTCCAACCTGTTTCCCACCCAGTTGCATTGATCTCATAGAATACCACATTGAGACACCCCCAGGGGTGGTGGTACAGAGCCACCGCTATCATTTGCCGGAACACAAAAACCAAATGGTGCAGGAGGTGCTCACGGAAATGCTGGATGTGGGTGTAAACAAGGAGTCCCACAGTAACTGGCCCAGTCCATTGGTCCTGGTTCCCAAGGAAGATGGTTCAGTGGACTTTAGAAAAGTCAAAGAGGTGTCTAAATTTGATGCTTACCCAATGCGTACCCGCATTGACAAACTGCTGAATTGGTTAGGTGCAGCTCACTTTTATTCGACATTGTATTTGACAATGACTCCCATATCCCATGAGAAAATGGGATATTTTAGCCTTTTCCACTCTGTTTGGTTTACACTAATTCGTACCTTTTGGGTTGTTCGGAGCCCCATTCTGACTCATGGACAGAATCCTCTCTCCACACAATGCCTACGCTGATGCCTATCTGGATGACATTATTATTTTTTAGTAATGAGGGGTACACAGTGGTTTAGTGGTTAGCATGTTTGCCTTGCACTGCTGGGGTTAGGGGTTTGAATCCCACTGTGGAGTTTGTATAGGTACTTCAGTTTCCTACCCCCATCTGAAGACATGTTGTAGGCAGATTGGAGTTTCCAAATTTTCTGGTGTGTGTGTGTGGGTGTGTGTGTGGGTGTGTGTGTGTGTGTGTGTGTGTGTGTGTGTGTGTGTGTGCGCGCGCGCGTGTGCGCGCCTTGCACTGGGTTGGCACCCTGCTTTGTGCCCTGAGTTTCCTGCTATAGGCCACAGGCTCTCACATGACCCTCTATAAGATAGACAGTATGGAAAATGGATGGATTGTCAGCAACACATTCAGCATCTGAGGGCTGCCCTGGTATCACTGAGACAGGCAGAAAACCCAAAGAAGTGTGCAATTGGGTGGGTGGAATTATGGGCCATGGGCCATGGGCCGTGGGCCATGGGCCGTGGGCAGGGTCGTCCTCAAATTGATAAAACAGCAGCAATTGCAGCCTTCCTGAGACTCACTAAAAAGGGAGTGCAAGAGCTGGTGGACAGAGCCATGAAGCAGCTAATTCAGGTAAAAGCTGCACTCTGTGGCAGACTACTCTTACATTCTCCTGACCAGCAAATGAGTATTTCTCACCATCCAATACTATCTGTTGTGATGGGCCTTCATCCTCTGTTCGGACCACACCCTGCTCCAGTGGCTCCACTGCATGAAGGACTCCAACGTGTGGATCAATCGGTATCTGGCACTTCAGCCATTTGGAAGTGGGGGCGTGGTCGAGTACCTGCTTGTGAATAGGGGTGGAGCTATAGAAAGTGAGTGGTAAGGATTACACACCTGTGCAGCATTGTGTCATGATGTCTTGTTATGCCACTATTACATTTACATGCACGTTTTTCATAACATCTTTTTCCTAGAATAAAATGTTTGTTTTAGTTTGTTCAACTAAAAAAATAAATTTTAATGTAAATAGTGTATAGTATACACTATACATAATTGTGGAAACAGGGGTGTTGTCAAGCACTGGTTTGTGAATGGAGGGCGGAGTCGGAGAGAATGAGTAGTTCAGAGGAGAGTGCACCTGTGGGTAATTGTACTAATAAGTGTTCTGTGTTGCAGTGAATGGTGGAGGAGGAGATAAAGGGAGGGAGTTGCACAGATGTGGGAGAGAGATACCCATGCTGAACTGAACTGTGCGTGTGTGTTTATGTTGGTGTGTGTGTCAGAGTGAGACCTCAAAGTAGGAAGTGCTGAACAATAAGAATAAAAGCTCTTTTGATTTGTTCCAAACCTGCCTCCTGCTTCCTCATTCCCACTTAAACCCAAGAGAGTGTCACACTGGTACCAAAACCTGGGATTGAGGAAGATACGCTGTCATGGAGCCCTCGCTCCTCAAAGGGTCACTCCTTGTGGTTCTCCCCATTTGAATCGCTATATGGGTGCAAGCCTCATGCGATCTTAGACCTTGTCAGGGAAAATCGGGAGGAGGGGCCTTCATAGAGGAAAAGCGAAATAGCAACCTAGTTTGCAGCTTCAAATTACTCAACACAGTATACTTTTGAAAGTATTAATAGTGAACATTAGCTTTTCCTGCCCAGATGTACAGTCTTACGCCATTGGGAGAGGTGAGCATTTCTCTCATCACAATCTCAGATGAGAGAAAAGTATGCCTTCTCTTTTCAGCCAAATTGCACATGGCCCAAGAGAGAGAGCTTATCTCTTTTTTTGGTCCATCCCAGTTGCCTGTTGGACCCCGAGAGAGCAAATAAATTCTGGTGAAGTTCTTTTAATGGCTCACAGGGGTGGGGTCTAGTCATCTTATGTACTTCTGGTTGCTGTAAAAGTACTTTAATGGATGCATGGTACCTACATTATTATTTATAGTAATGACTATGCACCTTTAACTTCTGAGGTCTGTCCTGAGATCCTTGAGATTGGCAGGACTCACAGCAAACCCAAAAGGTGTGCAATTGGACGAGGGTAAGTGTGGTATCTGGGCTTCCACTTGGGCTATGGGCAGGTGCCTGAGACAGTCAGTTGTCAGTGAGAGTCACTGAGACTTTTTCTGGGGCTGGCTGGCTATTATCATAGGTTTGTACATAATTATTTGAACATCACCAGCCCTCTGACTGATCTCACTAAAAAGAGAATGTCAGATCTGGTCCAGTGAACGGAGTCGTGTCAACAGGCCTTTACTCAGTTAAAAGCTGCACTTTGTGGTGGGCCACTTTTACATTCTCCTGACTCCTCTCTACCACTTATTTTGCAGACTGATGTGTCAGACAGGGGCCGGTGGGCCCTCAGTGGCGTACATCAGCTGCAAGCTCTCTGTGGGGGAGAGTATATACAGCACAATCAGCAAAGTGTGCCTGGCCATCAATTGACCAGTCCCCAAAATCCGATACTATCTGTTGGGACAGGCGTTCACCCTCTGCACAAAGTAGGAAAGCACAATGAGCAACAGGAATAAAAGCCCTTTTCAGTTGTTCCAAACCTGCCTCCCGCTGCCTCAGTACCACTCGAACCCAAGAGTGTGTCACAATAATATATTATTTTAGTGGAATAAACTTATGTAAAATAATCAGATAAATAATCAGGAAAAAGATGTTATGTACCATAATTAATATCCAGTCTGTCAATTTTTAGAAAACCAGTCTTATATAAAGGTCCTGTGAATCTAGAGTCTGGATTAACCCTGTATAATTTTTTTTTTCTAAATTAATGTATGAATTAATTATTTTTGTTTTTTGGTTAAATAAAGCTGTACTTGTACTATGATTTGCTTATGCTTAAATATGTGATATCCTGGAAAGAATGTACTATACTGTATTTGAATTCAAGAAAATCAATAAAAACAAACAAACAAATAAACAATCAAATAAATAAATAAATAAATACTCCTGCAAGATTAGCTATGACAGCACAGACATGAGGCCACCCTGGGACATCAAGCAGTCAGCCACTTCACCATCAACAAGCTTGAGTGAATATGTTATTTTATAATTTCTGGTGTTTCAAGTTAGACTTAATTTAACATATGTGATTTATTATTAATTGTTTGTGCCTAAGTTTACATTTGTGTATTTGTAGCTAGTTAGGGGTCCACGCACAAAAGAGTGCAATTACGTTTTGGCCCATATCTCATGAACCGTTAGTACTACAAACTCTTTATTCCACTGATTCTCTGGGTTCTCCCAAACAAAAAAGCCTCAAGAACCATTTAGCTCTGCCCATATTTTTATTATTACTTTGCATAATATAAAACACCTACTTTTGCTAACTGGTCCTAGATTTTTGGCCTGACAGAGTGGGAATCTCAATAATTGTCAACATGTTGCCAATCAATACTAATAAACAGTTGCACGGATTTGCATTAAAATTTAAATGCCATGTACACTACAAGATTCTGAAGTCAGCTGCAAAGCTTGGGGTGTGGTTATACAAAGGAGGTGGAGCTAAAGTCAAATAGCTGTTCCTCAGTAAAAGTACTTCCAATCAAGCTGAAATGTGGTATACTGCATCTATGTGCAAAAAGTGTACAATATAAATAGTGAAATAGTGTAAACATAAGAAGTAGCAGCCTATGTACAGTATAATATAATAAATATTGTAGCAGCATAATGTAATGTGCAAAATCTTGCAAAAAAATTGGAAAGAGGATGGAGGGTGCACTTGTGTGTGTGTATGTATGTGTGTGTGTTCTTTCAGTCCAGTTTCTGGGTGTTGAGGAGTCTGATGACTTGGGGGAAGAAACTGTTGCACAGTCTGGTCGTGAGGGGCTGAATGCTTCGGTACCGTTTGCCAGACAGCAGGAGGGTGAAGAGTGTGTGAGAGGGGTGTGTGGAGTTATCCACAATGCTGGTGGCTTTGCGGATGCAGTGTGAGGTGTAAATGTCTGTGATGGAGGGAAGAGAGACTCCGATGATCTTCTCAGCTGTCCTCATTATGAAGGGTCTTGCGAGACCGATCCGAGACAGTGCAATTCCCAAACCAGGCAGTGATGCAGCTGCGCAGGATGCTCTCCATAGTCTCTCTGTAGAACATGGTGAGGATGGGGGGTGGGAGATGTGCTTTCCTCAGTCTTCTCAGAAAGTACAGGCACTGCTGGGCTTTCTTTGTTATGGAACTGGTGTTGAGCAACCAGCTGAGGTTCTCCGCCAGGTGAATACCAAGAAATTTGGTGCTCTTGGCAAGCTCCACAGAGGAGCCGCCAATGTTCAGCAGAGAGTGGTCATTCTGTGCTCTTCTTGACAAGTCAACAACCAACTCTTTAGTTTTGTCCACATTTAGAGACAGGTTGTTGGCTCTGCACCAGTCCTTTAGCCGCTGCACCTCCTCTCTGTATGCTGACTCGTTGCTCTTGCTGATGAGACCCACCACAGTCGTGTCATCCGCGAACTTGATGATGTGATTCGAGCTGTGCATTGCTACACAGTCGTGAGTGAACAGCAATGCACTGAGCACATAGCCCTGTGGGGCCCCAGTGCCCAGAGTGGTGGTGTTGGAGATGCTGTTCCCAATCTGGACTGACTGAGGTCTCCCAGTCAAGAAGTCCAGGATCTAGTTGCAGAGGGAGGTGTTCAGGCCCAGCAGGTTCAGCTTTCCAATCACATGCTGAGGAATATTTGTGTTGAATGCTGAACTGAAGTCTATGAACGGCATTCAAACATTTGTGGCTTTATTGTCCAGGTGGGTGAGGGCCAGATGGAGGGTGGTGGTGATGGTGTCATCTGTTGAGCGGTTGCGAAGGTAAGAGAATTGCAGGGGGTCCAGTGAGGGGGGCAGCAGGGTCTTAATGTGCCTCATGACGAGCCTCTCGGAACACTTCATGATGATGAGTGTGAGTGCAATGGGACGGTAGTCATTGAGGCAGGACACTTCTTAGGCACAGGGATGATGGTGGTGGCCTTGAGGCATGTTGGAACGATGGCGCTGCTCAGGGAGGTGTTGAAGATGTCTGTGAAAACATCCGCCAGCTGGTCTGCACATCCTCTGAGCACTCTGCCAGGAATGTTGCCTGGTCCAGCAGCCTTCCACTGGTTGACTCTGTGTAGAGTCTTCCTCACATCGGCCGTGATTAGGCACTTCCTTAGGTCTTCCTTGCTGTCACATCATTCTGCGCCTCAAACCGAGCATAGAAGTCATTCAGCACATCTGGGAGGGAGGCATCATTGTCACAGGCAGGGCAGTTGATGCTGATGATCTTGGAGTCAGTTACTCCATCAGTGCACTTGCTGATATAGCTGGTTACTGATGTCACGTATTCCTCCAAGTTGGTGATGTCGCTGTCAGTTGGCACTTCCCTGAACATGTGCCAGTCAGTGTGTTCAAAACAGTCCTGAAGAGCAGAGATGACTCCTGCTGGCCAGGTTTTCACTTGCTTCAGAACCGGTTTGGAGCATCTGAAGAGCGGTCTGTATGCTGGGATTAGCATAACAGAGATGTGGTCTGAGTAGCCGAGGTGGGGGCGGGGCTCCGCCCAGTATGCGCCGGGGATGTTTGTGTAAACAAGATCCAACATGTTCTTCCCTCTCATTGCAAAGTCCACATGCTGATGGAATTTAGGGAGCACTGACTTGAGATTTGCATGGTTGAAATCTCTGGCAACAATAAACAGTCCGTCAGGGTGTGAATTCTGCAGCTCACTAATAGCCCCATACAGTTCACAGAGTGCTTCTTTAGCATTAGCACTGGGGGGAATGTATACATAGATTATAAGGACAATGGTGAATTCCCGTGGTAAATAAAATGGTCTGCATCTAACAGTCACAAACTCCACCAGCGATGAGCAGTAACTAGAAACTAGCACAGAGTTCTTGCACCATTCCATGTTGATGTAAACACACAAGCCACCGCCGCGAGCCTTGCCACACAGAGCTCTGTTTCTGTCTGCACAAAACGAGGCTAGCCGGTCTAGCTGAATGGCGGCATCTGGAACTTTGTCGCTGAGCCACATCTCCGTGAAAACAAAGACGCAGCAGTCTCTAAACTCACACCACGTAGTTTGCTGGAGTCGGATGTAATCCAATTTATTGTCTAGGGAGCAGACATTGGAGAGCAGGATGGACGGGAGAGCCGTTCCCCGCAGCAAGCCGAGATCGCGTAGCTTCTCCAGCAGATCATCATGCAGAACAGCTGTAATGTTGTTTCTGAAATTTACGAGTGTCTGGCGGTGGTATACACGAACACCAGTAGCTCCGATGTCCATATGCCATCAAAAGTCGGGCTAAAGACAAAAATAGCACCATTTTGTATCCGGAGTGGCCGTTGCATGCTATTGCCGTGCCGTCATCTTGGATAACCTAATTACTTTTTTTTTTAAAAACTGCTGTGCTGCCATCTTGGATAACCTAATTACTTTTAAAAAAAAGCAATCAGATTTAAGCAGGCATTTCGCACAGCTAACAGTGAGCTATCTTCACAAATCTTAAATTCAAATGAATTAAATTTTATTTATATAGTGCTTTTAACAATAGACATTGTCCCAAAGCAGCTTTAAAGAAATCCGGATATAAAATTTAAACAAAATTTTTAAATTAATACATTTGTTCCTAAGGAAGCCAGAGATCACGTTGGCAAGGAAAAACTCCCTGATACACCACGAGGAAGACACCTTGAGAGGAAACTCAAAAAGCGCTAATAATATTAACAGAAACATGAGTATGAGTATCATTAGAGTTTTAAATTTAAGTCTAACTGATCAGAACAACTTAAATAGTTTTCACTTTCTAATCTCCCATTTTTGGCTAAAATTTTAGTGTGTTGTTGTTTCACAACTGCACAATCATCTAACGGTTAATGATCTTTTTAAGCCCCTCCAATCTGGTTTCCGAAAACTTCAAAGTACTGAGACAGCTTTGATAAATGTCATCAATGACATATCATTAGCCTCTGATTCTGGTTCTCTTTCAATTCTTATTCTTCTCAACTTTAGCTTAGCTTTTGACACTGTTGATCACACATTATTACTTAACGGACTTGAAACCCTCTTTGGTGTCTCAGAGGCTGCCCTAGACTGGTTTAGATTGTATTTTACTGATCGCAGCCAGTTGGTATTTATGGGTGGTCATAGGTCTGAGATTGGGCCTGTTCATACTGGTGTCCCCCACAGCTTGGTTCTCGGTCCTTTACTTTTTAGTATTTATATTTTTCCACTTGGTCAGCTTTTAAGATCTCTTGGCCTTAATTATCACTTTTATGCAGATGGCACTCAGATTTACAGTCATTCAAAACCAGGTCAACATGTGGATTTTTTTCCTTTCAAACTGTATTTCTGAGATAAAAATATGGATGACAAACACTTTTCTTTGCTTAAATAGTTCTAAGACTGAAGTCATGCTTCTTGGTTCTCCTCTCCAAGTGCGTAATGCTGGTTCTATAACTTTGTCTGGTAATGGCTCTGTCTTGAAGTTTCAAAGTAAACTGAAGAACCTTGGGGTTAATTTTGATGCCAGTCTGACACTTGAACACTGTTAGGACTTCCTTTTTTTATCTTAGAAATATTGTGCACTTATGGCCTATGTTGTCTTCTTCTGTTGCTGAAAGGCTGAAAGGCAACAGAACTCTTTTTTTTCTTGCATTGATTAGTGCGTTGTAATGCACTTCTTATTGAAGTGTCTAAATCCACACTCAACAAACTGCAATATCTGAAAAATATGGCAGCCGAGGACATGTTCGGCAAACTAGCAGCAGCGCGCTTCCGGGAGACAGTGGGGAAGGCGCGGCGGATGCTCTCAGCTTCAGCAGAGATCGATGAGCTCGGGCGGTGTTTGCTCGTCGGCGCTGATGTCTCTGTCTGGAGGGGAGAAGAATGCACACATTAGTTATGCTATAAGGTGCCTCAGTGAGGGTGAATTAGCACCACGGCAATGATTGGACGCCAGCCGTGCTAAATTCAGTTGCTCCGCCTTGCAGCCACGCGCATTCTGGCTGTCCAAAACAAAAGGGGTGCTGAACTAATGCTGTCCGTTCAGCACCATGCCGGCAGTCGTGCATGGAGCGCTATGTTCTTTGCTACGCAGACTGGCAGCGCGCCATCACAGTACCCCCCCAGCTCCGAGCCTACTGCCGGTAAGTGATGGGCTCAGAGGGAGAAGCGCTGGGAGAACCCATCCGCATTACCGTGCTGAGCCCCTGCTCTGTGTTGATGAGTAAAGTCATAGTCCTCCAGGGAGAGGAACTACCGTGTCACTCTGGTGTTCATGTCCTTAGCCTTGGCCATCCTTTGTAATGGAGCATGGCTGGTTTAGGGTGAAGAGCTGTCCCGCCAGGTAGTACTTTAACTCATCCACGGCCCATTTGATGGCCAAGGCTTCACTCTCCACTGCGGCATACTTCCTTTCCGTGGGGGTCAGCTTTTGGCTCACGTACAGGCTGTAGTCAGGATTCCAGAAGACGGCGAGCTCATCAGTGTGCTTTTCAACTCCTCTGAGGCTTGCTCTGCCTCCCGACTCAGGTGCACCCGGTCTGGCTGGTCTTTCCTAGTTAGATCAGAGAGGGGAGAGGCAATCGAGGAGAAGTTGGGCACAAATATCCTGTAATACCCAGCCAACCCCAAGAAGGCACATATCTGTTTTTTTGTGGTGGGCCTGGGGTACTCACGTACCCTTCTACTCTCTTCTCTTGTGGCATTAGGAGGCCCCATCTGATGCGATACCCCAAGTACTGTGCCACTGTGAGTCCCAGATGGAACTTCTTGAGGTTGGCGGTCAAAGCTCCCCAGGACCTCCCAGAGGTGGTGCAGGTGGTCAGATCAGGTGGCAGAGTGAATGACCACGTCATCTACAGTACTGTGCAAAAGTCTTAGGCACCCTTTTTTTTTTACTACAAACTTTGTTATAGATTTTATTTTATGACTTCTACATTATTTATTAAGTACAAAAACATTTTAGATTTCCAAACATTCATTTTCCAGCACAAAACTAAATGTTACAGAAATATGTTTGTATGTCAGTAAAGAAAGCAGCATATTACATAAGAGACCACTTTTCAGACAAAAAACATAATGAAGGCTGCTGGGTTTTGCTACCAAAATAAGAAGCAAATAAACTGCACAAATTGTACCTGAGACTACTATTTTTTTTTTAAAGCGAAGGATCATCACACCAAATATTGACTTTGTTTCAGTTATTACTGTTTACTACTCTTCATAGTAATTTTTTAAATATAGAAACATTTAATTTCATTATTTTTGAATGCATCTTTGCTCTACAGCATTTCTTTGCATGTGTCTAAGACTTTTTTACAGTATATACTGTATTTATGCAGTGGCGTATTGGCGCTGGGGCTGCAGGACAATGTCCATTAGCTGTTGGAACGTGGCTGGAACGTGGTTGGAACGAAGGGGAGGACCCGGTACTGCCAGTGGCCATGGGCACTGGAGAATGCAGTCTTGGGCTTGCCAGTACCCTTTAGTGAGGTCAAGTGTGGAAATAAACCGAGCCCTCCCTAGCCACTCTACCAGGTTGTCAAACTTTGGAAGGGGGTGCCCGTTGAAATCCGACACCTGGTTTAGCTTCCGGAAGTCATTGCACAGCTCCCGTCGAGCTTGGGCACCACGACAATGGGGCTGGACCAGGGGTTGGTGGACTCCTCAATGATGCCATCTCGGAGCATCCGGCTGACCTCCTCCTCAATTGCCCGACGGTAGGCCTCAGGGACACGATAGGGCCGCTGGATGACCACGGCTCCCAGTGGGGTCAGCTCAGACAACTCCTGGCTCTGGGTCGGTGTGAGCTCCTCTCCTTGGTGGACCAAGGTACGTTCCGACGAATCTGTGGGGAGGCTTGTGAACGCAGACAACACAAGGGTAGGGTCAGTCCACTTCTTAAGCAGGTTAATATGATAAATTTGTGTGTCTGCACACTTACCTGGCTGTTGCAGGTGGTAGTTGGTGGGGCCCCCCCTCTCGAGCACCGTGAATGGGCCCTGCCACTGAGCCAGGAATTTACAGGTGGCGTCAGGGAGGAGGAGGAGGACCTTGTCACCAGGCTGGAATTCCCGGGGCTGGGCAGGATGATTGTAGATCCTCCTCTGTTCCCTCTGAGCAGCCTCCATATACTCCTGCACTATGGGCCTCAACTTGTCAATCCAAACTTGCATGTAGTCGAACAGGGAGAGGTAGAGGGAGGGCTGCTCATCCCAAGCCTCTCTGGCCATGTCCAACAGTCCCCGGGGTCACCATCCAAAGAGCAGTTCGATTGGGGTGAACCCGGTAGGATTCTGCAGGGTCTCTCGGACGGCAAAGAGGATGTAGGGGAGGAGAAGGTCCCAATTCCTCCTCTCCTCGTCTACCACCCTCCTGAGCATCCTCTTCAACGTTTGGTTGAAGCGTTCCACCAGCCCGTCAGTCTGGGTGTGGTAGACGTTGCATAGTCCACGATGACCCAGATGTATTTGTGTCCCCAGGCAGACTTTGGCAGCGGCCCGATGAGATCCATGCCTACTTGCTCAGAGGGAATGGAGATAATGGGGAGAGCTGGCTTGTATGGAGTGGTTCTCTGGCACTGGGGGCATTGCTGGCAGAAGGCGCCAACCTCAACATCCATTCCTGGCACAGGAAGCGGTCTCTCAGCTTTTCCAGGGTGTTGCGAGGGCTCAGGTGCTCCCCAGTGGGTGTGAGTGAGCCAGGTGCAGGAGGACCTGGGTACAGCTGCGGGGACCATGAGCAGTTCGCAGAGCTGGCCTCTTCGCTCCATCTTATAATAGAGGAGGCCCCCGCATACCAGGAAGTAGGAGGCTGGAAGTCACTGCTCGGGATGCTGGTGGACTCCTCCAATCACTTGCACCTGTGTCCAGCAGTTCTTCAGCCTGGCGTCTTCCTTCTGCTCCCAGTTCTGTTTCCCTCCCGGGCGACCTGGGAAAACACCCACACCCAGTGTTACTACTCTTGTACAGTGACCATTTACTGCACATTACACATTATTGCACATTATATTGCACAGACAGCACATTATTTGCACAAAATTACACATATCCGCACTTTATATCTGTACTGTCAGGTTGCTGCTGCAACCATCCAACACTATACATACTATATTGCACTATATTGTATGTTTACAACAGGTTTACAGTATTTACAATATTTACAGTATGATCATACATATTCTTTTATAATCTTTTATATACACAAACTGGTTGAGCTTGCGTTACATCGCCACCATGTTCCCGGTAAGATCAAGGACCTGATCCTGGATTATTACAACAATTTCAGACTTAGGGTCACTTCCGGGTCAGTAACATCAGACTGGCATCGCCTGGGGAAAGGCATAATAACAGGCTGTACCATCTCTGTGATCCTTTTCGCCCTCGCAATGAACATGGTGGTCAAGGCTGCCAAGGTGGAATGCAGAGGGCCCCTGTCGAAGTCTGGTGTCCGACAGCCCCCGATAAGAGCGTACATGGATGACCTCACCATTACAGCAACATCAGTCCCAGGGTGCAGGTGGATCTTGCAAGGTCTGGAGAGTCTCACCACATGGGCGAGGATGAGTTTCAAGGCCTCCAAGTCAAGATCCATGGTGTTGAAGAGGGGGAAGGTGATCGACAAATTCCGTTTTTCCATGTCAGGAATAGCAATTCCATCTATCACCGAACAACCTGTCAAGAGCCTGGGAAAATTCTTCGACTCCACCCTGAAAGATACCACTGCCATCCAGAAGTTCAGTGAAGAGCTTGGAGCTTGGCTGACCCAGGTGGACAAATCAGGCTTGCCTGGTAGATTTAAAGCCTGGATCTACCAGCACTCCATCCTGCCCCAAGTTCTTTGGCCCCTCCTCGTCTATGCAGTCCCACTGACAACAGTGGAATCCCTTGAAAGGAAGATCAGTGGCTTTCTTCGGAAGTGGCTGGGTCTTCCCCGCAGCCTTACCAGCGCTGCTCTGTACGGGACGAGTAACACCCTGCAGCTGCCCTTCAGTGGGCTCACTGAAGAGTTCAAGGTGGCACGCATAAGAGAAGCCCTACAGTATAGGGATTCCAGGGACCACAAGGTGTCATCAGCCGGGATTGAAGTGAGGACAGGAAGGAAATGGAAGGCAGAGAAGGCAGTGGAGGTGGCAGAGTCACGCCTAAGGCAGAAGGCCCTGGTGGGGACCCTGGCAACAGGAAGAGCAGGCTTGGCCTACGTCCCAAAGATCCAGGTCAGCAAGGCCGGGAGAGACACCTACTACTCCAAGAAGAGGTCCGAGCAGGCCTGGAGGAAGAGAGAGTGGGTAGGGCAGTTGGACTCCGGCAGCAGGGAGCGTGGACAAGGTGGGAGAGCGGCATTGCAGCGCAAAGTCACCTGGTCAAACATTATGCAGGCAGACTTCCATCGTGTCCGGTTCCTGGTGCAGACAGTCTATGACGTCCTCCCAAGCCCAGCAAACCTTCATATCTGGGGGAAGAGAAAGACACCCTTCTGCCCCCTCTGCTCTGGAAGAGGCTCACTAGAACACCTCCTCAGCAGCTGCCCAAAAGCCCTGGCTGATGGTCGCTATCGGTGGCGCCATGACCAGGTACTTAAAGCAATTGCGGAGAGTATAGCCTCAGCTATTAACACCAGCAGACACCATCGCACTCCGAGGACAGTCTCCTTTGTTAAGGCCGGAGAGAGACCTACGGCAAGGCCACAGGCAACAACAGGCCTCCTTCACACAGCCCCCGATTGGCAGCTGCAAGTGGACCTGGGAAAACAGCTGAGGTTCCCACAGCATATTGCTCCAACATCCCTCCGACCAGACATGATCATAACATCTGAGGCCACAAAGCACCTGATCATGTTGGAGTTAACTGTGCCATGGGAGGAGAGGATCGAGGAAGCCAATGAGCGGAAGCGTGAAAAGTACCAGGAACTGGTGGAGGAGTGCAGAGGCAGGGGCTGGAGAACAGTCTACGAGCCCATAGAGGTCGGCTGCAGGGGCTTTGCAGGACGTTCACTCTGCAAAGCCCTCGGACGGCTGGGTGTCACAGGGACGGCCAAGAGGAGGGCCATTCAATCGGCTAGTGAAGCCGCAGAGAAAGCCACAAGGTGGCTATGGATTAAGAGGGCTGATCCGTGGGCTGCTACTGGGACGCAAGTCGGGGCTTGATCACCCCCGGCTGGGTCGCCTGGGTGAGGGTGTCTGTTGTAAGACCCGAAACACCCTATGACCCCAGGAAACAACACTGATGATGTGTCCCAGCGCATCCAGGAGATGTTTCTTAAAGAGTATTCTATATATTCTTACACACACATCTATATTTTTAATCCCTTCATATGTTTTATGTATATATTTTTCTTTATATTTAAGATTTTTCTATATTTTCTTATTTTATGTCAGAATAATTGTATAAAGCAATTCAGTGCAAGTTGTACTGTGTATGGTTATGCATGTGACAGATAATATTTGAATTTGAATTTGACACAGAGGACACTGGGTTAGTGGGGATGGGGACCTCACCTGCTGAGGTCGTCCCGTCGGTTCCTTCGCCTTGGGCCAGGTAGGTGGGCCAGACCTGCAACCGCTTCGCCCTGGGCTTTCTCTTCATTGGAGCCTTGGCCATGGTGAACCCTGGCCAGTCTCAGCCTAGTAGCAGATTCACAGGGAGCTTGGGGATTAGGCCCACCGGGAGGGGCCACTCAAGGGTGACGGTGCTTCCAGAGTCCAACAAGGCTGAGACCGTTTGGCCGTCACTTGAGTGTCCTGTGCAACTTGGAGAGAACTAGGTACCTGTGGTGCAATCTTTACACAGTGCTTTGCCCCTACAGTTTGCTGCTTGTTGCTATTAGGGGTGGGACCCTACTGTTTTCATTCAGATTTTTCTTCTTCTTCTTTTTTCTCTGCTAAACTTGGTTGTGCTGACCAAACTGTATAATAAACATATTGACATTTGTATGTATGTGTTTACACCACCAGGAGAGAGAGAGAAAGAGATGGGTCTATTATGGACATGCTTATTCTTAGCAGGACAAAATTTAAGTTTACACCCCTGGTGTCTAAAATCATAAAATGTTTTTTTATGTGAAGTGCTCCAAAATGATGTGCATGTTTAGGGACTTTTTTATCTGAATCAATTAACACCAGTAGCCCACTCTGAAAGTCAAATAGGATGATTCCAGGAAAAAAGGGCCAATGCCTATTCTGTGTGATCTGGTGAATGTGTTGTGTGTTTAACCATACCAGTGTTTTAATGAGTTTTACTTGTTTCCCATCTTATGAAACATTATCCTACTGCAATTATTAAATGGACAGCCATGTAAAATATTGCTTCAAATTCTCTTCACAATCCCAATCAGCACGTGTGTCCCACGCATGTGTGTTTGATTCATGATGCACTCCTACAATACAATGGTTCTATAAGAAAACACAGATCTTACAGATTTTAACAGGGGATGAATTAGATTCAAATAATTTTTTCTCAGGCCATAAATCCAATCAAGCTAAAATCTATTGTACTGCATAGTTGTGCTAATCTGTGAATGGGTATTTCTTGTGGGGGGCACAGTGGCTTAGTGGTTAGCATGTTTGCCTCACACCTCCGGGGATGGGGGTTTAAATCCCTGCCTCCACCCTGTGTGCATGGAGTTTGCATGTTCTCCCCATGCTTATGTGGTTTCCTCCAGGTATTCCAGTTTCCTCCCCCAATCCAAAGACGTGTTGTAGGCTGACTGACTCCAGATTGTCTGTAGTGTATGAATGGGTATGTGAGTGCAAGTGTGCCTTGTGATGGGTTGGCACCCCATCCACGGTCTCCCCACCTTGTGCCCCAAGTCCCCTGGGATAGGCTCTTGGCTTCCCACAACCCTGTGTAGGATAAGCAGTATATCCATGGATGGATATTTCTTGTTGACTAGGTTACTTCAAAAACATAGCAGTCAATCACACTGCAGCACACACTTCACACTTTTAGTATTAGATAGATCACTTTATTCATCCCAGAGTGAAATTCACCTTTTACAGATTTGAAATTCACCTAGCACAGAGTTAGAAGTAAAACTAGAACTAAAAGTAATTTAACATTATAAATTAAACCAATAAGAATTACATACACTATATTACCAAAAGTATTCGGTCACCCATCCAAATGATCAGAATCAGGTGTCCTAATCACTTGGCCTGGCCACAGGTGTATAAAATCAAGCACTTAGGCATGCAGACTGTTTTTACAAACATTTGTGAAAGAATGGGCCGCTCTCAGGAGCTCAGTGAATGCCAGCGTGGAACTGTCATAGGATGCCACCTGT